>CANTUR010000276.1:4367500-5036663 GCA_947683625.1 Mallotus nudiflorus | reverse complement strand
TTTAAATTCATCTATTGCGGTCCATCTTCGTGACCAAATATTTTTGTTTAGGCCCATGGATTTGATAGAGTGGGCTTCCACACTTGGGCTTCAAATGGACATTTGTGGCAACATCAATTGACCCACGGGGCCAAAATATATCAAATTAAAGAAAAATCAGAGGGCTATAATCGGGGCTATAAACTTCATATATAGTGGTTCATCATCGAGCCTAATATTTTTGTCTAGACCCATGGATTTGATAGTGTGAGTTTTCACACTTGGCCTTCAAATGACCATTCGTGAAAGCATCGGTTGACCCACGGGGCCCATAATATATCAAATCAAAGATGACTCAGAGGCTATAATGTGGGCTATAAACTTTTTCTATAGTTGTCCATCTTTGGGCCCAAATATTTTTGTCTAGGTCTATGGATTTGATAGAGTGGGCTTTCATACTTGGGCTTTAAATGGACGTTCATGGCAGCATCGGTTAACCCATAAGGCCCATAATATATCAAATAAAAGATGACTAAGAGGGTTGTAATTGGGGCTATAAACTTTATCTATAACAGTTCATCTTTGGGGCCAATTACCTTTGTTTAGGCCCATTGATTTGATAGAGTGGGCTTACGCACTTGGTCTTCAAATGGACATTCGTGGCAGCATCGGTTAACCCACAGAGTAGATAATATATCAAATTGAATTTGAATCAGAGGGCTATAATGGGGGCTATAAATTCTATAGCTATCTATCTTTAGGCCAAAATTTTTTTATTTATGCTTGTGGATTTGATAGTGTGGGCTTTTGCACTTGGGCTTGAAATGGACGTTCATGGTAGCATCGATTGACCCATGGGCCCCATAATTTATCAAATTGAAGCTTACTCAGAGGGCTATAATAGGGGCTATACTCTTTGTCTATAGCGTTGCATCTTTGGGCATAAATATTCTTGTTCAGGCCCATTGATTTGATAGAGTGGGCTTTTGCACTTAGGATTCAAATGGATGTTCGTGGCAGCAACGGTTGACCCACGGGGCGCATAATATATCAAATCGAAGCTGACTCATAGGGCTATAATGTGGGCTATAAAATTTTTCTATAGCCATCCTTCTTTGGGCCCAAATATTTTTGTTTAGGCCCATGGATTTTATTGAGAGGGCTTTCGTACTTAGGATTCAAATGGACGTTCGTGGCAGCATCGGTAGACCCACATGTCCCATAATATATCAAATCAAATCTAACTCATAGGGCTACAATGGGGGCTATAAACTTCATCCATAGCAGTCTGTCTTTAGGCTTAAATACCTTTGTTTAGGCCTATGGATTTGATAGAGTGGGCTTTCGCACTTGGGCTTTAAATGGACATTCGTGGTAGCATCGGTTGACCCACAGGGCCCATAATATATCAAATCGAAGCTGACTTAGAGGGCTATAATGGGGGCTATAAACTTTGTCTATATCCGTCCATCTTTGGGACCAAATATTTTTTTAGGTCCATGGATTTGATAATGTAGGCTTTTGTAGATAGGCTTCAAATGGATGTTCGTGGGCAGCATCGGTTGACCCACGGGGCCCATAATATATTAGATTGAAGCTGAATTAGAGTGTGATAATGGGGGGCTATAAAATTCATCTATAGTGGTCCGTGATCAAGTCTAATATTTTTTTCTAGGCCCATGGATTTGATAGAGTGGGCTTTTGCACTTGGGCTTCAAATAACTGTTCGTGGAAGCACCCGTTGACCCACGGGGCCCATAATATATCAAATCAAAGCTGACTCAGAGAGCTATAATGAAGGCTATAAAATTTTTCTATAGCAGTCCATCTTTGGGCCCAAATATTTTTGTTTAGGTCAATGGATTTGATAGAGTGGGGTTTTGTACTTGGGCTTCAAATGGACGTTCGTGGCAGTATCGGGTGACCCACGGGGCCAATAATATTTCAAATCAAAGATGACTTAAAGGGCTATAAAGGGGGCCATAAACTTCGTCTATAGCAGTCCATCTTCGAGCCCAAATATTTTTGTCTAGGCGCATTGATTTGATGGAGTGGGCTTTCACACTTGGGTTCAAATGGACGTTCATGGTAGCATCGGTTGACCCACGACCTATAATATATCAAATCGAAGCTGACTCAGAGGGCTATAATGGGGGCTATAAATTTGTCTATAGCAGTCCATCTTTGGGCTTAAAAATTTTTATTTAGGACCATGGATTTGATAGTGTAAGGTTTCGCAGATGGGCTTCAAATGGACGTTCATGGCAGCATCGGTTCACTTATGGGGCCCATATTATATGAAATCGAAGCTAACTGGGAGGGCTATAATGGGGGCTATAAACTTCATCTATAGCAATCCATTTTTGGGACCAAATATTTTTTCTAGGACTATTTATTTGATTGAGTGGGCTTTCACTCTTGTGTATCAAATCGACATTCGTGGCAGCATCGGTTGATCCACGGGGCCTATAATATATAAAATCAAAGTTGACGAAGAGGGCTATAATAGGGGATATAAACTTTATCTTAAGCAGTCCATCTTTGGGCCCAAATACCTTTGTTTTGGCCCATTGATTTGATAGAGTGGGCTTTCCCAATTGGGTTTCCAATGGACATTTGTGTCAATATTAGTTGACCTATGGGGCCCATAATATATAAAATCAAAGCTGACTCAGAGGGCTACAATGGGAGCTATAAACATCATCTATAGCAGTCCATCTTCAGGCCCAAATATTTTTGTTTAGGCCCATGGATTTGATAGAGTGGGCTTTTGTAGTTGGGCTTCAAATGGACGTTCATGGCAACATCGGTTGACCCACGGGGCCCATAATATATCAAATTGAAGCTGACTCAGAGGCCTATAATAGGGGCTATAAATTCATCTATAGCTATCCATCATCAGGCCCAAATTTCTTTATTTAGTCCTTTGAATTTAATAGAGTGGGCTTTCGCACTTGGGATTCAAATAGACGTTTGTGGTAGTATCAGTTGACCCACAGGGCTCATAATTTATCAAATCAAACCTTACTCAGAGGGCTATAATACGGGTTATAAACTTCATTAATTGCGATCCATCTTTAGGACCAAATATTTTTATTTAAGCCCATGGATTTGATAGACTGGGCTTTCACACTTGGGCTTCAAATGGACGTTCGTGGCAGCATTGGTTGACCCATGGGGCCCATAATGCATCAAATCGAAGTTGAACTTAGAGGGCTACAATAAGGATATAAAATTTTTCTATAGTATTCCATCTTTGTGCATAAATATTTTTATCTAGGCCTAGGGATTTGATAGAGTGGGATTTCGCACTTGGGCATCAAATGGATGTTCGTGGCAGCATCGGTTGACCCACGGGGCCCATAATATATCAAATCAAAGATGACTCGAAGGGCTATAATGGGGACTATAAACTTTGCCTATAATAGTCCATCTTCGAACGCAAATATTTTTTGTCTAGGCCCATTGATTTGATAGAGTGGGCTTTCAAACTTGGGCTTCAAATGGACGTTCATGGCAACATCGGTTGACCCACAAGGCCCCTAATATATAAAATCGATGCTGACTCAGAGGGCTAGAATAGAGGCTATAAAAATTTTCTATAACAGTCCATCATGGGTCCCAAATATTTTGTTTAGGCCCATGGATTTAGTAGAGTGGGCTTTTGCACTTGGGCTTCAAATGGACATTCGTGCCAACGTCAGTTGACCCACGGGGCCCATAATATGTCAAATTAAAGTTGACTCAGAGGGCTATAATGTGGGCTTTAAAATTCATCTATAGCATTCCATCTTTAGTACCAAATACCTTTGTTTAGGCCGTGGATTTGATAGAGTGGGCTTTCACACTTGCGCTTCAAATAGACGTTCATGGCAGCATCGGTTGACCCACGCAGACCATAATATATCACATTAAGAATGAATCAGGGGACTAAAATGGGGGCTATAAAATTTGTCTATAGCAGTGCATCTTCGAGCCTAAGTATTTTTATTTAGGCCCATGGATTTGATAGAGTGGGCTTTTGCACTTGCGCTTCAAATGGATGTTCGAGGCAACATTGGTTAACCCACGAGGCCTATAGTATATTAAATCGAAGCTAACTGAGAGGGATATAATAAGGGCTATAAATATCATCTATAGCAGTCCATCTTTGGGCCCAAATATTTTTTTCTAGGCCCATTGATTTGATAGAGTGGGATTTCACACTTGGGGATCAAATGGACGTTCATGGCAGCATCGGTTGACCGACGAGGCCCATAAAATATCAAATCAAAGCTGATGTAGAGGGCTATAATGCGGGCTATAAAATTTTTTTATAGTAGTCCATCTTCGGGCCCAAGTATTTTTGTTTAGGACCATGGATTTGATAGAGTGGGCTTTTGCACTTGGGCTTCAAATGGACATTCGAGGCAACATTAGTTGATCGACGAGGCCCATAATATATCAAATTGAAGCCAATTGAGAGGGATATAATGGGGGCTATAAACTTCATCTATTGCAGTCCATCTTAGGGCCTAAATATTTTTATTTAGGCCTATGGATTTAGTAGAGTGGGCTTTCATACTTGGGCTTCAAATGAACATTCAAGGCAGCATTGGTTGACCCACGGGGCCCATAAAATATCAAATCAAAGCTGACTCAGAGGGCTATAATGGGGGCTATAAAATTTTTTTATAGCAGCCCATCTTTCTGCCCATATGTTTTTGTCTAAGGCTATGGATTTGATAGAGTGGGATTTTGCACTTGGGCTTCAAATGGACGTTCATGGTAGCATAAGTTGACCCATAGGGCCTATAGTATATTAAATCAAAGATGAATCAGAGGGCTATAATGGGGACAATAAACTTTGTCTATAATAGTCCATCTTTGGGCTTAAATATTTTTGTCTAGGCCCATTGATTTGATAGAGTGGGCTTTTGTACTTGGGCTTCAAATGGACGTTCATGGTAACATCGGTTAACCCATGAGGCCCATAATATATCAAATCAAAGCTGACTGAGAATGCTATAATAGGGGCTATAAACTTCATCTATAGTAGTCCATCTTCGGGCCCAAATATTTATTTCCGGACCCATTGATTTGATAGAGTGGGATTTCGCACTTGGGCTTCAAATGGACATTCGTGGCAGCATCGTTTGACCCACAGGGCCCATAAAATATGAAATCAAAGCTGAATCAGAAGGTTATAATGCGGGTTATAAACTTTGTCTATAGCAGTCCGTCTTTAGGCTCAAGTATTTTTGTTTAGGCCTATGGATTTGATAGAGTGGGCTTTTGCACTTGGGCTTCAAATGGACGTTCGAGGCAACATTAGTTAACGCACGAGGCCCATAATATATCAAATCGAAGCTGACTGAGAGGGCTATAATAGGGGCTATAAACTTCATCTATTGCAGTCCATCTTAGGGCCTAAATATTTTTTTTAGGCCCATGGATTTAATAGAATGGGCTTTCATACTTGGGCTTCAAATGAACATTCATGGCAACATCAGTTAACCCACGGGGCCCATAATATATCAAATTGAAGCTGACTTAGAGGGCTATAATGGGGATATAAAATTTTTCTATAGTAGTCCATCTTTGTGCACAAATATTTTTATCTAGGCCTAGGGATTTGATAGAGTGGGATTTCGCACTTGGGCATCAAATGGACGTTTGTGGCAGCATCGGTTGATCCACGGGGCCCATAATATATCAAATCGAAGATGACTTAGAGGGCTATAATGGGGACTATAAACTTTGCCTCTAATAGTCCATCTTCGAACCCAATATTTTTTATTTAGGCCCATTGATTTGATAGAGTGGGCTTTCACACTTGGGCTTCAAATGGACGTTCATGGCAGCATCAGTTGACCCACAAAGCCCCTAATTTATCAAATTGATACTAACTCAGAGGGCTAGAATAGGGACTATAAAATTTTTCTATAGCAGTCCATCATGGGGCCCCAATATTTTTGTTTATGCCCATGGATTTGATAGAGTGGGCTTTTGCACTTAGGCTTCAAATGGACGTTTGTGCCAGCGTCGGTTGACCCATGAGGCCCATAATATATCAAATTAAAGCTGACACAGAGGGATATAATATGGGCTTTAAAATTCATCTATAGCATTCCATCTTTAGTCCTAAATACCTTTGTTTAGGCCCGTGGATTTGATAGAGTGGGCTTTCGCACTTGCGCTTCAAATAGACGTTCATGGCAGCATCGGTTGACCCACGTAGACCATAATACATCACATTGAGACTGAGTCAGGGAGCTATAATAGGGGCTATAAACTTTGTCTATAGCAGTCCATCTTCGGACCCAAGTATTTTTGTTTAGGCCCATGGATTTGATAGAGTGGGTTTTTGCACTTGGGTTTTAAATGGATGTTCGAGGCAACATCGGTTAAGCCATGAGGCCTATAATATATCAAATTGAAGCTAACTGAGAGGGCTATAATGGGGGCTATAAACATCATCTATAGCAGTCCATCTTCAGACCCAAATATTTCTTTCTAGGCCCATTGATTTGATAGAGTGGGATTTTACACTTGGGTTCAAATGGACGTTCGTGACAGCATCGGTTGACCCACAATGCCCATAAAATATCAAATCAAAGCTGACGTAGAGGGCTATAATGCGGGCTATAAACTTTTTCTATAGTAGTCCATCTTTGGGCCCAAGTATTTTTGTTTAGGACATGGATTTGATCGAGTGGGCTTTTGCACTTTGGCTTCAATTGGACATTCAAGGCAACATCAGATGACCAACGAGGCCCATAATATATCAAATCGAAGGTGACTGAGAAGGATATAATAGGGGCTATAAACTTCATCTATTGCAGTCCATCTTAGGGCCTAAATATTTTTGTTTAGGCCTATGAATTTAATAGAGTGGTCTTTCGTACTTGGGCTTCAAATGAACATTCAAGGCAGCATCAGTTGACCCACGGGGCCCATAAAAGATTAAATCAAAGCTGAATCAGAGGGCTATAATGGGGGCTAAAATTTTTTTTTAGAACATTCCATCTTTGTGTCCATATGTTTTTGTCTAAGCCTATGGAGTTGATAGAGTGGGATTTTGCACTTGGGCTTCAAATGGATGTTCGTGGTGGCATAGGTTGACCCATAGGGCCCATAATATATCAAATCGAAGATGACTCAGAGGACTGTAATAGGGCCTATAAACTTTGTCTATAACAGTCCATCTTCGGGCCTCAATATTTTTGTCTAGGCCCATTGATTTGAAAGAGTGCGCTTTTGCACTTGGGCTTTAAATGGACGTTTGTGGCAACATCGGTTAACCCATAGGGCCATAATATATCAAATCGAAGCTGACTCAGAGGGCTATAATAAAGGCAATAAACTTTATCTCTAGTAGTCCATCTTTGGACCCAAATATTTGTATTTAGGCCCATGGATTTGATAGAGTGGGCTTTTGCACTTGGGCTTCAAAATGGACGTTCATGGCAGGTATCAGTTGACCCACAAGGCCCATAATATATCAAATCATAGCTCACTCAAAGGGCTATAAACTTCGTGTATAGCAATCCATCTTCGATCCCAAATACCTTTATTTAGGCCCATGGATTTGATAGAGTGGGCTTTCGTACTTGGGCTTCAAATGCACGTTTATGGCGGTATCGGTTGACCCACACAACCCATAATATATCAAATTGAGGTTGACTTGGAGGGCTATAATGGGGGCTATAAATTTTGTCTATTGTAGTCCACCTTCGGGCCCAAGTATTTTTGTTTAGGCCAATGGATTTAATAGAGTGGACTTTTGCACTAGGGCTTCAAATGGACGTTTGAGGCAACATCGGTTGATCCACGGGGCCCAAAATATATGAAGTCAAAGTTGACTGAGAGGGCTATAATGGGGGCTATAAACTTCATCTATTGTAGTCCATTTTCGGGCCCAAATATTTTTTTCTAGGCCCATTGATTTCATAGAGTGGGATTTCGGATTTGGGTTTCAAGTGGACGTTCGTAGTAGCATCGGTTGACCCACGGGGCCCATAAATTTTCAAATCCAAGCGGACTCAGAAGGGTATAATATGGGCTATAAACTTTGTCTACGGTAGTCCATCTTCAGGCCCATGTATTTTTGTTTAAGCCTATGGATTTGATAGAGTGGGCTTTTGCACTTGGGCTTCAAATTGACATTTGTGGCATCATAGGTTGACCCACGAGGCCTATAATATATCAAATTAAAGCTGACTCAGAGGGCTATAATGTAGGATATACACTTTGTCTATAGCAGACCATCTCTGACTGTAAATATTTTTGTCTAGGCCCATTGATTTGATAGAGTGGGCTTTCGCATTTGGGCTTTAAATGGATGTTCATGATAACATTGGCTGACCCACAGGGCCATAATATATTAAATGAAAGCTGACTGAGAGGGCTATAATGAGGGCTATGAACTTTGTCTATATCAGTCCATCTTTAGGCCCAAATATTTTTTCTAGGCCCATTAATTTGATAGAGTGGGCTTTCGTAGTTGGCCTTCGAATGGATGTTCGTTATAGCATCAGTTGACCCATGGGGCCTATAATATATCAAATCAAAGCTGACTTAGAAGGCTATAATGGGGGCTATAAACTTTGTCTATATTGGTCCATCTTGAGGCCCAAATACCTTTGTTTATGACCATGGATTTGGTAGAGTGGGCTTTTGCATTTGTGCTTCAAATGGATGTTCATGACATCATATGTTGGCCCACGAGGCCTATAATATAATAAATCAAAGCTTACTCAGAGGGCTATAATGAGGGCTATAAACTTCATCTATTACAGTCCATCTTAGGGCCCAAATATTTCTGTTTAGGCCCATGGATTTAATAGAATGGGCTTTTGTACTTGGGCTTTAAATGGACATTCGTGGCAGTATCGGTTGACCCACATGGCCCATAATATATCAAATCAAAGCTGACTTAGAAGGCTATAGTAGGGGCTATGAACTTTGTCTATAGCTGTCCATCTTCGGGCTAAAATATTTTTTTATAGGCCCATTGATTTGATAGAGTGGGATTTTGCAATTGGGCTTCAAATGGACATTTATGGCAGCATTGGTTGAACGACGGATTCCATAATATATCAAATTGAAGCTAACTCAGAGGGCTATAATGGGGGCTATAAACTTTGTCTATAGCAGTCCATATTCAAGTCCAAATATTTTTATTTAGCACCATTGATTTGATAGAGTGGCCTTTCGCACTTAGGCTTCAAATGGACATTCGTGGCAGCATAGGTTGACCCATGGGGCTAATAATAAATCAAATTGAAGCTAACTCAGAGGGCTATAATATAGGTTATAAAATTTTTCTATAGTAGTCCATGTTTCATACTTGGGCTTCAAATAAACATTCATGGTAATGTCGGTTGACCCACGGGGCCCATAATATATATAATCGAAGCTGACTCAAAGGGCTATAATGGTGCCAGAAACTTTTTCTATTACAGTCCATCTTTGGACCCAAATATTTTATCTAGGTCGATGGATTTGATAGAGTGGGCTTCACACTTAGGCTTCAAATGGATGTTCATGGCAGTATCGATTGACCCATAAGGCCCATAATATATCAAATTTAAGATGACTCGGAGGGCTATAATGGGGGCTATAAACTTTGTTAATAATAGTCCATCTTTGAGCCTAAATATTTTTTTTCTAGGCTTATTGATTTAATATATTGGGCTTTCATACTTAGGCTTCAAATGTACGTTCATGGTAGTGTTGGTTGACCCGCAGGGCCCATAACATATCAAATCGAAGCTGACTTAGAAGGCTATAAACTTTGTCTATAGCAGTCCATCTACGAGCCCAAATATTTTTATTTAGGCCCATGGATTTGATAGAGTGGGCTTTTTCACTTAGGCTTCAAATGGACATTTGTGGCAACATCAGTTGACCATGGGGCCCATAATTTATCAAATGGAAGATGACTTAAAGGGCAATAATGGGGGCTATAAACTTTTTCTATAGCATTCCATCTTTGGTCCCAAATACCTTTATTTAGGCCATTGATTTGATAGAGTGGGCTTTTCACACTTGGGCTTCAAATGGATGTTCGTGGTAGTATCGATTGACCTATGCAGCCCATAATATATCAAATCGAAACTGGCTCAGAGGGCTATAATGGGAGCTATAAACTTTGTCTATAGTAGTCCATCTTCGAGGCCAAGTATTTTTGTTTAGGCCCATGGATTTGATAGAGTGGGCTTTTACACTTCAAATGGACATTCATGGGAACATCGATTGACCCACGAGGCCTATAATATATCAAATCCAATCTAACTTAGAGGGCTATAAACTTTGTCTATAGCAGTCCATCTTTGGGCCCAAATATTTTTGTTTAGGTCCATGGATTTGATACAGTGAGCTTTCACACTAGGGATTCAAATGGACGTTCGTGGCAGCAATGGTTGACCCACAAGGCCCATAATATATCAAATCAAAGCTGACTTAGAGGGCTATAAGAGGGGCTACAAACATCATCTATAGCTATCCATCTTCATGCCTAATACCTTTGTTTAGGCCCATGGATTTGATAGAGTGGGCTTTTGCACTTGGGCTTCAAATGGACGTTCGTGGTAGTATCGGTTGGCCCATGGGGCCTATAATATATCAAATTAAAGCTAACTCTGAGGGCTATAATAGGGGCTATAAAATTTCTCTATAGCTATCCATCTTTCGGCCTAAATATTTTTTTCTAGGCCCATTGATTTGATAAAGTGGAATTTCGCACTTGGGCTTCAAATGGATGTTCGTGGCAGCATTGGTTGACCAACGGATTCCATAATATATCAAATTCAAGCTAACTGAGAGGGCTATAATGGGGGCTATAAAATTTTTCTATAGTAGTCCATCTTTGGGCTTAAATATTTTTATCTAGTCCATGGGTTTGATGGAGTGGCTTTCGCACTTGGGCTTTAAATGGACGTTCGTGGCAACATCGGTCGACCCATGGGGCCCCTCATATATAAAATCGAAGATGACTCAGAGGGCTATAATGGGGGCCATAAACTTTGTCTATGGCAGTCCATCTTTGGGGCCAAGTAATTTTGTCTAGGCCCATTGATTTGATAGAGTGGGCTTCTGCACTTGGGCATTAAATGGATGTTCGTGGTAGCATCAGTTGATCCACGAGCCCTATAATATATCAAATTGAAGCTGACTCAGAGGGCTATAATAGGGACTATAAACTTTGTCTATAGCAGTCCATCTTCAGGTGTAAATATTTTTATTTAGGCCCATTGATTTGATTGAGCAGGCTTCCATACTTGTGCTTCAAGTGGACGTTCGTGGCAACATCGGTTGACCCATGGGACCCATAATATATCAAATTGAAGCTGGATTAGAGGGCTTTAGTGGGGGCTATAAACTTCATCTATAGCAGTCCTTTTTCATGCCTAAATACATTTGGTTAAGCCCATGGATTTGATAGAGTGGGCTTTCACGCTTAAGCATCAAATGGATGTTCGTGGCAGCATAAGTTGACCCACAGGGTCCATAATATGTCAAAAAAAAGCTGACTCAAAGGGGCTATAATGAGGGCATGAACTTCATCTACAGTAGTCCATCTTCAAGCCTAAATATTTTTGTTTAGTCCCATTGATTTCATAGAGTGCACTTTCGAACTTAGGCTTCAAATGGACATTCATGGCAGCATCGATTGACCCACGGGGCCTGTAATATATTAAATCAATGCTGACTCAGAGGGATATAATGGGGGCTATATACTTCATCTATTGCAGTCCATCTTAGGGCCCAACTATTTTTGTTTAGGCCCATGGATTTGATAGAGTGGGCGTTCATACTTGGGCTTCAAATGAATGTTCATGGCAGTGTCGGTTAACCCACAGGGCCCACAATATATCTAATTGAAGCTGACTCAGAGGGCTATAATGGCATCATAAACTTTTTCTATAGCAGTCCATCTTTGGGCACAAATATTTTGTCTAGGCTGATGGATTTGATAGAGTGGGCTTCCGCACTTGGTCTTTAAATGGACGATCATGGAAGCATCAGTTGACCCACGGGGCCCTTAATATATGAAATTTAAGATGACTCAGAGGGCTATAATAGGGGCTATAAACTTTGTCTATAACAGTTATCTTCGAGCCCAAATATTCTTATTTAGGCCGATTGATTTGATAGAGCGGGCTATAATATATCAAATCAAAGCTAACTTAGAGGGCTATCATGGGGGCTATAAACTTTGTCTATAGCAGTCCATGTTCGGGACCAAATATTTTTATTTGGCCCCATGGATTTGATAGAGTGGGCTTTTGCACTTGGGCTTCAAATGGACATTCGTGGCAACACTAGCTAACTATGGGGCCCATAATATATCAAATCGAAGTTGACTCAAAGGGCTATAATGGTGGCTATAAACTTTGTCTATAGCATTCCATCTTTGGTCCCAAATAACTTTGTTTAAGCCCAGTGATTTGATAGAGTGAGCTTTCACACTTGGGCTTCAAATGGACATTCATGGCAACATCTGTTGACCCACGCAGCCCATAATATATCAAATCGAGGCCGACTCAGAGGGCTATAATGGGGGCTATAAACTTTATCTATTGCAGTCCATCTTCTGTACCAAATATTTTTATCGATGTTCATGACAGCATCGATTGATCCACGGGGCCCATAATATATCAAATCAAAGATGACTCAGAGGGCTATAATCGGGGCTTTAAACTTTATCTATAGCAGTCCATCTTCGGGCCTAAATATTTTTGTCTAGGCCTATTGATTTGATAGATTAGGCTTATGCACTTGGGCTTCAAATGGACGTTCGTGGAAACATCGGTTAACGCACGGGGTCTAAAATAAATTAAATTGACGCTGACTGAGAGGGCTATAAACTTTGTCTATAGCAGTTTGTCTCCAAGCCCAAATAATTTTTTCTAGGCCCTTTGATTTGATAAAGTGGGATTCCATACTTGGACTTCAAATGGATGTTCGTGGTAGCATCGGTTGACCCACATGGTCTATAATATATCATATCGAAGCTGACTCAGAGGGCTATAATTAGGGTGATAAATATTTTCAATAGTAGTCCATCTTTAGGACCAAATATTTTTATCTAGTCCCATGGATTTGATAGAGTGGGCTTTTGTACTGAGGCTTTAAATGGACGTCTGTAGCAGCATTGGATGACCCACAAGGCCCATAATATATCAAATCAAAGATGACTTAGAGGGCTATAGTAGGGGCCATAAACTTCATCTATAGTAGTCCATCTTCAAGCCCAAATGTTTTTGTTTTGGCCAAATGATTTGATAGAGTTAGCTTTAGCACTTAGGCTTCAAATGGATGTTCGTGGCAGCATCGGTTGACCCATAGGGACCAAAATATATCAAATCGAAGCTGACTCAAAGGGCTATAATGGAGGCTACAAACTTTTTCTATAGCAATCCATCTTCTATACCAAATATTTTTATCTAGCCCCATTTATTTAATAGAGTTGGCTTTTGCACTTGGGCTTCTAATGGACGTTCGTGGTAGCATCGGTTGACCTATGAGCCCTATTATATATCAAATCAAAGTCGACTCAGACGACTATAATGGGGGCTATAAAATTTGTCCATAGCTATCTATCTTTAGGTCCAAATATTTTTGTTTAGGCCCATGGATTTAGGGCTTTTGCACTTGGGCTTGACAACATCAGTTGACCCAGAAGGCCCATAATATATCAAATCAAAGCTGACTCAAAGAGCCATAATGGGGGCTTGGCAGCATCGATTGACACACAAGGCTCATAATATATCAAATTAAAGCTAACTCAGAGGACTATAATGGGGGCTATAAACTTCATCTATACCAATTCATCTTTAGGGTCTAAATTTTTTTGTTTAGGCCCATGGATTTGATAGTGTGGGCTTTCGCACATAGGCTTTAAATGGACGTTCATGGTAGTATCGGTTGACCCATGGGGCCCATAATATATCAAGTCAAAGTTGACTCAGAGGGATATAATGGGGGCTATAAACTTTTTCTATACCAATTCATTTTTGAGGCCAAATATTTTTATTTAGGCCCATTGATTTGATAGAGTAGGCTTTCACACTTGGGCTTCAAATGCACGTTCGTGGCAGCATCAGTTGACCCACGGGGCCCATAATATATTAAATCAAAGCTAACACTGAGAGCTATAATGGGGCCTATAAACTTTGTCTATAGCAGTCCATCTTTGGCCCAAATATTTTTGTCCAGGCCCAATGATTTGATAGAGTGGGCTTTCGCACTTGGTCTTTAAAAAGACATTCATGACAACATCGGATGACCCACAGAGACCATAATATATCAAATAAAAGCCGACTCAAAGGGCTATAGTGGGGGCTATAAAATTCATCTATACCAATTCATCTTTAGACCTAAATATTTTTGTTTAGGCCCATTGATTTGATAGAGTGGGCTTTCGCACTTAGGCTTCAAATGCACATTCGTGGCAGCATTGGTTGACCCACGGGGCCTATAATATATAAAATTAAAGCTGACTCAGAGGGCTATAATGGGGGCTATAAACTTTGTCCATAGTAGTCCATTTTCGAACCCAAATACTTTTGTTTAGGCCTATGGAATTGATAGAGTGGGGTTTCACACTTGGGCTTCAAACAGACGTTCGTAGCAGTATCGGTTGAACCATAGGGCCCATAATATATAAAAATGAAGCTGAATTAGAGGGATATAATGGGGGCTATAAACTTCATCTATAGCGGTCCATCTTTAAGCCTAAATTTTTTTTGTTTAGGTCCATGGATTTGATAGAGTGGGCTTTTGTACTTGGGCTTTAATTGGACATTCGTGGTCGTATAGGTTGACCCACAGGGCCTATAATATATCAAATCGAAGCTGACTCAGAGGGCTATAATAGGGGTTATAAAATCTATTTATAGCAGTTTATCTTTAAACCCAAATATTTTTGTCTAAGCCCATCAATTTGATAGAGGGGCTTTCATACTTGGGCTTCAAATGGACGTTTATGGCAGCATTGGTTGACCCACAGGGCCCATAATATATCATATCGAAGCTGACTGAGAGGGCTATAATGGGAAATATACACATTGTCTGTAGTAGTCCATCTTTGGGCCCAAATGCCTTTCTTTAGGCCCATTGATTTGATAAAGTGGGCTTTCATACTTAGGCTTCAAATAGCCACTTATGGCAGCGTCAATTGACCCATAGTGCCAATAATATATCAAATCGAATTTGAATTAAAGGGCTATAAAGAGGGCTATAAACTTCATCTATAGCGGTCCGTCTTTAGGCCAAAATATTTTTATTTAGGCCCATGGATTTGATAGAGTGGGCTTTCATATTTAGGGTTTAATGGATGTCCGTGGGTAGCATCGATTGACCCATAGGGCCCGTAATATATCAAATCGAAGCTGACTAAGAGGGCTATAATAGGGGCTATGAACTTCATTTATAGTAGTCCATCCTTGGGCCTAAAACTTTTTGTTTAGGCGCATGGAATTTATAGAGTGGGCTTTCGCACGTAGGATTCAAAAGGACATTCGTGGCAGCATCAGTTGACCCACGGGGCCCATAATATACGAAATCGAAGCTAACTCAGAGGACAATAATAGGGGCTATAAAATTCATCCATAGTAATCCATCTTTGGGCTCAAATAACTTGGTTTAGACCCATGGATTGGATGGAGTGGGCTTTTGCACTTAGACTTCAAATGGACGTTCATGGTAGCATTTGTTGTCCCATAGGGCCCATAATTTATCTAATCGAAGCATACATAGAGGGATATAATGTGGGCTATAAACTTCATCTATAGCGATCTGTCCTCAGGGCCAAATTTTTTTGGTTAGGCCCATGGATTTTATAGAGTGGCCTTTCGAACTTAGGCTTTAGATGGACATTCGCGGTAGCATTGGTTGACCCACGAGGCTGATAATATATCAAATCAAAGCCGACTAAGAGGGCTGTAATAGGGGCTATGAACTTCATCTATAGAAGTCCATCCTTGGGCCTAAATACCTTTCTTAGGCCCATTGATTTGATAGAGTGGGCTTTCACACTTGGGCTTTAAATGGACATTTGTGGCAGCATCGGTTGACCCACAGGGCCTATAATATATCAAATTGAATATGAATAAGAGGGCTATAATGGGGGCTATAAACTTCATCTACAACAGTCCGTCTTCGGGCCAAAATATTTTTTATTCAGGCCCATGGATTTGATAGAGTAGGCTTTAGCACTTAAGATTCAAATGGATGTTCGTGGCAGCATCGGTTGACCCACAGGGCCCATAATATATCAAATCGAAGCTGACTCATAAGGCTATAATGGGGGCTATAAACTTTGCCTATAGCAGTATGGCTTTGGGCCCAAATACCTTTGTTTAGGCCTATAGATTTGATAAAGTGGGCTTTCACACTTGGGCTTCAAATGGACATTCGTGGTAGCATCGGTTAACCCACAGGGGCTAGAATATATCAAATCAAAGCTAAATCAGAGGGATATAGTAGGGGCTATAAAATTCATCTACAACGGTCCGTCTTTGGGCCCAAATTTTTTTGTTTAGGCCCATGGATTTGATAGAGTGGGCTTTCGCACTTGGGCTTCAACTGGACATTCGTGATCGTATAGGTTAACCCACAGGGCCCATAATATATCAAATCGAAGTTGACTCAGAGGGCTATAATGGGGGCTATAAAATTTTTCTATAGAAGTCCGTCTTTAGGCCCAAATATTTCTATCTAGGCCTATGGATTTGATAGAGTGGGCTTTCATACTTGGGCTTCAAATGGATGTTCGTGGCACCATCGATTGACCCACGGGGCCCATAATATATGCAAATCAAACCTGACTGGGAGGGCTATAATGGGGGCTATACACTTTGTCTATAGTAGTCCATCTTCAGGCCTAAATACCTTTCTTTAGGCCCATTGATTTGATTGAGTGGCTTTTACACTTGGGCTTCAAATGGACAATCCTAGCAGCATTGGTTGACCCACAGGGCTAATAATATATAAAATTGAATCTGAATCAGAGGGCTATAATGGGGGCTCTATACTTTGTCTATAGTAGTTCATCTTCGGGCCCAAATACCTTTCTTTAGGCCCATTGATTTGATAGAGTGGGCTTTCACACTTGGGCTTCAAATGGAAATTTGTGGCAGTGTCGGTTGACCCACAAGGCCTATAATATATCAAATCAAATTTGAATCAAAGGGCTATAATAGGGGCTATAAACTTCATCTACAATGGTTTGTCTTCGGGCAAAAATATTTTTGTTTAAGTCCATGGATTTAATAGAGTGGGATTTCATACTTGGGATTCAAATGGATGTTTGTGGCATCATCGGTTGACCCATAGGGCCCCTAATTTATCAAATCGATGCTGACTCACAGGGATATAATGGGGGCTATAAACTTCATCTATAGCGGTCTGACTTCGAGCTCAAATTTTTTTAGTTAGGCCTATGGATTTGATAGCGTGGCCTTTTGCACTTGCACTTCAAATGGACGTTCGTAGCTGCATAGGTTGACCCACAGAGCCCATAATATTTCAAATTAAAGCTTACTCAGAGGGCTATAATGGGAGCTATAAACCCTATCTATAGCAGTCCATTTTTAGTCCTAAAATTTTTTGTTTAGGCCTATGGATTTGATAGAGCGGACTTTCACACTTGCGCTTCAAATGAACGTTTGTGATAGCATCGATTGATGTAAGGGGCCCATAATATACCAAATCAAAGCTAACTCAGAGGGCTATATTGGGGGTAATACACTTCAGCAATAGTAGTTCGTCCTCAGGCCCAAATACCTTTGATTAGGCCCATGGATTTGATAGAGTGGACTTTCACACTTGGGCTTCAAATGGACGTTAGTAGCATCATCGATTGACCCACGGGGCCTGTAATATATCAAATCAAATCTAAATCGGAGGGCCATAATGGGGGCTATAATCTTTGTCTACAGTAGTTTGTCTTCGGGCCCAAATATTTTTTTCCAGGCCCATGGTTTTAATAGAGTGGGCTTTCGCACTTAGGCTTCAAATGGACGTTCGTGGCAGCATCGGTTGACCCACAGGTCCCGTAATATATCAAATCAAAGCAGAATTAGAGGGCTATAAACCTCATCTATAGTGGTCCATCCTTGGGCCCAAATATTTTAGTTTAGGCCCATTGATTTGATAGAGTGAGCTTTTGCACTTGGGATTCAAGATGGACGTTCGTGGCAACATCGATTAACCCATGGAACCCATAATATATCAAATTGAGGCTGACTCAGAGGTCTATAATGAGGGCTATACACTTTATGTATAGCAGTTCATCTTTAGGCCCAAATTTTTTTATTTAGGCCCGTAGATTTAATATAGTGGGGTTTCACACTTGGGCTTCAAATGAACGTTCGTGGCAACGTTAGTTGACCCATAGGGCCATAATATATCAAATCGAAGCTGACTCAGAAGGCTATAATGGAGGCTATAAATTTTGTCTATAGTGGTCTGTCTTCGAGACCAAATACCTTTGTTTAAGCCCATGGATTTGATAGAGTGGGCTTTCACACTTGGGCTTCAAATGGATGTTCGTGGTACCATCGGTTAACCCACGAGGCCCATAATATATTAAATCAAAGCTGAATCAGAGGGCTATAATGGGGGCTATAAACTTCATCTATAGTGGTCCATATTCGGGCCCAAATATTTTTATTTAGGCCCATTGATATAATAGAGTGGACTTTCACACATCGACTTTAAGTGGATGTTCATGATAGCATCAGTTGACCCACGGGGCCCATAAAAAATCAAATCGAATCTAACTTAGAGGGATTTAATAGGGGCTATGAACTTTGTCTATACCAGTCCGTCTTCGGGCCTAAATATTTTTGTCTAGGCCTATTGATTTGATAGAGTGGGCTTTTGTACTTGGGCTTGAAATGGACATTCGGTGGCAGCATCGGTTGACCCACAGGGCCTTCATACTTGGGCTTCAAATAGATGTTCATGGCAGCATCGGTTAACCCATAGGGCCTATAATATATCAAATCAAAGCTGACTGAGAGGGCTACACTAGGGGCTATGAACTTTTTCAATAGCTATTCAGCTTGGGGCCCAAATACCTTTGTTTAGGTCCATGGATTTCATAGGGTGGGCTTTCGCACTTGGGATTCAGATGGACGTTCGTAACATCATCGGTTGACCCACAGAGACCATAATATATCAAATCGAAGCTGACTCAGAGGGCTATAACGGGGGCTATAAACTTCATCTATAGCAGTCTATCTTCGGGCCCAAATACCTTTGTTTAGGTCCATTGATTTGATAGAGTGGGCTTTCACACTTGGGATTCAAATGGACGTTCGTGGTAGCATCGATTGACCCATGGGGCCCATAATATATCAAATCGAATCTGACTCAAAGGGCTATAGTAGGGGCTATAAAATTCATTTATAGCAGTCCATCTTTGGGCCTAAATATTTTGTTTAGGCCTATGGATTTAATAGAGTGGACTTTCACACTTAGGATTCAAAAGGACGTTTGTGGCAGTATCGGTTGACCCGCGAGGCCTATAATATATCAAATCAAAGCTAACTCAAAGGGCTATAACTAGGGCTTTAAACTTCATATATACCAATCCGTCTTCAAGCCTAAAAACCTAAGTTAGGCCCAATGATTTGATAGGGTAGGCTTTCACACTTAGGCTTCAATTGGACGTTCATAATAGCATTAGTTAACCCACAGGGCCCATAATATATCAAATCAAAGATAACTCAGAGGGATATCATAGGGCTATAAACTTTGTGTATAGCGGTTCGTCTTTGGGCCCAAATTTTTTTGTTTAGGCCCTTGGATTTGATAGTATGGGCTTTCGCACTTGAGCTTCAAATGGACGTTCGTGGCAGCATCGGTTGACCCACAGGGATCATAATATATTAAATCGAAGCTGACTTAGAGCCCTATAATGGGGGCTATAAACTTTGTCTATAGCAATTCATCTTTGAGCCCAAATATTTTTATTTATGCCCATTGATTTGATAGAGTGGGCTTTCACACTTGGGTTTGAAATGGACATTCGTGGTAGCATCGGTTGACCCACAAGGCCCAGAATATATCAAATTAAAGCTAACTCATAGGGCTATAATGTGGGCTATAAACATTATTTGTAGCACTCTATCTTCGGGCCCAAATTTGTTTGTTTAGGCTTATGGATTTGATAGTGTGGGCTATCGCACTTGGGTCTCAAATGGATGTTCGTCGAAGCATCAGTTGACCTACGGGGCTCATAATATATCAAATTGAAGCTGACTTAGAGGGCTATAATGGAGGCTATAAACTTTGTCAATAGCGGTTTCTCTTCGGGTAGAAATTCCTTTGTTTAGGCCCATTGATTTGATAAAGTGGGCTTTCATACTAGGGCTTCAAATGGACATTCATGGCAGCATCAGTTAACCCATGGGGCCCATATTATATCAAATCAAAGCTGACCTAGAGGGCTATAATGGGGGCAATAAAATACATCTATAGTGGACCATCCTTAGGCCCAAATATTTTTGTTTAGGTCCATGATTTGATAGAGTGGGCTTTAACATTTAGTATTGAAATAGATGTTCGTGGCGAGCATCGGTTAACCCACAGGGCCCATAATATATCAAATCAAAGCTAACTTAGAGGGCTATAATGGGGGCTATAAATTTTGTCCATAGCGATGCATCTTCGGGCCTAAATACCTTTATTTTGGCCATGGATTTGATAGAGTGGGGCTTTCACACTTGGGCTTCAAATGGATGTTCGTGGTAGCATCGGTTGTCCCATAGGGCCCATATTATCAAATTAAAGCTGACTTAGAAGGATATAATGGGGGCTATAAACTTCATCTATATTGATCCATCTTCGGGCACAAATTTTGTTTGGTTAGGCCCATGGATTTAATGGAGTGGGCTTTTGCACTAGGGCTTCAAATGGATGTTCATTGTAGCATCGGTTGACCACGGGGCCCCAAATATATCAAATCAAAGCTGATTGAGAGCGCTATAATAGGGGCTATACACTTCATTTATAGCAATCCATCTTCAGGCCTAAATACCTTTCTTTAGGCCCGTCGATTTCATGGAGTGGGCTTTTATACTTGGGCTTCAAATGGATGTTCGTCGTAGCATCGGTTGACCCATGAGGCCCATAATATATCAAATCAAAGCTGACTCAGAGGGCTATAATTGGGGGCCATAAACTTCATTTATAGCAATCCATCTTCGGGCCCTAATATTTTTACATAAACTTATTGATTTGATAGAGTGTGCTTTCGTACTTGGGCTTCAAATGGACATTTGTGGCAACATCAGTTGACCCACGGGGCCCATAATATATCAAATCAAAGCTGACTCAAAGGGCTATAATGGGGGCTATAAACTCTATCTATAGCAGTCCATGTTCAGGCCTAAATATTTTTGTCTAGCATATGATTTGATAGAGTTGGCTTTCACACTTGGGCTTCAAATGGACATTTGTGGCAACATTGGTTGACCTACATGGCCTATAATATTTCAAATAGAAGCTGATTCAGAGGGCTATAATGGGGCCTATAAAATTCATTTATAGCGGTTCATCTTCAAGCCCAAATACCTTTGTTTAGCCCCATGGATTTGATTGAGTGGGCTTTGACACTTGGTCTTCAAATGGATGTTCGTGGCAACATCAATTGACCCACGGGGCCCATAATATATCAAATCGAAGCTTGGCCTTCAAATGGACGTTCGTGGCAGCATCGGTTGACCCATGACGCCTATAATATATCAAATCAAACCTGACTCAGAGGGCTATAATGGGGGTTATAAACTTCATCTACAACATTTCATCTTCAAGCCCAAATACCTTTATTTAGGCCCATGGATTTAATAGAGTGGGCATTCACACTTGGGCTTCAAATGGACATTCATGGTAGCATCGATTGACCCACGAGGTCCATAAGATATCAAATCATACCTGACTTAGAGGGCTATAAAATTCATCTATAGTAGTCTATCTTCAGGGCCAAATATCTTTGTTTAGGCCCATTGATTTGATAGAGTGGGCTTTTGCACTAGGGCTTCAAATGGACGTGGTAGTATCGGTTGACTCACGGGGCCCATAATATATCAAATCAAAGCTAACTTAGAGGGATACAATGGGGGCTATAAACTCTGTCTATAGCAGTCCATCTTCAAGCCCAAATATTTTTGTCTAGCCCATGGATTTGATAAAGTGGGCTTTTGCAATTGGGCTTCAAATGGATGTTTGTGGCAGCATCGGTTAACCATAAGGCCCATAATTTCTCAAATCAAAGCTGACCCAGAGGGATATAATGGGGGCTATAAACTTCATGTATAGTAGTACGTCTTCGGTCTCAAATGTTTTTGGTTAGGCATATGGATTTGATAGAGTGGGCTTTCGTACTTGGGCTTCAAATGGACGTTCGTGGTAGCATCGGTTGACCCACAAGGCCCATAATATATCAAATCAAAGATGACTGAGAGGGCTATAATTTGGGTTATAAACTTTGTCTATAACAATTCATCTTCAGGCCCAATTACTTTTGTTTAGGCCCATTGATTTGATAGAGTGGGCTTTCGCACTTAGGCTTTAAATGGATGTTCGTGGCAGCATTAGTTAACCCATGGGGTGGATAATATATCAAATTGAATCTGAATCAGAGGGCTAAAATGGGGGCTATAAACTTTGTCTATAGCTGTCCTTCTTTGGGCTGAAATTTTTTTGTTTATGCCCATGGATTTGATAGTGTGGGCTTTCACACTTACGCTTCAAATGGACGCTCGTGGCAACATCGATTGACCCATGGGCCCCATAATTTATCAAATCAAAGCTTACTTAGAGGGCTATAATAGGGGCTATACTCTTTTTCTATAGCATTCCATCTTTGGGCATAAATATTTTTGTTTCGGCCCATTGATTTGATAGAGTGGGTTTTCGCACTTGGGTTTCAAATGGACATTCGTGGTAGCAATAGTTGACTCACGGGGCCCATAATATATCAAATCGAAGCTAACTCATAGGGCCATAATGTGGACTATAAAATTTTTCTATAGCCATCCTTCTTTAGACCTAAATATTTTTGTTTAGGCCCATGAATTTTATCAAGAGGGCTTTCGCACTTAGGATTCAAATGGACGTTCGTGGCAGCATCGATTGACCCACGAGTCCTATAATATATCAAATTGAATTTGACCCAGAGGGCTATAATAGGAGCTAGAAATTTCATTTATAGTGGTCTGTCTTCAGGCCCAAATACCTTTGTTTTGGCCCATGGATTTGATAGAGTGGGCTTTTGCACTTGGGCTTCAAATGGAAGTTCGTGGTAGCATCAATTGACCCACGGGTCCCATAATATATCAAATCAAAGCTCACTCAGAGGGCTATAATAGGGGCTATAAAATTCATATATAGCATTCCATCTTCGGTCTCAAATACCTTTGTTTAGGCCCATGGATTTGATAGAGTGGGCTTTCACACTTGGGCTTCAAATGGATGTTCATGGCAGTATCGGTTGAACCACGCGACCCATAATATATCAAATCAAGGCTGACTTAAAGGGCTATAATGGGGCTATATAATTTGTCTATAGCAGTCCATCTTCGAGCCGAAGTATTTTCGTTTAGGCCTATGGATTTAATAGAGTGGGGTTTTGGATTTGGGCTTCAAATGGATATTCCTGGCAACATCGGTTGACCCATGGGGTGCATAATATATCAAATTAAACTTGATTGAGAGGGCTATAATGGGGGCTATAAAATTTATCTATAGCAGTCCATCTTTAGGCCTAAATATTTTTTTATAGGCTTATTGATTTGATAGAGTGGGATTTCGCACTTGGGCATCAAATGGACATTCGTGGCAGCATCAGTTGACCCACGGGGCCCATAAAATATCAAATTGAAGCTAACTCAAAGGGCTACAATACAGGCTATAAAATTAGCCTATAGTAGTCCATCTTTGGGCCCAAGTGTTTTTGTTTAGGCCCATGGATTTGATAGTGTGGGCTTTTGAACTTGGGCTTCAAATGGATGTTCGAGGCAACATCAGTTAACCCACGAGGCCCATAATAAATCAAATCAAAGCTGACTAAGAGGGCTATAATGGGGGCTATAAACTTCATTTATTGCAGTCCATCTTTGGGCCCAAGTATTTTTTTTAGGCCTATGGATTTAATAGAGTATGCTTTTTCACTTGGGCTTCAAATGGACGTTCATGGCAACATCGGTTGATCCACAGGGACCATAATATATGAAATCGAAGCTGACTCAGAGGGTTATAATGGGGGCTATAAAATTCATCTATAGCATTACATCTTCGATCCTAGATACCTTTAGTTAGGCCCATGGATTTGATAGAGTGGGCTTTTGTGCTTGAACTTCAAATGGATGTTTGTGGCAGTATCGGTTGACCCACGAGGTCCATAATATATTAAATCGAAGATGACTCAAATGGCTATAATGGGGGCTATAAATTCATCTATAGTTGTCCATCTTAGGGCCTAAATATTTTTATTTAGGCCTATGTATTTAATAGAGTGGGCTTTTGTACTTGGGCTTTAAATGAACATTCAAGGCAGCATCGGTTGACCCATGGGGCCCATAAAATATCAAATCAAAGCTGAATCAGAGGGCTATAATGGGGGCTATAAAATTTTTCTATAGCAGTCCATCTTTATGCCTATATATTTTTGTCTAGGCCTATGGATTTGATAGAGTAGGATTTTGCACTTGGGCTTCAAATGGACATTCATAGTAGCATAGGTTAACCCATGGGACCCATAATATATCAAATCGAAGATGACTCAGAGGGCTATAACGGGGGCTATAAACTTTGTGTATAATAGTCCATTTTCAGGCATAATATTTTTTTCTAGGCCCATTGATTTGAAAGAGTTCGCTTTCGCATTTGGGCTTCAAATGGACTTTCGTGGCAACATCAGTTAACCCACAGGGCCATAATATATCAAATCGAAGTTGACTCAGAGGGCTATAATAAAGGCTATAAACTTTTTCTCTAGTAGTCCATCTTTGGACCCAAATATTTTTATTTAGGCCCATGGATTTGATAGAGTGGACTTTTGTACTAGGGCTTCAAATGGACGTTTGAGGCAACATCGATTGACCACGGGGCCCATAATATATCAAGTCAAAGTTGACTGAGAGGGCTATAATGGGGGCTATAAAATTTTTCTCTAGTAGTCCATCTTGGGACCCAAATATTTTTATTTAGGCCCATGGATTTGATAGAGTGGACTTTTGCACTAGGGCTTCAAATGGACGTTTAAGGCAACATCGGTTGACCCACGGGGCCCATAATATATCAAATCAAAGATCACTTAGAGGGCTATAAAATTTTTCTATAGCATTCCATCTTTGATCCCAAATACCTTTGTTTAGGCCCATGGATTTGATAGAGTGGGCTTTCACACTTGGGCTTCAAATGGACGTTCATGGCAGTATCAGTTGACCCACGCGACCCATAATATATCAAATCGAGACTGACTCAGAGGGCTATAATGGGGGCTATAAATTTTTTCTATAGTAGTCCACCTTCGGGCCCAAGTATTTTTATTTAGGTCCATGGATTTAATAGAGTGGACTTTTACACTAGGGCTTCAAATGGACATTTGAGGCAACATCGGTTGACCAAGGGGCCCATAATATATCAAGTTAAAGTTGACTGAGAGGGCTATAATGGGGGCTATAAACTTCATCTATTGTAGTCTATCTTCGGGCCCAAATATTTTTTTCTAGGCCCATTGATTTGATAGAGTGGGATTTTAGACTTGGACTTCAAATGGACGTTCATGGTAGCATCGGTTGACCCACGAGGCCCATAAATTATCAAATCGAAGCAGACTCAAAGGGGTATAGTATGGGCTATAAACTTTGTCTATAGTAGTTCATCTTTGGGCCCATGTATTTTTGTTCAAGCCTATGGATTTGATAGAGTGGGCTTTTGCACTTGGGCTTCAAATGGACATTCATGGCAGTATAGGTTCACCCACGGGGCCTATAATATATCAAATCAAAGCTAGCTCAGAGGGCTATAATACAGGCTATATACTTTGTCTATAGTAGACCATCTTCAACTGAAAATATTTTTGTCTAGGCCCATTGATTTGATAGAGTGGGTTTCACATTTAGGCTTTAAATGGATGTTCATGACAACATTGGCTAACCCACGGGGCCTATAATATATCAAATGAAAGCTGACTGAGAGGGCTATAATGAGGGCTATGAACTTTGTCTATATTAGTCCATCTTTAGGCCTAAATATTTTTATGTAGGCCCATTGATTTGATAGAGTGGGCTTCACAGTTGGCATTCGAATGGAAGTTCATTACAGCATCGGTTGACCCACGGGGCTTATAATATATCAAAGCAAAGCTGACTCAGAAGGCTATAATGGGGGCTATAAAATTTGTCTATATTGGTCCATTTTTAGGCCCAAATACCTTTTTTTATGACCATGGATTTGGTAGAGTGGGCTTTGGCATTTGGGCTTCAAATGGACGTTCATGACAACATATGTTAGCCCATGAGGCCTATAATATATTAAATCAAAGCTTACTCAGAGGGCTATAATGGGGGCTATAAACTTCATCTATTGCAATCCATCTTAGGGCCCAAATATTTATGTTTAGGCCTATGGATTCAATAGAATGGGCTTTCATACTTGGGCTTTAAATGGACATTTGTAGCAGTATTGGTTGACCCACAGGGCCCATAATATATCAAATCGAAGCTAACTTAGAAGGCTATAATGGGGGCTATGAACTTTGTCTATAGCTATCCATCTTCGAGCCTAAATATTTTTTTCTAGGCCCATTTATTTGATAGAGTGGGATTTCGCACTTGGGCTTCAAATGGATGTTTGTGGCAGCATTGGTTGAATGACAGATTCCATAATATATCAAATTGAAGTTGACTCAGAGGACTATAATGGGGGCTATAAACTTTGTCTATAGCAATCCATATTAAGGTCTAAATATTTTTACTTAGCACCATTGATTTGATAGAGTGGGCTTTCGCACTTGGGCTTCAAATGGACATTCGTGGCAGCATAGGTTGACCCACGAGGCCAATAATATACCAAATTGAAGATAACTCAGAGTGCTATAATATAGGATATAAAATTTGTCTATAGTAATCCATATTTAGGTGTAAATTTTTTCATTTAGGCCCATTGATTTGATTGAGTGGGCCTTCGCACTTGGGCTTCAAAAGGATGTTCGTGGCAACATCGGCAGACCTATAGGGCCCATAATATATCAAATCGAAGCTTACTCATAGGGCTACAATGAGGGCTATGAACTTCATCTATAATAGTCCTTTTTAGGGCCCAAATACATTTATTTAGGCTCATGGATTTGATAGAATAGGCTTTCACACTTGGGCTTCAAATGGACGTTCGTGGCAGCATAGGCTGAACCGTAGGGCCCATAATATATCAAATCAAAGTTGACTTAGGGGGCTATAATGAGGGTATGATCTTTGTCTATAGCAGTCCATCTTCAGGCCTAAATATTTTTGTCTAGGTCCACTAATTTGGTAGAGTGCACTTTCACATTTGGGCTTCAAATGGACATTCATGGCAGCGTCGGTTGACCCATGAGGCCTATAATATATTAAATCAAAGCTGACTTAGAGGGCTATAATGGGGGATATATACTTCATTTATTGTAGTCCATCTTAGGGCCTAAATATTTTTTTATTAGGCCCATGGATTTGATAGAGTGGGCTTTCGTACTTGGGCTTCAAATGAATATTCATGGCAGGGTCGGTTGACCCACAAGGCCCATAATATATCAAATGGAAGCTGACTCAGAGGGCTTTACTAGGGGCTATAAACTTTGTCTCTATCAGTCCATCTTCAAGCCTAAATATTTTTGTTTAGCCCCATGGATTTGATAGAGTGGGCTTTTGCACTTGGGCTTCAAGTGGACATTCATGGTAGCATCAGTTGACCCACGGAGCCCATAATATATCAAATCGAAGATCACTCAGACGGCTATAATAGGGGCTATAAAATTCATATATAGCATTCAATCTTAGGTCTCAAATACCTTTGTTTAGGCTCATGGATTTGATAGAGTGGGCTTTCGCTCTTGGGCTTCAAATGGACATTCATGGCAGTATCGGTTGAACGACGCAGCCCATAATATATCAAATTGAGGCTGAATCAGAGGGCTATACCAAGGGCTATAAAATTTGTCTCTAGTAGTAATCTTCAGGCCTAGATATTTTTGTTTAAGCCCATGGCTTTGATAGAGTGGGCTTTTGTACTTGGGCTTTAAGTGGATGTTCGTGGTAGCATCAGTTGACCCACATGGCCCATAATATATCAAATCGAAGCTCACTCAGAGGGCCCATGGATTTGATAGAGTGGGCTTTCACACTTGGGCTTCAAATGGACATTCATGGCAGTATCGGTTGGCCCACCGGGCCTATAATATATCAAATTGAAGCTGACTCAGAGGATATAGTGGGGGCTATAAAATTTTTCTATACAAACCCATCCTCGGGCCCAAATATTTTTGCCTAGTTCCATTGATTTGATAGAGTGGGCTTTCGTACTTGGGCTTTAAATGGATGTTCGTGGCAGCATTGGTTGACCCACGGGGCCCATAATATATCAAACTGAAGCTGACTCAGAGGGCTATAGTGGGGACTATAAACTTTGTCTATAGCATTCCATCTTCGGGCCCAAATATTTTAGTCTAGTTCCATTGATTTGATAGATTGGGCTTTCACACTTGGGCTTTAAATGGATGTCCATGGCAGCATCAGTTGACCAATTGGGCCTATAATATATCAAATCGAAGCTGAATCAGAGGGCTATATTGGGGGCTATAAACTTTGTATGTAGCAGTCCATCTTGGGGCTCAAATATTTTTTTCTAGGCCTATTGATTTGATGGAGGGGGATTTCATACTTGGGCTTCAAATGGAGATTCGTGGCAACATCGGTTGACCCACGGGGTCCATAATATATCAAATCGAAGCTGTCTCAGATGGCTATAATATGGGCTATAAACCTTTTCTATAGCAATCCATCTTTGGGCCCAAATATTTTTGTCTAGTTCCATGGATTTCATAGAGTGGGCTTTCGCACTTGGGCTTCAAATGGACATTCATAGCAGCATTGGTTGACCCACGGGGCCTATAATATATCAAATTGAAGATGATTCAGAGGGCTATAATGGGGGCTATAAACTTTGTCTATAGCAGTCCATCATTAGGCCCAAATATTTTTGTCACCGATTCAATTGATAGAGTCAACTGTTGCACTTAGGCTTCAAATAGACATTTGTGGCAACATCGGTTTACCCACAGGGCCTATATCAAATTGAATCTAACTCAGAGAGCTATAAAACATGCAAAAAACTTTGTCTAAAGCAGTCCAACTTTGGGCCCAAATACCTTTGTTTAGGCCCTTTGATTTGATAGAGTGGGCTTTCGCACTTGGGCTTTAACTGGACGTTCGTGGCAGCATCGGTTCAACCACGAGGTCTATAATATATCAAATTGAGGTTGACTCAGAGGGCTATAATGAGGGCTATAAACTTTGTCTATAGCAATGCATCTTTGGGCCCAAATATTTTTGTCTAGGCCCATTGATTTGATAGAGTAGGCTTTTGCACTTGGGCTTCAAATGGACATTCATGGCAGCATCGGATGTCCCATCAGGACCATAATATATTAAATTGAAGCTAACTCAGAGGGCTATAATTGGGCCTATAAACTTCATTTATTGGAGTCCGTCTTCAGGCCCAAATACCTTTGTTTAGGCCCATTGATTTGATAGAATGGGCTTCCACACTTGGGCTTTAACTGGACATTCGTGGTAGCATCGGTTGACCCACAGGCCCCATAATATATCAAATCGAAGAACACTCAAAGGACTGTAATGGGGGCTATAAAATTTTTCTATAGAAGTCCATCATCAGGCCTAAATATTTTTGTCTAGGCACATTGATTTAATAGAGTGGGATTTCCCACTTAGGCTTTGAATGGACATTCGTGGCAGCATCAGTTAACCCACAGAGCTCATAATATATCAAATCAAAGCCAACTCAGAGGGCTATAATGGGGGTTGTAAACTTTGTCTATAGCGGTCAATCTTCAGGCCTAAATATTTTTGTTTAGGTCCATGGATTTGATAGAGTGGGCTTTCGCACTTGGGATTCAAATGGACATTTGTGGCAGCAGCGGTTGATGTATGGGGCCCATAATATATCAAATTGAAGCTAACTCAGAGGGATATAATAGGGGATTTAAACATCATCTGTAGCAGTCTATCTTTGGGCCCAAATACCTTTGTTTAAGCCTATTGATTTGATAGAGTGGGCTTTCACTCTTGGGCTTCAAATGGATGTTCGTAGTAGCATCGGTTGAACCACGAGGTCATAATATAGCAAATCGAAGCTAACTCAGAGGGCTATAATGGGTCTATAAACTTTGTCCATAGTGGTTCATCCTCGAGCCCAAATATTTTTGTCTAGGCCCATTGATTTGATAGAGTGGGCTTTCATACTTGGGCTTGAAATGGACGTTCATGGCAGCATCGGTTGATGCACGGGGCCCATAATATATCAAATCCAAGCTGACTCAGAGGGATATAATGGAGGCTATAAACATCATCTGTAGCAGTCCATCTTCGAGCCTAAATACCTTTTGTTTAGGCCCATTGATTTGATAGAGTGGGCTTTCGCACTTGGGCTTCAACTGGACATTCATGGCAGCATCGATTCAATCACAAGACCCATAATATATCAAATTGAAGCTGACTGAGAGGGCTATAATGGGGGCTATAAACTTTGTCCATAACTATCCACTATTGGGCCCAAATATTTCTATCTAGTCCTATTAATTTGATAAAGTGTGCTTTTGCACTTGGGCTTCAAATGGACATTCGTGGCAACATCGATTGACCCACGGGGCCCATAATATATCAAATCAAAGCTGACTCAAAGGGCTATATACTTCATCTATAGCAGTCCATCTTCAGGCCTAAATACCTTTGTCTAGGCCTATTGATTTGATAGAGTGTGCTTGGGCTTCAAATGGACGTTCGTGGTAGCATTGGTTGACCCATGGGGCCTATATTATGTAAAATTGAAGCTGACTTAGAGGGCTATAATGGGGGCTACAAAATTTGTTTATAACGGTCCATGTTTGAGCCCATATACCTTTTTTTAGGCCCATGGATTTAATAGAGTGGGCTTTTGCACTTGGGCTTCAAATGGGCGTTCATGGAAGCATCGGTTAACCCACGAGGCCCATAATATATCAAATCAAAGCTAACTTAGAGGGATAAAATGGGGGCTATAAACTTTGTCTATAGTGGTGCATCCTCAAGCCCAAATATTTTTGTCTAGGCCCATTGATTTGATAGAGTGGGCTTCCGCACTTGGGCTTCAAATGGACATTCATGGTAACATTGGTCTACCCACAGGGCCCATAATATATCAAATTGAAGTTGACTCAGAGGGCTATAATGGAGGTATAAACTTTGTCTATAGCAGTCCATCTTCATACCTAAATGTTTTTGTTTAGGCCTATTGATTTCATAGAGTGGGCTTTCACACTTGGGCTTCCAATGGACATTCGTGGTAGCATCGGTTGACCCATAGAGCCCATAATATATTAAATTGTAGCTGACTCATAGGGCTATAATGGGGGTTATAAACCTTGTCTATAGCAGTCCATCATTAGGCCCAAATATTTTTATTTAGGTCCACATATTTAATAGAGTGGGCTTTCGCACTTGGGATTCAAATGGACGTTCGTAGCAGCAACGGTAGATCCACGGGGCCCATAATATATCAAATTGAAGCTAACTTAGAGGGCTATAATGGGGCTATAAACTTTATCTATAGTAGTCCATCTTCAAGCCCAAATACATTTGTTTAGGCCCATTAATTTGATAGGGTAGGCTTTCATACTTCGGCTTCAACTGGACGTTTGTGGCAACATTAGTTCAACCATGAGGCCCATAATATATCAAATCAAAGGTGACTGAGAGTGCTATAATGGGGGCTACAAAATTTTTCTATAGCAGTCCACCTTTGGGCCCAAATATTTTTGTCTAGGCCTAATAATTTGATAGAGTGGGCTTTCACGTTTGGGTTTTAAATGGACGTTCATGGCAGCATCGGTTGATCCATGGGGCCAATAATATATTAAATTCAAGCTGACCTAGAGGGCTATAATAGGGATTATAAACTTTGTCTATAGCGGTCCCTCTTGGAGCCAAAATACCTTTGTTTAGTCCTATGAATTTGATAGAGTGGGCTTTCGTGCTTAGGCTTAAAATGGACGTTTGTGGCAACATCAGTTGACCCATGGGGCCCATAATATATCAAATTGAAGCTAAGTCAAAGGGCTATAATGAGGGCCATAAACTTCATCTACTGTTGTCCATCCTCGAGCCCAAATATTTTTGTCTATGCCCAATGATTTAATAGAGTGGGCTTTCATACTTGGGCTTCAAATGGACGTTCGTGGCAGCATCGGTTGATGCACGGGGCCCATAATATATCAAATCCAAGCTGAATCAAAGGGATATAATGGGGGCTATAAACATCAACTGTAGCAGTCCATCTCAGGCCTAAATACCTTTGTTTAAGCCCATTGATTTGATAGAGTGGGCTTTCGCACTTGGGCTTCAACTGGACGTTCATGGCAGCATCGATTCAATCACGAGGCCCATAATATATCAAATCAAAGTTGAATGAGAGGGCTATAATGGGGGCTATAAACTCTATCTATAGCTGTCCATCCTTGGGCCCAAATCTTTCTATCTAGTCCCATTAATTTGATAGAGTGGGCTTTTGCACTTGGGCTTCAAGTGGACATTCGTGGCAGCATCGGTTGACCCACAAGGCCCATAATATATCAAATCAAAGCTGACTCAGAGGGCTATAATAAGGGCTATAAACTTCATCTATTGCAGTCCATCTTTGGGCCTAAATACCTTTGTCTAGGCTTATTGATTTGATAGAGTGGGCTTTCATACTTGGGCTTCAAATGGACGTTCGTGGCAGCATCGGTTGGCCCATGGGGCCAATAATATATTAAATCAAAGCTGACTCAAAGGGCTATAATGGGGGCTATAAACTTTGTCTATAGCAGTCCATCTTGGAGCCTAAACACCTTTGTTTAGGCCCATGAATTTTATAGAGTGGGCTTTCGAACTTGGGCTTAAAATAGACATTCATAGTAACATCGGTTGATCCACAGGGCCTATAATATATCAAATCGAAGCTGAATCAGAGGGCTATAATAGGGGATATAAACATTGTTTATAGTGATTTGTCTTTGGGCCCAAATACCTTTTTTTAGGCCCATGGATTTAATAGAGTGGGCTTTCGTACTTGGGCTTCAAATGGATGTTCATGACAATACTGGTTGAGCTATGAGACCCATATCAAATTGAAGTTGACTCAAAGAGCTATAATACATGCAATAAAATTCATCTATAACAGTCCATCTTTGGGCCCAAATACCTTCGTTTAGGCCCATTGATTTGATAGAGTGGGCTTCCATACTTGGGCTTCAAAGGGACGTTTGTGGCAGTATTGGTTGACCCACGGGGCCCATAATATATCAAATCAAAGCTTACTCAGAGGGCTATAAAATTTGTCTATAGCAGTCCATCCTCGAGCCTAAATATTTTTATCTAGGCTCATTGATTTGATAGAGTGGGCTTTCGCACTTGGGCTTCAAATGGACATTCATGGCAGCATCGGTTGACCTATGGGGCCCATATAAAATCAAAGCTGACTCAAAGAGGTATAATACGGGCAACAAACTTCGTCTATAGTAGTCCGTCTTTAAGCCCAAATACCTTTATTTAGGCCCATTGATTTGATAGAGTGGGCTTTCACACTTGGACTTTAAATGGATGTTCGTGGCAGCATCGGTTGACCCACGAGCCCATATCAAATCGAAGTTGCCTTAGAGAGCTATAATATGGGCAATAAACTTCATCTATAGCAGTCCATCTTCATGCCCAAATACATTTTGTTTAGGCCCATTGATTTGATAAAGTGGGCTTTCACACTTGGGCTTCAAATGGACGTTCGTGGCAGCATCGGTTGACCCATAGGGCCTATATTATGTCAAATCGAAGCTGACTCAGAGGGCTATAATGGGGGCTATAAACTTTGTTTATAGCAGTCCATCTTCGGGCTCAAATACCTTTTTTTAGGCCCATGGATTTAATAGAGTAGGCTTTCACACTTGAGCTTCAAATGGACATGCATGGCAACATCGGTCGACCCATGGGGCCCATAATATATCAAATCAAAGCTGACTCAAAGGGCTATAATGGGGGTATAAACTTTGTCTATAGCAGTCCATCTTTATGCTTAAATGTTTTTATTTAGGGTTATTGATTTGATAGAGTGGGCTTTCACACTTGGGCTTCGAATGGACATTCGTGGCAGCATCGGTTGATCCATAGGGCCCATGGATTTGATAGAGTGGGCTTTCACACTTCAAATGGACGTTCGTGGGAACATCGGTTGACCCACAGGGCCCATAATATATCAAATCAATGCCGACTCATAGGGCTATAATGGGGGCGATAAACCTTGTCTATAGCGGTCCATCATTGGGCCCAAATATTTTTATTTAGGTCCATGGATTTAATAGAGTGGGCTTTCACACTTGGGATTCAAATGGATGTTCGTGGCAGCAACGGTTGAGCCACGAGGCCCATAATATATCAAATTAAAGGTTACTCAGAGGGCTATAATGGGGGCTATAAACTTCATCTATAGCAGTCCATCTTCAAGCCCAAATACATTTGTTTAGGCCCATTAATTTGATAGGGTAGGCTTTCGCACTTAGGCTTCAACTGGACGTTTGTGGCAACATCAGTTCAACCACAAGGCCCATAATATATCAAATCGAAGGTGAATGAGAGTGCTATAATAGGGGCTACAAACTTTGTCTATAGCAGTCCACCTTTGGGCCCAAATATTTTTGTCTAGGCCCAATGGTTTGATTGAGTGGGCTTTCACACTTGGGCTTCAAATGGATGTTCGCAACAGCATCGGTTGACCCACGGGGCCTATAATATATTAAATTCAAGCTGAATTAGAGGGCTATAATGGGGGTTATAAAATTTTTCTATACTGGTCCCTTTTGGAGCTAAAATACCTTTGTTTAGTCCCCTGGATTTGATAGAGTGGGCTTTCATGCTTAGGCTTAAAATGGACATTTGTGTTAACATCGGTTGACCCACAGGGCCCATAATATATCAAATTGAAACTAATTTAAAGGGCTATAATGATGGCCATAAACTTCATCTATTGTGGTCCATCATCCGGACCAAATATTTTTATTTAGGCCAATGGATTTGATTGAGTGGGCTTTCGGACTTGGGCTGCAAATGGAAGTTTATGGCAGCATCGGTTGACCCACGAGGCCCAAAATATATCAAATTAAAGTTGACTCATAGGGCTATAATGGTGGCTATAAACTTTGTCTATATCGGTCTATCCTCGGGCCCAAATACCTTTGTTTAGGCCCATTGATTTGGCACTTGGGCTTCAAATGGACATTCGTGGCAGCATCAGTTGGCCCATAAGGCCTATAATATATCAAATTGAAGTTGATTCAGAGGGCTATAATGGGGGCTATAAACTTCATCTATTGTAATCTATCTTAGGGCCCAAATATTTTTATTTAGGCTAATGGATTTGATAGAGTAGGTTTTTGCACTTGGGCTTAAAATGAACGTTCGTGGCGGCATCGGTTGACCCACGAGGCCTATAATATATCAAATTAAAGCTGACTTAGAAGGCTATAATGGGGGCAATAAAATTTTTCTATAACAATCCATCTTCAGGCCCAAATATTTTTGTCTTGGCCTTTTGATTTGATAGAGTGGGCTTTTGCACTTAGGCTTCAAATGGTCATTCGTGGTTGCGTCAGTTGACCCATGGGGCCCATAATATATCAAATTGAAGCTGACTCAGAGGGCTATAATGGGGGCTATAAACATAGCCTATAGCAGTCCATCTTTAGGACTAATTATTTTTTTTAGGCCCATTGATTTGATAGAGTGGGATTTCGCACTTGGGGTTAAAGGACGTATGTGGCGACATCAGTTCACCTACAGGGTCCATAATATGTCAAATCAAAGCTGACTCAGAGGGCTATTATAGGGGTAATAAACTTTTTCTATAGCAGTCCATCTTTGGGCCCAAATATTTTTGTGTAGTCCTATGGATTTGATAGTGTTGGCTTTCACACATGGGCTTCAAATGGACATTTGTGGCAGCATTGGTTGACCCATAGGGCCCATAATATATCAAATTGAAGCCGACTCATAGGGTAAATACTTTGTCTATAGTAGTCCATCCTTGAGCCCAAATATTTTTATCTAGGCCCATTAATTTAATATAGTGTGCTTTCGCACTTAGGCTTTAAATAAACGTTCGTGGCAGTATCGGTTAACCCACGGGGCCCATAATATATCAAATCGAAGCTAACTGAGTGGGCTATAGTGGGGGCCATAAATTTTGTCTATAGTAGTCCATCTTCAGGCCCAAATATTTTTGTTTAGGCCCATTAATTTGATAGGCTGGGCTTTCGCATCGATTGACCCACCAGGATCATAATATATTAAATCGAAGCTAACTCAGAGGGCTATAACGAGGGCTATAAACTTTGCCTATAGCGGTCCATTTTTGGGCCCAAATATTTTTGTTTAGGTCCATGAATTTGATAAAGTGGGCTTACATAATTGGGATTCAAATGGACGTTCGTGGCAACGATGGTTGGCCCACAAGACTTATAATATATCAAATCAAAGATGACTCAGAGGGCTATAAACTTTGTCTATAGCAGCCATCATTCGGCCTAAATATTTTTTTCTAGGCCCATTGATTTAATAAAGCATGCTTTTGTACTTGGGCTTCAAATGGACGTTCGTAGTAGCATTGGTTAACCCACGGGGCCCATAATATATCAAATCGAAGTTGACTCAGAGGGCTATAAACTTCAGCTATATTAGTCCGTCTTCTGGCCAAAATACCTTTATTTATGCCCACTAATTTAATAGAGTGGGCTTTTGCACTTGGGCTTTAATTAGACATTCGTGGAAACATCGGTTAACCGATGAGGCCCATAATATATCAAGTCAAAGCTGACTCAGAGGGCTATAATGGGGGGCTATAAAATTTTTCTATAGTAGTCCATCTTTGGGACCAAATATTTTTGTCTAGGCCCATTGATTTAATAGAGTGGGCTTTCCCACTTAGGCTTCAAATGGATGTTTGTGGCAGCATCGGTTGACCCATGGGTCCCATAATATATCAAATCGAAGCTAACTTAGAGGGCTATAATGGGGGCTATAAACTTTGTCCATAACAGTCGATCTTCAGGCCCAAATATTTTTGTTTAGGCCCATTGATTTGATAGAATGGGCTTTTGCACTTGGGCTTCGAATGGACATTTGTGGTAGAATCAGTTGACACATGGGGCCTATAATATATCAAATCGAAGCTGACTCAGAGAGCTATAATGTGGGCTATAAAATTTGTCTCTAGTGATCTATCTTCGGGCTCAAATATTTTTGTTTAGGTCCATGGATTTGAGGGAGTGGGCTTTCACACTTGTGATTCAAATCGACATTCGTGGCAGCAATGGTTGACCCACAGGGCCCATAATTTATCAAATCAAAGCTAACTTAGAGGACTATAATAGGGGTTATAAACTTCGTCTATAGCATTCTATCTTCATGCCCAAATACCTTTGTTTAGGCCAATAGATTTGATAGAGTAGGCTTTCACACTTGGATTTCAAATGGACGTTCATGGTAGCATCAGTTTATCCACGGGGCCTATAATATATCAAATCGATGCTGACTTAGAGGGCTATATTGGGGGCTATAAAATTCATCTATTGTTGTCCATCTTTGGGCCCAAATATTTTTTTAGGCCTAAGGATTTGATAGAGTGGCTTTTGAACGTTCGTGGCAGCATCGGTTGACCCACGGTGCCCATAATATGTCAAATCGAAGTTGACTCAAAGGGCTATAATGACAGCTATAAACTTTGTCGATAGCAGTCCATCATTGGGTAAAAATATTTTTGTCTAGGCATATGGATTTGATAGAGTGGGCTTTCACACTTGGGCTTAAAATGGACATTTGTAGTTGCATCGATTGACCCACGGGGCCCAAAATATATCAAACTGAAGATGAATCAGAGGCTATAATGGAGGCTATAAACTTTGTCAATTGCAGTCCATCTTTGTGCCTAAATACCTATATTTAGGCCCATTGATTTGATAGAGTGGGCTTTCACACTGGGCTTTTAATGGACATTCGTGGCAGCATTGATTGAACGACGGGGCCCATAATATATCAAATCGAAGCTATATTTAGGCCCATTGATTTGATAGAGTGGGCTATAATGGAGGATATAAAATTTTTCTATAGCGGTTAATCTTTGGGCCCAAATATTTTTGTTTAGGTCCATGGAATTGATAGAGTGGGCTTTCACACATGGGCTTCAAATGGACGTTCATGGCAGAATCAGTTGATCCATGGGGCCCATAATATATCAAATTGAACCTAAATCAGAGGGCTATAATGAGGGCTATAAACTTCATCTATTGCAGTCCATCTTCGGGCCCTGATATTTTTATTTAGGCCCATTGATTTGAAAGAGTGGTCTTTCGTAGTTGGGCTTTAAATGGACATTCATGGCAGCATCGGTTGACCCACAGGGCCTATAATATATCAAATCAAAGCTAACTGAGAGGGCTATAAAATTTTTCTATGGCCATTCATGTTCGGGCCCAAATATTTTTTTTAGGCCCATGGATTTGATAGAGTGGGCTTTTGCACTTGGGCTTTAAATGGACGTTCATGGGAACATCAGTTGACCCACGGGGCCGATAATATATCAAATCAAATTTGATTCAAAGGGCTATAAACTTAGTCTCTAATAGTCCATTTATAGGCCCAAATGTTTTTATTTATGCCCATTGATTTGATAGAGTGGGCTTTCACACTTGGGCTTCAAATGGACATTCGTGGCAGCATCAGTAGACCCACGGGGCCGATAATATATCAAATTGAAGCTAACTCAGAGATCTATAATAGGGGCTATAAACCTCATCTATAGCAGTCCATCTTCAGGCCTGAATAGCTTTGTCTATGCCAATTTAATTGACAGAGTGGGCTTTCCCACTAAGGCTTCGAAATGACGTTCATGGCAGCATCGGTTGACCCACGAGGGCCATAATATATCAAATCAAAGCTAACTGAGAGGGCTATAATAGGGGTTATAAACTTCATCTATAGTAGTCCACCTTCAGGGCCAAATACCTTTGTTTAGGCCCATGGATTTGATAGAGTGGACTGTTGCACTTGGGCTTCAAATGGACGTTCATGGTGGCATCGGTTGGCCCACGAGGCCCATAATATATGAAATCTAAGATGACTCAGAGGTCTATAATGGGGGCTATAAACTTTATCTATAGCAGTCCATCTTCTGGCCCAAATACCTTTATTTAGGCCCATTGATTTGATACAGTGGGCTTTCGCACTTGGGCTTCAAATTAACGTTTATGGCAGTAACGGTTGACCCACGGGGCCCATAATATATCAAATCAAAGCTGACTCAAAGGGATATAACGAGGGTTGTAAGCTTTGTCGATACAATCCGTCTTTGGGCCTAAATGTTTTTATTTGGGCCCATTGATTTGATAGAGTGGGCTTTCATACTTGGGCTTCAAATGAACATTTGTAGTAGCATTGGTTGACCCATGGGCCCATAATATATCAAATTGAAGCTGAATCAGAGGGCTATAATGGGGGCTATAAACTTCATCTATAGCAGTCCGTCTTTGGGCCCAAATATTTTTGTTAAGGCCCATTACTTTGATAGAGTGGGCTTTCGCACTTGGGCTTTGTATGGACATTCGTGGCACTATCGGTTGACCCATGGGGCCCATAATATATCAAATCGAAGATGAATTAGAGGGATGTAACGGGGGCTATAAACTTCATATATAGTAGTCTGTCTTCAGGCCTAAATACCTTTATTTAGGCCCATTGATTTGATAGAGTGGGCTTTCGCACTTGGGCTTTGAATGGATGTTCATGGCAGCAACAGTTGATCCACGAGGCCCATAATATATTAAATCGAAGCTGACTCAAAGGGCTATAATGGGGGCTATAAACTTCATCTACAGCAGTTCGTTGTCAAGCCTATATGTTTTTGTTTAAGCCCATAGATTTGATAGAGTGGGCTTTTGCATTTTGGCTTTAAATGAATAATTGTGGCAGTATCGATTGACCTACTGGGCCCATAATATATCAAATTGAAGCTGACTCAGAGGGCTATAAACTTCATCTATAGTAGTCTGTGTTCAGACCCAAATGTTTTTGTTTAGGCCCATGGATTTGATAGAGTGGGCATTCACACTTGGGCTTCAAATGGACGTTCGTGGCAGCATCAGTTTACCCATAGGGCCCATAATATAACAAATCAAAGATGAATCAGAGGGCTATAATGAGGGGTATACACTTTGTCAATATCAGTCCATCTTTGGGGCCGAATATTTTTGTCTAGGCCCATTGATTTGATAGTGTGGGCTTTCGCACTTGGGCTTTAAAAGGACGTTTGTGGTAGCATCGGTTAACCCACGAGGCCCATAATATATCAAATCGAAGCTAACCCAGAGGGCTATAAAAGGGATATAAATTTTTTCTATAGCAATCAATCTTCAGGGTGAAATATTTTTATTTAGGTCCATGGATTTGATAGAGTTAGCTTTCGCACTTGGGATTCAAATGGACGTTCGGGGCAGTAACGGTTGACCAATGAGGCCCATAATATATCATATCAAAGCTGACTCAGAGGGCTATAATAGGGACTATAAACTTCATCAATAGCGGTCCATCTTTAGGCCCAAATAACTTTGTTTAGGCCCATGGATTTGATCGAGCGAGCTTTCACACTTGGGTTTCAAATGGACGTTAGTGAAAACTTCAGTTGATCCATGTGGCCCATAATATATCAAATCAAAGCTGACTCAGAGGGCTATATTGGGGGCTATAAACTTCATCTATTATAGTCTATCTTCTGCCCAAATATTTTTGTTTGGGGCCATGGATTTGATAATGTGGGCTTTTGCACTTAGGCTTCAAATGGACGTTCGTGGTAATATAGGTTGACCCACAAGGCCCATAATATATCAAATTGAAGCTAACAGAGAGGGCTATAAACTTTGTCTATAGCGATCAATCTTTAGGGCCAAATATTTTTATTTAGGCCCATGGATTTGGTAGAGTGGGCTTTCGCACTTAGGGTTCAAATGGATGTTCGTGACATCATCGATTGATCCACAGGGCCCATAATATATCAAATTGAAGCTAACTCAGAGGGCTATAATGGGGGCTATAAACTTTGTCTATAGTAATCCATCTTGGGGCCCAAATGGTTTTTTAGGCCCATTGATTTGATAGAGTGGGCTTTCACACTTGGGCTTCAAATGGACATTCATGGAAGCATCAGTTAACCCACGGGGCCCATAATATATCAAATTGAAGAAAACTCAGAGGGCTATAAACCTCGTCTATAGTAGTCCATCATCAGGCCCAAATACCTTTATTTAGGCCAATTGATTTGATAGAGTGGGCTTTCACACTTGGGCTTTAAATGGACATTCGTTGCAGCATTGGTTGACCCATGGGGCCCATAATATATCAAATCAAAGTTGACTCATAGGGTGATAATAGGGCCTATAATCTTTGTCTATAGCAGTCCATCATTGGGCCCAAATATTTTTGTCTTGGCACTTGGATTTGATAGAGTGGGCTTTCGCACTTGGGCTTCAAATAGATGTTCGTGGTACGATCAGTTGACCCACGGGGCCTATAATATATCAAATTGAAGTTGACTCAGAGGGCTATAACAAGGGCTATAAAATTGGTCTATAGTAGTCTATCTTCATGCCCAAGTACCTTTATTTAGGCCCATGGATTTGATAGAGTGGGCTTTCGCACTTGGGCTTTAAATGGATGCTCATAGTAGCATCGGTTCACCCACGGGGCTCATATTATATCAAATTGAAGCTAACTTAGAGGGCTATAATGGGGGATATAAACTTTGTCTATAACAGTCAATCGTCAGGCACAAATATTTTTGTTTAGGTTCATGGATTTGATAGAGTGGGCTTTCGCACTTTGGATTTAAATGGACATTCATGGCAATAATGGTTGACCCACGGGGCCCATAATATATCAAATCGAAGCTAACTCAGAAGGCTATAATGGGGGCTATAAAGTTCATCTATAGTAGTCCATCTTTGTGCTCAAAGACCTTTGTTTAGGACCATGGATTTGATAGAGTGGGCTTTCGCACGTGGGCTTCAAATGGACGTTTGTGGTAGCATTAGTTGCCCCACGGGGCCCATAATATATCAAATCAAAGTTAACTCAGAGAGCTATAATGGGGGCTATAAACTTCATATATTGTGGGCCATTTTTAGGCCCAAATATTTTTTATTTAGGCCCATGGATTTGATAGACTGGGCTTTTGCACTTTGCCTTCAAATGAATGTTTGTGGTAGCATCGGTTGAACCAAGAAGCCCATAATATATCAAATCGAAGCTGACTCGAGGGCTATAGTGGCAGCTATAAACTTTTTCTATAGCAATCCATCATTGGGCCCAAATATTTTTGTTTAGGCCCATGGATTTGCTAGAGTAGGGTTTCACACTTAGGCTTGAAATGGACGTTCCTGGCAACATTGGTTGACCCACGGGGCCCATAATTTATCAAACCGAAGATGACTCAGAGGGCTATTATGGGGGCTATAAACTTCATCTATAGCATTTCATCCTTAGGCCCAAATACATTTGTTTATGCCCATTAATTTGATGGAACGGGCTTTTGCACTTGGGCTTTAAATGGATGTTCATGGCTGTATCGGTTAACCCATGGGACCCATAATATGTCAAATCGAAGCTGACTCAGAGGGCTATAATGGGGACTATAAAATTTATCTATAGTAGTCCATCTTCAAGCCCAAATATTATTGTCTAGGCCCATTGATTTTATAGAGTGGGCTTTCATACTTGGGCTTCGAATGGACGTTCGTGGCAACATCGGTTGACCCACGGGGCTCATAACATATCAAATCAAAGCTGACTTAGGGGGCTATAATAAGGGATATCAACTTTGTCTATAGCGATTAATCTCCAGGCCCAAATATTTTGTTTAGGTCCATGGATTTGATAGAGTGGGCTTTCACACTTGGGATTCAAATGGACATTCGTGGCAACAACAGTTGACCCACAGGGCCTATAATATACCATATCAAAGCTGAATCAAAGGGCTATAATGGGGGCTATAAACTTCATCAATAACCATCCATCTTTGGGCCAAAATACCTTTGTTTAGGCAAATGGATTTGATAGAGTGGGCTTTCGCACTTAGGCTTTAAATGGACGTTCGTGGCAACATCGATTGACCCACGGGGTCCATAATATATCAAATCGAAGCTGACACAGTGGGCTATAATGTGGGCCATAAACTTTTTTTATAACAGTCCATATTCAGGCCCATATATTTTTATCGAGGCCCATTAATTTGATAGAGTGGGCTTTTGCACTTGGGATTCAAATCGACATTCATGGCAGCAACGGTTGACCCACGGGGCTCATAATATATAAAATCGAAGCTGACTTAGAGGGCTATAATGGGGGCTATAAAGTTCATTTATAGCAGTCTTTCTTTGGTCCTAAATACCTTTGTTTATGCCCATGGATTTGATAGAGTGCGCTTTTGCTCTTAGGCTTCAAATGGACGTTCGTGGTAGCATCGGTTGACGCACGAGGCCTATAATATATCAAATCGAAGCTGACTCAGAGGGCTATAATGGGCGATATAAACTTCATCTATTGCAGTCCATCTTTGGGCCTAACTATTTTTATTTAGGCCCATGGATTTGATAGAGTGGGCTGTCACACTTAGGATTCAAATGGACATTAATGGCAACATCGGTTGACCCATAGGGCATATAATATATCAAATCGAAGCATACTGAGAGGGCAATAATAGGGGCCATAAACTTTGTCCATAGTTATCCATGTTCAGGCCAAATATTTTTATTTAGGCCCTTGGATTAGATAGAGTAGGCTTTTGCACGTAGGCATCAAATGGACGTTCGCGGCAATATCGGCTGACCCCTGGGGCCCATAATATATCAAATCGAAGCTGACTCAGAGGGCTATTATGCGGGCTATAAACTTCGACTATACCAATCCATCTTTGGGCCCAAATATTTTTGTTTATGTCCATGGATTTGATAGGGTGGGCTTTTGTACTTAGCCTTCAAATGGACATTCGTAGTAGCATCGATTGACCTATGAGGCCCATAATATAGGAAATCAAAGCTAACTCAGAGGGCTATAATGGAGGCTATCAACTTTGTCTATAGCAGTTCGCCTTTAGGACCAAATACCTTATTTTAGGCTAATTAATTTTACAGAGTGGGCTTTCACACTTGGGATTCATATGGACATTTATGGCACAATCAGTTGACCCACGAGCCCATAACATATCAAATCGAAGCTGACTCAAAGGGCTATAATGGGGGCTATAAACTTTTTATATAGTAGTCCTTATTCAGGCCCAAATATTTTTCTTTAGGCCAATTGATTTGATAGAGTGGGCTTTCATACTTGGGCTTCAAATGGACTTTCGTGGTAGCATCGGTTGACCCACAGTGCCCATAATATATCAAATCAAAGTTGACTCAGAGGGCTATAATGGGGGCTATAAACTTTGACTATACCAGTCCATCTTTGGGCCTAAATGTTTTTATTTAGGCCCATTGATTTGATAGGGTGGGCTTTTGTACTTAGGCTTCAAATGGACGTTCGTGGCAACATCGGTTGACCCACGGGACCCATAATATATGAAATAAAAGCTAACTCAGAGGGCTATAATAGGGGCTATCAAATTTGCCTATAGCAGTTCGTCTTCGTTCCTAAATACCTTCATTTACGCCAATTAATTTGATAGAGTGGGCTTTCGCACTTGGACTTCAAATGGACATTCGTGGCAGCATCGGTTGACCCACAAGGCCAATAATATATCAAATCGAAGATGACTTAGAGGGATATAATAGCGGCTATAAACTTCATCTATAGCAATACATCTTCGGGCCCAAATACCTTTGTTTAAGCCCATTGATTTGATAGAGTGGGATTTCCCATTTGGGCTTTGAATGGACATTCATGGCAGCATCGGTTGACCCACGGGGCCCGTAATATATCAAATAGAAGCTAACTCAAATGGCTATAATGGTGGCTATAAACTTTATCTATAATAGTCCATCTTTAGCCCTAAATATTTTTATCTAGGACCATTGATTTTATAGAGTGGGCTTTCATACTTGGGCTTCAAGTGGACGTTCATGGTAGCATCGATTGACCCATGGGGCCCATAATATAACAAATCGATGCTGACTCAAAGGGCTATAATGGATGATATAAACTTTGTCTATAGTGGTTAATGTTGGGGCCCAAATATTTTTGTTTATGTCCATGGATTTGATAGAGTGGGCTTTCACACTTGGTATTCAAATGGACGTTCGTGGCAGCAACAGTTGACCCATGGGGCCCATAATATATTAAATCAAAGTTGACTTAGAGGGCTATTATGGGGGCTATAAACTTTTATTGGGTACCATGATGCAAACGCAGCGGAAAAATTAAAATTTTGTCACGTTCCTAAGCCTGGATCCATGTAATTTGACTAATTGATTAAATCTAGGGTTTTTAAAATCTTACCAAAACGCAGAAGAGGCAAGATTCTCTAGAAGGATAAGAGGAGGTTCACACCGGTGACACCTTACCTCGAGCTTTTTGGCTTGGTTGTTCGGATCAAGACGTCTCCAAAAGGATGCATCCTCTATAGGTATCCACACGAATAGCCCTTCACAAAATGAATTTGAGTGTGTGTGCTAGCAACCTTTTGACTGTCTCACAAATTAAGAACAAAAGGAAAAACTCTGTCTTTATTTTCTAAGAGGAAAGAAAATGAATTTGGAGGCAAAAACAAGTGTGCGAAACCCTAGAGAATATAACATATTTATAGACTCCAAGTTAGGGTTTCACTTACCAATAACCTTTTGGTAATTTTTCATTTATTATATTATGATTTTGTTTAAAAACAAATAAAAAATAATATCTTATTTATTTATTTAAAATAACATTTATCTTAAATAAATAAACAAATAAATAAATAAATAAAACACTTTAATTATTTATTTCCACAGAGTTTATTTTGGGCTTATTAAGCCCATATCCGTTTTGGGTTTGTTCTAAGTGTGTGACCCTGTAGGTTCACATAACATTGGCAGTGGGCCTAAATCTCTATTTAGGCCTACAAGTCATAAGTGGCCTCTAGCAAGACATTATGACTACCCAAATCATGTGAAGTCAATAATCCGACATAACCTAATTACAGTGAATTTTATTGTCCCTTTATCACATGATATCTTAATTGAACATAAGGCATAGAATGTCATCCTTATATAGTTCAATATTATGACTTGATTCCAAGTAGACTAAAAATGATAACTCTTTATCAATTCATTTCAGCATGGCCATGCATTTTCCTTCAGTCTATCTTATCAAGGGGGCTTTAGATATCTTTCTCATATTAATGAGGGATAAATTCCTTCTAAATCACTCACATTCCTCACATAACTAATTTTATATCCAACAACATCCTTTTAATCGTCCGGTTAAAGACAATGTTAGAATGTGTTAAAACATAAAATAGCTATGTAGAAATCCATGATGATTTCAAGGTCAAAGGATCAAAATAAAATTACTGTGATAAGAAATACTTATGACAATAATCTATGTAGTATTCTCATAGTGGGTCAATCCAGTACATGATCTCTCATCATGTACCTATGAGTTGACTTAATATCTCATATTTATGATTAGTAAAACATAACCATTAGTCAACATCATACTAGCCTTAATACTTTAATATTCATATAATGAATAAATGGCTAGGGATAATTAGAATAGAACTCTTATTTTAATCTAAGGGTTTTACTATCAAGTCACATACTTGATGGCCTTAGTAAGAATTAACTATTCATGTAATTATCATAAAATAAAATGATAATATAATACCTCTTTATTAATAAAATAAGAAAGTCAATACATAATCATAAATGATTGACCTAGTGCATATCACTAACACTTTACCTTAGCTCTTCGGTGAGTTGCCTTTCAAATTTCTGAACATTAATGAATTTTCATAATCAAATTACTATAAAATCAATTTGTTCAAAATAGACAAAAATGCTCAATTAAAACAGCCACCTTAAAACCCTTATTTGGGTCAAGGAAGCAACTAACCAATTTTCATAATCATATTACTGAATCAGTTGTTGCTTAAAAACATCCCTTTCTATAAACATTTTACAGTTTGAGAAATCCGTTCAAAACAGATCAAAAATAATTTTTTTTATTAATTTAAACAGACGCATCCATTAAGAAAACCCTAATTTCTGTAATCAAAATTACAGCTTGAAAGAATCTGTATCAAACAGATCCATTCTGCATAATCTGTTTAACATTTAAACAGATTGCCCTTAACACATAATCTGCATAATCACAAAATTTCTGTTTCAGATTTAATTAAAAATGATTTTCCTAATCAAAATAGAAAACGTTTTTCCTTATTAAAATAGGAAACAAATATGCTATTTCAATTAATCATATTAATCAAAACAGAATACATAACAGATTTAAATCCTTAAGTGATTAGGTTTTTGAAAACATAATTTCTGTTTCATTAAATCATATTAATAAAAAATTATTCTTAATTCGTTTTTCATAAAAACATCATACAAAATTCGTTTTCATGAAACAGCATTCTTAATTCATAAAATCAAAGGCTGCTTTTGGTTTAATCACATCAAACCATTACAAACATTAATCAAATTAATGTTTAATTCTGTTTTCAAATAGATTACCCAGAATTGTCACAAAACAAATCAAAACCCCTTTTGATAATTTTGAAACCCTTTTTAAAATGAATCTTAAACCCTAACATATATCACATATACACAGAATCAATTAATCAAATTACAAGTGGCTCTGATACCACTGTTGGGTACCGTGATGCAAACGCAGCGAAAAAATTAAAATTTTATCACGTTCCCAAGCCTGGATCCATGTAATTCGACTAATTGATTAAATCTAGGGTTTTTAAAATCTTACCAAAATGCAGAAGAGGCAAGATTCTCTGGAAGGATGAGAGGAGGTTCACACCGGTGATACAATCCATCTTTGGGCTCACATGTTTATGTTTAGGCCCATGGATTCGATAAGGTGGGCTTTCATACTTGGCCTTCAAATGGACATTCGTGGTAGCATCGATTGACCCATGGGGCCCATAATATAGGAAATCAAAGTTGACTTAAAGTGCCATAATGGATGCTATCAACTTTGTCTATAGCAGTTTGTCTTTGTGCCCAAATACCTTTATGCCAATTAATTTGATAGAGTGGGCTTTCACACTTGGGCTTCATATGGACATTTGTGGCACCATCGGTTGATGCACGAGGCCCATAATATATCGAATCAAAGTTAACTCAGAGGGCTATAATGGGGTTTATAAGCATTTTCTATAGCAGTCGTTATTTGGGCCTAAATATTTTTATTTAGGCTAATTGATTTGATAGAGTGGGCCTTCATACTTGGGCTTAAAATGGACGTTCGTGGCAGCATTGGTTGACCTACAGTGCCCATAATATATCAAATCAAAGCTGACTCAGAGGGCTATAGTGGGGGTTATAAACTTTGACTATATCAGTCCATCTTTGGGCCCAAATGTTTTTATTTAGGCCCATTGATTTGATAGGGAGGGCTTTCGCACTTGGGCTTCCGATTGACGATCGTGGCAGCATTGGTTGACCCATGGGGCCTATAATATATCAAATCGAAGCTGACTCAGAGGACTATAATGGGGGCTCTAAACTTTGTCTATAACAGTCCATCTTTAGGCCCAAATATTTTTATCTAGGAAAATTGATTTGATAAAGTGGGCTTTCATACTTGGGCTTCAAATCGACATTCATGGTAGCATCAGTTAACCCACGGGGCCCATAATATATCAAATCAATGCTGACTCAGAGGGCTATAATGGATGATATAAACCTTGTCTATAGTGGTTAATCTTAGGGCCCAAATATTTTTGTTTATGTCCATGGATTTGATAGAGTGTTCTTTCACACTTGGTATTCAAATGGACGTTCGTGGCAGTAACAGTTGACCCACGGGGCCTATAATATATCAAATTGAAGCTGACTCAGAGGGCTATTATGAGGGCTATAAACTTTGACTATACCAATCCATCTTTGGGCTCGCATGTTTTTATTTAGGCCCATGGATTTAATAAGGTGGGCTTTCATACTTGGCCTTCAAAAGGACATTCGTGGTAGCATCGGTTGACCCATGGGGCCCATAATATAAGAAATCAAAGCTGACTTAGAGGGCTATAATGGAGGCTATCAACTTTGTTTATATCAGTTTGTCTTTGGGCCCAAATGCCTTATTTTAGGCCAATTAATTTGATAGAGTGCGCTTTCACATTTGGGCATCATATGGACATTCGTGGCACCATCGGTTGACCCATGAGGCCCATAATATATCAAATCAAAGTTGACTCTGAGGGCTATAATAAGGGCTATAAACTTTTTCTATACCAGTCCTTATTCGAGCCCAAAGATTTTTATTTAGGCTAATTGATTTGATAGAGTGGGCCTTCGTACTTGGGATTCAAATGGACGTTCGTGGCAACATCGGTTGACCCACAGTGTCCATAATATATCAAATCAAAGCTGACTCAGAGGGCTATAGTGGGGACTATAAATTTTGACTATACTAGTCAATCTTTGGGCCCTAATGTTTTTATTTAGGCCCATTGATTTGATAGGGTGGGCTTTCGTACTTGGGCTTCAAATGAACATTCGTGGCAACATTGGTTGACCTACAAGACCCATAATATATGAAATCAAAGCTTACTCAAAGGGCTATAATGGGGGCTATCAACTTTTTCTATTGCATTCCGTCTTCAGGCCCAAATACCTTTATTTAGGCCAATTAATTTGATAGAGTGGGCTTTCACACTTAGACTTCAAATGGACGTTCGTGGCAGCATCGGTTGACCCACAGGACCTATAATATATCAAATCGAAGATGACTTAGAAGGCTATAATGGCAGCTATAAAATTCATCTATAGCATTTCATCTTCAAGCCCAAATACCTTTATTTAGGCCCATTGATTTGATAGAGTGGGCTTTCACACTTGGGCTTCCATTGGACGTTTGTGGTAGTATCGATTGACCCACGGGGCCTATAATATATCAAATCAAAGCTGACTCAGGGGGCTATAATGGGGGCTATAAAATTTTTCTATAACACTCCATCCTCATGCTGGGATTAGTGATACAAACGCAATGGAAAAATTAAAAATTTTATCACCTTCCCAAGCCTGGATCCATATAATTCGACTACTTAATTAAATCTAGGGTTTTAAAATCTTACCAAAACGTAGAAGAGGCAAGATTCTTTGGAAGGATGAGAGGAGGTTCACACCGGTGACACCCTACCTCGAGCTTTTTTTTTTTGCTTGGTTGTTCGGATCAAGACGTCTCCAAAAGGATGTGTCCTCTCTAGGTATCCACATGAACAACCCTTCACAAAAAAAATTTGAGTGTGTGTGCTAGCAGCCTCCTCGACTGTCTCACAAATCAAGAACAAAAGGAAAAACTTTGTCTTTGTTTTCTAAGAGGAAAGAAGACGAATTTGGAGGCAGGAAAAATAAGTGTGTGAAACCCTAGAGAATATAACATATTTATAGACTCCAAATTAGGGTTTCACTTACCAATGACCTTTTGGTAATTTTCCATTTATTATATTCTGATTTTGTTTAAAAACAAATAAAAAATAATATCTTATTTATTTATTTAAAATAACATTTATCTTAAATAAATAAATAAAACACTTTAATTATTTATTTCCACAGAGTTTATTTTGGCCTTATTAAACCCATATCCGTTTTGGGCTTATTCTAAGTGTATGACCCTGTAGGTTCGCATAACATTGGCAGTGGGCCTAAATCTCTATTTAGGCCTACAAGTCAAAAGTGGCCTCTAGCAAGACATTATAACTACCCAAGTCATGTGAAGTCAAAAATCCGACATAACCTAATTACAGTGAATTTTATTGTCCCTTTATCACATGATATCTTAATTGAACATAAGGCATAGAATGTCATCCTTATATAGTTCAATATTATGACTTGATTCCAAGTAGACTAAAAATGATAACTCTTTATCAATTCATTTCAGCATGGCCATGCATTTTCCTTCAGTCTATCTCATCAAGGGGCCTTTAGATATCTTTCTTATATTAATGAGGGATAAATTCCTTCTAAATCACTCACATTCCTCACATAACTAATTTTATATCCAACAACATCCTTTTAATCATCCGATTAAAGACAATGTTAGAATGTGTCTAAACATAAAATAGCTATGTAGAAATCCATGATGATTTTAAGGTCAAAGGATCAAAATAAAATTACTGTGATAAGAAATACTTATGACAATAATCTATGTAGTATTCTCATAGTGGGTCAATCCAGTACATGATCTCTCATCATGTACCTATGAGTTGACTTAATATCTCATATTTATGATTAGTAAAACATAACCATCAATCAACATCATACTAGCCTTAATACTTTAATATTCATATAATGAATAAATGGCTAGGGATAATTAGAATAGAACTCTTATTTTAATCTAAGGGTTTTACTATCAAGTCACATACTTGATGGCCTTAGTAAGAATTAACCATTCATGTAATTATCATAAAATCAAATGATAATATAATACCTCTTTATTAACAAAATAAGAAAGTCCATACATAATCACAAATGATTAACCTAGTGCATATCACTAACACTTCAGGCCAAAATATTTTTTTCTAGGACCATTAATTTTATAGAGTGGGCTTTCATACTTGGGCTTCGAATGGATGTTTGTGGCAGCATTGGTTGACCCATGGGACTCATAATATATCAAATCGATGCTGACTTAGATGGCTATAATGGACGATATAAACTTTGCCTATAGCGGTTAATCTTGGGGCCTAAATATTTTTGTTTATGTCCATGGATTTGACAAAGTGGGCTTTCACACTTGGTATTTAAATGGATGCTCGTGGCAGCAACAGTTGACCCATAGGGCCCATAATATATCAAATAGAATATGACTTAGAGGTCTATAATGGGGGCTATAAACTTCATCTATAGTGGTCCATCTTTGAGCCCAAATACCTTTATTTAGGCCCATGGATTTGATAGAGTGGGCTTTCGAACTTGTGCTTCAAATGGACATTTGTGGCAGCAACAGTTGACCCACGGGGACCATAATATATCAAATCAAAGTGGACTCAGTGGGCTATAATGGGGGTTATAAAATTTATCTATTGTAGTCCATCTTTGGGCTCAAATATTTTAGTTTAAGCCCATGGAATTGATAGAGTGGGCATTCACACTTAGGCTACAAATAGACATTCGTGACAGCATCGGTTGACCCATTGGGCCCATATTTTATCAAATCAAAGTTGACTCAGAGGGAAATAATAGGGGCTATAAGCTTTGTCTATAGCAGTTCATCTTCAAGCCCAAATATTTTTCTCTAGGCCTATTAATTTGATAGAGTGGGCTTTTGTACATAGGCTTTGAATGGACGTTGGTGGCAGCATTATATATCAAAGCTAACTCTGAGGACTATAATTGGGGATATAAATTTTGTCTATAGTGGTTAATCCTCGGGCCCAAGTATTTTTGTTTAGGTCCATGGATTTGATAGAGTGGGCTTTCGCACTTGGGATTTAAATGAATGTTCGGGGTAACAACAATTGACCCATGGGGCCCATATTATATCAAATCAAAGTTGACTCAGAGGGCTATAATGGGGGCTATAAAATTCATCTATAGCGGTCCATCTTTGGGCTCAAATACCTTTGTTTAGGCCTATGGATTTGATAGAGTGGGCTTTCACACTTGGGCTTTAAATGGACATTCGTGGCAGCATTAGTTGACCCATGAGGACCATAATATATCAAATCAAAGTTAACTCAGAGGGCTGTAATGGGGGCAATAAAATTCGTCTATTGTGGTCCATCTTTGAGCCCAAATATTTTTTTAGGCCTATGGATTTGATAGAGTGGGCTTTCGCACTTAGGCTTCAAATAGACGTTCATGGCAGCATCGGTTGACCCATAGGGCATATAATATATCAAATCAAAGTTGACTCAGAGGGTAATAATGGGGGCTATAAACTTTGTCTATAGCTATCCATGTTTAGGCCCAAATATTTTTGTTTAGGCCCATAGATTTGATAGAGTGGGCTTTTGCACTTAGGCATCAAATGGACGTTCGTGGCAAGATCGGTTGACCTATGGGGCCCATAATATATCAAATCAAAGTTAACTTAGAGGGTTATAATGGAGGCTATAAACTTTGAATATACCAGTTGATCTTTGGGCCCAAATATTTTTGTTTAGGCCCATGGATTTGATAGGGTGGGCTTTCATACTTTGCCTTCAAATGGATGTCCATGGCAGCATCGGTTGACCCACGAGGCCCATAATATAGGAAATAAAAGCTGACTCAAAGGGCTATAATGGGGGCTATCAACTTTGTCCATAAAAATATATCTTCAAGCCCATTTACCTTCATTTAGGCCAATTAATATAACAGAGTGGGCTTTCACACTTAGGCTTTAAATGGACGTTCATGGCAACCTCGGTTGACCCATGGGGCATATAATATATCAAATCGAAGCTGAATTAGAGAGAAAAAATAGGGGCTATAAACTTTGTCTATAGCTATCCATGTTCAGACCCAAATATTTTTGTTTAGGCCCATGGATTTGATAGAGTGGGCTTTTGCAGTTAGGCATTAATTGGACGTTCGTGGCAACATCGGTTAACCTATGGGGCCCTTAATGTATCAAATCAAAGTTGACTCAGAGGGCTATGATAGGGGCTATAAACTTTGACTATACCAGTCCATCTTCGAGCCCAAATGTTTTTATTTTGGCCCATGGATTTGATAGGGTGGGCTTTCATACTTTGCCTTCAAATGGACGTTCATGGCAGCATCAGTTGATCCACGGGGCACATAATATAGGAAATCAAAGCTGACTCAGAGGGCTATAATAAGGGCTATCAACTTTGTCCATAGAAATTTGTCTTTAGGCCCAATTACCTTCATTGAGGCCAATTAATTTGATAAAGTGGGCTTTCGCACTTGGGATTTAAATGGATGTTCGTGGCAACATTGGTTGACCCACGGGGCCCATAATATACCAAATCAAAGTTGACTCAGAGGGCTATAATGAGAGCTATAAACTTTGTCTATAATAGTCCTTCTCCAAGCCCAATTATTTTTGTCTAGGCCCATTGATCTGATAGAGTGGGCTTTCGCACTTCGGCTTCAAATGGATGTTCGTGGCAACATCGGTTGACCCACGACGCCTATAATATATCAAATCAAAGATGACTCAGAGGTCTATAATGGGGGCTATAAACTTCATCTATATTAGTCCATCTTCGAGCCCAAATACCTTTATTTAGGCCCATGGATTTGGTGGAGTGGGCTTTCGTACTTAAGCTTCAAATGGACATTCATAGCAACATCGGTTGACCCACGGGGCATATAATATATCAAATCAAAATTGATACAGAGGGAAATAATAGGGGCTATAAATGTTGTCTATAGCTATCCATGTTCAGGCCCAAATATTTTTGTTTAAGCCCATGGATTTGATAGAGTAGGCTTTTGAACTTAGGCATCAAATAGACATTCATGGCAACATTGGTTGACCCACGGGGCCCATAATATATCAAATCGAAGCTAACTCAGACGGCTATAATGGGGGCTATAAACTTTGCCTATACGAGTCCATCTTCAGGTCCAAATATTTTTATTTAGGCCCATGGATTTGATAGGTTGGGCTTTTGAACTTTGCCTTTAAATGGATGTTCATGGTAGCATCGGTTGACTAAAGGGGCCCATAATATACAAAATCAAAGCTTCCTTAGAGGGCTATAATGGGGGCTATCAACTTTGTCTATAGCAGTCCGTCTTTAGGCCTAAATACCTTTATTTAGGCCAACTAATTTGATAGAGTGGGCTTTCACACTTGGACTTCAAATGGGCGTTCGTGACAGCATCGGTTGACCCACTGGGCCTATAAAATATCAAAGAAAAGTTGACTTAGTGGGCTATAATGGGGGCTATAAACTTTATCTATGGTAGTCCTTCTTTGGGCCCAAATATTTTTGTATAGGCCCATTGATTTGATAGAGTGGGCTTCCGCACTTGGGCTTCAAATGGACGTTCGCAGCAGCATCGGTTGACCCACGGGACCCATAATAAATCAAATCAAAGCTGACTCAGAGGGCTATAATGGGGGCTATCACCTTTGAATATATCGGTCCATCTTTGGGCCCATATGTTTTTATTTAGGTCCATTGATTTGGTAGGGTAGGCTTTCATACTTGGGCTTCAAATGGACATTTGTGGCAGCATTGGATGACCCACAGGACCCATAATATATGAAATGAAAGCTGACTCAAAGGACTACAATGGGGGCTATCAAATTTTTCTATAGGAATCCGTCTTCGGGCCCAAATACCTTCATTTAGGCCAATTAATTTGATAGAGTGGGCTTTCGCACTTGGACTTCAAATGGACATTTGTGGTAGCATCAGTTGATCCACGGGGCCCATAAATCAAATCAAAGCTAATTTAGAGGGCTATAATAGGGGCTATAAACTTTGTCTATAGTAATCCTTCTTCGGGCCTAAATATTTTTATCTAGGCCCATTGATTTGATGGAGTGGGCTTTTGTACTTAGGCATCAAATGGATGTTCGTGGCAACATCAGTTGACCCACAGGGCCCATAATATATAAAATTGATGCTGACTTAAAGGGCTATAATGGGTGATATAAACATTTTCTATAGTAGTTAATCTTCGAGCCCAAATATTTTTATTTATGTCCATGGATTTGATAGAGTGGGCTTTCGCACTTGGTATTCAAATGGACGTTCGTGACAACAACACTTAACCCACGGGGCCCATAATATATGAAATCGAAGCTAACTCAGAGGTCTATAATGGGGGCTATAAGCTTCATCTATAGTAGTCCATCCTTGAGCCCAAATCCCTCTATATTAGGCCCATGAATTTGATAGAGTGGCCTTTTGTACTTAGGCTTCAAATTGACGTTTGTAGCAGCATCAGTTGACCCACAAGAACCATAATATATCAAATCAAAGCAGACTCAGAGGACTATAATAGGGGCTATAAACTTCATCTGTTGCAGTCCATCTTTGGGCCCAAATATTTTTATTTAGGCCCATGGAATTGATAGAGTGTGCTTTGGCACTTGGGCTTCAAATGGATGTTTGTGGCAGCATCAGTTGACCCACAGGGCCCATAATATATCAACTCAAAGGTGAATTAGAGGCCAATAATGGGGGCTATAAACTTTTTTTATAGCAATCCATCTTCAGGACCAAAGATTTTTGTTTAGGCCCATTGATTTGAACGAGTGGGTTTTCATAATTGGGCTTCGAATGGATGTTTATGGCAGCATCGGCTGACCCACAGGGCCCATAATATATCAAATTAAAGCTAACTCAGAGGGCTACAATAGGGGATATGAACTTTGTCTATCACGGTTAATCTTCAGGCCTAAATATTCTTTTTAGGTCCATGGATTTGATAAAGTGGGCTTTTGCACTTGGGATTCAAATGAACGTTCATGGCAGCAACAGTTAACCACGGGGCCCGTAATATATCAAATCAAAGTTGACTCAGAGGGCTATAATGGGGGCTATAAAATTCATCTATAGCGGTCCATCTTCGTGCCCAAATACCTTTGTTTAAGCCCATGGATTTGGTAGAGTGGGCTTTCGCACTTGGGCTTCAATTGGACATTCATGGCAGCATTGGTTGACCAACGGGGTCCATAATATATCAACTCAGAGCTGACTTAGAGGGCTATAATAGGGGCTATCAACTTTGTCTATAGCAGTCCATCTTCAGGCCCAAATACCTTTATTTAGGCTAATTAATTTGATAGAGTGGGCTTTTACACTTGGGCTTTAAATGGACATTCGCGACAGCGTTGGTTAACCCACAGGGCTGATAATATATCAAATTAAAGATCACTCAGAGGGCTATAATGGGGGCTATCAACTTCATCTATAGCATTTGATCTTCGGGCCTAAATACCTTTATTGAAGCCTATTAATTTGATAGAGTGGGCTTTCATACTTGGGCTTCAAATGGGCATTCGTGGCACCATCAGTCGACCCACGGGGTGCATAATATATCAAATCAAATCTGACTCAGAGGGCTATAATGGGGGCTATAAAATTTATCTATAGTAGTCCATATTCAGGTCCAAATATTTTTATCTAGCACCATTGATTTGATAGAGTGGGCTTTCATACTTGGGCTTCAAATGGACATTCGTAGCAGCATCAGTTAACCCACGGGGTCCATAATCTATCAAATCGATGCTGACTCAGAGGGCTATAATGGGCGATACAAACTTTTTCTATAGTGGTTAATCATCAGGCCTAAATATTTTTATTTAGGTCCTTTGATTTGATGGAGTGGGCTTTCACACTTCGTGGCAACAACAGTTGACCAACGGGGCCCATAATATATCAAATCGAATATGACTTAGAGGGCTATAATGGGGGCTATAAAATTCATAGTAGTACATCTTTGAGCACAAATACCTTTGTTTAGGCCCATGGATTTGATAGAATGGGCTTTCATACTTGGGATTCAAATGGACATTCGTGGCATCATCAGTTGACCTACGAGGACAATAATTTATCAAATCAAAGCTAACTTAGAGGGCTATAATGGGGGCTATAAACTTCATCATTTATGGTCCATCTTCTAGCCTAAAAACTTTTATTTAGGCCCATGGATTTGATAGAGTGGGCTTTTGCACTTAGGCTTCAAATGGACATTCATGGCAACATCAGTTTACTGACAGCACCCATAATATAGGAAATCAAAGCTAACTCATACGACTATAATGGGAGCTATCAACTTTGTCTATAGTAGTTTGTGTTTGGGCCCAAATACCTCCACTTAGGCCAATTAATTTGATAGAGTGGGCTTTCGCACTTGGACTTCAAATGGACATTCGTGGCAACATCAGTTGACCCACGGGGCCCATAATTTATCAAATCAAAGCTGACTCAAAGGGCTATAATGGGGACTATAAACTTTGTCTATAGTAGTCCTTCTTCAGGCCTAAATATTTTTATCTAGGCCCATTGATTTGATAGAGTGGGCTTTTGCACTTGGGATTCAAATGGACGTTCGTGGCAGCATCAGTTGACCCACGAGGCATATAATATATCAAATAAAAGCTGATTCAAAGGGCAATAATGGGGGCTATAAACTTTTTCTATAACTATCCATGTTCAATCCCAAATATTTTTGTTTAGGCCCATGGATTTGATAGAGTGGGCTTTTGCACTTAGGCATCAAATGGACGTTCGTGGCAACATCGGTTGACCCATGGGGCCCATAATATATCAAATCAAAGCTAACTTAGAGGGCTATAATGGAGGCTATAAACTTTGAATATACCAGTCGATCTTTGGGCCCAAATATTTTTGTTTAGGCCCATGGATTTGATAGGGTGGGCTTTCGTACTTTGCCTTCAAATGGACGTTCATTGTAGCATCGGTTGACCCACGAGGCCTATAATATAGGAAATAAAAGTTGACTCAAAGGGCTATAATGGGGGCTATCAACTTTGTCTATAGTAGTCCGTCTTCAGGCCCAAATACCTTTATTTAGGCCAATTAATTTGATAGAGTGGGCTTTCACACTTGGGCTTTAAATGGACGTTTGTGGCAGCATTGGTTGACCCACGAGGCTGATAATATATCAAATTGAAGATGACTCGAAAGGCTATAATAGGGGCTATCAGCTTCATTTATAGCATTTCATCTTTGGGCCCAAATACCTTTATTGAAGCCCATTAATTTAATAGAGTGGGCTTTCGCACTTGGGCTTCAGATGGACATTCGTGGCACCATCGGTCCACTCACGGGGCCTATAATATATCAAATCGAATCTGAATCATAGGGCTATAATGGGGGCTATAAACTTTGTCTATAGCAATGCATATTCAGGTCCAAATATTTTTATCTAGCACCATTGATTTGATAGAGTGGGCTTTCATATTTAGGCTTCAAATGGACGTTTATGGCAGCATTGGTTAACCCACGGGGCCTATAATATATCAAATTGACATTGACTCATAGGGCTAAAATGGGCGATATAAACTTTTTCTATAGCAATTAATCTTCATGCCTAAATATTTTTATTTAGGTCCTTTGATTTGATAGAGTGGGCTTTCACACTTGGTATTCAAATGGACGTTCGTGACAGCAACAATTGACCAACGGGCCCCATAATATATCAAATCGAATATGACTTCGAGGGCTATAATGGGGGCTATAAAATTCATCTATAGTAGTATATCTTTGAGCACAAATACCTTTGTTTAGGCCCATGGATTTGATAGAGTGGGCTTTCGCACTTGGGCTTCAAATGGACGTTCGTGGCATCATTAGTTGACCTACGAGGACAATAATATATCAAATCAAAGCTAACTCAGAGGGCTATAATGGGTGCTATAAAATTCATCATTTGTGGTCCATCTTCTAGCGCAAAAAATTTTATTTAGGCCCATGGATTTGATAGAGTGGGCTTTTGCACTTAGGCTTCAAATGGACATTCATTGCAGCATCAGTTTACTGACGGCACCCATAATATAGGAAATCAAAGCTAACATATATGACTATAATGGGGGCTACTTTGTCTATAGTAGTCCGTGTTTGGGCCCAAATACCTTCATTTAGGCCAATTAATTTGATAGAGTGGGCTTTCGCACTTGGACTTCAAATGGACATTCGTGACAACATCGGTTAACCCACGGGACCCATAATATATCAAATCAAAGCTGAATCATAGGGCTATAATGTGGGCTATAAACTTTGTCAACTTTGTCTATAGTAGTCCTTCTTTAGGCCTAAATATTTTTATCTAGGCCCATTGATTTGATAGAGTGGGCTTTTGCACTTGGGATTCAAATGGACGTTCATGGCAGCATCGATTGACCCACGGGACATATAATATATCAAATCAAAGCTAATTCAAAGGGCAATAAATGGGGGCTATAAACTTTGACTATAGCTATCCATGTAGTTAGGCATCAAATGGATGTTCGTGGCAACATTGGTTAACCCACGGGGCCCATAATATATCAAATTAAAGCTAACTCATAGCGCTATAATGGAGGCTATAAACTTTGAATATACCAGTCGATCTTCAGGCCCAAATATTTTTGTTTAGGCCCATGGATTTGATAAGGTGGGCTTTTTTACTTTGCCTTTAAATGGATGTTCATGGCAGCATCGGTTGACCCACGAGGCCCATAATATAGGAAATCAAAGCTAACTCGGACGGCTATAATTCGGGCTATCAACCTTTTCTATAGCAGTCAGTCTTTGGGCCTAAATACCTTTATTTAGGCCAATTAATTTGATAGAGTTAGCTTTCACACTTGGGATTCAAATGGAAGTTCGTGGCAGCATTGGTTGACCCACGGGGCCCATAATATATCAACTTAGAGCTGACTTAGAGGGCTATAATGGGGGCTATCAACTTTGTCTATAGCAGTCCATCTTCGAGCCCAAATATTTTCATTTAGGCTAATTAATTTAATAGAGTGGGCTTTCACACTTGGGCTTCAAATGGACGTTCATGGCAACAACAGTTGACCCATGGGGCCGATAGTATATCAAATCGAAGATGACTCAGAGGGCTATAATGAGGGCTATCAACTTCATCTATAGCATTTCGTTTTAGGGTCCAAATACCTTTATTTAAGCCCATTGATTTGATATAGTGGGCTTTTTCACTTGGGCTTCAAATGGATGTTCGTGGTAGCATCAGTTGACCTATGGGGCCCATAACATATCAAATTGAATCTGACTCAGAGGGCTATAATGGGGGCTATAAACTTTGTCTATAGTAGTCCATATTCAGGTCCAAATATTTTTATCTAGCACCATTGATTTGATGGAGTGGGCTTTTGTACTTGGGCTTCAAATGGACGTTCATGGTATCATTGGTTAACCCACGGGGCCCATAATATATCAAATCGACGCTGACTCAGAGGGCTATAATGGGCGATATAAACTTTTTCTATAGCAGTTAATCTTTGGGCCTAAATATTTTTATTTAGGTCCTTTGATTTGACAGAGTGGGCTTTCACACTTGGTATTCAAATGGACGTTTGTGGTAGTAACAGTTGACCAACGGGCCCCATAATATGTCAAATCAAATTTGACTCATAGGGCTATAATAGGGGCTATAAAATTCATCTATAGCAGTACATCTTCAAGCCCAAATACATTTATTTAGGCCCATGGATTTGATAGTGTGGGCTTTCGCACTTATACTTCAAATGGACATTCGTGACAACATCGATTGACCCATGGGGCGCATAATATATTAAATCAAAGTTGACTTAGAGGGCTATAATGTGGGCTATAAAATTTGTCTATAGTAGTCCTTCTTCAGGCCTAAATATTTTTATCTAGGCCCATTGATTTAATAGAGTGGGCTTTTGCACTTGGGATTCAAATGGACGTTCGTGGCAGCATCGGTTGACCCGCAGGGCATATAATATATCAAATAAAAGTTGATTCAAAGGGCAATAATGGGGGCTATAAACTTTGTCTATAATTATCCATGTTCAATCCCAAATATTTTTGTTTAGGCCCATGGATTTAATAGAGTGGGCTTTTGCACTTAGGCATCAAATGGACGTTCGTGGCAACATCGATTGACCCACGGGGCCCATAATATATCAAATCAAATCTAACTTAGAGGGCTATAATGGAGGCTATAAACTTTGAATATACCAGTCAATCTTTGAGCCCAAATATTTCTGTTTAGGCCCATGGATTTGATAGGGTGGGCTTTTTTACTTTGCCTTCAAATGGACGTTCATGGCAGCATCAGTTGACCCACGAGGCCCATAATATAGGAAATCAAAGCTGACTCTGAGGGCTATAATGGGGGCTATCAACCTTGTCTATAGCAGTCCGTCTTTAGGCCCAAATACCTTCATTTAGGCCAATTAATTTGATAGAGTTGGCTGTCACACTTGGGATTCAAATAGAAGTTCATGACAACATTGGTTGACCCATAGGGCCCATAATATATCTACTTATAGTTGACTTAGAGGGCTATAATAGGGGCTATCAACTTTGTCTATAGCAGTCCATCTTCGGGCCCAAATTTTTTCATTTGGGCTAATTAATTTAAAAGAGTGGGCTTTCACACTTGGGCTTCAAATGGATGTTCATGGCAGCATCAGTTGACCTATGGGGCCAGTAGTATATCAAATTGAAGATGACTCAGAGGGCTATAATGAGGGCTATCAACTTCATCTATAGCATTTCGTCTTCGGGCCCAAATACCTTTGTTTAAGCCCATTGATTTGATAGAGTGGGCTTTTGTACTTGGGCTTTAAATGGACGTTCATGGTAGCATCAGTTGACCCACGGGGCCTATAATATATCAAATTGAATCTGACTCAGAGGACTATAATGGGGGCTATAAACTTTGTCTATAGTAGTCCATATTCAGGTCCAAATATTTTTATCTAGCACCATTGATTTAATAGAGTGGGCTTTCATACTTGGGCTTCAAATGGACGTTCGTGGTAGCATCAGTTAACCAATGGGGCCCATAATATATCAAATCGATGCTGACTTAGAGGGCTATAATGGGTGATATAAAATTTTTCTATAGCGATTAATCTTTGGTCCTAAATATTTTTATTTAGGTCCTTTGATTTGATAGAGTTGGCTTTCACACTTGGTATTCAAATGGACGTTTGTGGCAGTAACAATTGATCAACGGGCCCCATAATATATCAAATTGAATCTGACTCATAGGGCTATGATAGGGGCTATGAAATTCATCTATAGCAGTACATCTTCAAGCCCAAATACCTTTATTTAGGCCCATGGATTTGATAGAATGGGCTTTCACACTTGGACTTCAAATGGACATTCATGGCATCATTAGTTGACCTACGGGGACCATAATATATCAAATCAAATCTAACTCAGAGTGATGTAATGGGGGCAATAAACTTTGCCTATTGCGATCCATCTTCGAGCCCAAATATTTTTGTTAGGCTTTAAATGGACGTTCATGGCAGCATCGGTTAATCGACGGTGCCCATAATATAGGAAATCAAGGCTAACTCATACAAATATAATGGGGGCTATCAACTTTGTCTATAGTAGTCCGTCTTTGGGCCCAAATACCTTCATTTAGGCCAATTAATTTGATAGAGTAGGCTTTCACACTTGGACTTCAAATGGACATTCGTGGCAACATCAGTTGACCCACGGGGCCCATAATTTATCAAATCAAAGCTGATTCAGAGGGCTATAATGGGGGCTATAAACTTTTTCTATAGTAGTCCTTCTTCAGGCCTAAATATTTTTATCTAGGCCCATTGATTTGATAGAGTGGGCTTTTGCACTTGGAATTCAAATGGACGTTCGTGGTAGCTTCGGTTGACCTATGGGGCATATAATATATCAAACCAAAGCTGATTCAAAGGGCAATAATAGGACTATAAACTTTGTCTATATCTATCCATGTTCAATCCCAAATATTTTTGTTTAGGCCCATGGATTTGATAGAGTGGGCTTTTGCACTTAGGCATCAAATGGACGTTCGTGGCAACATCGGTTGACCCACGGGGCCCATAATATATCAAGTCAAAGCTAACTCAGAGGGCTATAATGGAGGCTATAAACTTTGAATATACCATTCCATCTTTGGGCCTAAATGTTTTTTTAGGCCCATGGATTTGATAGGGTGGGCTTTTTTACTTTGCCTTCAAATGGACGTTCATTGCAGCATCAGTTGACCCACGAGGCCCATAATATAGGAAATCAAAGTTGACTCAGAGTGCTATAATGGGGGCTATCAACCTTGTCTATAATAGTCCTTCTTTGGGCGCAAATACCTTCATTTAGGCTAATTAATTTGATAGAGTGGGCTTTCGCACTTGGGCATCAAATGGACATTTGTGGCAGCATTTGTTGACCCATGGGACCCATAATATATCAACTCAGAGTTGACTTAGATTGCTATAATGGGGGCTATCAAATTTTTCTATAGCAGTCCTTCTTCGGGCCTAAAAACCTTCATTTAGGCTAATTAATTGGATAGAGTAGGCTTTCACACTTGGGCTTAAAATGGACATTCGTGGCAACATCGATTGATCCATAGGGCTGATAATATATCTAATCGAAGATGACTCAGAGGGCTATAATGAGGGCTATCAACTTCATCTATAGCATTTTGTATTTAGACCCAAATACCTTTATTTAAGCCCATTGATTTGATAGAGTGGGCTTTCACACTAGGGCTTCAAATGGACATTCGTGGCAGCATCAGTTGACCCACGAGGCCTATAATATATCAAATCAAATCTGACTCAGAAGGCTATAATGAGGGCTATAAACTTTGTCTATAGTAGTCCATATTCAGGTCCAAATATTTTTATCTAGCACCATTGATTTGATGGAGTGGGCTTTCGTACTCGGGCTTCGAATGGACGTTCGTGGCAGCATCGGTTAACACACGGGGCCCATAATATATCAAATCGACATGATTCAGAGGGCTATAATGGGCAATATAAACTTTTTCTATAGCAATCAATCTTCAAGCCCAAATATTTTTGTTTAGGTCCATTGATTTGATAGAGTGGGCTTTTCCACTTGGTATCCAAATGGACATTCATGGCAGCAATAGTTGACCCACGGGGCCCATAATATATCAAATCGAAGCTGACTAAGAGGGCTATAATGGGGGCTATAAAATTCATCTATAGCAGTACATCTTCGAGCCCAAATACCTTTATTTAGGCCCATGGATTTGATAGAGTAGGCTTTTGCACTTGGGCTTCAAATGGACATTCATGACAGCATTAGTTAACCTACGAGGACCATAATATATCAAATCAAAGCTAACTCAAAGGGCTATAATGGGGGCTATAAACTTCATCTATTGCTATCCATCTTTGGGCCCATATATTTTTGTTGAGGCCCATGGATTTGATAGAGTGGACTTTTGGACTTGGGCTTCAAATGGAAGTTCATGGCAACATTGGTTGACCGACGGGGCGTATAATTTAGGAAATCAAAACTAACTCATATGACTATAATGGGGGTTATCAAATTTTTCTATAGTAGTCCGTCTTTAGGCCCAAATACCTTCATTAAGCCAATTAATTTGATAAAGTGGGCTTTCGCACTTGGACTTCAAATGGGCATTCGTGGCAGCATCAGTTGATCGATGGGGCCCATAATATGTCAAATCAAAGCTGACTCATGGGGCTATAATGGGGGCTATAAACTTTGTCCATAGTAGTCCTTCTTCAGGCATAAATATTTTTGGTTAGGCCTATTGATTTGATAGAGTGGTCTTTTGCACTTAAGCTTCAAATGGACATTCGTGGCAGCATCGGTTGACCCACGGGGCATATAAGATATCAAATCGAAGTTAATTCAAAGGGAAATAATGGAGGCTATAAACTTTGTCTATAGCTATCCATGATTAGGCCCAAATATTTTTGTTTAGGTCCATGGATTTGTTAGAGTGGGCTTTTGCACTTAGGCATCAAATGGACGTTCATGGCAACATTAGTTGATCCACGAGGCCTATAATATATCAAATCAAAGCTAACTCAGAGGGCTATAATGGGGGCTATAAACTTTGACTATACAAGTCCATCTTCAGGCCTAAAGGTTTTTGTTTAGACCCATGGATTTGATAGGGTGGACTTTTGTACTTTGCCTTCAATTGGATGTTCATGGCAGCATCAGTTTACCCATGAGGCCCATAATATAGTTAATCAAAGCTAACTTAGAAGGCTATAATAGGGGCTATCAACTTTGTCTATAGCAGTCTGTCTTTGGGCCCAAATACCGTCATTTAGGCTAATTAATTTGATAGAGTGGGCTTTCACACTTGGGCTTTAAATGGACATTCGTGGTAGCATTAGTTGACCCACGAGCCCATAATATATCAAATCAGAGCTGACATAGAGGGCTATAATGTTGGCTATCAACTTTTTCTATAGGAGTCCGTCTTCGGACCCAAATACCTTCATTTAGGCTAATTAATTTGATAGACTAGGCTTTCACACTTGGGCTTCAAATGGCAGCATCGGTTGAGCCATGGGACTGATAATAAATTAAATTGAAGATGACTCAGAGGGCTGTAATGGGGGCTATTAACTTCATCTATAGCATTTTGTCTTTAGGCCCAAATACCTTTATTTAAGCCCATTGATATGATAGAGTGGGCTTTTGCATTTGGGCGATGATCGGTTGACCCACGGGGCCCATAATATATCAAATCAAATATGGCTTAGAGGGCTACAATGGGGGCTATAAACTTTGTCTATAGTAGACCATCTTTAGGTCCAAATATTTTTATCTAGCACCATTGATTTGATAGAGTGGGCTTTCATACTTGGGCTTCGAATGGACGTTCGTGGCAACATCGGTTGACCCACGGGGCCCATAATATATCAAATTGAAGCTAACTCAAAGGGCTATAATAGGGGCTATAAACTTTGACTATACCAGTCCGTCTTTGGGCCAAAATGTTTTTGTTTAGGCCTATGGATTTGACAGGGTGGGCTTTTGTTGTTCACCTTCAAATGGACGTTCATGGCAGCATCGGTTGACCCACAAGGCCCATAACATACGAAATCAAAGCTATCTCAGAAAGGCTATAATAGGGGCTATCTACTTTCTCTATAGAAGTCTATCTTTGGGCCCAAATACCTTCATTTAGGCCAATTAATTTGATAGAGTGGGCTTTTGTACTTGGGCTTCAAATGGACGTTCATGGCAGCATCGTTTGACCCACGGGGCCCATAATATATCAAATCAAAGCTGACTCAGAGGGCTATAATGAGGGCTATAAGCTTTGTATATAGCAGTCCTTCTTCAAGCCTAAATATTTTTGTCTGAGCCTATTGATTTGATAGAGTGAGCTTTCACACTTGGCTTCAAATGGATGTTCGTGGCAGTATCAGTTGACCCACGGGACCCATAATATCACAAATCAAAGCTTACTCAAAGAGCTATAATGGTAGTTATAAAATTTTTCTATCACAGTCCATCTTCAGGCCCAAATATTTTTATCTAGGACCAATGATTTGATAGGGTGGGCTTTCATACTTGGGCTTCATATGGACGTTCATGGAAGCATCGGTTGACCCATATGGCCCATAATATATCAAATTGATGCTGACTCAAAGGGCTATAATGGGTGATATAAACTTTTTCTATAGCGGTTAATCTCTAGGCCCAAATGTTTTTATTTAGGTCCATGGATTTGATAGAGCGGGCTTTTGCACTTGGTATTCAAATTGACATTCATGGCAGCAACAGTTGACCCATGGGGTCCATAATATATCAAATTGAAGCTTACTCAGAGGTCTATAATGGGGGCTATAAACTTCATCTATAGCGGTCCATCTTTGAGTCCAAATAACTTTATTTAGGCCCGTGGATTTGATAGAGTGGGCTTTCACACTTAGACTTTAAATGGACGTTCGTGGCAGCATCAGTTGACCTATGGGGACCATAATATATCAAATAAAAGCAAATTCAGAGGGCTATAATGGGGGCTATAAACTTTGTCTATTATAGTCAACCTTCAGGCCCAAATATTTTTGTTTAGACCCATGGAATTAATAGAGTGAGCTTTCGCAATTGGGCTTCAAATGGACATTCGTGGTAGCATCAGTTGATCCACGGGGCCCATAATATATCAAATTGAAACTAAATCAGAGGGCTATAATCTGGGCTAAACTTTGTCTATAGCAGTCCATCTTCAAGCCCAAATATTTTTATCTAGGCCCATAGATTTGAAAGAGTGGACTTTCATACGTATGCTTCGAATGGACGTTTGTGGCAGCATCAGTTGAACCACGGGGCCCATAATATATCAAATCAAAGCTGAATAAGAGGGCTATAATAGGGGATATAAACTTTATCTATAGTAGTTGATCTTCGAGCCTAAATATATTTATTTAGGTCCATGGATTTGATAGAGTGGACTTTCACACTTGGGATTTAAATGAACATTCATGGCAGTAACAGTTGACCCATGGGGCCCATAATGTATTAAATCAAAGCTGACTTAGAGGGCTATAATGGGGGCTATAAAATTCATTTATAGCAGTCCATCTTTGTGCCTAAATACTTTTATTTAGGCCCATTTATTGGGTTTCATGATATAAATTCAGCGAAAAAATTAAAAATTTTTCATGTTCTCAAACCTAGATCCATGTAATTCAACTATTTAATTAAATCTAAGGTTTCAAGAATCTCACCAAGACGCAGAAGAGGTAAGATTTTCTAGAAGGATGAGAGGAGGTTCACATCGGTAGCACCTTACCTCAAGCTTTTTGCTTTGGTTGTTTGGATCTAGACGTCTCCAAAAGGATGTGTCCTCTATAGGTATACACACAAATAGCCCTTCACAAAAATGAATTGGAGTGTGTGCTAGCAAGTTTCTTGATTGTCTCACAAATTAAGAATAAAAGAAAAACTTTGTGTTTGTTGTCTAAGAAGAGATAAAACCGTTTTGGAGGCAGGAAAAACAAGTGAGTTAAACCCTAGAGAATATAACATATTTATAGACTCCAAATTAGGGTTTCACATACCAATGACCTTTTTGGCAATTTCCCATTTATTATATTATGATTTTGTTTTAAAAACAAATAAGAAATAATATCTTATTTATTTATTTAAAATAACATTTATCTTAAATAAATAAATAAATAAATAAATAAAACACTTTAAATATTTATTTCCACAAAGTTTATTTTGGGCTTAATAAACCCATAATCGTTTTGGGCTTATGCTAAGTATGTGACCTTGTAGGTTCACATAACATTGGCAGTGGGCTTAAATCTCTATTTAGGCCTACAAGTCATAAGTGGCCTCTAGCAAGACATTATGACTACCTAAGTCATGTGAAGTCAATAATCTGACATAACCTAATTATAGTGAATTTTATCGTCCCTTTATCACATGATATCTTAATTGAACATAAGACATAGAATGTCATCCTTATATAGTTCAATATTATGACTTGATTCTAAGTAGACTGAAAATGATAACACTTTATCAATTCATTTTAGCATGGCAATGCATTTTCCTTCACTCTATCTTATCAAGGGGCCCATAGATATCTTTCTCATATTAATGATGGATAAATTCCTTTTGAATCACTCACATTCCTCACATAACTAATTTCATATCCAACAACATCCTATTTAATCATCCAGTTAAAGACAATGTTAGAATGTGTCAAAATATAAAATAGCTATGTAGAAATCCATAATGATTTCAAGGTCAAAGGATCAAAATAAAATTACTGTGATGAGAAATACTTATGATAATAATCTATGTAGTATTTTCAAAGTGGGTCAATCTAGTACATGATCTCTAATCATGTACTTATGAATTGACTTATTATCTTATATTCATGATTAGTAAAACATAACCATAAGTCAACTTCATACTAGGCTTTAATATTTATATTTTGAATAAATGGCTAGGGATAATTAGAATATAACTCTTATTTTAATATAAAGGTTTTACTATCAAGTCACATACTTGATGGGCTTAACAATAATTAACCATTCATTTAATTATCATAAAATCAAATGATAATGAAATACCTCTTTATTACAAAAATAAGAAAGTCAATACATACTCACAAATGATTCACCTAGTGCATATCACTAACATCATGGATTTGATAGAGTGGGCTTCCGCACTTGGGCTTCAAATGGACATTCGTGGCTGCATCAGTTGACCTACGGGGACCATAATATATCAAATAAAAGCTGACTCAGAGGACTATAATGGGGGCTATAAAATTCATCTATTACAGTATAATCTTTAGGCCCAAATATTTTTATTTTGGCCCAAGGATTTGATAGAGTGGGCTTTCGCACTTGGCCTTCAAATGGACGTTCATGGTAGCATCAGTTGACCCACGAGGCATATAATATATCAAATCGAAGCTAACTCAGAGAAAAATAATGGGGGCTATAAAATTTTTCTATATCTATCCATGTTCAAGAAAAAATATTTTTGCTAAGGCCCGTGGATTTGATAGAGTGGGCTTTTGCACTTAGACATTAAATGGACATTTGTGGAAACATTGGTTGACCCACGGGGCCTATAATATATCAAATTAAAGCTGACTTAGAGGGCTATAATGGGTGCTATAAAATTTGAGTATACCATTCTATCTTCAAGCCCAAATATTTTTTTTTACGCCTATGGATTTGATAGGGTGGCCTTTCGTACTTTGCCTTCAAATGGACGTTCATGGTAGCATCGGTTGACCCATGAGGCCCATAATATAGGAAATCAAAGGTAACTCATAGAGCTATAATGGGGGCTATCAACTTTGTCTATACTAGTCTGTCTTTAGGCCAAATACCTTCATTTATGATAATTAATTTGAAAGAGTGGGCTTTTGCACTTGGGCTTCAAATGGACGTTCATGGCAGCATCGATTGACCAACGGGACCGATAATATATCAAATCGAAGATGACTCAGAGGGCCACAAAGGGGGCTATCAACTTCATCTATAGCATTTCATATTCAGGCGTAAATACCTTTATTTATGCCCATTGATTTAATAGAGTTGGCTTTTGCACTTGGGCTTCAAATGGATTTTCGTGGCAACATTGGTTGACCCACGGGACCCATAATATATCAAATCGAAGCTAACTCAAAGGGCTATAATAGGGGCTATAAACTTTGATTATACTAGTCCATCTTCGGGCCCAAATGATTTTGTTTAAGCCCATTGATTTGATAGAGTGGGCTTTCACACTTGGGCTTCAAATGGACGCTTATGGCAGCATCGGTTGACCCACAGGGCCCATAATATATGAAATCAAAGCTGACTCAGAGGGCTATAATGAGGGCTATCAACTTTGTCTATAGCAGTCTATCTTCAGGCCCAAATACCTTCATTTAGGCCAATTAATTTAATAGAGTGTGCTTTCACACTTGGGCTTCAAATGGACATTCATGGCAGCATCGGTTGACCCATGGGGCCCATAATTTATCAAATCAAGCTGACTCAGAGATCTATAATGGGGCTATAAATTTTTTTATAGTATTCCTTCTTTGGGCCCAAATATTTTTGTCTAGGCCCATTGATTTGATAGAGTGGGTTTTTGCACTTGGGCTTCAAATGGGCGTTCGAGGCAGCATCGATTAACCCACAGGGCCCATAATATATCAAATTGAAGATGAATCAGAGGGCTTTAATGGGGGCTATAAAATTTATCTACAACATTTCATCTTTAGGCACAAATACCTTTGTTTAGGCACATTAATTTGATAGAGTGGGCTTTCACACTTGTGCTTCAAATGGACGTTCGTGGCAGCATTGGTTAACCCACAGGGCCATAATATATCAAATTGAAGCTGACTCAGAGGGCTATAATAGGGGCTATAAACTTTGTCTATAATAGTCCATCCTCAGGCCCCAATATTTTTTACTAGGACCATTGATTTGATACGATGGGCTTTCGTACTTAGGCTTCGAATGGACGTTCATGGCAGCATTGGTTGAACCACAAGGCCCATAATATATCAAATTGAAGCTAACTCATAGGGATATAAACTTTGTCCATAGCAGTTAATCTTTGGACCAAAATATTTTGGTTTAGGTCCATGGATTTGATAGAGTGGGCTTTCGCACTTAGGATTCAAATGGATGCTCGTGGCAGCAATAGTTGACCCACAAGGCCCATAATATATCAAATTGAAGCTAACTCAGAGGGCTATAATGGAGGCTATAAACTTCATCTATAACGGTCCATCTGTAAGCCCAAATATTTTTGTTTAAGCCCATGGATTTGATAGAGTCGGCTTTCACACTTAGGCTTTAAATGGATGTTCGTGGAAACATCGTTTGACCCACGGGGCCCATAATATATCAAAGCGAAGCTAAATGAGAGGGCTATAATGGGGGCAATAAAATTTGTCTATAGCTATCCATGCTCGGGCCCAAATATTTTTTTAGACGCATGGATTTGATAGAGTGGGCTTTTACACTTGGGCTTCAAATGGACATTCGTGGGTACCATCGGTTGACCCATGGGGACCATAATATATCAAATAAAAGCTGACTCAAAGGCCTATAATGGGGGCTATAAACTTCATCTATTGTAGTATAATCTTTAGGCCCAATTATTTTTATTTTGGCCTATGGATTTGATAAAGTGGGCTTTCGCACTTGGCCTTCAAATGGATGTTCATGACAGCATCGGTTGACCCATGAGGCATTTACTATATCAAATCGAAGCTGACTCAGAGGAAAATAATAGGGGCTATAAACTTTTTCTATAGCTATCCATGTTCAGGCAAAAATATTTTTGTTTAGGACCATGGATTTGATAGAGTGGGCTTTTGCACTTAGACATTAAATGGACATTCGTGGAAACATCGGTTGACCCACGGAGACCATAATATATCAAATTGAAGCTGATTGAGAGGGCTATAATGGGTGCTATAAACTTTGACTATACCATTCTATCTTTAAGCCCAAATGTTTTTATTTACACCCATGGATTTGATAAGGTGGGCTTTCATACTTCGCCTTCAAATGGACGTTCATGGTAGCATCGGTTGACCCACGGGGCCCATAATATAGGAAATCGAAGCTAACTCATAGGGCTTTAATGGGGGCTATCAACTTTGTCTATACTAGTCTATCTTTGTGCCCAAATACCTTCATTTAGGCCAATTAATTTGATAGAGTGGGCTTTCGCACTTGGGCTTCAAATGGACATTTATGACAGCATTGATTAACCAATGAGATCGATAATATATCAAATAGAAGATGACTCAAAGGGCCACAAAGGGGGCTATCAACTTCATCTATAGCATTTCATATTCGGGGCCAAATACCTTTATTTAAGCCCATTGATTTAATAGAGTAGGCTTTTGCACTTAGGCTTCAAATAGGCTTCAAATGGATGTTCGTGGCAACATCGATTGACCCACGGGACCCATAATATATCAAATCAAAGCTAACTCAGAAAGCTATAATAGGGGCTATAAACTTTGACTATAATAGTCCATCTTTGGGCCCAAATGATTTTGTTTAAACCCATTGATTTGATAGAGTGGGCTTTCATATTTGGGCTTCAAATGGACGCTTGTGGCAGCATCGGTTGACCCACATGGCCCATAATATATGAAATCAAAGCTGACTCAGAGGGCTATAATGGGGGGCTATCAAATTTGTCTATAGCAGTCTATCTTCAGGCCCAAATACCTTTATTTAGGCCAATTAATTTAATAGAGTGGGCTTTCACACTTGGGCTTCAAATGGACATTTGTAGTAGCATCGGTTGACCCACGGGGCCTATAATTTATCAAATCAAGCTTACTCAGAGAGCTATAATAAGGGCTATAAACTTTGTTTATAGCATTCCTTCTTCGGGCCCAAATATTGTTGTCTAGGCTCATTGATTTGATAGAGTGGGCTTTCACACTTGGGCTTCAAATGGGCGTTCGAGGCAGCATCGGTTGACCTACGAGGCCCATAATATATCAAATCGAAGATGACTAAGAGGGCTTTAATGGAGTCTATAAACTTCATCTATAACATTTCATCTTTAGGCACAAATACCTTTGTTTAGGCACATTAATTTGATAGAGTGGGCTTTCGCACTTGTGCTTTAAATGTTTATGGCAGCATCGGTTGACCCACAAGGCCCATAATATATCAAATCGAAGCTGACTCAGAGGGGCTATAATAGGGGCTATAAACTTTGTCTATAATAGTCCATCCTCAGGCCCCAATATTTTTTACTAGGGACCATTGATTTGATAGAGTGGGCTTTCATACTTGGGCTTCGAATGGATGTTCATGGCAGCATCGGTTGACCCACAAGGTCCATAGTATATCAAATCAAAGCTAACTCAGAGGGATATAATGGGGGATATAAACTTTGTCCATTTTGGGCCTAAATATTTTGGTTTAGGTCCATGGATTTGATAAAGTGGGCTTTCACGCTAAGATTCAAATGGATGTTCAATTGACCCATAAGGCCCATAATATATCAAATTGAAGCTGACTCAGAGGGCTATAATGGAGGCTATAAACTTCATCTATAGCGGTCCATCTTTAGGCCCAAATATTTTGTTTAAGCCCATGGATTTAATAGAGTGGGCTTTCGTACTTAGGTTTTAAATGGATGTTCATGGAAACATCGTTTGACCCACGGGGCCTATAATATATCAAAGTGAAGCTAAATGAGAGGGCTATAATGGCGGTAATAAACTTTGTCTATAGCTATCCATGTTCAGGCCCAAATATTTTTTTTAGGCACATGGATTTGATAGAGTGGGCTTTTGCACTTAGGCTTCAAATGGATGTTCGTGGCAACATCAGTTGACCCACGGGGCCCATAATATATCAAATCAAATATGACTCAGAGGGCTATAATGGGGCAAAAAACAATTTTCTATACCAGTCCGTATTTGAGCCCAAATGTTTTTGTTTACGCCTATGGATTTGATAGAGTGGGCTTTCGCACCTTAGGCATCAAATGGACGTTCGTGGCAGCATCGGTTGTCCCACGGGGCTCATAATATATTAAATTAAAGCTAATTCAGAGGGCTATAATGGGGGCTATAAACTTTGTCTATAGTATTCTATCTTCAGGCCTAAATATTTTTACATAGGCTCATTGATTTAATAGAGTGGGCTTTCACACTTAGGCTTCTAATGGACGTTCGTGGCAACATCGGTTAACCCATGGGGCCCATAATATATCAAATCAAATCTAACTCAGAGGGATATAATAGGGGCTATTAACTTCATCAATAGTAGTCCATCTTTGGGCCTAAACACCTTTGTTTAGGCCATGGATTTGATAGTGTGAGCTTTCGCACTTAGGCTTTAAATGACGTTCGTGGCAGCATCGGTTGACTCACGGGGCCCATAATTTATCAAATTGAAGTTAACTCAGAGGGCTATAATGGGGCTATAAACTTTGTCTATAGAAGTCCATCTTCAGACCCTAATACTTTTATCTAGGGGCCATTGATTTGATAGAGTGGGCTTTCATACTTAGGCTTTGAATGGATGTTCGTAGGTAACATCGGTTGACCCATAGGGCCCATAATATATAAAATCGAAGCTGACTTAGAGGGCTATAATGGGGGATGTAAACTTTGTCGATAGTAGTTAGTCTTTGGGCCCAAATATTTTGGTTTAGGTCCATGGATTTGGTAAAGTGGGCTTTCGTGCTTGAGATTCAAATGGATGTTTGGGGCTATAAACTTTTTATATTGCAGTCCATCTTTGAGCCCAAATACATTTGTTTAGGCCCATGGATTTGATAGAGTAGGCTTTCGCACTTGGGCTTCAAATGGACATTCATGGCAGCATTGGTTCACCCATGTGGCCTATAATTTATCAAATCGAAGTTGAATCAGAGGGCTATAATAGGAGCTATAAACTTCATTTATTATAGTCCATCTTTGGGCCCAAATATTTTTGTTTCGGCCTATGGATTTGATAGAGTGGGCTTTCGTACATGGGCTTCAAATAGACATTTATGGCATCATCAGTCGACCCACAGGGCCCATAATATAGTCACATCGAAGCTGACTCAAAGGGCTATAATAGGGGCTATAAACTTTGTCTATAGCAATCCATCTTCAAGCCCAAATATTTTTCTCTAGTCGCATTGATTTTATAGAGTGGGCTTTCGCACTTGGGCTTCAAATGGACATTCGTGGCATCATTAGTTGACCCGCAGGGCCAATAATATATAAAATCGAAGCTAACTTAGAGGGCTATAATAGGGGTCCATGGATTTAATAGAGTGGGCTTTCGTACTTGGGATTCAAATGGACGTTTGTGGCAGCAATGGTTGGCCCATGGGGCCCAAAATATATCAAATCGAACCTGACTCAAAAGGCTATAATGGGGGCTATAAAATTCATTTATAGTGGTCCATCTTTGAGCCTAAATATTATTCTTTAGGTCCATGGATTTGATAAAGTAAGCTTTCACACTTGGACTTCAAATGGACATTCGTGGGAGCATCGGTTAACCCACGGGGCCCATAATATATCAAATCAAAGTTGACTCAGAGGGCTATAATAAGGGATATAAACTTCATCTATTACAGTCCATCTTTGGGCCCAAATATTTTTATTTAGGCCATGGATTTTATAGAGTGGGCTTTCACACTTAAGCTTCAAATGGATGTTCGTGGCAGCAATAGTTGACCTACCGAGGCCCATAATTTATCAAATCAAAGCTGACTCAGATGACTATAGTGGGGGCTATAAACTTCATCTATAACAGTCTTTCTTCGATCCTAAATACCATTGTTTAGGTCCATGGATTTGATAGAGTGGGCTTTCACACTTGGGCTTCAAATGGATGTTCGTAACATCATCGATTGACCCACGAGGCCTATAATATATCAAATCAAAGTTGACTTAGAGGGCTATATTGGGGGCTATAAACTTCATCTATAGCAATATGTCTTCGAGCAAAAATATTTTTTGTTTAGGCCTATGGATTTGATAGAGTGGGCTTTCACACTTGGGCTTCAAATAGACGTTCGTGCCGGTAACAGTTGACCCACGGGGCACATAATATACTCAATTTGAAGCTGACTCAGAGAGCTATAATGGGGGCTATAAATTTCATCTATAATAGCCCATCTTTGGGCCCAAATATTTTTGTCTAGGCCCATGAATTTGATAGTATGGGCTTTTGCACTTAGACTTCAAATGGACGTTCCTGGCAGCATCGATTGACCCACGAGGCAAATAATATATCAAAATTGAAGATAATTGTGATGGCTATAATGGGGGCTATAAACTTTGTCTATAGCATTCCATCTTCAGACCCAAATAACTTTGTTTAGGCCCATTAATTTAATAGAGTAGGCTTTCGCACTTAGGTTTCAAATTGATGTTCATGGCAGCATCGGTTGACTGATGGGGCCCAAAAAATATGAAATCAAAGCTGACTCAGAGGGCTATAATGGGGGCTATAAACTTCATCTATAGCAGTCTGTCTTCAGCCCCAAATATATTTGTTTATGTCATGGATTTGATAGAGTGGGCTTTCGTACTTAGGCTTCAAATGAACGTTCCTAACAGCATTGGTTGACCCACAAGGCACATAATATATCAAATCAAAGCTGACTTAGAGGGCTATAATGATGGCTATAAAATTTGTCAATAGTCATCCATCTTCGAGCCTAAATACCTTTGTTTAGGCCTATTGATTTGATATAGTGGGCTTTTGCACTTGGGATTCAAATGGACATTCGTGGGAGCATCGGTTGACCGATGGGGCCCATAGTATATCAAATCAAAGCTGAGTCAAAGGGCTATAATAAGGGCTATAAACTTTGTCAATACCTATCCATCTTCGAGCCTAAATATTTTTGTCTAGGCCTATTGATTTGATTGAGTGGGCTTTCACACTTGGGCTTCAAATGGACGTTTATGGCAACATCGGTTGACCCACGGGGCCCATAATATATCAAATCAAAGCTGAATTAGAGGGCTATTGTGGGGGGCTATAAACTTTGTCTATAGCAGTCCATCTTCAGGCCAAAATATTTTTGTCTAGTCCCATTGATTTGATAGAGTAGGCTATCGTACTTGGGCTTCAAATGGACGTTCATGATCGCATCAGTTGACACCACAGGACCCATAATATATAAATCAAGGCTAACTCAAAGGGCTATAATAGGGGCTATAAACCTTGTCTATAGCGATTAATCATTGGGCCCAAATATTTTTATTTAGATCCATGAATTTGATAGAGTGGGCTTTCGCACTTGGGATTCAAATGAATGTTCGTGGCAGCAACAGTTGACCCACGAGGCCCATAATATATTAAATTGAATCTGACTCAGAGGGCTATAATAGGGGCTATAAAACTTTTTCTATTGCAGCCCATCTTTAGGCCTAAATATTTTTGTCTAAGCCCATGGATTTGATAGTATTGGCTTTCACACATAGGCTTCAAATGGACGTTCTTGGCAGCATCGATTGACCCACAAAGCACATAATATATTAGATCGAAGCTAAATGAGAGGGCTATAAAATTCATGCATAGCAGTCCATCTTTAGGCCCAAATACCTTTGTTTAGGGCCCATTGATTAGATAGAGTGGGCTTTTGCACTTGGGCTTGAAATGGACGTTCGTTGGCAGCATCGATTGACCCACGGGGCTCATAATATATCAAATCAAAGCTGACTTAGAGGGCTATAATGAGGGTTATAAACTTTGTCTATAGTAGTCCATCTTCAAGCCCAAATATTTTTGTCTAGGCCCATTGTTTTGATAGAGTGGGCTTTCGTACTTAGGCTTCGAATGGACGTTTGAGGCAGCATCAGTTGACCCACAGGGCCCATAATATATCAAATCAAAGCTGACTCAGAGGGCTATAATAGGGGATATCAACTTTGTCTATAGTGGTTCATCTTCGAGCCCAAATATTTTTTATTACGCCTATGGATTTGATAGAGTGGGCTTTTGCACTTTGGATTCAAATGAACGTTCATGGCAGCAACAGTTGACCCACGAGGCCCTTAATATAGCAAATCAAATCTAACTCAGAGGGCTATAATGGGGGCTATAAACTTTATCCATAGCAGTCCATCTTCGGGCCGAAATACCTTTGTTTAGGCCTATGGATTTGATAGAGTGGACTTTCTCACTTGGGCTTTAAATGGATGTTCGTGGCAGCATCAGTTGACCCACGGGGACCATAATATATCAAATCAAAGCTAACTCAGAGGGCTATAATAAGGGCTATACAATTTTTCTATTGTGGTCCATCTTCGGGCCCATATATTTTGATTTAGGCCTATGGATTTGATAGAGTGGTTTTCGCACTTGGGCTTAAAATAGATGTCCGTGGCAGCATCGGTTGACCCACGATGCCTATAATATATCAAATCAAAGCTGATAGAGAGGGTTATAATGGGGGCTATAAACTTTGTCTACAGCTATCCATGTGCGGGCCTAAATATTTTTCTTTAGGCCCATGGATTTGGTAGAGTGGGCTTTTGCACTTAGGCCTCAAATGGACGTTCATGGAAACATCGGTTGACCCACGTGGCCTTTAATATATTAAATCAGAGGGCTATAATGGGGGCTATAAACTTTGACTATACCACTCCATCTTTGGGCCCAAATATTTTTGTTTAGGGCCTATTGATTTGATAGAGTGGGATTTTGCATTTGGGCTTGAAACGGATGTTCGTGGCAACATCAGTTGACCCACAGGGCCTATAATATATGAAATCAAAGCAGACTCAAAGGGCTATAATAGGGGCTATAAACTTTGTCTATAGCAGTCTGTCTTTGGGCTTAAACACCTTCATTTAGGCTAATTAATTTGATGGAGTGGGCTTTTGTATTTAGGCTTCAAATGGACATTCGTGGCAGCATTGGTTAACCCACGGGGCCATAATATCTCAAATAGAAGATGACTCAGAGGGCTATAATAGGGGCTATAAACTTCATCTATAACATTTCGTCTTCAGACCCAAATACCTTTATTTAGGCCCATGGATTTGATATAGTGGACTTTCACACTTGGGCATCAATGGACGTTCGTGGGCAATATCAGTTGACCTATAAGGACCATAATATATCAAATCAAATCTCACTCAGAGGGCTATAATGGGGGCTATAAATTTCATCTATAGCGGTCCATCTTCGGGCCCAAATACTTTTGGTTAGGCACATGGATTTGATAGAGTGGGCTTTCGCACTTGGGCTTTAAATACACGTTCGTGGCAGCATCGATTGACCCACAAGGCCTATAATATATCAAATCAAAGCTGACTAAGAGGGCTAATATGGGGGCTATAAACTTTGTCTATAGCTGTCTAGGTTCGGGCCCCAAATATTTTTGTTTAGGCACATGGATTTTGATAGAGTTAGCTTTCACACTTTGGCATCAAATGGACATTCGTGGTAACATCGATTGACCCACGGTGCCCATAATATATCAAATTAAAGCTAACCTCAAAGGGCTATATCAAGGGCTATAAACTTCATTTATAGCAGTTCATCTTCGGGCCTAAATATTTTTGTTTAGGCCCATGGATTTAATAGAGTGGGCTTTTGTACTTGCACTTCAAATGGACGTTCGTGGCAACATCGGTTGACCGGCGGCCTATAATGTATCAAATTGAAGTTGACTGAGAGGGCTATAATAGGGAAAATAAAATTTTTCTATAACTGTCCATGTTCAGGCCCAAATATTTTTACTTTGGCCCATGGATTTAATAGAGTGGGCTTTTGTACTTAGGCTTCAAATGGACGTTCGTGGCAACATCGGTTGACCCACGGGGCCCATAATATATAAATCAAAGCTGACTCATAGGGCTATAATGAGGGCTATAAACTTTGACTATACCAGTCCATCTTCGGGCTTAAATGTTTTTGTTTAGGCCCCAGTGATTTGATAGAGTTGGCTTTTGCACTCGAGCTCAAATGGATGTTCATGACAGCATCGGTTGACCCACGGGACCTATAATATATGAAATCAAAGTTGACTCAGAGGGGTATAATGGGGGATATAAACTTCATCTACAACGGTTAATCTTCGGGTCCAAATATTTTTATTTATGTCCATGGATTTAATAGAATGGGCTTTCGCACTTAGGATTCAAATAGACGTTCATCGCAGCAACAGTTGACCCATAGGGACCATAATATATCAAATAAAAGCCAACTCAGAGGGCTATAATAGGCCTATAAACTTCATCTATAGCAGTCCATCTTCGGGCCCTAATACCTTTATTTAGGCCAATGGATTTGATAGAGTGGGCTTTCGCTTTTAGGTTTAAAATGGACGTTCGTGGCAACATCAGTTGACCCACGGGGACCATAATATATCAAATCGAAACTAACTCAAAGGGCTATAATGGGGCTTATAAACTTAATCTATTGTGGTGTTTCTTCGTGCCCAATTATTTTTTTAGGTCCATGGATTTGATAGAGTGGGTTTTCCCACTTGGGCGTTCGTGACAACATCGTTTGACCCACGGGGCCAATAATATATCAAATCGAAGCTGAATGAAAGGAAAATAATGGGGGCAATAAACTTTTTCTATAGCTATCCATGTTCGGACCTAAATATTTTTTTAGGCCCATTGATTTAATAGAGTGGGCTTTTGCACTTAGGCTTCAAAAGGATGCTCGTGGAAACATCGGTTAACCCATGGCGCCCATAATATATCAAATCGAAGCTGACTCAGAGGGCTATAATAAGGGCTATAAAATTTGTCTATACTAGTTCATCTTCAGGCCAAAATGTTTTTGTTTAGGCCTGTTGGTTTCATAGAGTGGGCTTTCGCACTTGGGCTTCAAAAGGACGTTCGTTGCAGCATCGGTTGACCCACGGGGCCCATAATATATGAAATTGAAGCTGACTCAGAGCACTATAAATTGAGCTATGAACATTGTCTATAGTAGTCTATCTTTGGGCCCAAATACCTTCCTTTAGGCCAATTAATTTGATAAAGTGGGCTTTCGCACTAGGGCTTCAAATGGACATTCATGGCAATATTGGATGACCGATAGGGCTCATAATATATCAAATCAAAGATGAATCTGATGGCTATAATGGGGGCTATAAACTTTGTCGATAGCAATCCATCTTTAGGCCTAAATATTTTTATCTAGGGCCCATTGATTTGATAGATTGGGGCCTTCGCACTTGGGCTTAAAATGGATGTTCGTGGCAGCATCGGTTGACCCATGGGGCCTATAATATATCAAATCAAAGATGACTCAGAGGGCTATAATGGGGGCTATGAACTTCATCTATAGTAGTTTATCTTTGGGCATAAATACCTTTGTTTAGGTGCATTGATTTGATTAAGTGGGCTTTCACACTTGGGCTTTGAATGGACATTCATGGTAGTATCGGTTGATCCCACGGGGCCCATAATATATCAAACTGAAGATGACTTAAAGGGCTAAAATGGGGGCTATAAACTTTGTCTATAGCAGTTTGTCTTCAGGCCCAAATGTTTTTATTTAGGCCTATTGATTTGATAGAGTGGGCTTTTGCACTTGGGCTTCAAATGGACGTTTATGGCAACATCGGTTGACCCATGGGGCCCTTAATATATCAAATCAAAGCTGACTTAGAGGGCTATAATGGGGGCTATAAACTTTATCTATACAAGTCCATATTCAGGCCCAAACACTTTTTTCTAGGCCCATTAATTTGATACAGTGGGCTTTCGCACTTGGGCTTTAAATGGACGTTCGTGGCAATATCGGTTGACCCATGAGGCCCATAATATATCAAATCAAAGCTGACTCGAAGGGCTATAATAGGGGCTACAAACTTCATCTATAGTAGTCTGTCTTTAGGCCCAAATACATTTGTTTATGCCCATTGATTTGATAGAGTAGGCTTTCGCACTTAGGCTTCAAATGGACGTTCATGGTACCATCGGTTGACCCATAGGGCCCATAATATATCAAATCGAAGCTGACTTAGAGGGCTATAATAGGGAATATAAACTTTGTCTATAGTGATTAATCTTTAGGCCCAAATATTTTTGTTTAGGTCCATGGATTTGATAGAGTGGGCTTTCGCACTAGGGATTCAAATGAACGTTTGTGGTAGCAACAGTTGACCTATGGGGCCCATAATATATCAAATCAAAGCTGACTCAGAGGGCTATAATGGGGGCCATAAACTTCATCTATAGCAGTTCATCTTTGGGCCCTAAGTAACTCAAAAGGGTAAAATGGGGGCCATAAACTTTATTTATAGTAGTCTATCTTTGGGCCCAAATATTTTTGTCCAGGCCTATGGATTTGATAGAGTGGGATTTCGCACTTGGGCTTCAAATGGACATTCGTGGCAACATCGGTTGACCCATGGGGACCATAATATGTTAAATTGAAGCTGACTTAGAGGGCTATAATGGGGGCTATAAACTTCATCTATAGCAGCCCGTCTTTATGCCTAAATATTTTTGTCTAGGACCATTGATTTGATAAAGTAGGCTATCGTACTTGGGCTTCAAATGGATGTTCGTGGCCGCATCAATTGACCCACGGGGCCCATAATTTATCAAATCGAAGCTAACTTAGAAGGCTATAATAGGGGATATAAACTTTGTCTATAGTGGTTAATCTTCGATTGCAAATATTTATGTTTAGGTCCATGGATTTGATAAAGTAGGCTTTCGCACTTGGGATTCAAATGAACATTTATGGTAGCAACAGTTGACCCACGGGGCCCATAATATATCAAATCGATGCTAACTTAGAGGGCTATAAACTTCATCTATAGCAGCCTGTCTTCAAGCCCAAATATTTTTGTTTAAGCCCATGGATTTGATAGAGTGGGCTTTTGCACTTGGGCTTCAAATGGACGCTCATGGCAACATTGGTTGACCCACAGGGCCTCTAATATATCAAATGAAAGCTGACACAAAGGGCTATAATGGAGTCTATGAACTTAATCTATAGCGGCCCCTCTTTGGGCCTAAATATTTTTATTTAGGCCCATGGATTTGATAGAGTGGGCTTTCAAACTTAGGCTTCAAATGGATGTTCATGGCAGCATCGGTTGACCCAAAGGTCCATACTAAATCAAATCAAAGCTGACACAGAGGGCTATAATAGGGGCTATGAATTTCATTAATAGCTGCATGTCTTCGGGCCCAAATATTTTTGTTTTAGCCCATGAATTTAATAGAGTGGGCTTTTATACTTAGGCTTCAAGTGGAAGTTCATGGTAGCATCGGTTGACCCGTGGGGTCCATAATATATCAAATCGAAGCTGACTCAGAGAGCTATAATAGGGGCTATAAACTTCATCTATAGTGGCCTATCTTCAAGCCCAAATATTCTTTTTTTGGCCAATGGATTTGATAGCGTGGGCTATCATACTTGGGTTTCAAATGGATGTTTGTGGCAGCATTGGTTGACCTCAGGGCCCATAATATATCAAATCAAAGTCGGATCAAGGGGCTATAATGGGGGCTATAAACTTCATCTATAGCGGTCAGTGTTCAGGTCCAAATACTTTTGTTTAGGCCTATGGATTTGATAGAGTGGGCTTTCCCACTTGGGCTTCAAATGGACATTCGTGGCAGTATCAGTTGACCCACGGGGCCCATAACATATCAAATCGAAGCTGACTCATAGGGCTACAATAGGGGCTACAAACTGCATCTATTGTAGTCTGACTTTGGGCCCAAATATTTTTGTTTAGGCCTATAGATTTGATAGAGTGGGCTTTCACACTTGGGCTTCAAATTGACGTTCGTGGTAGCATTGGTTGACCCATCGGGCCCATAATATATCAAATCGAAGCTGACTCAAAGGGCTATAATAGGGGCTAGAAACTTTGTCTATAACAGCTCATCTTTTGGCCTAAATTATTTTTGTTTAGGTCCATGGTTTTGATAGAGTAGGCTTTCGCACTGGGGCTTCAAATGGATGTTTGTGGCAGCATCAGTTGACCACGGGGCCCATAATATTTCAAATCGAAGATGACTCAAAGGGATATAATGAGGGCCATAAAATCTGTCTGTAGTGGTCAGTCTTCGAGCCCAGATACCTTTGTTTAGGCCCATGGATTTGATAAAGTGGGCTTTCACACATGGGCTTCAAATGGATATTCGTGGTAGCATCGGTTGACCCATGGGGCCCATAATATATCAAATTGATGCTAACTCATAGGGCTATAATAGGGCTATAAAATTTTTCTATAGCAATCCCTCCTCTGGCCCAAATATTTTTTTCTAGTCCCATTGATTTAATAGAGTGGGCTTTCACACTTAGGCTTCAAATGGACATTCATGGCATCATCGGTTCACCCACGAGGCTCATAATATATCAAATTGAAGCAAACTCAAAGGGCTATAATAAGGGGTTTAACCTTCATCAAGAGTAATCCGTCTGCGGGTCCAAATACCTTTGTTTATGGCCATGGATTTGATAGAGTGGGCTTTTGCACTTGGGCTTCAAATGGATGTTTGTGGTAGCATAGGTTAACCAAGGGGAACCATAACATATCAAATAGAAGCTGACTCAGAGGATATAATGGGGGCTATAAACTTCATCTATAGTTGTCTGTCTTTGGGCCCAAATATTTATTTTTAGGCCAATGAATTTGATAGAGTGGGCTTTTGCAGTTGGGCTTTAAACGGACATTTGTGGCGGCATCGATTGACCCATAGGGCCCATAATATTCAAAATCGAAGCTGAATCAGAGGGTTATAATGGGGGCTATAAACTTTTTCTATAGCAGTCCATCTTCGGGCCCAAAATATTTTTATTTAGGCCCATGGATTTGATAGAGCGGGCTTTCACACTTGGGCTTCAAATGGATGTTCATGGTAGCATCGATTGACCTATGGGGCCCATAATATATCTAACTTAGATGACTATAATAAGGGATATAAAATTTCTCTATAGCGGTCATTCTTCGGGCCCGGATACCTTTGTTTAGGCCTATGGATTTGATAGAGTGCACTTTCATACTTGGGCTTCAAATGGACGTTCGTGGCAGCATCGGTTGAGCCACAAGGCTAATAATATATCAAATCGAAGCTAAATTAGAGGGCTATAATGGTGGCTATAAACTTTGTCCATAGCAATCCATCCTCGGGCCTAAATATTTTTATCTAGGCCCATTTATTTGATAGAGTGGGCTTTCTCACTTGGGCTTCAACTAAATGTTTGTGGCAGCATCGGTTGACCCACAAGGACCATAATATATCAAATTGATACTGATTCAGAGGGTTATAATTAGGGCTATATACTTCATCTATAGTAGTCCAACTTTAAGCCCAAATATTTTTGTCTAGGCCCATTGATTTGATAGAGTGGGCTTTCACACTTGGGCTTCAAATGGATGTTCGTGGCATCATTGGTTGACCCACCGGGCCCATAATATATTAAATCGAAGCAAACTCAGAGGGCTATAGTGCTAGCTATAAACTTTTTCTATAGCAATCCATCCTTAGCCCCAAATATTTTTGTTTAGGCCTATCGATTTGATAGAGTGGGCTTTCACACTTGGGCTTCGAATGGACGTTCGTGGCAGCATCGGTTAACCCACGGCGACCATAATATATCAAATTGAAACTGACTTAGAGGGCTATAATGGGAACTATATACTTTTTCTATAGCAGTCTAACTTCGAGTCCAAATATTTTGGTCTAGGCCCATTGATTTGATAGAGTGGGCTTTCAAACTTGGGCTTCAAATGGACATTTGTGGCAGCATCGGTTGACCCACGGGGCCCATAATATATCAAATTGAACCCGACTCAGAGGGCTATAATGGGGGTTATAAACTTCATCTATGGCGGTTTGTCTTTAGGCCCAGATATTTTTGTTTAGGCCCATGGATTTGATAGAGTGGGCTTTCACACTTAGGCTTCAAATGGACATTCGTGGCAGCATCGGTTGACCCATGGGGCCCATAATGTATCAAATCGAAGCTGACTCCTAGAGCTATAATGGGGGCTAGAAATATTGTCTATAGCCATCCATCCTCGAGCCTAAATATTTTCATCTAGGTCCATTGATTTGATAGAGTGGGCTTTCGCACTTGGGTTAAAAATGGATGTTTGTGGCAACATCGGTCGTTCCACGGGGACCATAATATATCTAATTGAAACTGACTCAGTGGGCTATAATGGGGGCTATATACTTTGTCTATAGCAGTCCAACTTCAAGCAAAAATATTTTTGTCTTGGCCCATTGATATGATGGAGTAGGCTTTCGCACTTGGGCTTGAAATGGACATTTGTGGCAGCATCGATTGACCCATGGGGCCCATAATATATCAAATTGAAGCCGGCTTAGGGGGATTTAATGGGGGCTATAAACTTCATCTATAGCGGTTCATCTTTGGGTCCAAATATTTTTATTTAGGCCCATAGATTTAATGGAGTGGGCTTTCATACTTGGGCTTTAAATGGACGTTAATGGCAGTATTGGTTGAACTACGAGTCCCATAATATATCAAATCGAAGCTAACTCATAGACCTATAATAGGAGCTATAAATTTTGTCTATAGTAGTCTGTCTTTAGGTCTAAATACCTTTGTTTAGACTCATTCATTTAATAGAGTGGGCTTTCACATATGGGCTTCAAATGGACATTTATGGCAGCATCGGTTGAGCCATGGGGCCCATAATTTATCAAATTGAAGTAAACTCAAAGGGCTATAATGGTGGCTATAAAATTTTTCTATAGCAATCCATCCTCGACCCCAAATTTATCAAATCAAAGCTAACTCATAGACCTATAATTTGAGAAAGTGAGCTTTCCCACTTGGGCTTCAAATGGACGTTCGTGCCAGCATCGATTGACTCACGGGGACTATAATATATCATATTGAAACTGACTCAAAGGGCTATAATGGGGGCTATATACTTTGTCTATAGCAGTCCAACTTTGGGCCCAAATATTTTTGTCTAGGCCCATTGATTTGATTGAGTAGGTTTTCACACTTAGGCTTCAAATGGACATTTGTGGCAACATCGGTTGACCCACAAGGCCCATAAAATATCAAATTGAAGCCAGATCAGAGGGCTATAATGGGCACTATAAACTTCATCTATGGCGATCTATCTTTGGGCCTAAATATTTTTGTTTAGGCCCATGGATTGGATAGAGTGGGCTTTCACACTTAGGCTTCAAATGGGCATTCATGGCAGTATCGGTTGACCCATGGGGCCCATAATATATCAAATCGAAGCTGACTCAGAGGGCTATAATGGGGGCTATATACTTCATCTATAGCAGTGCAACTTCAGGCCCAAATATTTTTGTCTAGGCCTATTGATTTGATAGAGTCAGCTTTCGCACTTGGGCTTCGAATGGACGTTCGTGGTAGCATCGGCTGAGCCACAGGGCCCATAATATATCAAATTGAAATCGACTCAGAGGGTTATAAACTTCATCTATAGCGGTTTGGTTTTGAGCCTAAATATTTTTGTTTAGGCCCATGGATTTGATGGAGTGGGCTTTCGCACTTGGGCTTCAAATGGACATTTGTAGCAGCATCGCTTTACCCACAGGGCCTATAATATATCAATTTAAAGCTAACTCAAAGGGCTATAATGATGTTTATAAACCTTTTTATAGCAATGCATCCTCAAACCCAAATATTTTTATCTAAGCCCATTGATTTGATAGAGTGGGCTTTCACACTTAGGTTTCAAATGGATGTTCGTGGCAGCCTCGGTTGAGCCAAGAGGCCCATAATATATCAAATCGAAGCAAACTCAGTGGGCTATAATGGTGGCTATAAAATTTTTCTATAGAAATCCATCGTCAGCCCTAAATATTTTTGTCCATGCCCATCAATTTGATAGAGTGGGCTTTCACACTTGGGCTTCAAATGAACGTTCGTGGCTGCATCGGTTGACCCACATGGACCATAATATTTCAAATTGAAAGTGACTCAGAGAGCTATAATGGGGGCTATATACTTCATCTATAGCAATCCAACTTTGGGCCAAAATATTTTTGTCGATGCCCATTGATATGATAGACTGGGCTTTCACACTTGGGATTTAAATGGACATTCATGGAAACATCGGTTGGCCCTCAAGGCCCATAATATATCAAATTGAAGCCATCTCAGGGGGCTATAATAGGGGCTATCAACTTCATCTATAACAGTCTGTCTTTGGGCCTAAATATTTTTATTTAGGCCCATGAATTTGATAAAGTGGGCTTTCGCACTTGGGCTTCAAATGGACGTTCGTGGCAGCATGGGTTGACCCACAGGGCCCATTATATATCAAATCAAAGCTGACTCATAGAGCTATAATGGGGGCTATAAATTTTTTCTGTTGCAGTCCGTATTTGGGCCCAAATACCTTTGTTTAGGCTCATTCATTTGATTGAGTGGGCTTTCGCACTTGGGCCTCAAATGGACATTCGTGCCAGCATCGGTTGACCCACGGGGACCATAATATATTAAATTGAAGCTAACTCAAAGGGCTATTATGGGGGTTATAAACTTTGTCTATAGCAGTCCAATATCATGCCCAAATATTTATGTATAAGGCCATGGATTTGATAGAGTGGGCTTTCATACTTAGTCTTTAAATGGATGTTTGTGGCAGTATCGGTTGACCCACGGTGCCCAGAATATATCAAATTGAAGTCGGCTCATAGGGCTATAATAATGGCTATAAACAACATCTATTACGGTCTATCTTCGGGCCTAAATATTTTTATTTAGGCCCATGGATTTGATGGAGTGGGCTTTCGCACTTAGGCTTTAAATGGACGTTTATGGCAGCATCGATTAACCCACGACGCCCATAATATATCAAATCGAAGCTAACAAAAGGGCTATAATGGGGGCTATAAACTTCATCTATAGTGGTCTATCTTCGGGCCTAAATATTTTTTTGGGCCCATGGATTTGATAGAGTGACCTTTTGCACTTGGGCTTTAAATGAACGTTCTTGGCAGCATCGGTTGACCCATGGGGTCCATAATATATCAAATTGAAGCTGACTCAGAGGGCTATGGTGGGGGCTATAAACTTTGTCTATAACAATCCATCCTCTAGCCTAAATATTTTTATTTAGGCCCATTAATTTAATAGAGTAGGCTTTCACATTTGGGCTTCAAGTGGACGCTCATGGCATCATCGATTGACCATGGGTCCCATAATATATCAAATCGAAGCTGACTCAGAGGGCTATAATGGGGGCTACAAAATTTGTCTTTAGCGGTTTGTCTTTGGGCCCAAATATGTTTATTTAGGTCCATGGATTTAATAGAGTGGGCTTTCGCACATGGGCTTCAAATGGGCGCCCGTGGCAGCATCGGTTAACCCATGTGGACCATAATATATCAACTAGAAGCTAACTCAGAGGGCTATAATGTAGGCTATATACTTCATCTTTAGTAGTCCAACTTCAGGCCCAAATACTTTTATCTAGGCCCATTGATTTGGTAGAGTTGGCTTTCTTACTTGGGCTTCGAATAGACGTTCGTGGGCAGCATCAGCTGACCCATGGGACCTATAATATATAAAATTGAAGCCAGCTCAAAGGGCTATAATGGAGGCTATAAACTTCATCTATAGCGGTCCATCTTTGGGCCTAAATATTTTTTTTAGGCCTATGGATTTAATGGAGTGGGCTTTCGCACTTGGGCTTTAAATGGACGTTCATGGTAGCATCGGTTGACCTATGGGGCCCATAATATTTCAAATTGAAGCTAACTTACAGAGCTATAATGGGGGCTATAAATTTTGTCTATAGCAGTCCATCTTCATGCCCAAATACCTTTGTTTAGGCTCATTCATTTGATAGAGTGGGCTTTCACACTTGGGCTTCAAATGGACGTTCGTGCCAACATCGGTTGACCCACGAGGACCATAATATATCAAATTGAAACTAACTCAGACGGCTATAATGTGGGCTATAAAATTCATCTATAGCAGTCCAACTTTGAGCCCAAATATTTTTGTCTAGGCCCATTTATTTGATAGAGTGGGCTTTTGCACTTAATCTTCAAATGGACGTTCGTGGCAGTATCGGTTGACCCACAAGGCCCATAATATATCAAATTGAAGCTGACACAAAGGGCTATAATGGGGGCTCTAAACTTCATCTATAGCGGTCCATCATCGGGCCCAAATACCTTTGTTTAGGCCCTTGGATTTGATAGTGGGCTTCCACACTTGGACTTCAAATGGACGTTCGTGGCAGCATTGATTGACCCATGGGGCCCATATTATATCAAATAGAAGCTAACTTAGAGGGCTATAATGGTTCCTATAAACTTTGTCTATAGCAATCCATCCTCGATCCTAAATATTTTTATCTAGGCCCATTGATTTGATAGAGTGGGCTTTCACACTTGGGCTTCAAATGGACATTCGTGACAGCATCGGTTGAGCCATGGTGCCCATAATATATCAAATCGAAGCAAACTCAGAGGGCTATAATGGTGGCTATAAACTTTGTCTATAGTAATCCATTCTCGGCCCCAAATATTTTATTTAGGCCCATCGATTTAATAGAGTGGGCTTTCGTACTTAAGCTTCAAATGGATGTTCGTGGCAGCATCGGTTGACCCACGGGGACCATAATATGTCAAATTGAAATTGACTCAGAGGGCTACAATTGGGCTATATACTTTGTCTATAGCAATCCAACTTCAGGCCCAAATATTTTTGTCTAGGCCCATTGATATGATAGAGTGGGCTTTCACACTTGGGCTTCAAATGGACATTCGTGGTAGCATCGGTTGACCCACGGGGCTATCAAATGGAAGTCGGCTCAGGGGGCTATAATGTACGCTATAAAATTCATCTATAATGGTCCAACTTCGGGCCCAAATACTTTTATTTAGGCCCATTGATTTAATAGAGTTAGCTTTTGCACTTGGCCTTCGAATGGATTTTCATGGCAGCATCAGCTGACCCACGGGACCTATAATATATCAAATTGAAGCTGGCTCAAATGGCTATAATGGAGGTTGTAAACTTCATCTATAGCGATCCGTCTTTGGGCCCAAATATTTTTTTAGGCCTATGGATTTGATAGAGTAAGCTTTCACACTTAGCCTTCCAATGGATGTTTGTGGCAGCATTCATTAACCCACAAAACCCATAATATATTAAATCAAAGATGACTCACAGAGCTATAATGGGGGCTATAAATTTTTTCTATAGCAGTACGTCTTCGGGCCCAAATACCTTTGTTTAGGCTCATTCATTTGATTGAGTGGGCTTTCATACTTGAGCTTCAAATGGACGTTCGTGCTAGCATCAGTTGACCCACAGGGACCATAATATATCAAATTGAAGATAACTCAAAGGGATATAATAGGGGCTATAAACTTTGTCTATAGCAGTCCAACTTGGGGCCCAAATATTTTAGTTTAGGGCCATGGATTTGATAGAGTGGGTTTTCGCACTTGGGCTTCAAATGGATGTTTATGGCAGCATCGGTTGACCCATGGTGCCCAGAATATATCAAATCAAAGATGACTCAGAGGGCTATAATAATGGCTATAAACTTCATCTATAGCGATCAGTTCTCGAGCCCAGATACCTTTATTTAGGCTCATGGATTTGATTGTGTGGGCTTTTGCACTTGGGCTTCAAATGCATGTTTGTGCTAGCATCGGTTGACCCACGGAGATCATAATATATCAAATCGAAGTTGACTTAGAGGGCTATAATGTGGGCTATATACTTCGTCTATAGCAGTCCAACTTTAGGCCCAAAATTTTTTATCTATGCCCATTGATTTGATAGAGTGGGCTTTCACACTTCGGGTTCAAATGGTTGTTCATGGCAGCATCGGCTGACCTACAGGGCCCATAATATATCAAATTGAAGCCAACTCAGAGGGCTATAAACTTTATCTATAACAGTCCCTCTTCGGGCCCAAATATTTTTGTTTAGGCCCATGGATTTGATAGAGTGGGCTTTCGTACTTAGGTTTCAAATGGATGTTTGTGGAATTATCGGTTGACCCACGAGGCCCATAATATATTAAATCGAAGCTGACTCAGAGGGCTACAAATTTCATCTATAGTGGTCCATCTTCAAGCCTAAATATTTTTATTTAGGCCAATGGATTTGATAGAGTGGGATTTCACACCTTGGCTTTAAATGGATGTTCGTGGCATCATCGGTTGACCATGGGGCCCATAATATATCAAATTGAAGTTGACTCAGTGGGCTATAATAGGGGCTATAAACTTCATCTATTGCAGTCTATCTTTGGGCCCAAATACCTTAGTTTAGGCCCATGGATTTGACTGAGTGGGCTTTCACACTTGGGCTTCAAATGGATGTTCGTGGCAACATCGGTTGACCTATGGGCCCATAATAATTCAAATTAAAGCTGACTTAGAGGGCTATAATGAGGACTATAAACTTTATCTATAGCGGACAGTCCTTGGGCCCAGATACCTTTATTTAGGCCCATGGATTTGATAGAGTGTGCTTTTGCACTTAGGTTTCAAATGGACGTTCGTGGTAGCATCGGTTGACCCATGGGGCCCATAATATATCAAAATGAAGGTAACTCAAAGGGCTATAATTGGGGCTATAAACTTTGTCTATAGCAATCCATCCTCTGGCCTAAATATTTTTTTCTAGGCCTATTAATTTAATAGAGTGGGCTTTCGCACTTGGACTTCAAATGCACGTTCGTGGCATCATCGATTGACCATGGGGCCCATAATATATAAAATCGAAGCTGACTCAGAGGGCTATAATGGGGGCTACAAACTTCATCTATGGTGGTTCATCTTTGGGCCCAAATACCTTTGTTTAGGCCTATGGATTTGATAAAGTGGGCTTTCACACTTGGGCTTCAAATGGACGTTCATGGTATCATCGGTTGACTACAAGGCCTATTATTTATCAAATCAATGCTGACTTAAATGGCTATAATAGGGGCTATAAGCCTCATCTATAGCAGACCATCTTCAGGCCCAAATACCTTTGTTGAGGCCCATGCATTTGATAGAAGGGGCATTCACATTTGGGCTTCAAATGGATGTTCATGGCAGGATCAGTTTGATTGGACTCCCCTTTAGTCTCTCCAGTTTGTGAAGAATGCTTTGGGCTATGGACTCCGGACTTAAATCAACTCTGGTTAATCTGCCACCTCTTAGTCCACAAACACAAGAAGACCCAGATGAATCTATGATGGCTGCAAAATAAAGTATTAGTATGATACATGGACTATATGTATGCATGTATGCATGATGCATGAGTTTATGCAAAAAATAGCAGGCAAACACTTAGCAAGTAGCAAGTATCAAGAAGTAATCAACAAGCAATCATGCAAGCATAAACCTTCCAACCTTATTCCTCCCATACACATGTTCGATGGTGAGTTTCCTTTCCTAGGATTTTTAGTCTCGTCCTTCATATTAATAGGAGATATTAAGAGTTACGCACATGCCAAATCTCTCTTAAAATAAAAAGCATAGGAGCAGCATTTCTAAATATAAAGGTTTAGCCTGATCCTTATTACCCTGAATGAGCTTCAAAGGTATAGACCTGGGCTTTTATAAATAGAAATACCTCATGGAAATTCAAACAAACAAGCATTTTGGGTAAAGACCTTAGGGGAAGGAACTAAGCCATTATATGTGGTTAGGGTCCAGTGAAAAGTTAAGGTTCCCTTAGCAAGATGTTCTCCATTATGGGCTTTGAGTTAAAGGCCAAGGTCAGAGGGGCCCAGCATCCTTTACCAACTCGAGAGAAGATTACCCCCCTTAAGGACTTAGGTTATAGACTCTGGTCAAATGAGCTCGGTAATCTCTCTTGAATCGAGTTAAGGCTAATAGTGATGGTTAGCCTATCTATAACTTCATGAAGCTAGTGGAAACATGGAATCATAAATCAACGCCATCGGTTTAGTAGCGACATGCATAATGAATGCATGAATGAAATAATAATCGATAAAACAATTCTAAAGAACACAAGTAGAATCAGTATCTCTTTTCCCCAGAGGAGTTGCCATTGTAGATAGCGGGGTTTAGCTTGCATCTAAGATTTTAGCAACCACGACACCATTTAGGCTCAAGGGCCTTAGAACACACACTAACCACTGTCACAAAGACATGGCGTGGAGATGAGGAGTCGCCAGCAAAGGTAATAATTGGGAAAAATTGAAAAGGTGGTACTCGATTCTCTAAAAGAAAGCTAGCACCACAACGAGGAGATTCTGGATATGGAATACTAACTTCTCTTAGTCTCATGTTCTTTTAGAATAATTTTATAAATTATTATTTCATCCTCTAATTACATGCAATTTTATTAAACCCTAATTAACATCCATCCACCCAAAAAGGCAACAAGTCAATAAAATTACAAGTAAAAAATGCATCAAAAGGGCAATGTCCCTATGCCTAAACTATGTTAATTTTATTTTATAAGTTAGCTAAATCAACATATTATTTACAAGTGAAATGGAATAAAGGTGGGCCTACATTTTATTAATTAGTGAGCCTAAATCTATTTTTTAGTCTCCCTAAGATATGGGCTTAAGTCTATTCAATTTTAAAGAAAAATTAAATTAGTGGGCCTAAGTCTAAGTTGGTTTTGTTTTAAGTGAAATGTGGCCTAGGTCTATTTATTTTAAAAGAAATGCAATTAAGTGGGCTGAGCTAAGTTTAGACAAGTTTTAAATAACTAAGTGGGCCTAAAATCTAATTAACCTAATGGGCCTAAATTGATTTTAATTATTTAAAAACCTAAATCATTTTTTAAGCCTATTTATTAAGTGGGTTAGACCTAAACGTGAGCTTGGGGCCCAAAAGGATAAAAACATAAAAAAAAACAAGCCCAAAACAAATAAAACATAAAAAATGGATCAAATAAACATTGGAGTGATTTTATAAAAAAATGCTAAATTAATTACATGCAAACCCTAATTTCAGCTACTGCACTATTGATTTTAATTGATTTTTTACCCAATTGAACCTAATTACTAATTAATTTTAAAGTACAAAAAATTAAATTTTTACTATTCCCACTACTGGGGCTATTACAAACTATGTACAAAATTAAAATTAAATGATTATACACCCAGAAATTAAAAATAACTACATAGAACACCAAAAATGAAAAAATAAAAAAAAAATCCTAAATCCTACTGCAAAATAACATAGGTTCTTCCATGGCATTCCATGGACCTTCTGCTCAATTTAAATATAGGCAGTATCCTCCTCAATCCACATGCATATATCAAAATAAAAAAAACAAGTAATCAGATTAGTAGTGAAATCAAATAATCAAAACAACAACAATGAAAATAAAAGAAAAATCATAAACTGAAAATAATAGAAAAGAGTAAAAAATGAAATAGAAAATAACACTGAAGATTTAGATGCTATGAAAATGCCCTTTTTGAGCCCCTCAGATTGGATTATCACCGTTGAAATTAAAGTATTATTGATTTTGGATTGGGATTTGATTGCTTTCGAAAACTTCAGTAACCAAAATTAGGGTTTTTTGCGCTCGTAGTCTCTGTTTTTTTCTCGCTGTGTCTCTATGTGCCTCTAAAAAAATCCTTCGGCCAAAAGTCCTCTCGCACGCATCTAGACTCCACTTTTTAAAGTAGAGTTTGCACGTACTGGTTTCCTTTAAAGGAGGAATAGACTCATCTCTTAAAAAACAACCTGATAAGAATTTTGAATTTTAAAGCATTTTGAACGCATTGAAATTTTTGTCAAATAATAATAAATATAAAATTGAAGTTTTAACCAAACAAAATGCTGAAAATCAATAAAAATATGTGAAAAAATCAACTTTTACGAGTCAAAATTGTGTAATGCCTGTCAGCATTATGCAATGTCAATAGACATTGTATAATGCCGATCGGTATTATGTCATGCCGATTGGCATTATATAATGTCGGTCGGCATTACACTAATTCCTATCAGCATTAAATGCCAACTCCATTTTTTAAAACTTTTATTTACCAAAAGACCCTTGAAAATTGACTTATTTGCAGTCAAACCCTAAAAAAATATTGCAATTTAGTCCTTAAAGTCCATAAAATTGACAACTAAATTCAATTTTTGAATGAATTTCATCATAGGGGCTTACATTGCAATTGTGCACAATTGCATCGCAAAATTGGGTGCTTACAGTTGCCCCCTTTTATCACTGTTTACTTGACAAATTATGGCAAAGCAATAGAAGCACACAATTTTGAAAGAAAGAAATTAGGACTCTCGATTGTATCATAAGTGATGGATTGTTGCTCAAATTATTGAGCAAGGTGTAGTGTTTGATAAGTCACATTATATTTCCTGTGGAACATCTAGTGGACTTTGTGCAAATGAGTTTCGCTATATTCCATGTGGGATGTTTAGCGATGATAAGTGGAAAACTTGTTATAGTTCCTGTGGAACGTCTAACAATGATGAATTTCATTATATTCTCTATGGGACATCTAACGATGCACATTATATTCCCTGTGGGACGTCTAGTGTAGATGAATTGAAATTTTTCTATAGTTCCTGTGGAACGTCTAGCACTAATGAATTTTGTTATATTCCCTATGGGACATCTAACGATGAACACTATATTCCCTGTGGGACATCTACTATAATTGAATTGAATTTCATTATATTCCATGTGGGACGTCTAACGATGCACACTATATTCCCTGTGGGACGTCTAGTGTAATTGAATTGAATTTCATTATATTCCTTATGGGACATCTAGTGTAATTGAATTGACTTTTGTTATATTCCTTGTGGGACAACTAACGATGCACACTATATTCCTTGTGGGACGTCTAGTGTAATTGAATTGAAAACTTGCTATAGTTCCTGTGGAATGTCTAGCACTGAGGAATTTGAAAGTTTATGTTATAACTGCTATGCAGTACATAACATAATGAAGGTTATGACTACTTTGTAGCCCATAACATAATGATTTGAAATTCATATCATGACTACTGTCTAGCATATGAAACCTTTGATTGAAATCAAGCATGTAAAATGCAAAAAATGAGTTCTGTAATCTTGTTATGTATTTTGTACTTGACAGAAAATTCAGAATCACATGTTGATTATGCAGTCTTAATTCAATGAATTATTAATTTGATGAATGTCATGATTTAATTAGGAATGTATTCCTAATCTAAATGCAATAATGGACTAAAGTGCAAGAAAGAAAAGATAGATAAAAAGTAAGTAAATTGGAAGGATTAAAACTTTTAATTACCAAAAGACCCCTAAAAAATTGACTTATTTGCAATCAAACCCTAAAAAAACATTACAACTTAGTCCTTAAAGTCCAGAAGATTGACAACTAAGTTCAATTTTTGAATGAATTTTATCATAGGGGCTTACGTCGCAATTATGCACAATTGTATCCCGAAATTGGGTGCTTACAATGGGCTTTCGCACTTGGGCATCAAATGGATGTTCGTGGTAACATCAGTTGACAACGGGGCCCATAATATATCAAATCGAAGCTAACTCAGAGGGCTATAATAAGGGCTAAAAACATCATCTATAGCGGTTCTTCTTTGGGCCTAAAAATGTTTATTCTGGCCCATGTATTTGATAGAGTGGGCTTTTGCACTTAGGCTTTAAATGGACATTCGTGGTAGCATCAGTTGACCCATGGGGCCCATAATATGTGAAATCAAACATGGCTCATAGGGCTATAATGGGGGTTCAAAAATTCATCCATAGTGGTCCATCCTCAGACCTAAAAATTTTTTTTTGACCCATGGATTTGATAGAGTGGGCTTTCACACTTAGGCTTCAAATGGATGTTTGTGGCAACATTAGTTGACCCACGAGGTGAACAATATATCAAATCAAAGATGACTCATAGGGCTATAATGGGGGCTATAAACTTTGTCTATAGAAGTCTGTCTTTGGGCCCAAATACCTTTGTGTAGGCTCATTGATTTAATAGAGTGGGCTTTCGCAATTGAGCTTCAAATGGAGTGGGCATTTGCATTTGAGCTTCAAATGGACATTCGTGGCAGCATCGGTTGACCCATAAGGCCTGTAACATATCAAATCAAAGCTGACTCAGAGGGCTATAATGGGGGCTATAAACTTTGTCTACAGAATTCCATCTTTGGGCCCTAATATTTTTGTCTAGGCCCATTGATTTGATAGAGTGGGCTTTCACACTTGGGCTTCAAATGAACATTCATGGCAGCATCAGTTGATCCACAGGGCCCATAATATATCAAATCGAATCTGAATCAGAGGGCTATAATAGGGGCTATAAACTTCATATATAGCAGTCCGTCTTCGGGACCAAATACCTTTGTTTAGGCCCATGGATTTGGTAAAGTGGGCCTTCACACTTGGGTTTTAATTGGATGTTCGTGGCAGCATCGGTTGACCCACGGGGCCCATAATATATTAAATCAAAGCTGACTCAGAGACCTATAATGAGGGCTATAAACTTTGTCTATAACGGTAAGGCTTGAAGTCTAGATACCTTTTTTTAGGCCCATGGATTTGATAGAGTGGGCTTTCGCACTTGGGCTTCACATGGACTTTTATGGCAGCATTGGTTGACACACATGACCCATAATATATCAAATTGAAGCTGACTCAAAGGGCTATATTGGGGGATATAAACTTCATCTATAGAGGTCCATCCTCGGGCTTAAATATTCTTGTTTAGACCCATGGATCTGATAGAGTGGGCTTTCGCACTTGGGCTTCAAATGGACGTTCATTGCAACATTGGTTGACCTACAGGGCCTATAATATATCAAATAAAAGCTAACTCAGACGGCTATAATAGGGGCCATAAACATTGTCTATAGTAGTCCAAGTTCGGGCCCAAATATTTTTTACTAGGCCTATTAATTTGATGGAGTGGGCTTTTGCACTTGGGCGTCAAATGGACATTCGTGGCAGCATCGGTTGACCCATAAGGTCCACAAAATATCAAATTGAAGTTGACTTAGGGGGCTATATTATGGGCTATAAACTTGGTCTATAACAGCCCATCTTTGGGCCCAAATATTTTTATTTAGGCCTATGAATTTGATAGAGTGGGCTTTTATACTTGGGCTTCCAATGGACGTTCGTGGAAGTATCGATTGACCCACGGGGCCCATATTATATCAAATTAAAGCTAACGCAGAGGGCTATAATAGGGGCTATAAACTTTTTCCATAGTAGTGCATCTTTGAGCCTAAATATTTTTATCTAGGCCCACTGATTTGATAGAGTGGGCTTTCACACTTGGTCTTCAAATGGACATTCATGGCAACATCGGTTGACCCACGAGGCCCATAATATATCAATTGAAGCTGACTTAGAGGGCTATGATGGGGGCTATAAAAATTGTCTATAGTTTTCCATCTCTAGGCCTATATATTTTTTTCTAGGCCCATTGATTTTATAGAGTGGGCTTTTTCACTTGGGCATCAAATGGACGTTTGTGGCAGCATCAGTTGACCACGGGGCCCATAATTTACCAAATCGAAGCTGTCTCAGAGGGCTATAATCGGGGCTATAAACTTCATCTATAACTGTTCATCTTCAGGCCCAAATATTTTTGTTTAGGCCCATGGATTTGATAGAGTGGGCTTTCATACTTGGGCTTCAAATAGACATTCGTGGAAGTATCAGTTGACCCAACGGGCCCATATTATATCAAATTAAAGCTAATGTAGAGGGCTATAATAGGGGCTATAAACTTTGTCTATAGCAGTGCATCTTTGGGCCTAAATATTTTTGTCTAGGCCCATTGATTTGATAGAGTGGGCTTTCGCACTTGGTCTTCAAATGGACATTCGTGGCAACATCGGTTGACCCACGGGGCCCATAATATATCAAATCAAAGATGAATCAGAGGGCTATAATCAGGCCTATAAACATTATCTATAGTTTTCCATCTTTGGGCCTAAATATTTTTGTCTAGGCCCATTGATTTAATAGAGTGGGCTTTTGCACTTGGACATTAAATAGACATTCGTGGCAGCATCAGTTGACCATAGGGCCCATAATTTATGAAATTGAAGCTGTCTCAGAGGGCTATAATAGGGGCCATAAACTTTATCTATAGCAGTTTGTCTTCAGGCCTAAAGATTTTTGTTTAGGCCCATGGATTTGATAGAGTGGGCTTTCGTACTTGGGCTTCAAACGGACGTTCTTAGCAGCATCGATTAATCCATGGGGCCCATAATATATGAAATCAAAGCTGACTTAGAGGGCTATAATGGGGGCTATAAACTTCATCTATTACGGCCTATCTTCGGGACTAAATATTTTTGGTTAGGCCCATGGATTTGATAGAGTGGGCTTTCGCACTTAGGCTTCGAATAGACGTTTATGGCAGCATCGGTTGATCCATGGGGCCCATAATATATCAAATCAAAGCTGACTTAAAGAGCTATAATTAGGGCTACAAACTTCATCTATAGCGATCAATCTTTGGGCCCAATCACCTTTATTTAGGCACATGGATTTGATAGACTGGGTTTTCGCACTTAGGCTTCAAATTGACGTTCGTGGCAACATTTGTTGACAAAAGGCCTATAATATATGAAATTGAAGTTGAGTTAGAGGGCTATAATGGGGGCTATAAACTTCATCTATAGCAGCCTATCTTCGGGCCCAAATATTTTCTTAGGCCCATGGATTTGATAGAGTGAGCATTCATACTTGGGCTTCAAATGGATGTTTATGGCAGTATCGGTTGACCCACAGGGTCCATAATATATCAAATCAAAGCTGACTTAGAGAGCTATCAATGCGGCTATAAACTTCATCTATAGCGATCCATCGTTCAGCCTAAATACCTTTGTTTAGGTCAATTGATTTGATAGAGTAGGCTTTCACACTTGGGCTTCAAATGGATGTTCGTGGCAGCATTGGTTGACCCACATGACCCATAATATATCAAAATAAAGCTAACTCAGAGGGCTATAAGGGGGGCTATAAACTTTATTTATAGTAGCCCATCTTTAGGCCCAAATATTTTTATCTAGGGCCATTAATTTGAAAGATGGGCTTTTTCACTTAGGCTTCAAATGGACATTCATGGTAGGATCGGTTGACCCATGAGGCCCATAATATATCAAATCAAAGTTCATTCAGAGGGATATAATGGGGGCTATAAACATTGTCTATAGTAGTCCATCTTTAGGACAAAATATTTTTGTCTAGTCCCATTGATTTGATAGAGTGGGCTTTCGCACTTGGACATCAAATAGACGTTCGTGGCAGCATCGTTTGACCATGAGGCCCATAATATATCAAACCAAAGCTGAACCAGAGGGCAATAATGGGGGATATAAACTTCATCTATAACAGTTTGTCTTTATATATTGTGGGCCCAAAAACCTTTGTTTAGGCCCATGAATTTGATAGAGTGTGCTTTCACAATTGGGCTTTAATTAGACGTTCGTGGCAATATCAGTTGACCCACGGGAGAAATAATATACCAAATCAAAGCTTTCTTAGAGTGCTATAATGCAGGCTATAAACTTCATTTATAACGGTCCGTCTTCAGACCCAAATACCTTTGCTTAGGCCCATGGATTTGATAGAGTGGGCTTGGGCTTCAAATGGATGTTTGTGGCAGCATCGGTTGACCCATGGAGCCCAGAATATATCAAATGAAAGCTGACTCAGAGAGCTATTATATGGGATATAAACTTTGTCTATAACAGTCTATCTTCAGGCCAAAATATTTTTGTTTAGGCCCATGGATTTGATAAAGTGGGCTTTTGCACTTGGGCTTCAAATAGATGTTTGTGGCAGCATTGGTTGACCCACTGGGCCCATAATATATCAAATCAAAGCTGACTCAGAGCGCTATAATAGGGTCTATAAAATTAGTCTATAGCGGTCCATCTTCGGGTCCAAATATTTTTATTTAAGTGCATGGATTTGGTAGAGTGGCCTTTTGCACTTAGGCATCAAATGGATATTCATGGTAGCATCAATTGACCACGGGGCCCATATTCTATCAAATCAAAGTTGACTCAGAGGGCTATAATGGGGGCTATAAACTTTTTCTATAGCGGCCCGTCTTTGGGCCCAAATATTTTTCTTTAGGTCCATGGATTTGATAGAGTGGAATTTCGCACTTGGGATTCAAATGGACTTTCATGGCCGCATCGGTTGACAAACGAGGCCCATAATATATCAAATCAAAGCAGACTCAGAGATCTATAATGGGGACTATAAACTTCATCTATAGTGGTCCATCTTTGGGCCCAAATATTTTTTCTTAGGCCCATGGATTTGATAGTGTGGGCTTTCATACTTGAGCTTCAAATGGACGTTCGTGGCAATATTAGTTGACCGATGGGGCCTAAATTATATCAAATTAAAGCTGACTCAAAGGGCTATAATGGGGTCTATAAACTTCATCTATAGCAATCTGTCTTTGGGCCCAGATATTTTTGTTTAGCCCCTTGGATTTGATAAAGTGGGCTTTTGCACTTAGGCTTCAAATCGACGTTCATGGCAACATTGGTTGACACACGGGGCCCATAATATATCAAATCGAAGCTAAATCAGAGGGGGTATAATGGGGGCTATAAACTTCATCTATAGCAGCCCATCTTCGAGCCCAAATATTTTTGTTTAGGCCCATAAATTTGGTAGAGTAGGCTTTTGCACTTGGACTTCAAATGGATGTTCATGGCAGCATTGGTTGTCCCACGGGGACCATAATATATAAAATCGAAGCTAACTTAGTGGGATATAATGGGAGCCATAAAATTCATCTATAACAATCCATCTTTGGGCCCAAATATTTTTGTTTAGGCCCATGGATTTAATAGAGTGGGCTTTCACACTTGGGCTTCAAATGGACGTTCGTGGCAACATCAGTTGACCCATGGGGCCCATAACATATCAAATCAAAGCTAACTCAGAGGGCTATAATAAAGGCTATAAGCTTTATCTATAGTGGTCCATCTTTGGCAAAAAAATACATTTGTTTAGGCCCATATATTTGTTATAGTGAGGTTTTGCATTTGAGCTTCAAAAGAACGTTCTTGGAAGCATCGGTTGACCCACAGGGTCCATAATATATCAAATCGAATTTGACTCACAGGGCTATAATGGGTGTAATGGGGGCTATAAACTATGTCTATAGCAGTCCATCTTTAGGCATAAATATTTTTGTCTAGGCCTAATAATTTGATAGAGTGGGCTTTCGCACTTGGTATCAAATGGACGTTCATGAAAACATCAGTTGACAATGGGGCCCATAATATATCAAATCGAAGTTGACTCAGAGGGCTATAATAGAGGCTATAAACTTCATCTATAGTTGTTTATCTTTGGGCCCAAATATGTTAGTTTAGGCCCATGGATTTAATAGAGTGGGCTTTCGCACTTGGGCTACAAATGGAAGTTAGTGGCAACATCGGTTGACCCACGGAGCCTATAATATATCAAATTGAAGCCGACTCAAAGGGCTATAATGGGGGCTATAAAATTTGTATGTAGCGGTCCGTCTTTGGGCCCAAATATTTTTATTTAGGCCCATGGATTTGATAGAGTGGGCTTTCGCACTTGGGCTTCAAATATACGTTCGTGGCAGCATCGGTTGACCCATGGGACCTATAGTATATCAAATCGAAGCTGACTCAGAGGGCTATAATGGGGGCTATAAACTTCATCCATAGCGGCTTGACTTCGGGCCCAAATATTTTTGTCTACGCCTATTGATTTGATAGAGTGGACTTTCGTACTTAGGCTTTAAATGGACGTTCGTGGCAACATCGGCTGACCTATGGGATCCATAATATATCAAATCAAAGCTGATTCAAAGAGCTATAATGGGGGCTATAAACATTGACTATAGTAGCCCATATTCAGGCCTAAATATTTTTGTCGAGGCCCATTGATTTGAGAGAGTGGGCTTTTGCACTTGGGCTTCAAATGGACGTTCTTGGCAGCATCAGTTGACCACAAGGCCCATAATATATCAAGTCAAAGCTGACATAAAGGGCTATAATAGGGGCTATAAACTTTGTCTATTGCAATCCGTCCTTGGGCCCAAATACCTTTATTTAGGCTCATGGATTTGTTAGAGTGGGCTTTGATACTTAGGCTTCAAATGGATGTTCAAGGCAGCATCGGTTGACCCACGGGGCCCATAATATATCAAATTAATGCTGACTCAAAGGACTATAATAGGGTCTATAAACTTTATCAATAGTAGTCTATCTTCAGGCCCAAATATTTTTGTCTAGGCCCATTGATTTGATAGAGTGGGCTGTTACACTTAGGCTTCAAATGGATGTTCGTGGCAACATTAGTTAACCAATGAGGCCCATAATATATTAAATCAAAGCTAACTCATAAGCCTATAATGGGACTAATAAACTTCATCTATAACGGTCCATCTTCGAGCCTAAATACCTTTGTTTATGCCCATGGATTTGATAGAGTGAGCTTTTACAATTAGGCTTCAAATGGACATTCGTGGCAGCATCGGTTGACCCACGGGGCCCATAATATATCAAATCGAAGCTGACTTTGAGGGCTATAATAGGGCCTATAAACTTTGTCTATAGCAGTCCATCATCAGGCCCCAATATATTTGTCTAGGCTTATTGATTTGACAAAGTGGGCTTTTTCACTTGGGCTTCAAATGGACATTTGTGGTAGCATTGGTTGACCCACGGGGCCCATAATATATCAAATCAAAGCTAACTTAGAGGGCAATAACAGGGGCTATAAACAATGTCTATAGTAGTCTGTCTTCAGGCCTAGAAATTTTTTTCTAGGCCCATTGATTTGATAGAGTAGGCTTTCGCACTTAGGCTTTAAATGGATGTACGTGGCAGCATTGGTTGACCATGGGGCCCATAATATATCAAATTGAAGCTAACGTAGAGGGCTATAATAGCGGCTATAAAGTTTGTCTATAGTAGTCTGTCTTCGGGCCCAAATACCTTTATTTAGGCCTATGGATTTGATAAAGTGGGCTTTCATACTTGGGCTGTAAATGGACATTCGTGGCAGCATCGGTTGACACATGAGGCCCATATTATATCAAATAGAAGCTGACTCAAAGGGCTATAATGGGGGCTATAAACTTCCTCCATAGCGGTCCGTCTTTGAGCCCAAATATTTTTGTCTAGGCCCATTAATTTGATAGAGTGGTCTTCCGCACTTAGGCTTCAAATGGACGTTCCTTACAGCATCGGTTGACCACGAGGCCCATAATATATCAAATCGAAGTTGAATCAGAGGGCTATAATAGGGGCTATAAACTTCCTCTATAGCGGTCCGTCTTCGAGCCCAAATATTTTTATTTAGGCCCATGGATTTGATTGAGTAGGCTTTCACACTTAGGCTTCAAATGGACATTTGTTGTTGCATCGGTTGACCCACAGAGCCTATAATATATCAAATTGAAGCTGACTCAGAGGGCTATAATAGGGGTTATAAACATTGTTTATGGTGGTCCATCTTCATGTCCAAATATTTTTGTTTAGGCCCATGGATTTGATAGTGTGGGCTTTCATACTTGGGCTACAAATGGACGTTCATGGCAGCATCAGTTGACCCACGGGGCTTATAGTATATCAAATCAAAGCTGACTCAGAGGGCTATAATGGGGGCTATAAACTTCATCTATAGTGATCCATCTTTGGGCCTAGATATTTTTCTTTAGCCCCTTGGATTTGATAAAGTGCGCTTTCACACTTGGGCTTTAAATGGACATTCATGGCAGCATCGATTGACACATAGGGCCCATAATATAACAAATCGAAGCTGACTCAGAGGGCTATAATAAGGCTATACACCTCCTCTATAGCGGTCCATCTTTGAGCTAAATATTTTTATTTAGTCCCATGGATTTAATAGAATGGGCTTTCATACTTGGGCTTCAAAATGGATTTTTGTGGCAACATCAGTTGACCCACGGGGCCCATAATATATCAAATCGAAGCTAACTCAGAGGGCTATAATGGGGGCTATAAAATATGTCTATAGCAGTTCATCTTCGGGCCTAAATATTTTTATCTAGGCCCATTCATTTGCTAGAGTGGGCTTTCACACTTAGGATTCAAATGGACATTTAAGGCAGCATCAGTGAACCACGAGGCCCATAATATATCAAAATGAAGCTAACTCAGAGGACTATAGTGGGGGCTATAAACTTCATCTATACCGATCCATCTTTAGACCTAAATATGTTTATTTAAGCCCATGGATTTAATAGATTGGGCTTTCGCACTTGGGCTTTAAATGGACGTTTATGGCAGCATTGGTTAACCCACGGGGGCCCATAATATATCAAATCAAAGCTGACTCAGAGGGGCTATATCGGGGGCTATAAATAATGTCTATAGTAGTCCATCTTTAGGCCTAGATAATTTTTCAAGGCCCATTGATTTGATAGAGTAGGCTTTGCTCTTGGGCTTCAAATGGATGTTTGTGGTAGCATTGGTTGACCATAGGGCCCATAATATATCAAATTGAAGTTGACTCAGTGGGCTATAATGGAGGCTATAAAATTTGTCTACAGCAGTCTGTCTTCGGGCCCAAATACCTTTATTTAAGCCCATGGACTTGATAAAGTGGGCTTTCATACTTTGGCTTCAAATGGATGTTCGTGGCAACATCAGTTAACACATGGGGCCCAAAATATATCAAAAAGAAACTGACTCAGAAGGCTATATTGGGGGCTATAAACTTCTTCTATAGCTGTCCATCTTCGAGCCCAAATATTTTTATGTAGGCCCATTAATTTGATAAAGTGGGCTTTCATACTTAGGCTTCAAATGGACATTCAACGTACCATCGGTGAACCACAAGGCCAATAATATATCAAACTAAAGCTAACTTAGAAGGCTATAATGGGGGTTATAAACTTCATCTATAGCAATCCATCTTTAGACCCAAATATGTTTGTTTAAGCCTATGGATTTGATAGAGTGGGCTTTCGCACTTGGGCTTCAAATGGACGTTCGTGGCAACATCGGTTGACCACGGGGCCCATAATATATCAAATTAAAGCTAACTCAAAGGGCTATAATGGGGGCTATAAACTTCATCTATAGCGGTTTGTCTTCGGGTCCAAATATTTTAGTTTAGGCCTAAGGATTTGATAAAGTGGGCTTTCGCACTTGCGCTTCAAATGGACATTCATGGCAGCATCGGTTGACCCACGGGGCCTATAATATATCAAATCAAAGATGACTTAGAGGGCTATAATAAGGGCTATAAACTTCAACTATAGCAGTCTATCTTCGGGCCCAAATATTTTTGTTTAGGCCTATGGATTTCATAAAGTGGGCTTCCGCACTTGGGTTTCAAATACACATTCGTGGTAGCATCAGTTGACCATGGGGCCCATAATTTATCAAATCAAAGCTGACTCAGAGGGCTATAATGGGGGCTATAAACTCATCTATAGCAGTTCATCTTTGGGCCTAAAGAGTGGGCTTTTGCACTTGGGCTTCAAATGGACATTCGTGACAGCATTAGTTGACCCATGGGGGCCATAATATATCAAATTGAAGTTGACTCAGAGGGCTATAATGGGGGCTATAAACTTTTCTATAGCAGTCCATCTTTGGGCCCAAAGGTGTTGGTCTAGGCCCAATGATTTGATGGTGTGGGCTTTCACACTTAGGCTTCAAATAGACGTTCATAGCAGCATCGGTTGACCCACGGGGCCCATAAGATTTCAAATTGAAGCTGACTCAGAGAGCTATTATGGGGGCTATAAACTTTGCCTATAGCAGTCCATCTTTGGACCTAAATATTTTTGTCTAGGCCCATCGATTTGATATAGTGGGCTTTTGCACTTGGGCTTTAAGTGGACATTCGTGGCAGCATTGATTGACCCACAGCAGCCATAATATATCAAATCGAAGCTGACTCAGAAGGCTATAATGGGGGCTACAAAATTCATCTATAGCAGTCTATCTTTAGGCCCAAATACCTTTTTGTAGGCCCATGTATTTGATAAAGTGGGCTTTTATACTTGAGCTTCAAATGGACGTTCGTGGAAGTATCAATTAACCCATGGGGCCCATATTATATAAAATTAAAGCTGATGCAGAGGGCTATAACATGGGCTATAAACTTTGTCTATAGCAGTGCATCTTTGATCCTAAATATTTTTATCTAGGCCCATTGATTTGATAGAGTGGGCTTTCGCACTTGGACTTCAAATGGACATTCGTGGCAGCATCGGTTGACCCATGGGGCCCATAATTTATCAAATTGAAGCTAACTCAGAGGGCTATAGTGGGGGCTATAAACATTGTCTATAGTTTTCCATCTTCGGGCCTAAATATTTTTGTTTAGGCCCATTGATTTGATAGAGTAGGCTTTTGCACTTGGGCATCAAATGGAAGTTCGTGGCAGCATCAATTGACCACGGGCCCATAATTTATCAAATCAAAGCTGTCTCAGAGGGCTATAATGGGGGCTATAAACTTCATCTATAGCGGTCCCATCTTTTGGCCCAAATACCTTTGTTGAGGCCCATGGATTTAAAAGAGTGGGCTTTCAGACTTTCGCTTCAAATGGACGTTCGTGGGCAGCATCAGTTGACCCACGGGGGCCATAATTTATCAAATCGAAGCTGACTTAGAGGGGTATAATAGGGGCTACAAACTTTGTCTATATCAGTCCATCTTCGGGCCCAAAGTTGTTTGTCTAGGCCAATTGATTTGATGGAGTGGGCTTTTAGACTTGGGCTTCAAATGGTCGTTCATGGCAGCATCGATTGACCCACGAGGCCCATAATATTTCAAATTAAAGTTGACTTAGAGGGCTATAATGGAGGCTATAAAATTCATCTATAGCAATCTATTTTCGGGCCCAAATACCATTATTTAAGCCCATGGATTTGATAGAGTGGGCTTCCGCACTTGGGCTTCAAATGGACATTCATGGCAGCATCGATTAACCCACGGGGCCCATAATATATCAAATAGAAGCTAACTCAGAGGGCTATAATGGGGCTATAAATTATGTCTATAGCAGTCCATCTTTAGCCCTAATATTTTTGTCTATGCATAATGATTTGAAAGAGTGGGCTTTTGCACTTAGGCTTCAAATTGACGTTCGTGGGTAGCATCGGTTGACCCATGGGGCCTATAATATATCAAATAGAAGCTGACTTAGAGGGCTATAATGGGGCCTATAAACATTAACTATAGGAGTCCATCTTTAGCCCAAATATTTTTATTTAGTGCCATTAAGTTGATAGGGTGGGCTTTTCACTTGGGCTTTAAAAGGACGTTTGTGGTAGCATCGATTAACCATGGGGCCCATAATACATCAAATTGAAGCTTACTCATAGGGCTATAATAGGGGCTATAAACTTTGTCTATAGTAGTCCATCTTTAGACCCAAATATGTTTGTTTAAGCCCATGGATTTGATAGAGTGGGCTTTCACACTTACGCTTCAAATGGACGTTCATGGCAGCATCGGTTAACCACGGGGCCCATAATATATAAATCAAAGCTAACTCAAAGGGCTATAATGGTGGCTATAAACTTCATCTATAATGGTCTATCTTTGGGTCCAAATATTAGTTTAGGCCCATGGATTTGATAAAGTGGGCTTTTGCACTTGGGCTTTAAATGGACATTCGTGGCAGCATTGGTTGACCCACGGGGCCTATCATATATCAAATCAAAGCTAACTCAGAGGGCTATAAACTTCAACTATAGTGATCCATCTTTAGGCCCAAATTTTTTTATTTAGGCCCATGGATTTGGTAAAGTGGGCTTCTGCACTTGGGTTTCAAATACACATTCGTGGCAGCATCAGTTGACCACGGCGCCTATAATTTATCAAATTGAAGCTTACTCAGAAGGCTATAATGGGGGCTATAAACTTATCTATAGTGGTCTATCTTTGGGCCTAAATACCTTTATTTAGGCCCATGGATTTAAAAGAGTGGGCTTTCACACTTGGGCTTCAAATGGACATTCGTGGCAGCATTAGTTGACCCACGGGGGCCATAATATATCAAATTGAAGCTGACTCAGAGGGCTATAATGGGGGCCATAAACTTTTCTATAGTAGTCCATCTTCGTGCCCAAAGTTATTAGTCTAGGCCCATTGATTTGATGGAGTGGGTTTTCATACTTGGGCTTCAAATGGACATTCATGGTAGCCTCGGTGAACCACAAGGCCCATAATATATCAAACTGAAGCTGACTCAGAGGGCTATAATGGGGGCTATAAACATCATCTATAACGATCGATCTTCAGACCTAAATATGCTTGTTTAAGCCTATGGATTTGATAGAGTAGGCTTTTGCACTTGGGCTTCAAATGGACGTTTGTGGCAACATCAGTTGAGCTCAAGGCCCATAATATATCAAATCGAAGCTAACTCAGAGGGCTAAATGGACATTCGTGGCAGCATCAATTGACCCATGGGGCCTATAATATATTAAATTTAAGCTAACTCAGAGGGCTACAATAGGGGCTATACACTTTGTCTATAGCAGTCCATCTTCGAGCCCAAATATTTTTGTGTAGGCCCATTAATTTGATAGGGTGGGCTTTTCCACTTGGTCTTCAAATGGATGTTCATGGCAGCATCAATTGACCCACGGGGCCTATATTATATAAAATCAAAGCTAACTTAGAGGACTATAGTAGGGGCTATAAACATCATCTATAGTTGTTCGTCTTTGAGCCCAAATACCTTTGTTTAGGCCCATGGATTTGTCAGACTAGGCTTTCGCACTTGGGCTTCAAATGGATGTTCATGGCAGCATCGGTTGACCCACGGTGCCCAAAATATATCTAATCAAAGCTTACTCAAAGGGCTATAATGGAAGCTATACACTTTGTCTATATCAGTGCATCATTGGGCCCAAATTTTTTTATCTAGGCCCATTGATTTGATAGAGTGGGGTTTTATACTTGGAATTCAAATGGATGTTTGTGGCAGCATCGGTTGACCCACGAGACCCATAATATATCAAATTAAAGCTGACTCAGAGGGCTACAATGGGGGCTATAAACTTTGTCTATAGTAGTCCATGTTCGAGCCCAAATATTTTTGTCTAGGCCCATTGATTTGATAGAGTGGTCTTTCACAGTTAGGCTTTAAATGAACGTTCGTGGTAACATCAATTGACCACATGGCCCATAATATATGAAACCAAAGCTGACTCATAGGGCTATAAAATTCATCTATAGCAATCCATCTTTGGGCCCAAATACCTTTGTTTAGGCCCATGGATTTGATAGAGTGGGCTTTCACACTTGGGCTTCAAATGGACGTTCAAGGTAGCATCGTTTGATCTATGAGGCCAATAATATATCAAATCAAAGCTGACTTAGAGGGCTATAATGGGGGCTATAAACTTTGTTGATAGCAGTCCATCTTTAGGCCCAAATATTTTTTACTAGGCCCATTGATTTATTAGAGTAGGCTTTCGTACTTGGGCTTCAAATGGACGTTCATGGTAGCATCGGTAGACCCACGGGGCCCATAATATATGAAATAGAAGTTGACTTAGAGGGCTTTAATGGGGGCTATAAACATTGACAATATGAGTCCATCCTCGGGCCCAAATATTTTTATCTAAACCCATTAATTTAATAAGGTGGGCTTTCACACTTGGGCTTCAAAAGGATGTTCATGGCAGCATCGATTAACCACGGGGCCCATAATAAATCAAATCGATGCAGACTCAGAGGGCTATAATGGGGACTATAAAATTCATCTATAGCAGTCCGTCTTTGGGCCCAAATACCTTTGTTTAGGCCTAGGTATTTGATAGAGTTGGCTTTTGCACTTAGGTTTCAAATGGATGTTCCTGGGAGCATCGGTTAACCCACAGAGCCCATAATTTATCAAATCAAAGTTAACTCAAAGGGCTATGATGGGGGATATAAACTTTGACTATAACAATCCATCTTCAAGCCCAAATATTTTTATCTTTGCCCATCGATTTGATAGAGTGGGCTTTCACACTTGGACTTTCAGTGGACATTCATGGCAACATCGGTTGACAACAAGGCCCCTAATATATCAAACCAAAGTTGACTCAAAGGGCTATAATGGGGGCTATAAACTTTATCTATAGCCATCTGTCTTTAGGCCCAAATACCTTTGTTAAGTCCCAAGGATTTGATAGAGTGGTCTTTCACACTTGGGCTTCAAATGGACATTTGAGGCAGTATCAGTTGACCCATGAGGCCCACAATATATCAAATCAAAGCTAACTCAGAGGGCTATAATTGGGGCTAAAAACTTTGTCTATAGCAGTCCATCTTTAGGCCTAAATATTTTTGTCTAGGCCCATTAATTTGATAGAGTGGGCTTTTGCACTTGGGCTTCAAATGGATGTTCGTGGCAGCATCGGTTGACCCACGGGGTCTAAAATATATAATCAAAGATAACTTAGAGGGCTATAGTAGGGGCTATAAACTTCATCTCTAGTGGTTCATCTTTGGGCCCAAACACCTTTGTTTAGGCCCATGGATTTGTCAAACTAGGCTTTCGCACTTGGGCTTCAAATGGACATTCGTGGCAGCATCGATTGACCCACGGGGCCCATAATATATCAAATCGAATCTGTTTCAGAGGGCTATAATGGGGGTAATAAAATTTCTCTATAGCAATCCATCTTTGGGCCCAAATATGTTTGTCTAGACCCATTGATGTGATAGAGTGGGCTTTTGCACTTGGAATTCAAATGGATGTTCGTGGCATCATCGGTTGACCCACATGACTCATAATACATCAAATAAAAGCTAACTCAGAGGGCCATAATGGGGGCTATAAAATTTATCTATAGCGGTCCATCTTTGGGCCCAAATACCTTTGTTTAGGCCTAGGTATTTGATAGAGTTGGCTTTTGCACTTAGGTTTCAAATGGACGTTCCTGGTAGGATCGGTTAAACCACGGAGCCTATAATTTATCAAATCGAAGTTAATTCAAAGGGCTATGATGGAGGGTATAAACTTTGACTATAACAATCCATCTTTAAGCCCAAATATTTTTGTCTTTGCCCATCGATTTGATACAGTGGGCTTTCACGCTTGGGCTTCAAGTGGACATTCATGGCATCATTGGTTGACAACAGGGCCCCTAATATATCAAACCAAAGTTGACTCAAAGGGCTATAATGGGGGCTATAAACTTTGTCTATAGCCATCTGTCTTTAGGCCTAAATACCTTTGTTAAGTCCCAAGGATTTGATAGAGTGGTCTTTCACACTTGGGCTTCAAATGGATGTTTGAGGCAGCATCAGTTGACCCATGAGGCCCACAATATATCAAATCAAAGCTAACTCAGAGGGCTATAATTAGGGCTAAAAACTTTGTCTATAGCAGTCCATCTTTAGGCCTAAATATTTTTTTCTAGGCCCATTAATTTGATAGAGTGGGCTTTTGCACTTGGGCTTCAAACGGATGTTCGTGGGCAGCATCGGTTGACCCACGGGGTCTAAAATATATAATCAAAGATAACTTAGAGGGCTATAGTAGGGGCTATAAACTTCATCTCTAGTGGTTCATCTTTGGGCCCAAACACCTTTGTTTAGGCCCATGGATTTATCAAACTAGGCTTTCGCACTTGGGCTTTAAATGGACATTCGTGGCAGCATCGGTTGACCCATAGGGCCCATAATATATCAAATCAAAGTTATTTCAGAGGGCTATAATGGGGGCAATAAAATTTCTCTATAGCAATCCATCTTTGGGCCCAAATATGTTTGTCTAGACCCATTGATGTGATAGAGTGGGCTTTTGTACGTGGAATTCAAATGGACGTTCGTGGCAGCATCGGTTGACCCACATGACCCATAATACATCAAATCGAAGCTAACTCAGAGGGCCATAATGGAGGCTATAAAATTTGTCTATAGCAGTCCATCTTCAGGCCCAAATATTTTTTTCAAGGCCCATTGATTTGATGGAGTGGGCTTTCACACTTGGGCTTTAAATGAATGTTCGTGGCAGCATCAGTTGACCACGGGGCCCATAATATATTAAGCCAAAGCTAACATAGAGCACTATAATAGGGGCTATAAACTATGTCTATAGCAATCCATCTTTGGGCCCAAATACCATTGTTTAGGCCCATGGATTATATAGAGTGGCCTTTCGCACTTAGGCTTTAAATGCACGTTCATGGCAGCATCGGATGACCCACAATGCCCTTAATATATCAAATCAAAGCTATCTTATAAGGCTATAATGTAGGTTATAAGCTTTATCTATAGCGGTTTGTCTTTAAGGCCAAATTTTTTTGTTTAGGCCTATGGAATTGATAGAGTGGGCTATCGCACTTGAGCTTCAAATGTACGTTCGTGGCAGCAGCAGTTGACCTACAGGGCCTATAATATATCAAATTGAAACTGACTCATAGGGCTATGTTGGGAGCTATAAACTTCATCTATAGTGATCTGTCTTCAGGCCTAAATATTTTTATTTCAGCCCATGGATTTGATAGATTGGGCTTTCATAGTTAGGCTTCAAATATACATTCATGGCAGCATCAGTTGACCCACAGGGCCTATAATATATCAAATCAATGTTGACACAGAGGGATATAATGGGGGGTATAAACTTCATCCATAGCGGCCTGTCTTCGAGCCTAATTACTTTTGTCTATGCCCATTGATTTGATTGAGTGGGCTTTTGCACTTGGGCTTCAAATGGACATTCATAGGAGCATCGGTTGACCCACGGGGCCCATAATATATCAAATTGAAGCTAACTCAAAGGGCTATAATGGGGCTATAAACATTGACTATAGTAGTCCATATTTGGGTCCAAATATTTTTGTCTAGGCCCATTGATTTGATAGAGTGTGTTTCACGCTTGGGCTTCAAATGGACGTTCATGGCAGAATCAATTGACGATGGGGCCCATAATATATCAAATTAAAGCTGACTCAGAGGGCTATAATGGGGGCTATAAACTTTATCTATAGCGGTCTGTCTTCGGGCCTAAATATTTTTATCTAGGCTCATTGATTTGATAAAGTGGGCTTTCATACTTGGGCTTCAAATATACATTTATGGAAGCAATGGTTGACCCACAGGGCTCATAATATATCTAATCGAAGCTGACTCAGAGGGCTATAATGGAGGCTATAATCTTCATCCATAGCGGCCTGTCTTCGGGCCAAATATTTTTGCCTAAACCCATTGATTTGATAGAGTGGGCTTTCACACTTGGGCTTCAAATGGACGTTCGTGGCAACATCGGTTGATCCACAGGGCCTATAATATATCAAATCGAAGATGACTCAAAGGGCTATAATAGGGGCTATAAATTTCGTCTATAGTGGCCTGTCCTCAGGCCCAAATATTTTTGTTTAGTATGATGGATTTGATAGAGTGGGCTTTCACACTTGGGTTTCAAATGGACATTTGTGGCAGCATCGGTTGACCTACGGGGCCCATAATATATCAAATAGAAGTTAACTCAGAGGGCTATAATGGGAACTATTAATTATGTGTATAGCAGTCCATCTTTGGGCCCAAATATTTTTGTCTATGCCTAATGATTTGATAGAGTGGGCTTTTGCATTTGGGCTTCAAATGGACATGCATTGCAGCATCAGATGACCCACGGGGCCCATAATATATCAAATTGAATCTAATTAGAGGGCTATAATAGGGGCTATAAACATTGACTATAAGAGTCCATATTCGGGCCTAAATATTTTTGTCTAGGCCCATTGATTTGATAGAGTGGCCTTTCGCACTTGGGCTTCAAATGGACGTTTGTGGTAGCTTCGGATGGCCCATGATGCCCATAATATATTAAATCAAAACTTACTCTGAGGGCTATAATGGAGGCTATAAACTTCATCTATAGCAATTTGTCTTCAAGTCCAAATTTTTTTGTTTAGGCCTATGGATTTGATAGAGTGGGCTTCCGCACTTGAGCTTCAAATGTACGTTCGTGGCAACATCGATTGACCCACGGGGCCTATAATATATCAAATTAAAGCTAACTCATAAGGCTATATTAGGGGCTATAAACTTTCTATATAGCGGTCCATCTTCAAGAACAAATATTATTATTTAGGCCAATGGATTTGAAAGAGTAGGCTTTCGCACATGGGCTTCAAATATATCTTCATGGCAGCATTGGTTGACCCATGGGGCCTATATTATATCAAATTGAAGCTCACTTAGAGGGATATAATGGGGGCTACAAACTTCGCCCATAGTGGCCTGTCTTCAGGCCTTAATATTTTTATCTATGTCCATTAATTTGATAGAGGGGGCTTTCGTACTTGGGCTTCAAATGGATGTTTATGCTAGCATCGGTTAACCCATGGGGCTCATAATATATCAATCGAAGCTGACTCAGAGGGCTATAATGGGTGCTAGAAACATTGACTATAGAAGTCCATCTTCAAGCCCAAATGTTTTTGTCTAGGCCCATTGATTTGATAGAGTGGGCTTTTGCACTTAGGCTTCAAATGGACGTTCGTGGCAGCATTGGCTGACCACGGGGCCTATAATAGATCAAATTAAAGCTGAATAAGAGGGCTGTAATAGGGGCTATAAACTTCATCTATCACGGTTTGTCTTTGGGCCCAAATATTTTTGTCTAGGCCCATTGATTTAATAAAGTGGGCTTTTGCACTTGGGCTTCAAATATATGTTCGTGCCAACATCAGTTGACCCACGGGGCCCATAATATATCAAATTAAAGCTGACTTAAAGGGCTATAATAGGGGCTATAAACATCATCCATATCGGCCTATCTTCAAGCCCAAATATTTTTGTCTATGCCCTTTGATTTGATAGAGTGGGCTTTCATACTTGGGCTTCAAATGGACATTCGTGGCAACATCAGTTGATCCACGAGGCCTATAATATATCAAATTGAAGCTAACTCATAGGACTATAATGGGGGCTATAAATGTCATCTATAGCGGCCCATCTTCGGGCCCAAATATTTTTATTTAGGCTCATGGATTTGATAGTGTGGGCTTTCGCACTTAAACTTCAAATGGACGTTCATGGCAGCATCGGTTGACCTACGGTGCCCATAATATATCAAATAGAAGCTAACTTAGAGAGCTATAATAGGGGCTATAAACTGTGTTTATAGTAGTCCATCTTTGGGCCTAAATATTTTTGTCTATGTCCAAGGATTTGATAGAGTGGGCTTTCACACTTGGACTTCAAATGGACATTCGTGGCAATATCGGTTGACCCACTGGGCCCATAATATATCAAATAGAAGCTGACTTAGAAGGCTATAATGGGGGCTATAAACATTGACTATTGGAGTCCATCTTTAGGCTTAAATATTTTTGTTTATGCCTATCGATTTGATAGAGTAGGATTTTGCACTTAGGCTACAAATTGACATTCGTGGCGGCATCGGTTGACCCATGGGGTCCATAATATATCAAATTAAAGCTAACTCAAAGGGCTATAATCTATGTCTATAGTGGCCCATCTTTGGCCCCAAATATTTTTATCTAGGCCCATTAATTTGATAGAGTGGACATTTGCACTTGGGCTTCGAATGGATGTTCATGGCAGTATCGGTTGACCCACAGGGCCCATAATATATAAAATCGAAGTTGACTCAGAGGGCTATAGTAGGCGTTATAAACTTCATCTATAGCGGTTCGTCCTCATGCCCAAATACCTTTATTTAGGCCCATGGATTTGTCAAAGTGGGCTTTTGCACTTGGGCTTCAAATGGATGTTTGTGGTAGCATCGGTTGACCCATGGGACCTATAATATATCAAATCATAGCTGACTCAGGGGCTATAATAAGGGCTAGAAACTTTGTCTATAGCAACCCATCTTCAGGCCCAAATATGTTTGTCTAGGCCCATTGATTTGATAGAATGGGCTTTTGCACTTGGGCTTCAAATGGACGCTCGTGGCAGCATCAGATGACCCACAGTGCCCATAATATATCAAAATGAAGTTGACTCAGAGGGCTATAATAGGGGCTATAAACTTTGTCTATAGTAGCCCATCTTCGGGCCCCAATATTTTTATCTAGGCCCATTGATTTGATAAAGCGGGCTTTCACACTTGGGCTTCAAATGGACATTCATGGCAGCATCGGTTGACCATAAGGCACATAATATATCTAACCTAAGCTAACTAGAGCACTATATTGGGGGCTATAAACTATGATTATAGTGATCCGTCTTTAGGCATAAATACCTTTGTTTAGGCCCATGGATTTGATAGAGTGTCCTTTCGCACTTAGGCTTCAAATGGATGTTTGTGGCCGCATTGGTTGACCCACGACACCCATAATATATCAAATCTAAGCTGACTCAAAGGGATATAATGGAGGCTATAAACTTCATCTATAGTGGTCTGTCTTTAGGCCCAAATATTTTTTTTACGCCCATGGATTTGATAGAATGAGCTTTTACACTTGGACTTCAAATAGACGTTCGTGGCAGCATCGGTGGACCCACGAGACACATAATGTATCAAATTAAAGTGGACTGAGAGGGCTATAATGTGGGCTATAAACTTCATTTATAGCGGTCCGTCTTCGGGTCCAAATATTTTTATTTAGGCCCATGGATTTGATAAAGTGGGCTTTCGCACTTAGGCTTCAAATATGTGTTCGTGGCAGAATCGATTGACCCACGGGGCCTAGAATATATCAAATCGAGCCTGACTCAGATGGCTATAATGGGGGCTATAAACTTCTTCCACAACAGCCAGTCTTCAGGCCCAAATATTTTTTACTACGCCCATTGATTTGGTAGAGTGGGCTTTCGCACTTAGGCTTCAAATGGATATTCATGGTAGCATCGGTTGACCCACGGGGCTTATAATATATCAAATTGAAGCTGACTCAATGGGCTATAATAGGTGCTACAAACATTGACTATAGTAGTCCATCTTCATTAACAAATATTTTTGTCTAGGCCCATTGATTTGATAGAGTGGGCTTTTGCACTTGGGCTTCAAATGGACGTTCGTGGCAACATCGGTTGACCACGGGGCCCATAATATATGAAATTGAAGCTGACTAAGAGGGTTGCAATGGGGGCTATAAACTTCATTTATAGCGGTCCGTCTTTGGGCCCAAATATTTTTGTTTAGGCCCATTGATTTGATAAAATGGCCTTTTGCACTTGGGCTTTAAATATATGTTCGTGGCAGCATCGATTGACCCATAGGGCCCATAATTTATCAAATCAAAGATGACTCAGAGGGCTATAAACTTCATCCATAGCGGCCTGTATTTTGGCCTAAATATTTTTATCTATGCCCATTGATTTGATAGAGTGGGCTTTCGCACTTGGGCATTAAATGGACGTTCGTGGCAACATCGGTTGACCCACGGGGTCCATAATATATCAAATCAAAGCTGACTCAGAGGGCTATAATAGGGTCTATAAATTTCATCTATAGTGGCCCATCTTCAGGCCCAAATATTTTTGTTTAGGCTCATGGATTTGGTAGAGTGGGCTTTTGCAATTAGGCTTCAACTGCACGTTCGTGGCAGTATCGATTGACCCACGGGGACCATAATATATCAAATGGAAGCTGACTCAGAGGGCTATAATGGGGGCTGTATACTATGTCTATAGCAGTCCATCTTTGAGCCCAAATATTTTTATCTAGGCCCACTAATTTGATAGAGTGGGCTTTTGCACTTGGGCTTCAAACGGATGTTTGTGGTAGCATCGGTTGACCCATGAGGTCCATAATATGTAAAATTGAAGTTGACTCTGAGGGCTATAGTGGGGGATATAAAATTCATCTATAGCAGTCCATCTTCGAGCCCAAATACCTTTGTTTAGGCCCATGGATTTGTCAGAGTAGGCTTTCACACTTGGGCTTCAAGTGGACATTCATGGCAGCATCGGTTGACTCACGAGGCCCATAATATATCAAATCAAAGCAGACTCAGAGGGCTATAATGGGGACTATAAAATTTTTCTATAGTAGCCCATCTTTAGGCCCCAAATATGTTTGTCTAAGCTCATTCATTTAATAGAATGGGCTTTTGAACTTTGAATTCAAATGGACGTTCATGGCAGTATCGGTTGAGCCACAGGGCCCATAATATATCAAATTGAAGCTGACTTAGAGGGCTATAAACTTTATTTATTGGAGTCCATCTTCAGGCCCAAATGTTTTTATCTAGGTCCATTGATTTGATAGAGTGGGCTTTCGCACTTGGTTTTCAAATGGACGTTCATGACAACATCGATTGACCACGGGGCCCATAATATATCAAACTGAAGCTGACTCAGAGAACTATAATGGGGGCTATAAACTACGTATATAGCGATATGTATTTGGGCCCAAATACCTTTGTTTAGGCCCATGGATTTGATAGAGTGGGCTTTCGGACTTAGCCTTCAAATGGATGTTCGTGGCAGCATCGGTTAACCCATGAGGCCCATAATGTTTCAAATCATAGCTAACTGAGAGGGCTATAATGGGGGCTATAAACTTCATTTATAGTGGTCCATCTTCAAGTCCAAATATTTTTGTTTAGGCCCATGGATTTTATAGAGTGGCCTTTCACACTTAGGCTTTAAATAGATGTTCGTGGCAGCATCGGTTGACCCACGGGGCCTAGAATATATCAAATTGAGCCTGACTCAAAGGGCTATGAATGGGGGTAACTTCTTCCATAGTGACAAGTCTTCAGGCCTAAATATTTTTTACTATGCCCATTGATTTGGTAGAGTGGGCTTTCACACTTAGGCTTCAAATCGACATTAGTGGTAGCATCGATTAACCCACAGGGCCCATAATATATCAAATCGAAGCTAACTCAGAGGGCTATAATGGGTGCTATAAACATTGACTATAGTAGTCCATCTTCATTCATAAATATTTTTGTCTAGGCCCATTAATTTAATAGAGTGGGCTTTTGCACTTGGGCTTCAAATGGATGTTCGTGGCAGCATCAGTTGACCACGAGGCCTATAATATATCAAATTGAAGTTGACTAAGAGGGTTACAATGGTAGCTATAAACTTCATATATAGTGTTTCGTCTTTGGGTCCAAATATTTTTTTCTAGGCCCATTGATTTGATAAAATCACCTTTCTTACTTGGGCTTTAAATATATGTTCATGGCAGCATCGATTAACCCACGGGGCCTATAATTTATTAAATCAAAGCTGACTCAGAGGGCTATAATGTGGGCTAGAAACTTCATCCATAGCAGCCTGTCTTCTGGCCTAAATATTTTTGTCTAGGCCTATTGATTTGATAGAGTGGGCTTTTGCACTTGGGCTTCAAATAGACATTCATGGCAGCATCGGTTGACCCACGGGGCCCATAATATATCAAATCAAAGCTGACTCAGAGGGCTATAATAGGGGCTATAAATGTCATCTAGAGCAGCCCATCTTCAGGCCCAAATATTTTTGTTTAGGCTCATGGATTTGGTAGAGTGGGCTTTTGCAATTAGGCTTCAACTGCACGTTCGTGGCAGTATCGGTTGACCCATGGGGACCATAATATATCAAATGGAAGCTGACTCAGAGGGCTATAATGGGGGCTATATATTGTATCTATAGCAGTCCATCTTCGAGCCCAAATATTTTTGTCTAGGTCCACTAATTTGATAGAGTGGGCTTTTGCACTTGGCCTTCAAACGGGTGTTCGTGGTAGCATCGGTTGATCCATGGGGCCCATAATATGTAAAATTGAAGTTGACTCTGAGGGCTATAGTGGGGGCTATAAAATTCATCTATAGTAGTCCATCTTCGGGCCTAAATACCTTTGTTTAGGCCCATGGATTTATCAGAGTGGGTTTCACACTTGGGCTTGAAGTGGACATTTATGGCAGCATCGATTGGCTCACAGGGCCCATAATATATCAAATCAAAGCAGACTCAGAGGGCTAAATGGGGACTATAAAATTTGTCTATAGTAGCCCATCTTTGGGCCAATATATGTTTGTCTAAGCTCATTCATTTGATAAAGTGGGCTTTTGAACTTCGAATTCAAATGGACGTTCGTGGCAGTATCGGTTGACCCACGGGGCCCATAATATATCAAATCGAAGCTAACTCAGAGGGCTATAATAAGGGCTATAAACCTTTCTATTATAGTCCATCTTCGGGCCCAAATATTTTTGTCTAGGCCCATTGATTTGATAGAGTGGGCTTTCACACTTGGGTTTTAAATGGACGTTCATGGCAACATCAGTTGACCCATGAGGCCTATAATATATTAAATCGAAGCTAACTTAGAGGGCTATAATGGGGGCTATACACCTCATTTGTAGCGGTCCTCTTCGGGCCCAAAAATTTTTATTTAGGCCCATGGATTCGATAGACTGGGCTTTCACACTTGGGCTTCAAATATACGTTTGTGGTAGCATGGGTTGATCCACGTGGTCCATAATATATTAAATAAAAGCTGACTTAGAGGGCTATAATGGGGGCTATAAAATTCTTCTATAGCGGTCCATCTTTGGGCCCAAATATTTTTGCCTAGGCCCATTGATTTGATAGAGTGGGCTTTCACACTTAGGCTTCAAATATATGTTCGTGGCAGCATCGGTTGACCCACGGAGCCCATAATATATCAAATCGAAGCTTACTCAAAGGGCTATAATGGGGCCTATAAACTTCATCCATAGTGGACTATCTTTGGGCCTAAATATTTTTGTCTATGCCCATTGATTTGATAGAGTGGTATTTCGCACTTAGGCTTCAAATGGACGTTCGAGGCAGCATCGGTTGACCCGCGGGACCTATAGTATATGAAATCAAAGCTGACTCAGAAGGATGTAATAGGGGCTATAAACACTAACTATAGTAGTCCATCTTTGGGCCAAAATGTTTTTTGTCTAGGCCCATTGATTTGATAGAGTGGGTTTTCGCACTTGGGCTTCAAATGGACGTTCGTGGCAGCATCGGTTGACCAAGGCATCCATAATATATCAAATCGAAGCAAACTCAGAGTGCTATAATGGGGGCTATAAACTTCATCTATAGTGGTCTGTCTTCAGGCCAAAATACCTTTGTTTAGGCCTATGGACTTGACAGAGTGGGCTTTCACACTTGGGCTTCAAATGAATGTTCCTGTCAGCATTAGTTTACCCACGGTGCCCATAATATTTCAAATCAAAGATGAATCAGAGGTATATAATGGGGGCTATAAACTTCATCTATATCAACCCGTCTTTAGGCTCAAATATTTTTATTTTAGCCCACAGATTTGATAGAGTGGGCTTACGCACTTGGGCTTCAAATAGACGTTCATGGCAGCATTAGTTGACCCACGAGGCCCATAATATATCAAATTGAAACTGACTCAGAGGGCTATAATGGGGGCCATAAAATATGTTTATATCAGTTCATCTTCAGGCTCAAATATTTTTACTTACATCCATTGATTTGATAGAGTGGGCTTTCATACTTGGCTTTCAAATGGACGTTCGTGACAACATTGGTTGGCCACAGGGCCCATAATATATCAAATTGAAGCAGACTACAAGGACTACAATGGGGGCTATAAAATTCATCTATAGTGGTCCATTTTTGGGCTCAAATATTTTTGTTTAGGCCCATTGATTTGATAAAGTGGGCTTACGCACTTAAGCTTTAAATATATGTTCATGGCAGCATCAGGTGACCCACACGGCCCATAATATATCAAATCAAAGCCAAATCATAGGGCTATAATGGGGGCTATAAACTTCATCCATAGTGGCCTGTCTTCTTATGCAAATGTTTTTGTCTATGTCAATTGATTTGATAGAGTGGGCTTTCACACTTGGGCTTCAAATGGACGTTCGTGGCAGCATCAATTAACCCACGGGGCCCATAATATTACAAATCAAAGATGACTCAGAGGGCTATAATGGGGGCTATAAATGTCATCTATAGTAGCCCATCTTTGAGCCCAAATATTTTTGTTTAGGCTCATGGATTTGATAGAGTGAGCTTTCACAGTTAGGCTTCAAATGCACGTTAGTGGTAGTATCGATTAACCCACGAGGACCATAAAATATGAAATGGAAGCTGACTCAAAGGGCTATAATGGGGGCTATAAACTATGTCTATGGTAGTCCATCTTCGAGCCTAAATAATTTTGTCTAGGACCATTAAATTGCTAAAGTGGGCTTTTGCACTTGTGCTTTAAATGGATGTTCATGGTAGCATCGGTTGACCCACGGGGCACTTAATATCTAAAATTGAAGCTGACACAGAGGTCTATAGTGGGGGCTATAAACTTCATCTATAGCAATCCATCTTCAGGCCCAAATACCTTTGTTTAGGCCCATAGATTTATCAAAGTGGGCTTTCGCACTTGGGCTTCAAATGGACGTTCGTGGCAACATTGGTTGACCCACGGGGCCTATAATATATTAAATCAAAGCTGACTCAGATGGCTATAATGCGGGCTATAAAGTTGGTCTATCTTTGGGCCCAAATATTTTTGTCTAAGCTCATTGATTTGATAGAGTGGGCTTTTGAAGTTGAAATTCAAATGGACGTTTGTGGCAGCATCGGTTGACCCATGGGGCCCATAATGTACCAATTCGGTGTTGACTCAAAGTGCTATAATGGAGCTATAGACTTCATCTATAGTGGTCCATCTTCAGGCCTAAATATTTTTGTTTAGGCCCATGGATTTGATAGAGTGGGCTTTCGCACTTGGGCTGCAAATGGACGTTCATGGCAGTATCGGTTGACCCACTGGGCCCATAATATATCAAGTCAAAGTTGACATAGAAGGCTATAATGGGAGCTATAAATATAGTCTATAACGGCCCATCCTCAGTCCCAAATGTTTTTATTTAGGTCCACGAATTTGATAAAGTGTGCTTTCGCACTTGGGCTTCAAATCGACGTTAGTGGCAGCATCGGTTATCCCATGAAGGACATAATATATCAAATAGAAGCTAACTCAGAAGGTTATAATGGGGGCTATAAACTATGTCTACCGTAGTGCATCTTTAGGCCCAAATATTTTTATTGACACCTATTTATTTGATAGAGTGGGCTTTCGTACTTGGGCTTTAAATGGACGTTCGTGGTAGCATCGATTAACCACGTTACCCATAATATATAAAATCGATTCTGATTTAGAGGGCTATAATGGGGGCTATAAACTTCATCTAACGTAGTCCCTCTTCAGGGCCAAATGCTTTTGTTTAGTCCCATGGATTTGATAGTGTGGGCTTTCGCACTTGGGCATCAAATGGACATTCGTGGCAGCATTGGTTGACCCACGGGGCCCATAATATATCAAATCATAGATAACTAAAAGGGCTATAATGGGGGCTATAAACTTTGTCTATAGTTGTCCATCTTCAGCCTAAATATTTTTTTTGTCTAGTCCCATTGTTTTGATGGAGTTGGTTTCGTACTTGGGCTTTAAATGGACGTTCGTGGCAGCATCGGGTGACCCACGCGACCCATAATATATCAAATTGAAGCTGACACAGAGGGCTATAATAGGGGATATAAACTTTGTCTATAGCAGTCCATCTTTGGACCCAAGTATTTTTATCTATGCCCATCGATTTGATAGAGTGGGCTTTCGTACTTAGGCTTTAAATGGACGTTCGTGGTAGCATTGGTTGACCCATGAGGCATATAATATATCAAATCAAAGCTGAATCAGAGGCCTATAATGGGGGTTGTAAACTTCATCTATAAGGGTCCATCCTCTAGCCTATAAAGCTTTATTTAGGCCCATGGATTTGATAGAGTGGGGTTTCGCAGTTAGGCTTCAAATGCACATTCATGGTAGTAGCGGTTGACCAACGGGGACCATAACATATCAAATGGAAGCTGACTCAGAGGGCTATAATGGGGGCTATAAACTGTGTCTATAGCAGTCCATCTTCGAGCCTAAATATTTTTGTTTAGGCTCATTATTTTGATAGAGTGGGCTTTTGCACTTGTGCTTCAAATGGATGTTCATGGTAGCATCGATTGACCCACGGGGCCTATAATATGTAAAATTGAAGCTGACTCAAAGGGCTATAGTGGGGGCTATAAACTTCATTTATAGCAGTCCATCTTCAGGCCCAAATACCTTTGTTTAGGCCCATGGATTTATTAGAGTCAGTTTTCACACTTGGGCTTCAAATGGATGTTCGTGGCAACATCGGTTGACCCACGGGGCCCATAATATATCAAATCAAAGCTGACTCAGATTGCTATAATGGGGGCTATAAACTTGGTCTATAGCAGCCTATCTTCAAGCCTAAATATGTTTGTCTAAGCTCATTGATTTGATACAGTGGGCTTTCAAACTTGGAATTCAAATTGACGCTCATGGCAGCATCGGTTGACCTATGGGGCCCATAATATACCAATTCGATATTGACTCAGAGGGCTATGATGGGGGCTATAGACTTCATCTATAGCGGTCCATCTTTAGGGCTAAATATTTTTGTTTAGGCACATGGATTTGATAGAGTAGGCTTTTGCACTTGGGTTTCAAATGGACATTCATGATAGCATTGGTTGACCCATGGGGCCCATAATATATCAAGTCAAAGCTGACATAGAGGGCTATAATGGGAGCTATAAATATCATCTACAGTGGCCCGTCCTTGGTCCTAAATATTTTTTTTTAGGCTCATGGATTTGATAAAGTGTGCTTTCGCACTTGGGATTCAAATAAACGTTTGTGGTAGCATCAGAGGGTTATAATGGCGGCTATAAACTATGTCTACAACAATCCATCTTCAGGCTGAAATATTTTTATCGACGCCCAATGATTTGATAGAGTGGGCTTTCGCACTTGGGCTTCAAATGGATGTTCATGGCAGCATCGGTTGACCCACGGGGCCCATAATATATCAAATAAAAGTCGAATTAGAGGGCTATAATGGGGGCTATAAATGTTTACTATAGGAGTCTATCTTTGCACCTAAATATTTTTGTCTAGGCCTATTAATTTGATAGAGCGGGCTTTTGCACTTGGGCATCAAATAGATGTTCTTGGTAGCTTCGATTGACCCACGGGGCCCATAATATATAAAATCAAAGTTGACTCAGAGGGCTATAGAGGGGGCTATAAACTTCATCTATAGCGGTTTGTCTTCAGGCCCAAATACCTTTGTTTAGGCCCATGGATTTGTCAGAGTGGGCTTTTGCACTTGGGCTTCAAATGGACATTCGTGGCAGCATTGGTTGACCCATGGGGCCTATAATACATCAAATCAAAGCTGACTCTAAGGGCTATAATGGGGACTATAAACTTTGTCTATAGTAGTCCATCTTTGGGCCTAAATATGTTTGACTAGGCCCATTGATTTGATAGAGTGGGTTTTTACAATTGGAATTCAAACGGACGTTCGTGGCAGCATTGATTGACCCATGGGGCCCATAATATAAAAAATCAAAGCTGACTCAGAGGGCTATAATCAAGGCTATAAACATTGTCTATAGCAGTCCATCTTCGAGCACAAATATTTTTATCTAGGTCCATTGATTTGATAGAGTGGGCTATCATACTTGGGCTTCAAATGGGCATTCGTGGCAGCATCGATTGACCATGTGGCCCATAATATATCAAATCAAATCTGACTTAGAGGGCTATAATGGGGGCTATAAACTTCATCTAAAGTAGTCCCTCTTCAGGCCCAAATGCGTTTAGTCCCATGGATTTGATAGTGTGGGCTTTCGTACTTGGGCTTCAAATGGACGTTCGTGGTAGCATCGGTTGACCCACGAGGCTAATAATATATCAAATCATAGCTGACTGAGAGGGCTATAATGCGGGCTATAAACTTTGTCTATAGCAGTCCATCTTCAGGCACAAATATTTTTTTGTCTAGGCCTATTGATTTGATGGAGTAGGTTTTGCACTTGGACTTTAAATGGACATTCGTGGTAGCATAAGTTGACCCACGAGGCCCATAATATATCAAATCGAAGCTGACACATAGGGGTATAATGGGGGATATAAATTTTGTCTATAGCAGTCCATCTTAGGGCAAGTATTTTTTATCTATGCCCATCGATTTGATAAAGTGGGCTTTTGCACTTGGGCTTCAAATGGACATTCGTGGTAGCATCAGTTGACCCATGAGGCCTATAATATATTAAATCGAAACTGACTCAGAGAGCTATAATGGGGGCTATAAACTTCATCTACAAGGGTCCATCCTCTGGCCCATAAAGCTTTGTTTAGGCCCATTGATTTAATAGAGTGGGATTTCAAACTTGGGCTTCAAATGGACATTCGTGGCAGCATCGGTTGACCCATGGGGCCCATAATATATCAAATCAAAGCTGAATCAGAGGGCTATAATAGGGGCCATAAACTTCTTCTATAGCAGCTTGTCTTTAGGACCAAATATTTTTGTTTAGGCCCATGGATTTGATAGAGTGGGCTTTCATATTTGGGCTTCAAATGGACGTTCGTGGCGACATCGGTTGACCCACGAGGCCCATAATATATCAAATTGAGACTTAATTAGAGGGCAATGATAGGAGTGATAAGCTTTGTCTATAGCAGTCCATCTTCGAGCCTTAATACCTTTTTTAGGCCCATGGATTTGATAAAGTGGGCTTTCACACTAGGGCTTTAAATGGACGTTTGTGGTAGCATAGGTTGACCCACAGGGCCATAATATATCAGATCAGAGCTGAATCAGAGAACTATAATGTGAGCTATAAATGTCATCTATTGTAGGTTGTCTTCAGGCCCAAATATTTTTATTTAGTCCTATGGATTTGATAGAGTGGACTCTCATACTTTGGCTTCTAATGGACATTTGTGGCAGCATCGGTTGACCCACGGGGCTCATAACATATCAAATTGAAGCTGACTCAGAGGCATATAATAAGGGCTATACACTTAATCTATAGCAGTTTGTCTTCAGGCCCAAATACCTTTGTTTAGGCCCAAGGATTTAATAGAGTGGCCTGTCACACATGTGCTTCAAATGGACATTCGTGGCAACATCAATTGACCCATGGGGCCCATAATATATCAAATCATAGCTTACTCAGAGAGCCATAATAGGGGCTATAAACTTCAAATATAGCAGTCCGACTTTGGGCCCAAATATTTTTATTTATTCCCCTAGATTTGATAGAGTGGGCTCTTGCACTTTGGCTTCTAATGGACATTCATGGCAGCATCAGTTGACCCACGGGGCCTATAATATATCAAATTAAAGCTGAATCAGAGGGCTATAATGGGGGCTATACACTTTATCTATAGCGGTCGGTCTTTGGGCCCAAATACCTTTGTTTAGGCCCATGGATTTGATAGAGTGGCCTTTCGCACTTGAACTTCAGATGGACATTCGTGGCAGCACCGGTTGACCCACGGGGCCCATAATATATCAAATTGAAGCTAACTCAAAGTTCTAGAATGGGGGTTATAAACTTTGCTTATAGCAATCCATCCTTGAGCCCAAATATTTTTGTCTAGGCCCATTGATTTAATAAAGTGGGATTTTGCACTTGGGCTTCAAATGGACATTCGTGGCAGCATCGATTGACCACGGGGCCCCGAATATATCAAATTGGAGCTAACACAAAGGGTTATAATGGGGACTATAAACTTTTTCTATAGCAATCTGTCTTCAAGCGCAAATACCTTTGTTTAGGACAATGGATTTGATAGAATGGGCTTTCACACTTGGGCTTCAAATGGACATTTGTGGTAGCATCGGTTGAACCACGAGGCCTATAATATATCAAATCGAAGCTGGCTCAAAGGGAGATAATGGGGTCTATAAAATTTGTCTATAGTAGTCCATCCTTAACCCTAAATATTTTTTTCTTGGCCCATTGATTTGATAGAGTGGGCTTTCATATTTGACATTCACATGGACATTTATGGCAGCATCGGTTGACCCTTGGCACCCATGATATATCAAATTAAAGCTGACCTAAAGGGCTATAATGGGAGCTATAAAATTCTTCTATAGTCGTCCATTTTTGGGCCCAAATACCTTTCTTTAGGCCCATGGATTTGATAGATTGGGCTTTCACACCTGGGCTTTAAATGGACGTTCGTGGTAGCATCGGTTGACCCACGGGGCCCATAATATATCAAATCCAAGCTAACTTAGAGGCATATGATGGGGGCTATAAATTTTGTCTATAGCAGTCCGTCCTCAGGCCCCAATAAGTTTGTTTAGGCCAATTGTTTTGATAGAGTGGGCTTTCGCACTTGGGCTTCAAATGGACGTTTGTGGCAGCATCGGTTGACCCACAGGGCCCATAATATATCAAATCGAAGCTGACTCAGAGGGCTATAATGGGGGCTATAAATTTTGTCCATAGCAATCCAACTTCGGGCCCAAATATTTTTTTTAGGCCCATTGATTTGATCAAGTGGGCTTTCGATAGAGTGGGCTTCAAATGGACGTTTGTGGCAGCATCGATTGACCCACGAGGCCCATAATATATCAAATTGAAGCTGACTTAGAGGGCTATAATGGTGGCTATAAACTTTGTCTATTGTAGTCCATCTTTCGGCCCAAATATTTATGTCTTAGCCCATTGATTTGATAAAGTGGGCTTTCACATTTGGGCTTCAAATGGACATTCGTAACAGCATCAGTTGACCATGAGGCCCATAATATGTCAAATAGAAGCTGACTCAGAGGGCTATAATGGGGCCTATAAACTTCATCTATGGCAGGCCGTCTTTGGGTCCAAATAACTTTGTTTAGGTCCTTGGATTTAATAGAGTGGGCTTTCACACTTGGTCTTCAAATGGACGTTCGTGGTAGCATCGGTTAAACCACAGGGCACATAATATATCATATCAAAGCTGACTCAGAGGGCTCTAATGGGGCCTATAAAATTTGTCTATAGCAGCCTATCTTTTGGCCTAAATATTTTTATTTAGGCCCATGGATTCGATAGAGTGGGCTTTTGCACTTGGGCTTCAAATGGATGTTTATGGCAGTATCGGTTGACCCACGGGGCCTATAATATATCAAATTGAAGCTGACTCAGAGGACTATAATAGGGGCTATAAACTTCAACTATAGTGGTCCATCTTTAGGCCTAAATACCTTTGTTTAGGCCTATGGATTTGATAGAGTGAGCTTTCCCACAAGGGCTTCAAATGGACGTTCATGGAAGCATCAATTGACCCACAAGGCCCATATATCAAATCGAAGCTAACTCAAAGGACTATAATATGGGTGATAAAATTTGGCTGTAGTAGTCCATCTTTGGGCCCAAATATTTTGTTCTAGGCCCATTAATTTACTAGAGTGGGCTTTTGCACTTGGGCTTCAAATTGATGTTTATGGAAGCATCGGTGGACCACGAGGTCCATAATATATCAAATCAAAGCTGACTCAAAGGGCTATAATGGGGACTATAAATTTTTTCCACAGTAGTCCATCTTTGGGCCCAAATACTTTTTTCTAGGCCCATTGATTTAATAGAGTGGGCTTTCGCAGTTAAGCTTCAAATGGACACTCGTGGCAACATCGGTTGACCCACGAGACCCATAATATATCAAATCAAAGCTAACTCAGAGCGCTATAATGGGGGTTATAAACATCATCTATAGCATTCCATCTTTGGGCCCAAATATTTTGTCTAGGCCCATTAATTTTATAGAGTGGGCTTTCGCATTTGGGCTTCAAATAGATGTTCATAGCAGCATCAATTGACCCACGGGGCCCATAATATATTAAATCGAAGCTGACTCATAGCGCTATAATAGGGGCTATAAATTTTTTCCACAGCAATCCATCTTTGGGACCAAATACCATTTTTTAGGCCCATTAATTTGATAAAGTGGGCTTTCACATTAGGGCTTCAAATGGACATTTGTGGCAGCATCGGTTGACCCACGGGGCCTAAATATATTAAATTGAAGCTTACTTAGAGGGTTATAATAAGGACTATAAATTTTTTCCACAGCAGTCCATCTTCAAGACCAAATACTTTTTTCTAGGCCCATTGATTTAATAGAGTGGGCTTTCGCATTTGAGCTTCAAATGGACGTTCGTGGCAACATCGGTTGACCCACGAGCACTATAATATATCAAATCAAAGCTAACTCAGAGGGCTATAATGGAGGCTATAACCTTTATCTATAACAGTCTATCTTTGGGCCCAAATATTTTTGTCTAGGCCCATGGATTTGATAGAGTGGGCTTTCGTACTTGGGCTTTAAATGCACATTCATGGTAGTAACGGTTGACCTACGGGGCTCATAATATATCAAATCGAAGCTAACTCAGAGAGCTATAATGGGTGCTATCAACTTTATCCATAGTGGTCCGTCTTTGGATGCAAATAGCTTTGTTTTTGCCCATGGATTTGATGGAATGGGCTTTCACACTTGGGTTTCAAATGGACCTTCGTGGCTGCATCGGTTGACCCACGGGACCCATAATATATCAAATCGAAGCTGACTCAGGGGGCTATAAACTTCATCTATAGCGGACCATGATTAGGCCCAAATAACTTTGTTTAGGCCCATGGATTTGATAGAGTAGGCTTTTCCACCTGGGCTTCAAATGGACATTCGTGGCAGAAGTAGTTGAGCCATCGGACCCATAATATATCAAATCGAAGCTAACTCAAAAGGCTATAATAGGGGTAATAAATTTTATCTATAGCGGGCCACCTTTAGGCCAAAATATTTTTGTTTAGGCCTATGGATTTGATAGAGTGGTCTTTTGCACTTAGGCTTTAAATGGACATTCATGGCAGCATTGGTTGACCCACGGGGCCCATAATATATCAAATTCAAGCTAACTCAAAGAGCTATAATGGGGTCTATTAACTTCATCTATAATGGTCCGTCTTCAGGCCCAAATAATTTTGTTTAGGCCCAAGGATTTGATAGAGTGGCTTTTACACTTGGGCTTTAAATGGACATTCGTGGCAGCATCGGTCGACCCACGGGGCTCATAATATATCAAATCAAAGCTAACCCAGAGGGCTATAATGGGAGCTATAAACTTCATCTATAGTAGTCCATCCTTAAGACCAAATATTTTTATCGAGGCCCATTGATTTGATAGAGTGCGCTTTCACACTTGGGCTTCAAATGGACGTTTATGGCAGCATCAGTTGACCACAGGGCTCATAATATATCAAATTGAAGCTGACTTAGAAGGCTATAATGAGGGCTATAAAATTCATTTATAGAGGTCCATCTTCGGGCTAAAATACCTTTATTTAGGCCCATGAATTTGATAGAGTGGGCTTTCGCACTTACGCTTCAAATGGACAGTCATGGTAGCATTGGTTGACCCACGGGGTCCATAATTTATCAAATGAAAGCTGACTCAAAGGGCTATAAACTTTTTCTATAGTAGTCCATCTTCGGGGCCAAATATTTTTGTCTAGGCCCATTGATTTGATAGAGTGGGCTTTCACATTTGACCTTTAAATGGACATTTATGGCAGCATCGGTTGACACACAGGGCCCATAATATATTAAACTAAAGCTTACTTAGAGGGCTATAATAGGAGCTATAAAATTCTTTTATGGTCGTCCATCTTTAGGCCTAAATACCTTTATTTAGGCCCATGGATTTGATATAGTTGGCTTTCACACTTTGGCTTCAAATGGACGTTCATGGCAGCATTAGTTGACCCACGGGGCCCATAATATACGAAATCGAAGCTGACTCAGAGAGCTATAATGAAGGCTAGAAACTTTGTCTATAGCAATCCATTTTTGGGCTCAACTACCTTTGTTTAGGCCCATTGATTTGATAGAGTGGGCTTTCACACTTTGGCTTCAAATGGACATTCGTGGCCACATCGGTTGACCCACGAGGCCCATAATATATCAAACCAAAGTTGACTCAATGGGCTATAATGGGGGCTATAAATATTATCCATAGTAGTCCATCTTTAGGCCCAAATATTATTTTTTAGGCCCATTGATTTGATAGAGTGGACTTTCGCATTTGAGCTTTAAATGGATGTTCATGGCAACATCAGTTGACCCACAAGACCCATAATATATCAAATTGAAGTTGGCTCAGAGGGCTATAATGGGGGTTATAAACTTCATCTATAGCAATCCATGCCTAAATATTTTTTAATAGGCCTATTGATTTGATAGAGTGTGCTTCCACACCTGAGCTTCAAATGGACGTTTGTGGCAGCATCGGTTGACCCATGGGGCCTATAATATACCAAATCAAAGCTGACTCAAAGGGCTATAATGAAGGCTATAAACTTTGTCTATAGTAGTCCATCTTTGGGCCTAAATATTTTTATCTAAGCCCATGGATTTGATAGAGTAGGCTTTCGCACTTTGGCATTAAATGGACATTTTTTGCTGCATTATTTGACCCACGGGGCCCATAATATATCAAATCGAAGCTGACTCAGAGGGCTGTAATGGGGAAACTTCATCTATTGCGGGCTATCTTTAGGCACAAATAACTTTGTTTAGGCCTATGCATTTGATAGAGTGGGCTTGTGCACTTGGGCTTCAAGTGGACATTTGCGGCAGCATCGGTTGACCCACGAGGTCCATAATATATCAATTTAAAGCTAACTCAGAGGGCTATAATGGGGGTAATAAACTTTGTATATAGTGGGCCATCTTTGGGCTCAAATATTTTTATTTAGGCCTATGGATTTGATAGAGTGGTCTTTTGCACTTGGGCTTCAAATGGACATTCATGGCAGCATTAGTTGATCCACGGGGCCCATAATATATCAAATTGAAGCTGACTCAGAGGGCTATAGTGGGGGCTATAAACTTCATATATAGCAATCCATCTTTGGGCCCAAATACTTTTGTTTAAGCCTATGGATTTGATAGAGTGGCTTTTGCACTTGGGCTTCAAATGGACGTTCATGGCAGCATCGGTCGACCCATGGGGCCTATAATATATCAAATCAAAGCTGCACCAGAAGGCTGTAATGTGGGCTATAAACTTCACCTATAGCAGTCCATCTTTGAGCCCAAATATTTTTATCTAGGGCCATTGATTTAATAGAGTGGGCTTTCACACTTGGGCTTCAAATGGACGTTCGTGGTAGCATCAATTGACCACAGGGCCCATAATATATCAAATCAAAGTTGACTCAGAAGGCTATAATGGGGACTATAAACTTCATTTATAGAGGTTCTTCTTTAGGCCAAAATACCTTTGTTTAGGCCCATGAATTTGATAAAGTGGGCTTTTGCTTTTGGGCTTTAAGTGGACCATCATGGCAGCATCAATTGACCCACGGGGCCCATAATTTATCAAATGAAAGCTAACTCAAAGGGCTATAAACTTTTTCTATTGCAGTCCATCTTTAGGCCCAAATATTTTTATCTATGCCTATTGATTTGATAGAGTGGGCTTTCACATTTAACCTTCAAATGGACATTTTTGGCAGCATCGGCTGACGCATGGGCCCCATAATATATCAAATCAAAGCTTACTCAGAGGGCTATAATGGGCGCTATAAAATTCTTCTATAGTGGTTTGTCTTTGGGCTCAAATACCTTTGTTTATGCCCATGGATTTAATATAGTCAGCTTTCACACTTAGGCTTCAAATGGACATTTATGGCAGCATTGGTTGACCCACAGGGCCCATAATATATCAAATCAAAGCTGGCTCAGAGGGCTATAATGGAGGCTAGAAACCTCATCTATAGCAGTCCATTTTTAGGTCCAACTACCTATGTTTAGGCCCATTGATTTGATAGAGTGGGCTTTCGCACTTGGGCTTCAAATGGACGTTCATTGCAGCATCGATTGACCCACGAGGCCCATAATATATCAAACCAAAGTTTACTCAAAGGGCTATAATGGGAGCTATAAATTTTGTCCATAGCAGTCCATCTTCGGGCCCAAATATTATTTTTTAGGCCCATAGATTTGATAGAGTAGGCTTTCGCATTTGAGCTTTAATTGGATGTTCATGGCAACATCGGTTGACCCACAAGGCCCATAATAGATCAAATAGAAGCTGACTTAGAGGGCTATAATGGGGGTTATAAACTTCATCTATAGTAGTCCATGCCCAAATATTTTTATCTAGGCCCATTGATTTGATAGAGTGGGCTTTCGCACTTTGGCATTAAATGGACGTTTGTGGTAGCATCGTTTGACCCATGGGGCCTATAATATATCAAATTGAAGCTAACTTAGAGGGCTATAATGGGGGAACTCCATCTATAGTAGGCTATCTTCGAGCCTAAATAACTTTGTTTATGCATATGCATTTGATAGAGTGGGCTTGTGCACTTGGGCTTCAAATGGACGTTCATGGCAGCATAAGTTGACCCACGGGGCCCATAATATATCAATTTAAAGCTAACTCAGAGGGCTATAATGGGGGTAATAAAATTTTTCTATAGCAGGTCATCTTTGGGCACAAATATTTTTGTTTCGACCTATGGATTTGATAGAGTGGTCTTTCGTACTTCGGCTTCAAATGGACGTTCATGGTAGCATTGGTTGACCCACGGAGCCCATAATATATCAAATTGAAGCTGACTTAGAGGGCTATAATGGGGGCTGTAAACTTTGTCTATAGCGATTCGTCTTCGGGCCCAAATACTTTTGTTTAGGCCTATGGATTTGATAGAGTGGCTTTCGCACTTGGACTTCAAATTGACATTCGTGGCAGCATCGGTCAACCCACAGGGCCCATAATATATCAAATCAAAGCTGACCCAGAGGGCTATAATGGGGTCTATAAACTTCACCTAGAGTAGTCCATCCTTGAGCCCAAACATTTTTATCTAGGGCCATTGATTTGATAGAGTACGCTTTCCCACTTGGGCTTTAAATAGACGTTCGTGGCAGCATCAGTTGACCACAGGGTGCATAATATATCAAATCAAAGCTGACTCAAAAGGCTATAATAGGGGCTATAAACTTCATTTGTAGAGTTTCTTCTTCGGGCTAAAATACCTTTGTTTAGGCCCATGGATTTGATAGAGTGGGCTTTCATTCTTAGGCTTCAAATTGACCATCGTGGCAGCATCGGTTGACCCACGGGGCCCATAATTTATCAAACGAAAGCTGACTCAAAGGGCTATAAATTTTTTGTATAGCAGTCCATCTTCGGACCCAAATATTTTTGTTTAGGCCCATTGATTTGATAGAGTGGGCTTTCGCATTTGACCTTCAAATGGACATTTATGGCAGCATCAGTTGACACACGGGGCCCATAATATATCAAATCGAAGCTTACTCAGAGGGCCATAATGGGGGCTATAAACTTCTTCTATAGTGGTCCATCTTTGGGCCCAAATACCTTTATTTAGACCCATGGATTTGATATATTCTGCTTTCACACTTGGGCTTCAAATGGACATTCGTGGCAGCATCGGTTGACCCACGGGACCCATATTATATCAAATCGAAGCTGACTCAGAGAGCTATAATAGGGCTATAAAATTTGTCTATAGTAGTCCATTTTTAGGTCCAGATATTTTTGTCTAGGCCTATGGATTTAATAGAGTGGGCTTTCGCACTTGGGCTTCAAATGGACGTTCGTGGCAACATCGGTTGACCCACGGGACCTAAAATATAACAAATCGAAGCAGACTAAGAGGGCTATAATGGGTGCTATAAACTTCCTCTATAGTAGTCTATCTTCAGGCCTAATTACCTTTACATAGACCTATTGATTTGATAGAGTGGGCTTTTGCACTTGGGCTTCAAATGGACATTCCAAGTAGCATCGGTTGACCCACGGGGCACATAATTTATCAAATCAAACCTTACTCAAAGGGCTATAAATAGGGGCTATAAACTTTATCTATAGTAGTCCATCATTAGGCCCAAATATTTTTATTTAGGCCCATGGATTTGATAGTGTAAGTTTTTGCACTTGGGCTTCAAAATGGACGTTCGTGGTAGCATCGGTTGACCTACGGGGCCCATAATATATCAAATCGAAGCTGACTCAAAGTGCTATAATAGGGGATATAAACTTTGTATATAGTAGTATGTCTTCAAGTCTAAATAATTTTTTTTAGCCCCATTGATTTGATAGAGTGGGCTTTCATACTTGGGCTTCAAATGGACATTCGTGGCAGCATCGGTTGACCCACGGGGCCTATAATATAGCAAATCGAAGCTGACTCAAAGGGCTATAATTGGGGTAATAAATTTCATCTATAGTAGTCCATTTTGGGCCTAAATAGGCCCGTTGATTTGATACAGTGGGCTTTCACACTTGGGCTTCAAATGGATGTTTGCGGTGGCATCGGTTGATCCACGAGGCCCATAATATATCAAATTGAAGCTGACTCAGAGGGCTACAATGGGGCTATAAAATTTGCCTATAGTAGTCCATTTTTGGGCCTAGATATTTTTGTCTACGCCTATGGATTTGATAGAGTGGGCTTTCACACTTGGGCTTCAAATGGACATTCGTGGTAGCATCGGTTGACCCACGGGGCCCAAAATATATAAAATCAAAGTTGACTAAGAGCGCTATGAACTTTGTTTATAGCAATTTATTCTTGGGCATAAATATCTTTATATAGGCCCATTGATTTGATAGAGTACGCTTTTGCCCATTGGCTTTAAATTGATGTTCATGGCAGCATCAGTTGACCCACGGGGCACATATTTTATCAAATCAAAGCTTACTCAAAGGGTTATAATGGGGGCTATAAACTTTGTCTATAGCAGTCCATTTTTTGACCTAGATATTTTTGTCTAGGCTTATGGATTTGATAGAGTGGGCTTTTGCAAATGGGCTTTAAATGGACATTCATGGCAGCATTGGTTGTCCCATGAGGCCAATAATCTAGAAATCAAAGCTGACTCAGAGGGCTATAATTAGGGCTATAAATTTCATCTATAGCAGTCTGTCTTGGGCTTAAATACCTTTATTTAGGCCCATTGATTTGATAGAGTGGTCTTTCGCACTTAGGCTTCAATTGGATGTTCGTGGCAGCATCAATTGACCTACGAGGCCCATAGTATAGCAAATCAAAGCTTACTCAGAGGGCGACAATGGGGCTATAAACTTTGTCTATAGCAGTCCATTTTTGGGCTCAGATATTTTTGTTTAGGCCCATGGATTTGATAGTGTGGGCTTTCGTGCTTGGGCTTTAAATGGACATTCGTGGCAGCATCGGTTGACCCACAGGGACTAAAATAAATCAAATTGAAGCTGACTAAGAGGACTATAATGGGCGCTATACACTTCATCTATAGAAGTCCATCTTCGGGCCTAAATACCTTTACATAGGCCCATTAATTTGATAGAGTGAGCTTTCATACTTGGACTTTAAATGGACGTTCGTGGCAGCATCGGTTAACCCACGGGGCCCATAATTTATCAAATCGAAGCTAATTGAAAGGGCTACAATGTGGGCTATAAACTTCATCTGTAGCAGTTTATCTTCGTGCCTAAATACCTTTGTATAGGCCCATGGAATTGATAGAGTTGGCTTTTTGCACTTGGGCTTCAAATGGATGTTCGTGACATCATCGGTTGACCCACGGGGCCCATAATATATCAAATCAAAGCTGACTCAGAGGGCTATAATGGGGCTATAAAATTTGGCTATAACAATCCATTTTTGTGCCCAAATATTTTTGTCTAGGCCTATTGATTTGATAGAGTGGGCTTTCACACTTGGGCTTCAAATGGACATTTGCGGCAGCATCGGTTGACCCATGGGGCCCAAAACATATCAAATCAAAGCTGAATAAGAGGGCTATAATGGGCGCTATAAACTTCATCCATAGTAGTCCATCCTCGGGCCTAAATACATATACATAAGCCCATTGATTTGATAGAGTTGGCTTTCGCACTTGGGCTTCAAATGGACATTCTTGGCAGCACCGGTTAACACACGGGGCACATAATTTATCAAATCAAAGCTTACTCAAAGGGCTATAATGGGGGCTATAAACTTTGTCTATAGCAGTCCATCTATGTGCCCAAATATTTTTATCTAGGCCCATGGATTTTGATAGTGTAGGCTTTTGTACTAGGGCTTCAAAATGGACGTTCTTGGCAGCACCAGTTGACCCACAGGGCCCATAATATATCAAATTGAAGCTAACTTAGAGGGTCATAATGGGGGTTATAAACTTCATCTATAGCAGTCCGTCTTCAGACCTAAATACCTTTACTTTGGCCTATTGATTTAATAGAGTGGGCTTTCACACTTGGGCTTCAATGGATGTTCGTAGCAGCATCGATTGACCCACAAGGCCTATAATATATCAAATCAAAGCTGACTTAGAGGGCTACAATGGGGGCTATAAACTTTGTCTATAGTAGTCCATTTTTGGACCTAGATATTTTTGTCTAGGCCTATGGATTTGATAGAGTGGGCTTTCATACTTAGGATGTAAATGGACGTTCATGGCAACATCGGTTGTCCCATGGGTCCCATAATCTAGCAAATCGAAGCTGACTCAGAGAGCTATAGTTGGGGCTATAAATTTCATCTATAGTAGTCCATATTGGGCCTAAATACCTTTATTTAGGTCCATTGAATTGATAGAGTGGTCTTTCGCACTTGGGCTTCAAATGGATGTTCGTGGCAGCATCGGTTGACCCACGGGGCCCATAATATATCAAATTGAAGCTGACTCAGAGGGCTGTAATGGGGCTATAAACTTTTCCTATAATAGTGCATTTTTGGGCTTAGATAATTTTGTCTAGGCCCATGGATTTGATAGAGTGGGCTTTCACACTTGGGCTTCGAATGGACGTTCATGGTAGCATCGGTTGACCCATGAGGCCCAAAATATATCAAATCCAAGCTGACTAAGAGGGTTATAATGGGCTCTATAGAATTTGTTTATAGTTGTCCGTTCTCGGGCATAAATACCTTTACATAGGCCCATTGATTTGATAGATTAGGCTTTTGCCCATGGGCTTCAAATGGACATTCATGGCAACATCGGTTTATCCATGGGTGACATAATTTATCAAATCGAAGCTTACTCAAAGGTCTATAATTGGGGCTATAAACTTTGTCTATAGCAGTCCATTTTTGGACCTAGATATTTTTGTCTAGGCCTATGGATTTGATAGAGTGGGCTTTCGCACATGGGCTTTAAAAGGACATACGTGGTAGCATCGGTTATCCCACGAGGCCCATAATTTAGCAAATCGAAGCTGAGTCATAGGGCTATAATTGGGGCTATAACTTTCATCTATAGCAGTCTGTCTTGGGCCTAAATACCTTTATTTAGGCCCATTGATTTGATAGAGTGGTCTTTTGCACTTGGGCTATAAATGGATGTTCGTGGCAGCATCAGTTAACCCACGGGGCCCATAATATAGCAAATCGAAGCTTACTTAGAGGGCTACAATGGGGCTATAAACTTTGTCTATAAGAGTCCATTTTTGGGCCCAGATATTTTTGTCTAGGCCCATGGATTTGATAGTGTGGGCTTTCACGCTTAGGTTTTAAATAGACATTCGTGGTAGCATTGGTTGACCCACAAGGCCTAAAATAAATCAAATCGAAGCTGACTAAGACAGCTATAATGGGAACTATACACTTCATCTATAGCAGTTCATCTATAAGCCTAAATACCTTTATATAGGCCCATTGATTTGATAGAGTGGGCTTTCGTACTTGGGCTTTAAATGGACGTTCGTGGTAGCATCGGTTGACCCACGAGGCCCATAATATAGGAAATCGAAGTTGACTCAGAGGGCTATAATTGGGCCTATAAATTTCATCTATAGCATCCCATTTTGGGCCAAAATACCTTTAGTTATGCCCATTAATTTGATACAGTGGACTTTTGCACTTGGCCTTCAAATGGATGTTTGTGACAACATCAGTTGACCCATGGGGCCCATAATATATCAAATCGAAGCTGACTCAGAGGGCTATAATGGGGCTATAAACTTTGCCTATAGCAATCCATTTTTGGGCCCAGCTATTTTTGTCTAGGCCCATAGATTTGATAGAGTGGGCTTTCACACTTGGGCTTTAAATGGACATTCGTGGCAGCATCGGTTAACCCACGGGGCCTAAAATATATCAAATCGAAGCTGACTAAGAGGGCTATAATGGGCGCTATAAACTTCATCTATAGCAGTCCATCCTTAGGCCTTAATACCTTTACATAGGCCCATTGATTTGATAAAGTAGGCTTCCACACTTGGGCTTCAAATGGATGTTCTTGGCAGCATCGGTTGACACACGAGGCACATAATTTATCAAATCAAAGCTTACTCAAAGGGCTATAATGGGGGCTATAAACTTTATTTATAGTAATTCATCTTTAGGCCCAAATATTTTTATCTAGGCCCATGGATTTGATAGTGTAGGCTTTTGCACTAGGGCTTTAAAATGGACGTTCGTGGCAGCATTGGTTGATCCACGGGGCCCATACTATATCAAATTGAAGTTGACTCAGAGGGTCATAATGGGGGCTATAAACTTCATCTATAGTAGTCCATCTTTGGACCTAAATACCTTTACTTTGGCCTATTGATTTAATAGAGTGGGCTTTCGCACTTGTGCTTCAAATGGATGTTCATGGTAGCATCGATTGACCCACAGGGGCTATAATATATCAAATCGAAGCTAACTCAGAGGACTACAATGGGGGCTATAAACTATGTCTATAGCAGACCATTTTTTAACCTATATATTTTTTTCTAAGCCTATGGATTTGATTGAGTGAGCTTTTGCACTTGGTATTCAAATGGACATTCATGGCAGCATCGATTGTCCCACGGGGCCCATAATCTAGCAATCGAAGCTGACTCAAAGGGCTATAATTAGGGCTATAAATTTCATCCATAGCAGTCCATCTTAGGCCTAAATACCTTTGTTTAGGCTCATTGATTTGATAGAGTGGCCTTTCACACTTTGGCTTTAAATGGATAATTATGGCAGCATCGGTTGACCCACGGGACCCATTGTTGGGATCCGTGATGCAAACGCAGCGGAAAAATTAAAATTTTATCACGTTCCCAAGCCAGGATCCATGTAATTTGACTAATTGATTAAATCTAGGGTTTTTAATCATCTTACCAAAATGCATAATAGGTAAGATTCTCTGGAAGGGTAAGAGGAGGTTCACACCAGTGACACCTTACCTCGAGCTTTTTGGCTTGGTTGTTCGGATCAAGACGTCTCCAAAAGGATGCGTCCTCTATAGGTATCCACACGAACAGCCCTTCACAAAATGAATTTGAGTGTGTGTGCTAGCAACCTTTTGACTGTCTTACAAATCAAGAACAAAAAGGAAAACTCTGTCTTTGTTTTCTAAGAGGAAAGAAAATGAATTTGGAGGCAAAAACAAGTGTGTGAAACCCTAGAGAATATAACATATTTATAGACTCTAAGTTAGGGTTTCACTTACCAATAACCTTTTGGTAATTTTCAATTTATTATATTCTGATTTTGTTTAAAAACAAATCAAAAATAATATCTTATTTATTTATTTAAAATAACATTTATCTTAAATAAATAAACAAATAAATAAATAAATAAACACTTTAATTATTTATTTCCACAGAGTTTATTTTGGCTTATTAAACCCATATCCGTTTTGGGCTTGTTCTAAGTGTGTGACCCTGTAGGTTCACATAACATTGGCAGTGGGCCTAAATCTCTATTTAGGCCTACAAGTCATAAGTGGCCTCTAGCAAGACATTATGACTACCCAAGTCATGTGAAGTCAATAATCCGACATAACCTAATTACAGTGAATTTTATTATCCCTTTATCACATGATATCTTAATTGAACATAAGGCATAGAATGTCATCCTTATATAGTTCAATATTATGACTTGATTCCAAGTAGACTGAAAATGATAACTCTTTATCAATTCATTTTAGCATGGCCATGCATTTTCATTCAGTCTATCTCATCAAGGGGCCTCTAGATATCTTTCTCATATTAATGAGGGATAAATTCCTTCTAAATTACTCACATTCCTCACATAACTAATTTTATATCCAACAACATTCTTTTAATCATCTAGTTAAAGACAATGTTAGAATGTGTTAAAACATAAAATAGCTATGTAGAAATCCATGATGATTTCAAGGTCAAAGGACCGAAATAAAATTACTGTGATAATAAGTACTTATAACAATAATCTATGTAGTATTCTCATAGTGGGTCAATCCAGTACATGATCTCTCATCATGTACCTATGAGTTGACTTAATATCTCATATTTATGATTAGTAAAACATAACCATCAGTCAACATCATACTAGCCTTAATACTTTAATATTCATATAATGAATAAATGGCTAGGGATAATTAGAATAGAACTCTTATTTTAATCTAAGGGTTTTACTATCAAGTCACATACTTGATGGCCTTAGTAAGAATTAACCATTCATGTAATTATCATAAAATCAAATGATAATATAATACCTCTTTATTAATAAAATAATAAAGTCAATACATAATCACAAATGATTGACCTAGTGCATATCACTAATAATCTCCCACTTGCACTAGGCCCAATCAACATCGTATCGTATACCCATGGACCTAGTATGACTCTCATGTTTAGGCTGTGGAGGAGGCTTAGTCAGTGGATCAGCAACATTATCATTTGTAGGTACTCTGCATATCTTGACGTCTCCTCTCTCAATAATTTCTCGAATAAGATGATAACGCCTGAGTATGTGTTTGGATCTCTGATGTGATCTGGGCTCCTTAGCTTGGGCTATAGCTCCATTATTGTCACAATATAAGTTCACTGGATCTGATATACTAGGAACAACACCTAGTCCAGTTATGAACTTCTTAATCCAAACAGCTTCCTTAGCTGCTTCTGAGGCAGCTATGTACTCAGCTTCTGTTGTAGAATCAGCAACAGTGTCTTGCTTGGAACTCCTCTAGCTCACTGCACCTCCATTCAAACAAAACACATATCCTGACTGTGACCAAAAATCATCCTTGTCAGTTTGGAAGCTGGCATCTGTGTAACCATTTACAACTAGTTTATCTTCCTGACCACCATATAGTAAAAATGCATCCTTAGTTCTTCTCAAGTACTTAAGGATATTTTTGACTGCTGTCCAATGACTTTCACCTGGGTCTGATTGGTATCTGCTCGTTGTGCTTAAGGCATATGAAACATCAGGTCGAGTACATAACATTGCATACATGATAGATCCAATAGCAGAAGCATATGGAATCTTACTCATGCGGTCTCGCTCATCTTGTGTCATAGGACACTGAGTCTTGCTGAGACTAATGCCATGTGACATTGGCAAGAATCCTCTCTTGGAATCTTGCATATTAAACCTATTCAATACCTTATCAATATAAGTGCTTTGACTTAGGGCAATAAGCCTTTTAGATCTATCTCTATAGATCTTGATGCCTAATATATAAGCAGCTTCACCTAAGTCTTTCATTGAGAAACAATTCCCTAACCATGATTTAACATTTTGTAAAATAGGGATATCATTTCCAATGAGTAGTATGTCATCCACATACAACACTAAAAACACAATAGCACTCCCACTAACTTTCTTGTATACACAAGGTTCATCATCATTTTTAATGAAGCCAAATTCTTTGACTGCTTCATTAAAATGAAGATTCCAACTCCGAGATGCTTGCTTCAATCCATAAATGGATCTTTGAAGTTTACATACCTTTCCAGAATTCTCAGGACTAACAAAACCCTCTGGTTATGTCATGTACACATCCTTAAGTAAATTTCCATTAAGAAATGCTATTTTGACGTCCATTTGCCATATTTCATAATCATAGTATGTAGCTATGGCAAGGAGAATTCGAATAGATTTTAGCATAGCCACTGGTGAAAAGGTTTCATTATAGTCTATACCATGTGTTTGTTTAAAACCTTTTGCAACCAGTCTTGCCTTAAAGGTATGCACATTGCCATCCATGTCGATTTTCTTTTTGAAAACCCATTTGCACCCAATAGTTTTTAAACCATCATTTGGGTCAATCAAGGTCCATACTTGATTATCATACATGGATTGCATTTCTGATCTCATGGCTTCAAGCCATTTCTCAGAGTCAGGACTATTTATGGCCTCCTGATAGGATGTGGGCTCATTTTGATCCACAATTAACACATCATAATCACTAGTTATGAGAAATCCATATCTCATGGGGATTTGACGTGTCCTGTCAGACCTCCTTGGGCCTTCTGGTACTTGTGCAGGCTCAACAACTTCTTGTTGATTCAGCTGCGGTTCCATATCATGTACAATGCAATTTTGTGGGCCTTGAATTTCTTCAAGTTGCACTATGCTCCCACTGGTTCCTTTGGAAATAAACTCTTTTTCCAAAAATACACCATTCCGAGACACAAACACTTTGTTCTCAGATGCATTGTAGAAGTAATATCCTTTAGTTTCTTTAGGATATCCCACAAAAAGGCATTTATTAGATTTGGGTGCTAGTTTATCTGAAATTTGACATTTCACAAAAGCATCACAGCCCCAAATCTTAAGAAAAGACAAACTAGGAGTTTTTCCAGTCCATTTCTCATATGGTGTCTTTTCAACTGCCTTTGATGGAACTCTATTCAAAATGAATGCAGCAGTTTCTAAAGCATATCCCCAAAAAAAGATTGGAAGATCAGATTGACTCATCATAGATCGAACCATATCCAATAGAGTTCGATTTCTACGTTCAGACACACCATTCCATTATGGTGTACCTGGAGGAGTCAATTGTGAAACAATCCCATAATCTCTAAGATGATCTGTAAATTCTTGGTTTAAATATTCACCACCTCGATCAGATCTTAGTGTTTTAATATTTTTACCAAGTTGATTTTGTACTTCATTCTTGAAAATTTTGAACTTTTCAAAAGATTCAGATTTATGTTTCATTCGATAAAGATAACCATATCTACTAAAATCATCTGTGAAAGTTATGAAGTATTGAAAACCTCCTCTAGCAGTTGAGCTTAATGGTCCACATACATCATAATGTATTAGGCCCAATAAGTCATTAGCCCTCTCACTTTGTCCAGTAAAAGGTGTTTTAGTCATTTTTCCAAGTAAACAAGATTCACATGTATCAAATGATTCATAATCAAATGAATTTAAAAGCCCATTTTGGTGTAGCTTTAAAATGCGTTTCTCATTTATATGGCCTAAACGACAATGCCAGAGGTAGGTCAAGTTTAAATCATTAGATTTAGACTTCTTTGTATCAACGTTATAGATTGGCATTTCATTAGTGTCTTCGGCATCTAAAACATAGAGTCCACTAGTGCATGGAGCATATCCATAGAAAATGTTATCGTGATAAATACTGCATTTATTATTCTTAATAATAAATTCAAATCCTTTCTTGTCCAAACAAGAAACAGAAATAATATTCCTACACAAAGTAGGTACATAATAACAACTTTCTAAAGATAAAATAAGTCCACTAGGCAAAGGTAACTCATAAGTTCCTACAGCTAAAGCAGCAACTCTTGCTCCATTGCCAACTCGTAAGTACACTTCGCCTCTTGCCAATGATCTACTCCTTTTTAGACCCTGCACATTTGTACAAATGTGAGATCCTGATCCAGTATCTAATACCCAAGAATCAGAAGCAGAAGCAGATAAATTTAATTCTATAACATAAATACCTGAAGAGGTAGTCTCACCACCCTTTTTCTTCTTCAGATCATCCAAATAGAGCCTGTAATTTCTTTTCCAATGGCCTGGCTCATTACAGAAAAAACAGATTCCTTCCTTTGCTTTAGGTTCAGCTTTGGATTTGGGCTTGGGCTTTGGCTTTGGCTTGGGCTTCTGAAAGCCTTTAAAGACCTTGCCCTTTCCCTTTCCAACCCTTTTCATCCCCTTTCCCTTATTGACCATGAGAACATCCTTGGTGTTACTCTTGATGTTCTTTTCAGCAGTTTTCAGCATCCCATGCAACTCTGAAACAGTCTTCTCCATACTATGCATATTGAAATTCATAATGAAGCTATCATAAGCTTCAGGCAAAGATTGGAGAATAATATCCACAGCCAGTTCTTGTTCAATATTGAGACCAAGCTTGTCCAAGTGATCAAGATGACCCTTCATCTTGAGAACATGAGGACTGACAGAGCCACCAGTAGTCAGCTTGCAAGAAAGCAATGCCCTGATGGTATTGAACCTTTCAATTCTAGCTTTCTCTTGGAACATTTCCTTGAGATGGCCTATCATAGTATAAGCCTCCATTTCCATCAGTTGCTTTTGCAGCTCAGATTCCATACATCTAAGCATGACACAAGTGACATCAGTAGAATCATTGAGATGCTTGGTATAAGCATCCTTTTGTGCTCTAGGAGCATTGGCAGCTGGTTCCTCAGGGATGGGTTGATCAAGGATGTATTCCTTTCTCTCATGCCTAAGAACAATTCTTAGGTTTCTGTACCAGTCAAGAAAATTAGTCCCATTGAGCTTATCCTTCTCAAGGATCGATCGCAGTGACATGGTAGGTGTAGTGTTTGAAGTCATTATCTACAACAAATATATGCAAAGTCCATTCAGTATTTTATTAAATATTTATAAGGTATAATAAAAACTCCCACTAAATTTACTCAAATCAATAACCCTCTAAGTTAATTTTAGAAATTTTAGTGGGCCAAGATCCATATTTCACCATACTCTAAGTGAGCTTTGGCTCATGACCTAAAATATGGTTATTTAGGTAGATAACTCTTATCAATTACATCTCATGTAACTCTTGGATGGTATGGGATTTGACATCACATGTCATGGCTAAAAATCCCATCTAATGCCCTAGGTCCAAAACCATTTTGATAACCTAGTTAAGTCAAACCATATCAAACATTTGGATAGCACTATTATCCAACTTGCCTTCCCCAGATAAATTTATACACCCTGCTTTGGCAGGCTCATATATAATAATCTAAGGCTTGACAAGTGTTGAACTTATGGAAGGCATTATAATGACTTAATATTAAATGAGGGTTCATTTTTATTTAATCGTATTCAGTTATTGTTATGTTGTATTGCATGGCATCATATGGCATCACATACATGGCATCACATGGCATCGCATACATAACAACAAATAAATAAATGTAACATAGCATGGCCCAAATCTAAGTTGATCTTCATAAGCCAATATGAAGATCAATGGTCAAACCTAGGTAATATTACAATTACAAATTGAGCCTCCAACTTGGATCTCCATCTTCTACCATGGATCTCCCTTTTGGTTCCCACCTTGGATCTCCATCCTGGGCCTCCAACTTGAATTGCACCATGGGTCTTGATTTACAAAAATTATTGTAATTTATTCTACACTTTTCTAATAAAATAAATACAACAAAACAAAAATGACTCGCAGGCCGTATTTAAAATTACAACCCATAAAAATAAAATCCAATCACATTGGTCTGAGGGCCATGCTATGCACCATGCATAAAACAACAAACATGTATAACATAATAATCTATTTAGTTATTAAATCCAATCATTATGTTAAAAATAAACTAATGTGACAATTCTTTTGGGGTCAAAGGGCAGCGCCCCTTGCGGGGTCCTAGGGGCAGCGCCCCTAGTAGGGTTCCAAGGGGCATCGCCCCTTGGCAGGGTCCAAGGGGCAGTGCCCCTGGCAGGGTCCGGGGGCAGCACCCCAAGTGGCGGTCCCGCTGACTCTTCGGTGAGTCCGACGGTAAACACTTTACCTTAACTCTTCGGTGAGTTACCTTTCAAATTTCTGAACATTAATGAATTTTCGTAATCAAATTACTATAAAATCAATTTGTTCAAAATAGACAAAAACGCTCAATTAAAATAGCCACCTTAAAACCCTTATTTGTGTCAAGGAAGCAATTAACCAATTTTCGTAATCATATTACTAAATCAGTTTGTTGCTTAAAAACATCACTTTTTGTAAACATTTTACAGTCTGAAAAATTTGTTCAAAACAGATCAAAAAAAATTTTTTTTTTATTAAAACAGACGCATCCATTAAGAAAAGCCCTAATTTGTGTAATCAAAATTACAGCTTGAACGAATCTATAGAAAACATATCCATTCTGCATAATCTGTTTAACATTTAAACAGATTGCCCTTAACACATAATCTGCATAATCACAAAATTTCTGTTTCAGATTTAATTAAAAACAATTTTCCTAATTAAATAGAAAATGTTTTTCTAATTAAAATAGGAAACAAATAAGCTGCTTCAATTAATCATATTAATCAAAACAGAATACATAACAGATTTAAATCCTTAAGTGATTAGGTTTTTGAAAACAGAATTTCTGTTTCAGATTTAATTAAAAATGATTTTCCTAATCAAATAGAAAACGTTTTTCTAATTAAAATAGGAAACAAATATGCTGCTTCAATTAATCATATTAATCAAAACATTATTCTTAATTCGTTTTTCATAAAAACATCATACAAAATTCGTTTTTCATGAAACAGCATTCTTAATTCATAAAATCAAAAACTGCTTTTAGTTTAATCATATTAAACCATTACAAACATTAATCAAATTAATTTTTAATTCTGTTTTCAAATAGATTACCCAGAATTGTCACAAAACAAATCAAAACCCCTTTTGATAATTTTGAAACCCTTTTCAAAACGAATCTTAAACCCTAACATATATCACATATACACAGAATCAATTAATCGAATTACAAGTGGCTCTGATACCACTGTTGGGATCCGTGATCCAAACGCAGCGGAAAAATTAAAATTTTATCACGTTCCCAAGCCAGGATCCATGTAATTTGACTAATTGATTAAATCTATGGTTTTTAATCATCTTACCAAAACGCAGAAGAGGTAAGATTCTCTGGAAGGGTAAGAGGAGGTTCACACCGGTGACACCTTACCTCGAGCTTTTTGGCTTGGTTGTTCGGATCAAGACGTCTCCAAAAGGATGCGTCCTCTATAGGTATCCACACGAACAGCCCTTCACAAAACGAATTTGAGTGTGTGTGCGTGCTAGCAACCTCTTGACTGTCTTACAAATCAAGAACAAAAAGGAAAACTCTGTCTTTATTTTCTAAGAGGAAAGAAAATGAATTTGGAGGCAAAAACAAGTGTGTGAAACCCTAGAGAATATAACATATTTATAGACTCCAAGTTAGGGTTTCACTTACCAATAACCTTTTGGTAATTTTCAATTATTATATTCTGATTTTGTTTAAAAACAAATCAAAAATAATATCTTATTTATTTATTTAAAATAACATTTATCTTAAATAAATAAACAAATAAATAAATAAATAAAACACTTTAATTATTTATTTCCACAAAGTTTATTTTGGGCTTATTAAACCCATATCCATTTTGGGCTTGTTCTAAGTGTGTGACCCTGTAGGTTCACATAACATTGGCAGTGGGCCTAAATCTCTATTTAGGCCTACAAGTCATAAGTGGCCTCTAGCAAGACATTATGACTACCCAAGTCATGTGAAGTCAATAATCCGACATAACCTAATTACAGTGAATTTTATTGTCCCTTTATCACATGATATCTTAATTGAACATAAGGCATAGAATGTCATCCTTATATAGTTCAATATTATGACTTGATTCTAAGTAGACTGAAAATGATAACTCTTTATCAATTCATTTTAGCATGGCCATGCATTTTCATTCAGTCTATCTCATCAAGGGGCCTCTAGATATCTTTCTCATATTAATGAGGGATAAATTCCTTCTAAATTACTCACATTCCTCACATAACTAATTTTATATCCAACAACATTCTTTTAATCATCTGGTTAAAGACAATGTTAGAATGTGTCAAAACATAAAATAGCTATGTAGAAATCCATGATGATTTCAAAGTCAAAGGACCAAAATAAAATTACTGTGATAAGAAGTACTTATGACAATAATCTATGTAGTATTCTCATAGTGGGTCAATCCAGTACATGATCTCTCATCATGTACCTATGAGTTGACTTAATATCTCATATTTATGATTAGTAAAACATAACCATTAGTCAACATCATACTAGCCTTAATACTTTAATATTCATATAATGAATAAATGGCTAGGGATAATTAGAATAGAACTCTTATTTTAATCTAAGGGTTTTACTATCAAGTCACATACTTGATGGCCTTAGTAAGAATTAACCATTCATGTAATTATCATAAAATCAAATGATAATATAATACCTCTTTATTAATAAAATAATAAAGTCAATACATAATCACAAATGATTGACCTAGTGCATATCACTAACACCCATGATATATCAAATCGAACTGACTCAGAGGGCTAAAATGGGGCTATAAACTTTGTCTATAGCAGTCCATTTTTGGGCCCAAATATTTTTGTCTATGCCTATGGATTTGATAGAGTGGACTTTCAGACTTAGGCTATAAATGGACGTTCGTGGCAGCATTGGTTGACCCACGGGGCCTAAAATAAATCAAATCGAAGCTGACTAAGAGGGCTATAATGGGCACTATAAACTTCATCTATAGTAATTTGTCTTCAGGCCTAAATACCTTTACATAGGCCCATTGATTTGATAGAGTGGGCTTTCACACTTAGGCTTCAAATGGACTTTCCTAGCTGCATCAGTTAACCCACGAGGTGCATAATTTATCAAATCAAAGCTGACTCAAATGGCTATAATGAGGGCTATAAACTTTGTCTATAGTAGTCCATCTTTGGGCCTAAATATTTTTATCTAAGCCCATGGATTTAATAGCATAGGCTTTCGCACTTGGGCTTCAAAATGGACAGTCATGGCAGCATCAGTTGACCCACGGGGCCCATAATATTTCAAATTGAAGCTCACTTAGAGGGTCATAATGGGGCTATAAAATTCATCTATAGGAGTCCATATTTGGACCTAAATACCTTTACTTAGGCCCATTGATTTGATAGAGTGGGCTTTCGCACTTGGGCTTTAAATGGATGTTCGTGCCAGCAGTGGTTGACCCACGGGGCCTATAATATATCAAATCGAAGTTGACTCAGAGGGCTGCAATGAGGGCCATAAACTTTGTCTATATCAATCCATTTTTGGGCCTATATATTTTTGTCTAGGTCTATTGGTTTGATAGAGTGGGCTTTCGCACTTAGGCTTCAAATAAACATTCATGTCAACATCGGTTGTCCCATGGGGCCCATAATCTAACAAATCAAAGCTGACTCAAAGGGTTATAATAGGGGCTATAAATTTCATCTACAGTAGTCTATCATGTGCGTAAATACCTTTATTTAGGCCAATTGATTTGATAGAGTGGTCTTTCGCACTAGGACTTTAAATGGATGTTCATGGCATCATCGATTGACCCACGGGGCCCATAATATATCAAATCAAAGCTGAGTGAGAGGGCTATAAAGGTGGCTATAAACTTTGTCTGAAGTTTTCCATATTCACTCATTTATACCTTTATTAGGTCCATTGGTTTGATAAAGTGGGCTTTCATGGTTTGGCTTTAAATGGATATTCATTGCAGCATCGATTAACCCACAGGGCCTATAATATATCAAATCGAAGCTGACTCAGAGGGCTAAAAAGGGGGCTATAAATTTTGTCCATGATAGCTCGTCTTTGGGCCCAAATACTTTTCTTTAGGCCCATTGATTTGATAAAGTGGGCTTTCGCACTTGGGCTTCAAATGGATGTTTGTGACAGCATCGATTGACCCATGGGGTCTATAATATGTCAAATCGAAGCTGACTCAGAGGGCTATAATAGGGGCTTTGAACTTTGTCTATAGCAATCCATCTTTGGGCCCAAATATTTTTATGTATGCCCATGGATTTGATAGTGTGGGCTTTTTCACTTGGGCTTCAAATGGATGTTCAACATCAGTTGACCCATGAGGCCCATAATATATCAAATCAAAGCTAACTCAGAGCGCTATAATGGGGGCTATAAACTTTAAATATAGCGGTCTGTCTTTAGGCCCAAATAATTTTGTTTAGGCCCATTGATTTAATAAAGTGGGCTTTTGCACTTGAGCTTTAAATGGACGTTCATGGCAACATCAGTTGATCCACGGTGCCCATAATATGTCAAATTAAAGCTGACTCAGAGGGCCACAATGGCGACTATAAACTTTGTCTATAGTAGTTCACCTTCAGACCTAAATATCTTTACTTAGGCCCATTGATTTGATAGAGTGGGCTTTCACACTTGGGCTTCAAATGGATGTTTGTGGCAGCATCAATTGACCCATGGGGCATATAATATATCAAATCGAAGCTGAATCAGGGGGCTACAATGGGGGCTATAAACTTTGTCAATAGCAGTTCATTTTTGAACCTAGATACTTTTGTCTAGGCCTATGGATTTGATAGAGTGGGCTTTCACACTTGGGCTTCAAATGGACGTTCGTGGCAACATCGGTTGTCCCATAGGGCCCATAATCTAGCAAATTGAAGCTGACTCAGAGGGCTATAATTAGGGTTGTGAATTTCATCTATAGCAGTCCGTCTTGGGCCTAAATACCTTTATTTAGGCCCATTAATTTGATAGAGTGGGCTTTCATACTTGGGCTTCAAATGGATGTTCGTGGCAGCATCGGTTGACCCACGGGGCCAATAATAAATCAAATCGAAGTTGACTCAAAAGGGCTACAATTGGGCTATAAACTTTGTCTATAGTAGTCCATTTTTAGGCCCAAATATTTTTGTCTAGGCCCATGGATTTGATAGAGTGGGTTTCGCACTTAGGCTTCAAATGGACGTTCGTGGCAGCATCGGTTGATCCACGAGGCCTAAAATATATCAAGTCAAAGCTTACTAAGAGAGCTTTAATGGGCATTATAAATTCATCTATAGCAGTCCATCATCGGGCCTAAATACCTTTACATAGGCCTCTTGATTTGATAGAGTAATCTTTTGCACTTGGGCTTCAAATGGACATTCCTGGCACCATCAGTTGACCCACGGGGCACACAATTTATCAAAAAAATCTTACTCAAAGGGCTATAATAGAGGCTATAAACTTTGTTTATAGTAGTCCATCTTTAGGCCCAAATATTTTTATCTAGACCCATGAATTTGATAGTGTAGGCTTTCGCACTTGGGCTTCAACAGGGACGTTCATGGCAGCATCGGTTGACCCACAAGGCCTATAAGATATCAAATTGAAGCTAACTTAGAGGGCTACAATGGGGGCTATAAACTTTGTCTATAGCAGTCCATTTTTAGACCTAGATATTTTTGCCTAGGCCTATAGATTTGATAGAGTGGGCTTTCACACATGGCTTCAAATGGACGTTCATGGCAGCATCGGTTGTCCCACGGGGCCCATAATCTAGCAAATCAAAGCTGACTCGGTAGGCTATAATTGGGGCTATAAATTTCATCTATAGTAGTCTGTCTTTGGCCTAAATACCTTTATTTAGGCCCATTGATTTGATAAAGTGGGTTTTCGCACTTGGGCTTCAAATGGTTGTTCGTGGTATCATCGGTTGACCCATGGGGCCCATATTATATCAAATCTAAGCTGACTTTGAGGGCTACAATAGGACTATAAACTTTATCTATATTAGTCCATTTTTAGGCCCAAATATTTTTGTGTAGGCCCATGGATTTGATAGAGTGGGCTTTCGCACTTGGGCTTCAAATGGACATTCGTGGTAGCATCGGTTAACCCATGGGCCCCAAAATATATCAAATTGAAGCTGACTAAAAGGGCTATAAAGGGGGCCATAAACTTTATCTATAGCAGTCCATCTTTAGGCCTAAATAGTTTTATCTAGGCTCATGGATTTGATAGTGTAGGCTTTCGCACTTAGGCTTCAAAATGGATGTCCGTGGCAGCATCGGTTAACCCACGATACCTATAATATATCAAATCAAAGCTAACTGAGTGGGCTATAATAGGGGCTATAAACTTTGTCCATAGCGGTTCGTCTTCAGGCCCAAATACCTTTGTCTAGGCCAATTGATTTGATAGAGTAGGCTTTCCCATTTAGGCTTCAAATGGATGTTCGTGGCAGTATTGGTTAACCCACGTGGCCCATAATATATCAAATCGAAGCTGACTTAAAGGGCTATAATGGAGGCTATGAGCTTTGTCTATAGTAGTGCATCTTTGGGCCTAAATATTTTTTTCTAGGCCCATGGATTTTATAGAGTGGGCTTTCGCACTTGGGCTTCAAATGCACGTTCGTGGCAGCATCGGTTGACCCACAAGGCCCATAATATATTAAATTGAAGCTGATTGAGTGGACTATAATAGTGGTTATAAACTTAATCTATAGCATTCCATCTTTAGGCCCAAATACCTTTATCTAGGGCAATTGATTTGATAGAGTGGGCTTTCGCACTTATGCTTCAAATGGATGTTCGTGGCAGCATCGGTTGACCCACGGGGCCCATAATATAGTAAATTGAAGCTAATTGAGAGGGCTATAAAGGGTACCATAAACTTTGTCCATAGCAGTCCATCTTCACTCCTAAATACATTTATTTAGGCCTATTGGTTTGATAAAGTGGGCTTTTGCAGTTTGGCTTCTAATGGATGTTCATGGTAGCATCGATTGACCTATGGAACCCATAATATACCAAATCGAAGCTGACTCAAAGGGCTACAATGGGGCCTATAAAGTTTGTCCATAGTAGCCTGTCTTTGGGCCCAAATACCTTTATTTAGGCCCATTGATTTGATAATGTGGGCTTTCACACTTAGGCTTTAAATGGACGTTCATGGTAGCATCGATTGACCCACGAGGCCCATGATATATCAAATCAAAGCTAACTTATAGCACTATAATGGGGGCTATAAAATTTGTATATAGCGGTTTGTCTTCAGGCCCAAATAATTTTTTTAGGCCCATGGATTTGATAGAGTGCGTTTTCACACTTGGGCTTCAAATGGACGTTCATGGCAACATTGGTTGACTCACGGGCCCAAAAATATATCAAATCAAAGCTGACTAAGAGGGCTATAAAGGGGGCCATAAACTTTATCTATAACAGTCCATCTTTGGGCCTAAATATTTTTATCTAGGCCTATGGATTTGATAGTGTAGACTTTCGCACTTAGGCTTCAAAATGGACATCCGTGGTACCATCGGTTGACCCACGGGGCCTATAATATATTAAATCGAAGCTGACTGAGTGGGCTATAAACTTTGTCCATAGCGGTTGGTCTTCAGGTCCAAATATCTTTGTTTAGGCCCATTGATTTGATAGAGTAGGCTTTCCCACTTGGGCTTCAAATGGACGTTCATGGCAGTATTGGTTGACCCACGGGACCCATAATATATTAAATCGAAGCTGACTCAAAGGACTATAATGAAGGCTATAAGCTTTGTCTATAACAGTGCATCTTTAGGTCTAATTATAAAAATACTAAAATAGAGAAATGTATATATTTTTAACAAAAGTACTACTAAAATTTAATTAATTTAATTTTGTTAGAGATAAATAAAAGTTAACTTAATTAAAATGGGAAACATACTTTTAATTAAATTAGAATTATATATTAATTAATTTAATTGTTATTAGGGATAAATAGAAGTTAATCTAATTAGAATATGAAATATACTTTCAATTAAATTAGAATTACATTTTAATTAATTTAATTTAATTTTTATTAGCAAATGACTAAATTGTCCAATTTTTATATAATAATAAGTAAAAACTTTTTTATAATTTTGGTTGTTCCCCCTCCCCTTCGTACATAAATTTATGTTTTTAATTTAAAATATTAGAAATTAAAATAAGTAAATTTATTTTTATCGATGAAAAAATTTTAAATGTGATATAAGTATTAAAAGGTAAAAAATAGTATGAATATTAGAAATATAAAATTTCAGGGACTAAAAAGAAATAATTTTTGTTAAAAAATTGACAAAAGGGTTTAAAACTTCAAATCCGTAAAGCTCAAAAGCCTAGACATACAAAATAAAACTTTAGAAGCTTAAAACTAAAAAGTCAATAAATTTAGGAGTTTCAATATACTTTATTTTATGCCAAATTAAAATTGTACAGTTTGCAAGTATATAAGACGAACCCGCTCCATAAGCTGTTCTAGAAATCTGTTCAAGATAAATCTAAATCTATACTCTTAAAAAAAGTTCAAATCTTGTTTCAAATTAAATCACACATAGAAAATCTTCCTTTTATGTTTAGGTAATTCACCCAAAAATTTTCTGATCTAATAATATAAAAATAAAAACTTAAGTAAAACTCTACTAAATTTTAGTTTATTCTACTAAAATAAAATTTAGTAGAATTTTGCTTAAGTTTTTATTTTTTATAATATTAAATACTCTTTTAATTCTCTATTATAATTATTAACCATATACGGAAAATACGTTATCCATTATTTTAATTACTAATTTTTTTGAAAGTATTATATCCAATTGTTAAAAATATAATATATAAAAAAATTTAACAAAATTATCGAGGGTAAACATTTTTTGATATAAAAAATTTATTGAAAAATTTATTATAATTAAGTATACAATGTATCAAAAATGTAAAATATACTAAATTGTAAAAAATATATTCAAAATAGATGCAAATAGTAGACTTCAAACAAATTGTCCATTATTTTCAATGAGCATTTCTGAAACTTCCATACTAAACGTTCTAGCAGGGCTTCTAATCAAATCATCCATGTACATTTGGTGGTACCACTGTACCGCATTTCATATCTAATAGCAAATAAGTAAAAGAAGAACTTCTCAGAAATTAGTGCATAAAAGTCCACAATTTTAACTCACTTCTTGCAGATGCTTCTCCAACGCTTTAAGCTTTGAATCTCCCTCTGCACGGTGATGAACTAAATTAGATCGCATTTTGCCAATTGATTTGTCAAGGTTGTAGACAACAAAAACATTTAGGGATAATTATTGTGTGCCCTCTATGTGTTGGCTTATTACATTACTTTATTCCTAACATTTAAAAAAATATTTATTCATCCATAATATTTATAAAATCATATACTATTTCATTCTAAGAAAGGATTAATAGTATATAATTTTGCAAATGTCAGGAATAAATAAATATTTTTTCAAATGTTAAGAATAAAATAGTATAATAGGTATACAGCAATTATCCCAAACATTTAAAGTTAAAGGGAAAAAAAGAATTTTATTCTGAAAATTAAAATATTTGACTGATGCTACCTATGTTCTGCACCAATGGACCTTGTCCAAATTTGTAACATCCATTGCCAATTGAGTTGTCACCAAAAGGGGGCAAAATACATTCGCAGAAGAAAATAGGACAAGCAACACTTAAAGAGCATAAGAAAGCAAAGCTCTGTTCCTTCACACACTCTCTATAGATGAAATTTTGAGCAACATAAGACAATCGCAAGAAATATAAACCTTAATCATTAGTTTCCTCTTAGAAAAACTTGTAAGGGACCAAAATCCAAACTAAACGAAGCATATATGCATTAAAGTTAAACCACCAAACACCTTGTGATATTTGCCCTTTTTTTTTTTGCCTCTATATGCCCAGAACCCAATACCAATACAAATGCCAACCAATTCAGAATCTAATTAACAAAAAATCTAATTAACCCAAATTTTATACAAAAATTTTCAATTATTATAGTATAAATACACAAATCAATAAAACCACAAAAAAAAAAAAATTTCACTTTTCAGTTTCTCTCTTCTATAGTAAGCCAAAAAACTGCTAATTGTTAACAATAAAAAACCCTAAGAAAAAAAAGGTACCCAATTTCGCAGAATCAGGAAGCTGAAAAAGATTACAACTTAAAAAAAGAAAGAAAGAAAGAAAGAAAGAAAGAAAAACTCAATTCCTTGGCTGAATTAGACCCGATTACAGAATCTGAGTGGTTTCCATGCTTCCATTAGTTGAATCTTTGTTACCATAATCTTCATAAGAGCAAAGAATATCATCACTACCAAAATCAAAACCTTTTGAACCTGAATTTGAACGATCAGGAGACCCAAATGCCATTTTGGGAATACAAACTCAAGATTTGATCAAAGATTGAATCTTCATTAATAGAGGAAGCAAAAGAGCAGAGAACTTGGCTTCGAAGGAAGAGAAAGAGATACAAATTTTTTTTAAATCTGCTTTAAATCTGTAACAACCTATAAAAATCTGCTTCATTTCACCTTCTTCTTCCCTTATATGGCTCTCTGCAAGACATGGAGTAAAGGAAAGCAATTCTTTATTCAATTGTTACAGCAAATGCTGTCATTTTAAAGCCTTGTTTGAAATGACACAGTTTTTATTGGTTCAACTCCTATTGTGTTGCCTCTTCCTCATCAAAACATAACATTTTGCTGTATTGTCCTGTAAGGAGTAAAAGGTCTCTTGTTGATGTGCCATCTCCTATACCATAATGTACGCCATCCCAGTAGTATTCCATACATAATACATGTCCCATAATCCATGCAAAAAAACAACATAGGTTCCTAAACTGTAATCAAATCAAGTCGACTAGTGAATTATTTAAAATATTTTGAAATCAAGTCGAGCAAGATATTAAGTTACTTGAGTCAGTTAACAAGTATAATCGAGTTCAAACTTTTTAATATTTGACTCAAAAGGTTGATCAACCGAATCAAATGAAGCTCGACAAGCGCAAATCGAATTTCGACTTCTCCATTCTATACCAATGATCCAGAACCCTTTTGTCCAATCAAAGAATTATGGGCTGATGCAAAATCTTACCTGAACTTGGCAACCAAGAAAACCAAGCTTGAGTCTTATCAGTTCAACAAAAGCCAAATGGATTCACAACATAAACCAGCTCCATATCATGTTCTTCCCTCATGGCTCATGGTCACATGATTCCAATAGCAGAAATGGCCAGACTGTTTGCAAGGCGTGGTGTCAAGACAACCATTGTTACTACTCTCCTTTCAATGCACCTATATTCTTTAGAAGAATTGAAAGAGATAGACATTTATAGGGTGTGGAAATCAACGTTCAGCTCCTAAAATTCCCTTCTGTCGAGGCAGGCCTGCCAGAAGGATGTGAGAACTCAAGCTCCCTTGTTACTCCTGATATGGCTCCAAAGTTCCTTCATGCCGTTAGCCTGCTTCAACTGTCGCTTGCAGAGGTGCTGACAGCATGCCAGCCTGACATTCTTGTGGCAGACACGATATTTCCATGGGCTACAGAAGTTGCAGGCAAGCTTGGGATTCCGAGGTTGTTCTTTACTGGCAATAGTTCTATTGCTATGTGTGTCTTTGAATGCCTCAGATGACATCAACCCACAAAACAGTGGAGTCTGATCTTGAACTCTTTCTTGTGCCTGGCCTGCATTGCCTGATCAGATAATCAAGATGAAACTGCAGTTGTCTACATATTTCAGAGATGAAATGGATGGTGAACTCAAAAAGCTGATGGATCAAGTTTTTGAATCTGATCTTAACTGCTATGGGGCACTCATGAATAGTTTTCAAGAGCTAGAACCAGCATACTCTGATTATTATAGAAAAGGAATGGGGAGGAAGGCATGGCGTTGGCCCTCTCTCACTTTGTAACGAACAAGGAGATAGAAGATAAAGCACGGAGAGGAGATCAAGCCTCCATTGATGGACATGAATGTCTGAAACGACTTGATTCCAAGACACAAAACTCGGTTCTCTACAACTGTTTTGGAAGCTTAATAGAATTTTCTGCTACAAAGTTGCTTGAAATTGCTATGGCTCTTGAATCTTTTAAAGAGAACTTTATTTGGGTTGTGAAGAAAAAACTGCAGAACCATGAAGAAATGGAAGAATGGTGCCAGAAGGATTCGAGAAGAGAATGGAAGGGAAGGGTCTGATCATAAGGGATGGGCACCGCAGATTTAAAATTCTTGATCAAGAAGCTGTTGGAGGGTTTATGACCCACTGTGGATGGAACTCAACAATGGAGGGGGTGAGTGCAGGGGTGCCGATGGTCACATGGCCACTCTACGCAGAACAGTTTGATAATGAATTGCTAATTAAAAATGTTCTGAAAATTGGAGTTGGAGTTGGTGCCTCAGAATGGTCATGATATGAGAAGAAAATTTTGATAAAGAAGATATAGAGAAGGCCGTGACCAAGTTGATGGGTGGTGAAAAAGCTGAGGAAATAAGAAACAGAGCAATGGAACTGAAACAGATGGCACGAAGAGCCGTTGAAGAAGGAAGGTCATCTTACTCTGACATAAGTGCATCGCTAGAAGAACTGAGGGCCCTCAAGACAAGCAAAGCGATAGCTAATTAGAACTAGATAACCAAATTGCTAATGTAAAAGCGACATATAAGAATAAGAAAACAAGGTAGAGAGGAATTTACATGCTTTTATTGAAACAAATTGAGGCCGAGTAGTACTACTATAATTAGATAAGCCATTTTTAGTGAAATGATGATCATGAAGAACGTTAAGAAGGCAAAAACTAGATTGTTTACAAATTACAGAATGTGTATGATCCGTTTGAAGAGAAGCAAACATACCAGAAAAGACAAATCCTGTTTCAGTTCCAAGCCCTGTTCTTTTCCATGGAGAGAAAGGGCCAAGAAATAACTAGAAAAGACTAATAGCCTAGCATCCTGATGAACACACATGTACTTGAAAAGCTTTTAAAGAACACATCAAAACCTGATCAATTATAGCGGAAACCTGAATAAAACACACAGTAAAGATGGCTGTCCTATGTAATTGCTATACAGTTACAGTAATAAATTATACACAATTTGGAATAATAATTTCATTCGATTAAACGAAACTAGAATTACAATAAGGAGTTTTTACAATCCATAAACGCTGAATCTTGGGGGCAACTTTACATGGCAATAAGAGACATTGCATCGCCTGCTTCCATTACTTCTGAACATAGGACAAGCCACAGGAGCACTTTTACTTGAAACATTGGGAAGTTTGATTTTCACCCAATCGTCTGATGCTGGTGAAGAATTAGTAGGATTAGGGGCTGATTTCTTTGTGGTTCGATCATAATATAGCGGTGATGAAGGTCGTTTATGGTTATGGCTTGAGTTTGATGCTGATTTGTTTGGTTTCATTGAACGGAACCCCATGAGAGAATCATAAACTATTCTCTTTTCAGGATCAGATAAAGTATCAAAAGCAGATTTAACAATCTTGAAAGCTCCTTCAGCAGCAACCGACTTGTTTTTATCAGGATGCAAAACGAGGGCTCGTTTCTTGTAATGCGACTTGATGGCAATGGTGTCCGCAGTGGACGGATCATCAACAATGCCGAGAATTTCATATAAACTTTTCTTGTTGGAAGATAACTGGTGAATCATATAAGCAGTGCAGAATTCTTCGACCTGAGGCAGGCTTGGATTGAATTCTTTTGCAGCAGTAAGATTCCTTAGAGCCATATCCATGTTTCCAAGCTTGAAAAACTCTTCGGCCATGTCTCTGGCCTTCTCTGCAGCGAGCTTGACGATATCGCTATACATGATCGGAGATGAGGAAGCGATTTTGTTGGGTTAAGGGTTTTTTTTTTCTTTTTGTTAGGGTTGTAAAGATCAACAGATCAAACATTGATCGGAGGTGACGCCACAAGGATCGATTTATAGACCAGATGAACAGCGTGAAAATAAAGCTCCAGTGAAGGAAATTCCGTACCTGGGGCTAATTACCAACTCCAAGTTATCTTCTATTGATTAAACGGTGAGTTTTGACAGTGAGTGAGTGTTTTTTTCACATCTTCATGCCTGTAAAAATTATATTTGCGATTTTTTAATTATTAAATGTCAAAATTATTATTGTAATGTAATGTAAATAAGTACTCAATATTTTGAAAATAGATTTCATATATTTTAATTAATTTTTTCAAAGTATTTCTCAAATTTTCTAGTAAATAAAAAATAAAAAATAATGATTTTTTTGGGGCCAATAATATAAATTAATGATTCAAACTTTCGCAAATATGTAAAAAATGATAGAATACACAATAATGGTAATTCTTAACTGCACTTGAATTAAATGAATCAAAGGTTAAATATTTTCTTTAGAATTAGATAAAAATTAATTTTATAAATTTATAATTTCGAAATTTGAACCTCCTGTTTAGGATGTTCTCACAAAAAAATAAACATTAAATAATTATATCTTACTCCTCAACTTGATTTGTCCTTAGGGATCATTTGGTCCATACTTTGTAAATGAAATCAAAATGAAATAAATCGAAAATGAAATGAAAATTTTAATAAAATATTTAGTTTATAAAGAAATTTAAAGCGAAATTAGAATCAGTACTATATATATATCAAAAAGGTATATTTTATTTTATAAATTTTAATTATATATGACAATATTTAAATATTTGTCCAATTTATAATTAGTTTTACTTGATTTCTATGGGAATAGATATTTATTCCTTAGCCCAATAATAGACATGAGTGATTCTTATTGATGGGAGAATTGCAAAATTTAATCATTCAAACACTAATAATTATAATTGTTCCAATTCCAATAAAATAAATGACCCCTTGGTTCTTCTAAGTATGCATCTAAAACTGACCGAGATGATCCCCCTTTTCACTAACCTTTCTTTCCATCTCTTTAAATTGTTGGTTCAGGTTTACCTTAATTTGATATCTCTCATAAAGGCCCCATATTCACTACAAGAAATTTGATCTATAATGAGGGAAAAAATCGTTGTTAAAAGCTCAAAAATCGTTATAAAAGACAATTAATGACAGGAAATATAATATCATGACCTGTGATTATTGCCTCCATGGGTAAAAGTAAATAATTATAGAAATAGATCCTGTCATTAATAAGTATATAGTGAAAGTAAATTACTGTCATTAAAAAGCCCTTTCAATGACACTAAATCCCATCATTAGTACCACTATATTCCTCTCTTATATAATAATCTAAGAACCAGATTTTTCCTCATTATATCTACATTTAGTGACTAAATAATGCTTTTTAGTGATGAAATTGTTCCACCATTACAAATCATTTTTTAGTAATAGAATTGTTCCTCATTATATGTATGATTGCCCTTTATTAAATATCAATTTTGGTAATGACTTTATTGGCCATTTATTGATTTTCACCCTCAATATAGAATTTTGTAATAATAAAAATAAAAGCTTAATAATTGGTTTTCACCAATAAAATAAAATAAAAACTCAATATAATAAAAGACATTCCATCACTAATAAAATAAAAAATATCAGACAAATTTGTTCCATAATATAATACTTATACATAATCAGAATTTTAGCAAAAATATAGGTTCTATTTGCATAGATCATTCAATATTTATTTATTTCTACTAAGGTAGACAAAAACACATATGGATCTATGTGGATCATTTAATATTTACCCAAAAAAAATTACAAGTCATGTTGGTCCTTGCTTTAACTTTTTATTTGGAGCAACCTACAATAAATTAAACAGAAAAAGAATTTCAATAACGCACATCAAAATTCAACTGCTTATTTAAATTTGTACATCATAAATATTATTATTGATATACATGTAAAAGTAATAAGATTTCCTTTTTACCTAAATATGATGTGGATGAGGCAACATTGAAGTTTATCAATGGATTTGATAGAGTGGGCGTGCGCACTTGGGCTTCAAATGGACATTCGTGACAACACTGATTGACCCACGAGACCCATAATATATCAAATTAAAGCTAACTTAGAGGGTTATAACAAGTGCTACCCACTTTGTTTGTAGCAATCTATCTTCTGTCCCAAATTCCTTTATTTAGGCCCTTAAATTTGACATTAAAGTTTATGTTTCTTTTTTTGGAATTTTTTGTCTTTTCCTTTTTAGTTTTAAGGTTTTTTTCGTAGGCATTATTTATTTACCTCTTTGAGTTATTTTGAGATAGTTTTTAATTAATTAAAAATAAATTACGGACGTAATTCTTCTAATTCCTCTAGTATTCTTTGAATCAATAGGGTTTTGGTTTATTATTTTTGAGTATTCTTAGAATCAATGAATTTAATTCTCTCTTAAGTCTTTTCGCTACATCAGGTGGTATTAGAGCATTGATCTTGACAACATGCCGCTAAGGAGACGAGTGCAGGAGGTGTATGAACGAGACATGGAGTAGAGGGTCTAAGAGATGATTGACGAGCGAATGAATCGAGTGGTGGATCAGTTGACAGATAGATTGTCCATGATATTGGGTAATCAGAATAGAGCCCAAGGAAATGATTGTTTAGAATAGTTTGGTGATGTGAAGAGGTAAAGGATGAGTATGAAGATCAGGCTCCTTACAAACACAATCGGCTTATCGCAGATGATAATAATAGGTGCTGGGAAATAGGCATACAGACTGAGATTCCAGAATTTCATGGTAGCTTTCAAGCTGAAGAATTTTTGGATTGGCTGTCGATGGTCAAGGAGATTCTAGAAGACAAGTGTGTTCCTTTAGTTGCCACGAGATTAAAGGGTAGGGCCACTGTATGGTGGCAACAATCAAAACTGACTTGCACTAGATTGGGAAAGAGTAAAATTGCTACATAGGAGAAGATGAAAAAGCATATGTGATATGCCTTTCTTTCATATAATTTTCAGCGATTAATGTACCAACGTCTGCAAAATCTAAGACAAGGTATGAGATTGGTGGATGATTACACTACTAAATTTTATCAATTGATTACAAGGAATTAAATCTAGCAGATGGAGGATTGGTTGGTAGTAAGGTATATTAAGGGTTTGAGGCCACAACTGCAAGACATAATGAATTTGTTTGATCATATTTCAGTGTCTACAGCTCATCAGAGAGCTTTAGTGGTTGAGAGATAATTATAAAGAACTGCTAATTCAAACACTTGGGGCAGTGGGGCTAGCAATAATAGTGCTGTTGTTAATAATAGTGGTGTCAATGAAATAATAAGTGGTAGTAGTACCAATAGTGGCAGTGGTATCACCGGTAATAACAGAGGCATGAGGCAATTCAATAGACCAACAGGGGGCATAAAATGTTTTGGCTGTAAAGAGGTTGGCCATAGGCTATCTAAATGTAAAAATACGGCGGGGAAAAAGACCCTCTTCCTTGAGGTAGATGATTATGTTGAGAAGGATCGAGAAATTGAGGATGATCCTTTGTATAATGAGGATAAAACAATTGAGGAATTGCTTTTGGATGGAGATATAGGGACTGTCATTGTCGTTAGGCATTCTTACTTAACCCCTAAGGCAAGTTCAAAGGAGGATTGGCTAAGGAGTAATGTCTTTCAGTCTACTTGCACTATCAAAGACAAGGTATGTCGTTTTGCCATTGATAGAGGGAGTTTTGAGAATATAATGTCTATAGAGGTTGTCCAAAAACTAGACATACTGACTGAAAGTCATCCTAAACCCTATAAAATGGCTTGGTTAAAGAATGGTGGGGAAGTTGCAGTGTCTAAGAGAGCTTTAATGTTGTTCTCCATTGGCAAGAAATATAAAGATGCTTTATGGTATGATGTGGCAGCTATGGATGCCTTTCATTTATTATTGGGAAGACTGTGGCAATATGATAGGGACGTGATGCATAATGGGAGAACCAATACTTATAGCTTTGTCTTTAATAGTGTTAAAATTGTGTTGCTACCTAAATAACAAGTGGACATACCAAAACCAGCCAGTAGAACTAGTACTCTATTGTCTTTGGCTCAATTCAATGAGGAGCTATAAGAGTCAGACATAGAGTATATACTATTAGGAAAGGAGGTGGTCGAGCCTGTTACAATCCCAGAAGTTATGGTTCCCTTATTTATAGAATTTAATGACTTATTTCCTGATGAACTGCCTGATGGTTTGCCCCTACTCTACAACATTCAATATCATATTAACTTGGTGCCCGAAACAGCATTGCCAAACAAACCACATTATAGGATGAGTCTCAGTGAGCATGAAGAGTTACGTCGACAGGTGGAGGAGCTACTTGTTAAAGGTCACGTTAGGGAGAGCATGAGCCTTTGTGTTGTCCTTGCCCTTTTAACTCCTAAGAAAGATGAGTTTTGGTGCATGTGTATGGATAGCTGAGCCATCAATAAAATCACCATAAGGTACGGATTTCCTATCCCACATCTGGATGATTTGCTTGATCATATTAGTGGTGTAACTATTTTTACTAAACTTGATTTAAAGAGTGGATATTGTCAAATACGTGTTTGTCTTGATGAGTGGAAAATAACATTTAAGACTAGGGAAGGGCTATATGAGTGGCTTGTGATGCCCTTCGGATTGTCGAATGCCCCTAGTACCTTTATGTGTGTTATGAACTAATTGTTAAGGCCTTTTATTGGCTGGTTTATTGTAGTCTACTTTAATGATATCCTAATTTATAGTGCTAACCATAATGAGCATTTACAGCATGTTTGGGAGGTTTTTAGTGTATTACGCAAGGAATAGTTCTATGTTGCCTTAAAAAAAGTGTCTTTATGTCCCTTAAGGTACTATTTTTAGGGTATGTGATTTATGTAGCAAGTTTAAAAATGGATAAAGCTAAGGTGCAATAGTAAAAGAATGGTCCAGACCAACTACTTTCATAAAAGTGAGGAGTTTTCATGGTTTGGCCTCATTCTATCGGTGTTTCATTATAAATTTTAGCACCATAATGGCTCCTATTATAGATTGCATGAAGGGTAGTCGATTTGAGTGGACAGAAAGAATAGAGGTAGCCTTCAATGTCATCAAGGAATGCCTTACAACAGCCCCAATCTTTGTGTTGCTAGATTTCTCACAAGCTTTTGAACTCCATATTGACGCCTCTAAGGTTGGGATTGGTACTGTCTTGTGTCAAAATAATCGCCCTGTGGCATTTTATAGTGAGAAGTTATCTAGTTCCCAACTCAATTATAGTACGTATGACATTGAGTTTTATGCAGTAGTGCAAGCAGTATGACATTGGTGACATTACCTGTTTCACAGAGAATTTATCTTGTATACTGACCATGATTTTTTAAAGCATTTACACCAGCAGGATAAAGTTTCACCCTACCACACTAGGTGGCTTGCCTATCTTAAACATTTCACTTTTGTGGTGAAGCATAAATCTCACATTACAAACAAAGTAGATGATGCTTTGAGCTAACGGAATAGTTATTGGTAGCTATGCGAGTTAAGGTGCCCGACTTTGATTCTTTTAAGGATTTACTTGCTACTGATCCTTACTTTTCTGTAGTGTTACAAGATGTGCAGGCTAGGAAGAGGCCAAAATTTATGCTGCAAGATGGGTTCTTATTTCAGGGAACTCAATTGTGCATTCCAGATTGCAGCCTATGCCCATAAATCATTAAAGAGTTACATGGTAAGGGACATGTGGGTAGAGATAGAATGTTGCAACTGATTTAGGCTTCATATTTTTTGCCTTTAGTTTGCAAGGAGGTTGCTAGATACGTTCAAAGATGCAAAATTTGCCAGGTTTCGAAAGGAACAACCACAAATACGAGATTGTACATGCCTCTCCTAGTTCCTTCTTAGCCCTGGACTGACATTAGTATGGACTTTATGTTAGGATTGCCATGAACTCAGTGAGTTAATGATTCCATCTTTATTGTTATTGATAGATTTTCTAAGATGGATTAATTTATTCCTTGCAAAAAGACTACAGATGCAGTAACTGTGGCACAACTATTCTTTTAGGATGTGTATCATTTGCACGGGTTACCTACATTCATTGTCTCTAACAGAGATACCCATTTCCTTAGTCATTTTTGGCACAACCTGTGGAAGATGATCAATACTCAACTGAATTTTAGCAGTGCCTATCACCCTCAAACAAATGGGCAAACTAAAGTGGTGAACAGGTTCTTAGGCAACTTGTTGCATTTTCTAGTAGGATCATGTGAAGTGTTGGGATCATAAATTATGTCAAGCAAAATTCACCCACAACCACGCTATTAATCACAACATAAGATTCAGTCCTTGCCAAGTTGTTTACTCAATTCAGCCAAGGGGTCCTTTTGACTTAATGCCCCTACCTAGAAAGACAAGGGTCCAAGGGAAAGCAGCAGATTTTGTTTTAGGTTTGCAAAATGTACACAAGACAATCTTTGATAATCTGTCTACTACTAATTCTCAATACAAACAGCTTGCAGACTAAAAATGCCGACCTTTGGAGTTCGAGGTAGGTGGTTTTATATGGGCAGTCCTGATAAAAGATCACTTTCCAGCAGGGGAAAATAATAAGCTATCTACCACAAAGATTAGTCCAGTTGAGGTAGTATAGAAGATCAATTCCAATGCTTATAATTTGAAGTTGCCTAGCCATGTCCACAATGCATATGTGTTTAATGTTAAGCATTTAATTCCCTTCTCTAGTGATTCTTCTGATGACGATGCTCTGATCAATTTGAGGCCAAATTTTCTGTCACTTAGGGGGAATGATGTGGATGAGGCAGCATTGAAGTTTATGGATGGATTTGATAGAGTGGGCATATGCACTTGGGCTTTACATGGACGTTTACGGTGACACCAATTGACCCACGGGGCCTATAATATATTAAATCAAAGCTGACTCAAAAGGCTATAACAGGTGCTACACACTTCATCTGTAGTAATTCATCTTTGGGCCCAAATTCCTTTATTTAGGCCCTTAAATTTGACATTAAAGTTTAAGTTTCTTTTTTTGGAGTTTTTTGTCTTTTCTTTTTTGGTTTTAGGGTTTTTTCCATAAGGCACTATTTATTTACCTTTTGGAGTTGTTTTGAGATAGTTTTTGATTAATTAGAAATAAATTACAAATATAATTCTTTTAATTCCTCTGGTAAATTACAGACAGGGTTTTAGTTTATTATTTTTGGGTATTTTTAGAATTAAAAAATTTAATTCTCTCTTAAGGCTTCCACTACATCAATATTAGAAGTAAAAAAAAATGATGTCAATATTTGCAGTTCGAAAGATCTTGTAAGATTTAAATGAGGAATAATTTATAGAGTATTAGAAAACATTGTATTTTGTCCACTTGTTATAAAAGAACATTGTATTACATAGATTAACAAAATAAAAGAACAATAAGACAAAAAACTAATGATAAGAAAGTAAAATTAAATAACTAAAAAGAACAAGAAGACAAAAAACTAATGATAAGAAAGTAAAATTAAATAACTAAAAAGAACAAGAAGACAAAAAACTAATGATAAGAAAGTAAAATTAAATAACTAACTTCATTTCTTGATATTTCCACAGAAGTTGAAAGGTTAATAAAACTGAAATAACCTTTTAAGATTATGTAAGTAAAATTAACAAAGTAAAAGTCTGACTTGTTCCTTATGCTAACAACTTTGCCTCACTCTAATTAAAAATCTTGTTGTCCTCATTTATATAAGCTTGAACACATATCAAACAATAGAAGAAGTTCATTACATTAAGACCAGAAAGTAGCCAATAATAACACCCATAAAAATGTAATAACATTATGAATTCTGAAATCCATTACCTATGTCAAATGAAAATATCACCATGCTTAATGGTACTCTATGAAAATCATAACACTAAACTTAGTTTAAAATTATTAGCAATATGTTTTCTTTTTTTTTCTTTTTAAATTAATCACTCAAAATTCTAAGGATTAATAACCTCAAACTTATACATGATCATATAAATTAATCAATTTTATCAACTAAACTATAACTTTGAATAAAATTGAAGATTCATTCAAAATTAATCAACACAAATAAGCATAGAAAAAGACTTGATACTGAAAACATAAAGATAGAACATAATATACCAATAGATTGGCAGGGCACCATGACCATAATATTTAGCACCAAGAGTGCAAGGATAGGTGAATTTATAAAAGTCATCACAATATGAATGACTAGGACTCATTGTTAGTGATATGCACTAGGTTAATCATTTGTGATTATGTACTGACTTTCTTCCTTTATTAATAAAGAGGTATTTCATTATCATTTGATTTTAGGATAATTATATGAATGGTTAATTCTTACTAAGGCCATCAAGTATGTGACTTGATAGTAAAACCCTTAGATTAAAATAAGAGTTCTATTCTAATTATCCCTAGCCATTTATTCATTATATAAATATTAAAGTATTAAGGCTAGTATGATGTTGATTGATGATTATGTTTTACTAATCATGAATATGAGATATTAAGTCAACTCATAGGTACATGATGAGAGATCATGTACTGGATTGACCCACTATGAGAATACTACATAGATTATTATCATAAGTATTTCTCATCAAAGTAATTTTATTTTGGTCCTTTGACCTTGAAATCATCATGGATTTCTATATAGCTATTTTATGTTTTGACACATTCTAACATTGTCTTTAACTGGACGATTAAATAGGATGTTGTTGGATATGAAATTAGTTATGTGAGAAATGTGAGTGATTCAGAAGGAATTTATCTCTCATTAATATGAGAAAGATATCTAAGGGCCCCTTGATGAGATAGACTGAAGGAAAATGCATGGCCATGCTGCAATGAATTGATAAAGAGTTATCATTTTCAGTCTACTTGGAATTAAGTCATAATATTGAACTATACAAGGATGACATTCTATGCCTTATGTTCAATTAAGATATCATATGATAAAGGGATGATAAAATCATTGTAATTAGGTTATGTCAGATTATTGACTACATATTACTTGGATAATCATAATGTCTTGCTAGAGGCCATTTATGACTTGTAGGCCTAAATAGAGATTTAGGCCCACTGCCAATGTTATGTGAACCTACAGGGTCACACACTTAGAACAAGCCCAAAACGAATATGGGTTTAATAAACCCAAAATAAACTCTGTGAAAATAAATAATTAAAGTGTTTTATTTATTTATTTAAGATAAATGTTATTTTAAATAAATAAATAAATAAGATATTATTTCTAATTTATTTTTAAAACAAAATCAGAATATACTAAATGGGAAATTACCAAAAGGTCATTGGTAGGTGAAACCCTAATTTGGAGTCTATAAATATGTTATATTCTCTAGGATTTAACACATATGTTTCCTGCCTCCAAATTCATTTTCTCTCTTTTTAGAAAACAAAGATAGAGTTTTTCTTTTGTTCTTGATTTGTGAGACAATCAATAAGGTTGCTAGCACACACTCCAATTCATTTTGTGAAGGGTTGTTTGTGTGGATACCTATAGAGGACGCATCCTTTTAGAGACGTTTAAATCCGAAAAACCAAAGCAAAAAGCTCGAGGTAAGGTGTCACCGGTGTGAACCTCCTCTCATCCTTCCAGAAAATCTTGCCTCTTCTACATCTTGGTGAGATTCTTGAAACCCTAAATTTAATCAAGTAGTCGAATGACATGGATTCAGGTTTGGGAACGTGATAAATTTTTAATTTTTTCGCTGCTTTTGTATCACATAACCCAATACTCATTTCCTTGTTGTAGCAAAGACCATAAGCCAATGGTGCTCTTGTAGCTATTCCATAACGACTTGATATAACCATTCAAGAATAATTATACAAAAAAAAAAATCTATGCACATTAAAAGTTGTATATTAGGAAAGGAAAAAAAGTTCACATTTAGAGGAGGCCAAATATAGCCTCAAAAGAACTAGAATCGTAAGAACTTAGTTAAGTCTAATCAAATTTCAAATCGTACCTTTTCTAATAAAAGATAAAAACAAAACTAAAAACCAATTATTAAAGTAGATTTCACAAAGCCAGACAAAAGCATAAATTCACACATAGAGAAAAAAGAAAAGAAAAACTAGAACAAAGAAAAACCAAAACCAGTATATATATATATATATATATATACTAGTAAAATTTCAAAATCAACCAAAGAATTGCTCATCTAGTGGTGTTTATTGAGCATAAGATATCAAATAAAAAAAAGTAACTGTAAATCAAACCAATTACTTGCCTTTCTATCTTCATATGCTGAGACATACAATTTGCTAATGTTGAATATAAGAAGAAAGGAGAAACAAAATGCAGTAATGATACGTAATTAGCCATTGGTTCAATGTTCTTAAGATTAAATAGTAGAAGCTTATTACATTTTTATACTAAAACTTTAGCACAACTTCAAAAGTGCTATGATGGGTATCAATAATTAACTAAGAATGGATTGTAGGAAGCCACTAAGAGGAAGAGCATTCCATTTTTAGGTTTGATAACAATAAATGAAGAGCAGAAAAATCTCATATCAAGATCTTCTATATTTTTGTTTCTTTTTTTTTTTGATACAGAATAGTAAATGAAAACTTTTTGCACATAGATTAAAGCTAAGGCTAGCTTAGGATTTTTTACTTCCTTGCTTATGCCTAAAAGAGTAATGCAGACATATACAATTGCAACATTTAGACTGCAATAACTTGTAACAAATGTTGCAAAAGCTAAAGCAACAAAACAAAATTCATTAAGGGCAATAGAGCATATGGCAATTTACAATTATTTAAATATGTATATAATAATTTAAAATATTAGAAATTAATATATAAAAATTTATTTTTTACTAGTTAAAAAATTTTGAAAGTGATATAAGTGTTTAAAAGTAAAAAATGGTATAAATGTTAGAAATATAAAATTTCAGGGACAAAAAGAAAATAATTTGTATTAAAAAATAAATATAAGGGTTTAAGATTTCAAATTCGTGAAGTTTAAGGGTCTCAATATATAAAATAAAACTTTAGGGGCCTAAAGCTAAAAAACTAATAAGTTTAGGTTTTAGGATGAGTTTTGCCTAAAATAAAATAAAAATCTTATTTTCTTCTTAACTATTACATCAAATCCAGTTTCTTGTCTTGATTCAGTTCCAGGGACGTTTTACGGTGTCATAGTGACACAGTATCATAAAAAAATTTATTGAACCAGTTGCTTTTTTGTTCTTTTAGCCCTTTAATCGGCAACAGTTGTAATTTTTTTTAAAAAAAAACCTCCCTTCCCGTTTCAATCCCACTCTCCCAAAAAGACGTCAACCGCAGGGATGTGATTCTTAAATTACTTAAGAAACTTTCAGGTTGGAATGTGTTTAGACGCATCGAGGATTGATTTTGTCAAAATGATGAATGGTTAAAATCTCTTTTCCTTTCCTCATTAGTCTCACTCTCGATCGTCATCAGTTGCACTCCTCCCACCACCATGATAACGATGATTTTAGGAACAATAAGAACAACTTGAAACTCTTATAGATGAGAGGAAAATTCTCAAAATTTCATTAACGCACAACAAAAAACATCTCCAAAAGTTCCATTTTTTCTCTGAAAAATCTACATATCTATTCTTCCGGTGGGCAGTGAAATGGGTCGATGAGGATTGAAACTGGATCCTATTTGTAAATGTTTTGGCGAGGAAGTGGAAACAATTGAACATGCTTTGAGGGAATGTTCATGGTGTGCCTAATTTTGGTCTCATAGTTACTTTTGATTCCAATTTTGGATGAGTATAAATGACGTTCTGTTCATTCCAGAATGGTTATCCTTCCTTCGCAAATCTCTCCCTGCTAGCGGTATTGAATTAATGGTATAGTGCTTATGGTATTCAAGTTACGCTCAAAATTCTTTTTTTCTTAATTAACAGCACGCAGCTTTTGGATTTTCAGTTTTGCTTGCAGCATGCTTTATGCAGTTTTGTTAGACTGAAAAAACAAACGCAGCAACGCTGGTACCTTCTGAGAGGGGAGAAGTTATTGTTTCCAAAGTAGTTAAAAAAAACAATCACTTATTTATCCACTGGACATTGTTGAAGCTTTAGCATGCTATGGAGGTGTCCAGATGGCCGTTTCTTTAAACCTGCTGTACATGACTCTGAAAAGTAATAGCCTGGTGGTTATTCCTGTTCTGAGATTGCCCTACATAGATTATTCTTACCTTGGATCAATAGTTGAGAATATTCTAACAGTGACTTCTTCCTTCAGTAGTTTGTTTTTAATTATGTTCCTAGGTCTTCAAACAACGTAGCTATTGTTTTTCTTTCTGTTTGTCTTCCGAGGAGGAGGTCCAGATGAATTCGGCCCCTTCATCTATGATAGTTGTTGTTGAATTTCATTTTAATGGAAGTTTTATTCTAAAAAAAAAATTGAGTAATACGAATGGTGATTAAGAATTTTTTTAAGTAATAATCCATACTTTTATTTTTTTCTCAATTTACCCCTCCACTTTATTTATATAGATTGAGTCCTTATATTTTTATTTTTATTCATATTAAACCCTTATACTTTTATTAACCCCTTCAATAAATATAATTTCAAAAATTTTAATCAAATATGTTATAATTTAATTATTTATGTTTTATTTTTAATATAAAAATTATAAAAATACTACTAAATACCAAATACTTTTATGGATTTGATAGAGTGGGCTTTCGCACTTGGGCTTCAAATGCACGTTCGTGGCAGCATCGGTTGACCCACGAGACCTATAATATATCAAATTGAAGCTGACTGAGTGGGCTATAATAGGGGTTATAAACTTCATCTATAGCGTTCCATCTTCAAGCCTAAATACCTTTGTATAAGCCAATTTATTTGATAGAGTGAGTTTTTGCACTTAAGCTTCAAATGGATGTTTGTGACAGCATTGGTTGTCCCACGGGGAACATAATATAGCAAATTGAAGCTAATTGAGAGGGCTATAAAGGGTGCCATAAAATTTATCTGTAGAAGTTCATCTTCGCTCCTAAATACCTTTATTTAGGCCTATTGGTTTGATAAAGTGGGCTTTTGTAGTTTGACTTTAAATGGATGTTCATGGCAGCATCGGTTGACCCACATAGCCTATAATATATCAAATTGAAGCTAACTTAAAGGGCTACAATGGGGGCTATAAAGTTTGTCCATAGCAGCCTGTCTTTGGGCCTAAATACCTTTGTTTAGGCCCATTGATTTGATAATATGGGCTTTCACACTTAGGCTTCAAATGGATATTCACGGTAGCATCGGTTGACCCACGAGGCCCATAATATATCAAATCAAAGCTAACTCATAGCGCTATAATGGGGGCTATAAACTTTGTATATAGCGGTCAGTCTTTAGGCCCAAATAATTTTGTTTAGGCCCATGGATTTGATAGAGTGGGTTTCACACTTGGGCTTCAAATGGATGTTCGTGGCAACATTGGTTGACCCACGGGGCCTAAAATATATCAAATCAAAGCTTACTAAGAGGGTTTTAATGGGTGCTATAAACTTCATCTATAGCAGTCCATTTTCGAGCGTAAATACCTTTACATAAGGCCTATTGATCTGATAGAGTGGGCTTTCGCACTTGGGCTTCAAATGGACGTTCCTGGCAGCATCGGTTGACCCACGGGGCATATAATTTATCAAACAAAGCTTACTCAAAGGGCTATAATAGGGGCTATAAACTTTGTCTATAGCAATCCATCTTTGGGCCCAAGTTTTTTATTTAGACCCATGGATTTGATAGTGTAGGCTTTCGCACTTGGGCTTCAAAAGGGACGTTCGTGGCAGCATCGGTTGACCCATGGGGCCTATAAGATATCAAATCGAAGCTGACTCAGAGGGCTACAATGGGGGCCATAAACTTTGTTTGTAGCAGTCCATTTTTGGACCTAGATATTTTTGTCTAGGCCTATGGATTTGATAGAGTGGGCTTTCGCACATGGCCTTCAAATGGATGTTTATGGCATCATCGGTTGTCCCACGAGACCCATAATCTAGCAAATCAAAGATGACTTAGAAGGCTATAATTGGGGCAATAAATTTGATCTATAGCAGTCCGTCTTGGCCTAAATACCTTTATTTAGGCCCATTGATTTGATGGAGTGGGCTTTCATACCTAGGCTTTAAATGGATGTTCATGGTAGCATTGGTTGACCCACGGGGCCCATAATATATCAAATCGATGCTGACTAAGAGGGCAACAATGGGGCTATAAACTTTGTCTATAGTAGTCCATTTTTGGGCCCAGATATTTTTATCTAGGCCTATGGATTTGATAGAGTGGGCTTTTGTACTTAGGCTTCAAATGGATGTTCGTGGCAGCATCGGTTGACCCACGGGCCTCAAAATATATCAGATCGAAGCTGACTAAGAGGGCTATAAAGGACTTAATAAACTTTGTCTATAATAGTTTATCTTTGGGCCTAAATATTTTTATCTAGGCCTATGGATTTGATAGTGTAGGCTTTCGCACTTGGGCTTCAAAATGGACATTTGTGGCAGCATCGGTTGACCCATAGGGCCCATAATATATCAAATCAATGCTGATTGAGTGGGTTGTAATAGGGGTTATAAACATTGTCCATAGCGGTCCGTCTTCAAGCCCAAATACCTTTGTCTAGGCCCATTGATTTGATAGAGTAGGCTTTCCCACTTGGGCTTCAAATGGACGGTCGTGGTAGTATTGGTTGACCCACGGGGCCTATAATATATCAAATCGAAGCTGACTTGAAGGGCTATAATGGAGGCTATAAGCTTTGTCTATAGCAGTGCATCTTTAGGCCTAAATATTTTTTTCTAGGCCTATGGATTTGATAGAGTGGGCTTTCGCACTTGGGCTTCAAATGCACGTTCGTGGTAGCATCGGTTCACCCATGGGACCCATAATATATCAAATTGAAGCTGACTGAGTGGGCTATAATAGGGGTTATAAACTTCATCTATAGCATTCCATCTTCAGGCCCAAATACCTTTGTCTAGGCCAATTGATTTGATAGAGTGGGCTTTCGTACTTGGGCTTCAAATGAATGTTTATGGCAGTATCGATTGACCTACGGGGCCCATAATATAGCAAATTGAAGTTAATTGAGAGGACTATAAAGGGTACCATAAACTTTGTCTATAGCAGTCCATCTTTGCACCTAAATACCTTTATTTAGGCCTATTGGTTCGATAAAGTGGGCTTTTGTAATTTGGCTTCAAATGGATGTTCAGGGTAGCATCGGTTGACCCACAGAGCCCATAATATATCAAATCGAAGATGACTCAAAGGGCTACAAAGTTTGTCCATAGTAGCTTGTCTTTGGGCCCAAATATCTTTGTTTAGGCCCATTGATTTGATAAAATGGGCTTTCACACTTAGGCTTTAAATGGACGTTCATGGTAGCATCGATTAACCCATGAAGCCCATAATATATCAAATCAAAGCTGACTCATAGCGCTATAATGGGGGCTATAAACTTTGTATATAGCAGTTTGTCTTTAGGCCCAAATAATTTTGTTTAGGCCCATGGATTTGATAGATGGGGCTTTCACACTTGGGCTTCAAATGGACGTTCATGGCATAATCGATTAACCCATAGGGCCCATAATATATCAAATCGAGATTGAATCAGAGGGCTATAATGGGGGATATAAAATTTGTCTATAGCAATCCATCTTCGGGCCCAAATATTTTTTTCTAGGCCCATTGGTTTGATAGAGTAGGCTTTCGCACTTGGGCTTCAAATGGATGTTTGTGGCATCATCGAATGACCCACGGCACCCATAATATATCAAATCGAAGCTGACTTAGAGGGCTATAATAGGGGCTATAGAATTCATCTATAGCCATTCATCTTTAGGCCCAAATATATTTGTTTAGGCCCATGTATTTGATAGAGTGGGCTTTCGCAGTTAGGCATCAAATGGACATTCTTGGCAACATCGGTTGACACACGGGACACATAATATATCAAATCAAAGCTGAATCATAAGGCTATAATGGGGGCTATAAAATTTTTCTCTAGCAGTCCATCTTTGGGCCCAAATATTTTTATCTAGGCTTATGGATTTAATAGTGTGGGCCTGCGCACTTAGGCTTCAAATGGACATTCCTCGCAGCATCAGTTGACGCACGGGGAACATAATATATCAAATCAAAGCTGACTTAGCAGGGTATAATAGGGGCTATAAACTTTGTCTCTAGCAGTGCCTCTTTGGGCCCAAATATTTTTATCTAGGCCCATGGATTTGATAGTGTGGGCTTTCATACTTGGGCTTCAAATGTATGTTCATAGAAGCATCGGTTGACCTACGGGGCCCATAATATATCAAATCAAAGCTGATTGAGTGGGCTATAATAGGGGCTATAAACTTCATCTATAGCAGTCCATCTTTAGGCCCAAATACCTTTGTCTAGGCCCATTGATTTGGTAGAGTGGGCTTTCACACTTAGGCTTCAAATGGACGTTCGTGGTAGCATCGGTTGACCCACGGGGCCTATAATATATCAAATCAAAGTTAACTTAGATCTATAGTGGGGGTTATAAACTTTGTCTATAGCAGTCCATCTTCAGGCCCAAATAATTTTATTTAGGCCCATGGATTTGATAGAGTGGGCTTTCGCATTTAGGCTTCAGATGGACATTCGTGGCAGCATCGGTTGACCCAAATGGCCTATAATATATCAAATCGAACTAGACTCAGAGAGCTATAATGGTGGCTATAAACTTCATCTATAGTTGTCCAACTTTGGGCCCAATTATATTTGTTTAGGCCCACGGATTTGATAGGGCTTTCGCACTTGGGCTTCAAATGGACATTCGAGGCAGGATCAGTTGACCCACGGGGCATATAATATATCAAATCAAAGCTATCTCAGAGGGCTATAATAAAGGCTATAAACTTTGTCAATAATAGTCCATCTTTGGGCCAAAGTATTTTTATCTAGGCCCATGGATTCAATAGTGTGGGCTTTCGCACTAGGGCTTTAAATGGACGTTCGTGGCAGTATCGGTTGACCCTTGGGGCCCATAATATATCAAATGGGACCTGATTGAGAGGGCTATAATGGGGGCTATAAACTTCATCTATAGTGGTCCATTTTCGAGCCAAAATACCTTTGTTTAGGCTCAATAATTTGATAAAGTGGGCTTTCACACTTAGGCTTCAAATGGATGTTCGTGGCAGCATCAATTGACCCATGGGGTCCATAATATATCTAATCAAAGCTGACTCAGAGGGCTATAATGGGGGCTATAAACTTTGTCTATAGCAGTCCATCTTCAAGCCTAAATTATTTTGTCTAGGCCCTTTGATTTAATAGAGTGGGCTTTCGCACTTGAGCTTCAAATGGATGTTTGTGGTAGCATCGGTTGACCCACAGGGCCCATAATATAGCAAATCGAAGCTGACTAAGAGAGCTATAAAGAAGGCCATAAACTTTGTCTATGGTAGTCTATCTTTGAGCCTAAATACCTTTATTTAGGCCCATTGGTTTGATAAAGTGGGCTTTCACAGTTTGGCTTTAAATGGATGTTCATGGCAGCATCATTTGACCCACGGGGCCCATAATATATCAAATTAAAGGTGACTCAGAGGGCTATAATAAGGGCTATGAATTTTTTCTATAGCAGTCCATCTTTGGGCCCAAATATTTTTATCTTGGCCCGTGGATTTAATAGTATGGGCTTTCGCACTAGGGCTTCAAATATATGTTCGTGGCAGCATTGGTTGACCCATGAGGCCTATAATATATCAAATAGAAGTTGACTAAGAGGGCTATAATAGGGGTTATAAAATTCATCTATAGCGGTCCGTCTTGGGTCCAAATACATTTGTTTAGGACCATTGATTTGATAAAGTGGGCCTCCATACTTGGTCTTTAAATGGACGTTTGTGGCAGCATCGGTTGACCCATAGGGCCCATAATATATCAAATCGAAGTTGGCTCAGAGGGCTCTAATGGGGGCTATAAACTTCATCTATTAAAGTCCATCTTTGGGCCTAAATGGATTTGATAGAGTGGTCTTTTGAACTTGGGGTTCTAATGGACATTCATGGCAGTAGTTGACTCAGAGGGCTATATTGGGGGCTATAAACTTCATCTATAGTGCTCCGTCTTCAGTCCCAAATACTATTGTTTAGGCCCATGGATTTGATAGAGTGGACTTTGGCAATTGGGCGTTAAATAGACGTTTGTAGTAGCATTGGTTGACCTAAGGGGCCCATAATATATCAAATTGAAGCTGACTCAGAGGGAAATAATGGGGGCTATAGACTTTGTCTATAGCCATCCATCTTTAAGCCCACATATATTTGTTTAGGCCCATGGATTTGATAGAGTGGACATCCGCACTTGGGCTTCAAATGGACATTCCTGGCAGGATTGGTTGACCCATAGGGCCCATAATATATCAAATCAAAGTTAACTCATAGGGCTATACTAGGGGCTATAAACTTTGTCTATAGCAGTCCATCTTTGGGCCCAAATATTTTTATCTAGTCCCATGGATTTAATACTGTGAGCTTTCACACTTTGGCTTCAAATGGACGTTTATAGCAGCATCAGTTGACCCATGGGTCTCATAATATATCAAATTGAAGCTAATTGAGTGGGCTATAATAGGGGCTATAAACTTTGTCTATAATGGTCTATCCTTAGGCCTAAATATGTTTGTCTAGGCCCATTGATTTGATAAAGTGGGCTTTTGCACTTGGGCATCAAATGGACGTTCATGGCAACATCGGTTAACCTATGAGGCCCATAATATATCAAATCTAAGATGACTCAGAGGGCTATAGTGGAGGTCATAAAATTTGTCTATAGCGGTACATCTTCAAGCTCAAATATTTTTGTTCAGGCTTATGGATGTCATAGAGTAGGCTTTCGCACTTAGGCTTCCAATGGACGTTCGTGGTAGCATCGATTGACCCACAAAGCCCATAATATATCAAATCAAAGCTGACTTAGAGGGCTATGATGGAGGCTATAAACTTAATCTATAGCATTCTATCTTCAGGCCCAAATATATTTATTGAGGCCCATGGATTTGATAGAGTGGGGTTTCACACTTGGGGTTCAAATGGACGTACATGGCAGGATCGGTTGACCCATGGGGCCCATAATATATCAAATCAAAGATGACTTAGAGGGCCATAATAAGGGCTATGAACTTTGTCTATAGCAATCCATCTTTGGTCCCAAATATTTTTATCTTGGCCCGTGGATTTAATAGTGTGGGCTTTCGCACTAGGGCTTCAAATGGACATTTGTGGTAGCATCGGTTAACCCACGAGGCCCATAATATATCAAATGGAAGTTGACTGAGAGGGCTATAATGGAGGCTATAAAATTCATCTATAGCAGTCCATCTTCAGGACCAAATGTTTTTGTTTAAACCCATGGATTTGATAGAGTAGGCTTTCATACTTGGACTTCAAATGGATGTTCGTGGCAGCATCGGTTGACCCACGGGGCATATAATATATCAGATCAAAACTGACTCAGAGTGCTATAATGAGGGTTATAAACTTTTGTTATACCAGTCCATCTTTGGGCCCAAATATTTTTGTGTAGGCCCATGGATTTAATAGAGTAGGCTTTCGCACTTGGGCTTCAAATGGACATTCGTTGCAGCATCGGTTGACCCACGGGGCCCATAATATATCAAATTAAAGCTGAATCAGAGGGCTATAATGGGATTTATAAGCTTTGTCTATAGAGGTCCATCTTTAGGCCCAAATATTTTTATTTAGGCCCATGGATTTGATAGAGTGGGCTTTCACAGTTAGGGTTCAAATGGACGTTCCTAGGAGTATCAATTGACCCACGGGGCCCATAATATATCAAATCGAAGCTGACTCAGAGGGCTATAATGGGGGCTATAAACTTTGTCTATAGCAGTCCATCTTTGGGCCCAAATATTTTTATCTAGGCCCATGGATTTTATAGTGTGGCCTTTTGCACATGGGCTTCAAATGCATGTTCCTGGCAGCATCGGTTGACCCACGGGGCCCATAATATATAAAATCAAAGCTGACTAAGATGGCTAAATAGGGACTATTAACTTCATCTATAGTAGTCCATCTTTGGGTCCAAATACCTTTGTTTAGGCCCATTGATTAGATAAAGTGGGCTTCCGCACTTGGGCTTCAAATTGACATTCATGGCAATTTCGGTTGCCCCACAGGGCCCATAATTTATCAAATTGAAGCTTACTCAGAGGGCTATAATGGGGCTATAAACTTTATCTATAACAGTCCATCTTCAGTCCTAAATGTTTTTGCTTAGGCCCATAGATTTAATAGAGTAGGATTTCACACTTGGGCTTTAAATGGATGTTCATGGCAACATCGGTTGACCCACGGGGCACATAATATATCAAATCAAAATTGACTCAGAGGGCTATAATAGGGGGCTATAAACATTGTCTATAGTAGTCCATCTTTGGGTCTAAATATTTTTGTCTAGTCCCATGGATTTGATAGAGTTGGCTTTCGCACTTGGGCTTCAAATGATTGTTCATGGCAGCATCAGTTAACCCACGACGCCCATAATATATCAAATCAAAGCTAAGTCAGAGGGCTATAATGGGAGCTATAAACTTTTTCTATTGCGGTCTAACTTTAGGCCCAAATTTTTTTTAGGCCCATGGATTTGATAGAGTGGGATTTCGCATTTGGGCTTTAAATGGATGTTCGTGGTAGCATCGATTGTCCCACAGGGCCCATATTATATCAAATCAAAGCTGACACAGAGGGTTATAATGGGGCTTATAAAATTCATCTAGAGCAGCTCATCTTCAGTCCCAAATACCATTGTTTAGGCCCATGGATTTGATAGAGTGGGCTTTCACACTTGGGCTTCAAACGGACATTCGTGGCCGCATTGGTTGACCCACGGGGCGCATAATATATCAAATCGAAGCTGACTGAGATGGCTATAATGGGCACTATTAACTTCATCTATAGTAGTCCATCTTCGGGCCCAAATACCTTTGTTTAGGCCCATTGATTAGATAGAGCGAGCTTACGCACTTGGGCCAAGATAAAAATATTTGGGCCTAAAGATGGGGGGTATAAAATTAATCTATAGCACTCCGTCTTCAAGCCCAAATATATTTGTTGAGGCCCATGAATTTGATAGAGTGGGCTTTCGCACTAGGGCTTCAAATGGATGTTCGTGGCAGCATCAGTTAACCCACGAGGCCCATAATATATCAAATAGAAGCTGACTGAGAGGGCTATAATGGGGGCTATAAAATTCATCTATAGCGGTCCATCTTTGGGCCCAAATAAATTTGTTTAGGACCACTGATTTGATAGAGTGGGCCTCCGTACTTAGGCTTTAAATGGACGTTCGTGGTAGCATCGGTTGACCCACGGGACCCATAATATATCAAATCGAAGCTAGCTCAAAGGGCTATAATTGGGGCTACAAACTTTGTTTATAGTAGTCTGTCTTCAGGCCCAAATATTTTTGTTTAGGCCCATGAATTTGATAAAGTGGGCTTTGGCATTTGGACTTTAAATGGATGTTCGTGGCAGCATCATTTGACCTATGGGGCCCATGATATATCAAATCAAAGCTTACTCAGAGGGCTATAATGGGGCTATAAACTTCATTTATGGAAGTCCATCTTTGGGCCTAAATATTTCTATTTAGGCCCATGGATTTAATAAAGTGGGCTTTTGAACTTGGGTTCTAATGGACGTTGATGGTAGCATTAGTTGACCCACGGGGCCTATAATATATCAAATCAAAGCTGGCTCAGAGGGCTATAATGGGGCTATAAACTTTGTTTATAGCAATCTGTCTTCAAGCCCAAATATTTTTGTTTAGGCTCATGGATTTGATAGAGTGGGCTTTGGCATTTGGCCTTTAAATGGATGTTCGTGGCAGCATCATTTAACCCATAGGACCCATGATATATCAAATCAAAGCTTACTCAGAGGGCTATAATGGGGCTATAAAATTCATCTATGGAAGTCCATCTTTGGCCTAAATCTTTCTATTTAGGCCCATGGATTTAATAGAGTGGGCTTTCAAACTTGGAGTTCTAATGGATGTTCATGGCAGCATCAGTTGACCCACGGGACCTATAATATATCAAATAGAAGCTGACTCAGAGGGCTATAATGGGGGCTATAAACATTATCTATAGCACTCCATCTTCAGTCCCAAATACTATTGTTTAGACCCATGGGTTTGATAGAGTGGGTTTTCACACTTGGGCTTCAAATGGAAGTTCGTGGTAGCATCGGTTGACCCAAGGGGCCTATAATATATCAAATCGAAGATGACTCAAAGGGCAATAATGGGGGCTATAGACTTTGTTTATAGCCATTCATCTTCAAGCCCACATATATTTGTTTAGGCCCATGGATTTGATAGAGTGGGCATCCATACTTGGGCTTCAAATGGACATTCCTAGCTGCATTAGTTGACCCACGGGGCCCATAATATATCAAATCAAAGCTGACTTAGAGGGCAATAAACTTTGTCTATATCAGTCCATCTTTGGGCCCAAATATTTTTATTTAGGCCCATGGATTTAATACTATGAGCTTTCGCACTTGGGCTTCAAATGGACGTTCATGGCAGTATTAGTTGACCCACGGGTCCCATAATATATCAAATCGAAGCTAACTGAGTGGGCTATAATAGGGGCTATAAAATTTTTCTATAATGGTCTATCCTCAGGCCCAAATATGTTTGTCTAGGCCCATTGATTTAATAGAGTGGGCTTTTGTACTTGGGCATCAAATGGACATTCGTGGCAACATCGGTTGACCCACGGGGCCCATAATATATCAAATCTAAGTTGACACAGAGGGCTATAATGGAGGTCATCAACTTTGTCTATAGTGGTCCATCTTCAGGCTCAAATATTTTTGTTCAGGCCTGTGGATGTCATAGAGTGGACTTTTGCACTTAGGCTTCAAATGGACATTCGTGGCAGCATCGATTGACCCACGAAGCCCATAACATATCAAATCAAAGCTTACTCAGAGGTCTATGATGGGGGCTATAAACTTAATCTATAGCACTCCATCTTCAGGCCCAAATATATTTGTTGAGGCCCATGGATTTGATAAAGTGGGCTTTAGTACTTGGACTTCAAATGGACGTTCGTGGCAACATTGGTTGACCCACAGGGCACATAATATATCAAATCAAAATTGACTTAGAGTGCTATAATGAGGGTTATAAACTTTTGTTATAGCAGTCCATCTTTGGGCCCAAATATTTTTATGTAGGCCCATGGATTTGATAGAGTGGGCTTTCACACTTAGGCTTCAAATGGATATTTATTGCAGCATCAATTGACCCATGGGGCCCATAATATATCAAATTAAAGATGACTTAAAGGGCTATAATGGGATCTCTAAACTTTGTCTATAGCGGTCCATCTTCAGTCCCAAATACTTTTATTTAAACCCATGGACGTTCATTGGAGTATCAGTTTACCCTCGGGGCCCATAATATATCAAATCGAAGCTGACTCAGAGGGCTATAATGGGGCTATAAACTTTATCTTTAGCAGACCATCTTCAGTCCCAAAGATTTTTTTTAGGCCCATGGATTTGATAGAGTGGGATTTCGCACTTGGGCTTTAAATGGACGTTCATGGCAACATCGGTTGACCCACGGGGCACATAATATATCAAATCAAAATTGACTCAAAGGGCTATAATAGGTCCTATAAACATTGTCTATAGCAGTCCATCTTTGGGCCTAAATATTTTTGTCTAGTCCCATGGATTTGATAGAGTTGGCTTTCGCACTTGGGCTTCAAATGAATGTTCATGGCGGCATCGATTAACCTACGACGCCTATAATATATCAAATCAAAGCTGAGTTAGAGGGCTATAATGGGAGCTATAAATTTTTTCTATTGCGGTCTGACTTTAAGCCCAAATTTTTTTAGGCCTATGGATTTGATAGAGTGGGCTTTCTCACATTGGCTTTAAATGGACGTTCGTGGTAGGATTGGTTGTCCCACAAGGCCCATATTATATCAAATCAAAGCTGACTCAGAGGGCTATAATGGGGCTTATAAAATTCATCTATAGCAGCCCGTCTTCAATCCCAACTACCATTGTTTAGGCCCATGGATTTGATATGGTGGGCTTTCACACTTGGGCTTCAAATGGACATTCGTGGCAACATTGGTTGACCCACGGGGCCCATAATATATCAAATCAAAGCTCACTCAGAGGGCTATAGTGGGTATTATAAACTTCATCTATAGCAGTCCATCTTCGAGCCCAAGTATTTTTATTTAGGCCTATGGATTTGATAGAGTGGGCTTTCGTACTTAGGCTTCAAATGGATGTTCATGGCAACATTGGTTGACCCATGGGGCATATAATATATCAAATCAAAGCTAACTCAAAGGGCTATGATGGGGGCTATAAACTTTGTCTATAGCAGTCCATTTTTGGGCCCCAATATTTTTGTCTTGGCCTATGGATTTGATAGTGTGGGCTTTCATACTTAGGCTTTAAATGAACGTTCCTAGCAGTATTGGTTGACCGCGGGGCCCATAATATATCAAATCCAAGCTAACTCAGAGGGCTATAAATTTTTTCTACATCGATCCATCTTTAGGCCCAAATATTTTTGTTGAGGCCCATGGATTTGATAGAGTGGGCTTTCGCACTTGGGCTTCAAACAGACGTTCTTGGCAGCATCAGTTGACCCATGAGGCCCATAATATATCAAATTAAAGCTGATTGAGAGGGCTATAATAGGGGTAATAAACTTCATCTATAGTAATTTTTCTTGAGGCTAAAATACCTTTGTTTAGGCCCATTGATTTGATAGAGAGGGCTTTCGTACTTGGGCTTCAAATGGACGTTCCTAGTAGTATCAGTTGACCCATGGGGCCTATAATATATTAAATCAAAGCTGACTCAAAGGGATATAATATGGACTATAAACTCTATCTATAGTGATTTGTCTTTAGGTCCAAATATTTTTGCTTAGGCTTATGGATTTGATAAAGTAGGCTTTCACACTTCGGCTTCAAATGAATGTTCGTGGCAGCATTGATTGACCTACATGGCCCATAATATATCAACTCAAAGCTAACTCGGAGGGCTATAATGTAGGCTATAAAATTTATCTATAGTGGTCTATCTTCATGCTTAAATACCTTTGTTTAGTCCCATGGATTTGATAGAGTGAGCTTTCGCACTTGGGCTTTAAATGGACGTTCATGGCAGCATCGATTGACCCATAAGGCCCATAATATATCAAATTGAAGCTGACTCAGAGAGCTATAATGAGGGCTATAAACTTCACCTATTGTAGTCCATCTTTGGGCCCAAATATTTTTGTCTAGACCCATGGATTTGATATTATGGGCTTTTGCACTTGGACTTCAAATGCACGTTCCTTACAGCATCAGTTGAACCATGGGGCCCAAAATTTATCAAATCAAAGCTGACATAGAGGGCTATAATCTGGACTATAAACATCATATATAGTAGTCCATCTTTAGGTGCAAATACCTTTCTTTAGGCCTATTGATTTGATAGAGTGGGCTTCTGCACTTTGGCTTCAAATCGATGTTCATGGCAGTTTCGGTTAACCTATAGGGTCCATAATATATCAAATCGAAGCTGACTCAAAGGCCTATAATGGGGGCTATAAACTTTATCTATAGCGGCCCATATATAGGACCAAATATTTTTGTTTAGGCCCATGGATTTGATAGAGTGGGCTTTTGCACTTGGGCTTTAAATGGACGTTCATGGCAACATTGGTTGACCAACGGGGTACATAATATATCAAATCAAAACTAACTCAGAGGGCTATAAACTTTGTCTATAGGAGTCCATCTTTGGGCCAAAATATTTTTGCCTAGGCCCATGGATTTGATAGAGTTGGCTTTTGCACTAGGGCTTCAAATGGGCATTCGTAGTAGCATTGGTTAACCCATGGGGCCCATAATATTTCAAATTATAGCTGAGTCAGAGAGCTATAATGGGAGCTATAAACTTTGTCTATAACGATCCATCTTCAAGCCTAAATATTTTTTAGGGCCATGGATTTGATAGAGTGGGCTTTCGCACTTGGGCTTCAAATGAACATTCATGGCAGTATCGGTTGACCCATGGGGCCCATAATATATCATCTATAGTGGTCTGTCTTTAGGCCCAAATACCTTTGTTTAGTCCCATGGATTTGATAGAGTGGGCTTTCGCACTTGGGCTTCTAATGGACATTTGTGGCAGCATCGGCTGACCCAAGGGACCCACAATATATCAAATCGAAGCTGACTCAAATGGATATAATGGGGGCTATAAACTTCATCTATTGCAGTCCATCTTTAAGCCCAAATACCTTTGTTTAGTGCAATTCATTTAATAGAGTGGGCTTTTGTACATAGGCTTAAAACGAACATTCGTGGCAGCATCGGTTGACCCACGGGACCCATTATATATCAAATCAAAGCTGACTTAGAGGGCTATAATGGGGGATGTAAACTTTGTCTATAGTGGTCCGTCTTTGGGCCTAAATATTTTTGTTTAGGCCCACAGATTTGATAGAGTGGCCTTTCGCACTTGGGCTTCAATTGGACATTTGTGGTAGCATCGGTTGACCCACGAGGCACATAATATATCAAATCGAAGCTTACACAGAGGGCTATAATAGGCGCTATAAAATTTTTCTATAGCAATCTATCTTTAGGCCTAAATATTTTTGTCTAGGCCCATGGATTTGATAGTGTGGGCTTTTGCGCTTGGGTGTGAAATGGAAGTTCCTAGCAGTATTGGTTAACCCACGGGGCCCATAATATATCAAGTTAAAGCTGATTGAGAGGGCTATAATAAGGGGCTATAAACTTAATCTATAGCAGTTTGTCTTTAGGCCCAAATGCCTTTGTTTAGGCTCATTGATTTGATGGAGTGGACTTTTGCACTAGGGCTTCAAATGGACGTTCGTGGTAGCATTGATTGACCTATGGGGCTGATAACATATTAATTCAAAGATGACTTAGAGGCCTATAATGTGGACTATAAACTTTGTCTATAGCGGTCCGTCTTCAGGCCCAAGTATGTTTGTTTAAGCCCATGGATTTGATAGAGTGGGCTTTCGCACTTTGGCTTCAAATGGACATCCATGGTAGCATAGGTTGACCCACGGGGCCCATAATATATCAAATTGAAGCTAACTCAGAGGGCTATACTGGAGACATAAACTTCATCTATTGTAGTACATCTTTGAACCCAAATATTTGTATCTAGGCCCATGGATTTAATAGTTTGAGCTTTCACACTTGGGCTTTAAATGCACGTTCCTGGTAGCATCGGTTGACCCATGAGGCCTATAATATATCAAATCAGAGCTAACTCAGAGGCTATAATGGGGGCTATAAACTTCATCTATTATAGTCCATCTTTGGGCCTAAATATTTTTACCTAGGCCTATGGATTTAATAGTATGGGCTTTCGCACTTGGGCTTTAAATGCACATTCCTGGCAGCATCAGTTGACCCACGAGGCACATAATATATCAAATCAAAGCTGACTAAGAGGGCTACAATGGGGATAATAAACTTCATCTATAATAGTCCATCTTCAGGCTTAAATTCTTTTGTTTAGTCCCATGGATTTAATAGAGTGGGCTTTCGTACTTGGGCTTTAAATGGACGTTCATGGCAATATTGGTTGACCCACGGGGCCTATAATATATCAAATTCAAGTTGACTCAGAGAGCTATAATGGGATTTATAAACTTCATCTATTGCAGTCCATCTTTGGGCCTAAATATTTTTGTCTAGACCCATGGATTTTATATTGTGGGCTTTCGCACTTGGACTTCAAATGCATGTTCCTTGCAGCATCAGTTGAAACATGGGGCCCATAATATATCAAATCAAAGCTGACTTAGAGGGCTATAATTGGGACAATAAACATCATATATAGCAGTCCATCTTTGGGCACAAATACCTTTCTTTAGGCCCAATGATTTGATAGAGTGAGCTTTTTCACTTGGGCTTCAAATGGACATTTGTGGCATCATCCATTGACCCACAGGGCCCATAATATATCAAATCGAAGCTGACTCAGAGGGCTATAATGGGGATTAAAAATTTCATCTATTGTAGTCCATCTTCAGGCCCAAATACCTTTGTTTAGGCCCATTGATTAGATGGAGCGGGCTTTTGCACTTTGGCTTCAAATTGACGTTCATGGCAATTTCGGTTGCCCCACAGGGCCCAAAATATATGAAATCGAAGCTTACTCGGAGGGCTATAATGGGGGCTATAAAATTTTCCTATAATAGTCCATCTTTAGGGCCCAAATATTTTTTTCTAGGCCCATAGATTTTATAGTGTGGGCTTTCCCACTTAGGCTTCAAATGCACATACCTGGTAGCATCGGTTGACCCACGGGGCCCATAATTTATCAAATCGAAGCTGACTCAAAGGGCTATAATAGGGATTAAGAACTTCATCTATAGCAGTCCATCTTTGGGCCCAAATATATTTATTTAGGCCCATTGGTTAGATGGAGCGGGCTTTTGCACTTTGGCTTCAAATCGATGTTCATGGCAATTTTGGTTGTACCACGGGGCCCATAATATATCAAATCGAAGCTTACTTAGAGGGCTATAAACTTTGTTTATAGCAGTCCATCTTCAGACCCAAATATTTTTATTTAGGCCTATGGATGTGATAGAGTGGGATTTCGCACTTGGGCTTCAAATGGACATTCATGGCAGCATCAGTTGACCCACGGGGCACATAATATATCAAATCGAAACCGACTTAAAGGGCTATATTAGGGGCTATAAACTTTGTCTATAGTAGTCCATCTTTGGGCCCAAATATTTTTGTCTAGGCCCATGGATTTGATAGAGTTAGCTTTCACACTTGGGCTTCAAATGAATGTTCGTGGCAACATCGATTAACCCACGGGGCCCATAATATGTCAAATTGAAGCTAAGTCAGAGGGCTACAATGGGAGCTATTAGCTTTGTCTATAGTAGTTCGAATTTAGGCCCAAATATTTTTTTAGACCCATGGATTTGATAGAGTGGGCTTTTGTACTTGGGCTTTAACTAGATGTTTGTGGCAGCGTCGATTGACCCACGGGGCACATAATATATCAAATCGAAGCTGACTCAAAAGGCTATAATGGGACTATAAACTTTTCATATAGCAGTCCATCTTTGGGCCCAAATATTTCTGTCCAGGCCCACAAATTTTATAGTGTGGGGTTTCCCATTTAGGCTTCAAATGCACATACTTGGCAACATCGGTTAACCCACGGGGCCCATAATATATCAAATCAAAGCTGACTGAAAGGGCTATAATGGGGACTATAAAATTCATCTATAGCAGTCCACCATCGGGCCCAAATACATTTATTTAGGCCCATTGATTTAATAGAGTGGGCTTCTACACTTTGGCTTCAAATCGACGTTCGTGGCAGTTTCAATTGACCCATGGGGCCCATAATATATCAAATCAAAGCTGACTTAGAGGGCTATAAACTTCATCTATAGCGATCCATCTTTTGTCCTAAATACCATTGTTTAGGCACATGGTTTTGATAGAGTGGGATTTTGCACTTGGGCTTCAAATGGATGTTCATGGCAACATCGGTTGACCCACGGGGCACATAATATATCAAATTGAAACTGACTCAGAGGGCTATAATGGGGGCTATAAACTTTGTCTATAGTAGTCCATCTTTGGGTCCAAATATTTTTGTCTAGGCCCATGAAATTGATAGAGTTAGGTTTCGCACTTAGGCTTCAAATGGACGTTTATGGCAGCATCGGTTAACCCACGGGGCCGATAATATATTATATTGAAGCTGAGTCAGAGGGCTATGATGGGAGCTATAAACTTTGTTAATAGCGATCCGTCTTCAGGCCTAAATATTTTTTTAGGCCTATGGATTTGATAGAGTGGGATTTCGCACTTGTGCTTCAAATGGACATTCGTGGTAGCATCGATTGACCCACAAGGCCCATAATATTTCAACTCGAACTTGACTTGGAGGGCTATAATGCTGGCTATAAACTTCATCTACAGTGGTTCGTCTTTGGGCCCAAATACCTTTGTTTAGTCCCATGAATTTCATAGAGTGGGCTTTTGGACTTGCGCTTCTAATGGACGTTCATGGCAGCATCGGTTGACCCTCGGGGTCCATAATATATCAAATCGAAACTTACTCAAAGGAATATAATGGGGGCTATAAAATTCATTTATTACAATCCATCTTTGGCCAAACACCTTTGTTTAGGCCAATTGATTTTATAGAATGGGCTTTCGCACTTGGGCTTCAAACAGATGTTCATGGCACCATCGATTGTCCCATGGGGCCCATTATATATCAAATCAAAGCTGACTTAGAGGGCTATAATGGGGGATGTAAACTTTTTCTATAGCGGTCTATCTTTGGGCCCAAATATTTTTATTTAGGCCCATTGATTTAATAGAGTGGCCTTTCGCACTTGGGCTTTAAATGGACGTTTGTGGCAGCATCGGTTGACCCACAACATAATATATAAAATTGAAACTTACTCAAAAGGCTATAATAGGGGCTATAAACTTTTTCTATAGCAGTCTATCTTTGGGCCCAAATATTTTTGTCTAGGCCTATGGATTTGATAATATAGGCTTTCATACTTGGGCTTGAAATGGAAGTTCCTGGCAGTATTGGTTGACCCATGGGGCCTACAATATATCAAGTCAAAGTTGACTGAGAGGGCTATAATAGAGGGGTATAAACTTAATTTATAGTAGTCTGTCTTTAGGCCCAAATACTTTGTTTAGGCCCATTGGTTTGATGGAGTGGGCTTTTGCACTTGGGCTTCAAATGGACATTCGTGGAAGCATCGGTTGACCCATGGGGCCAATAATATATTAAATTAAAGCTAACTTAGAGGGCTACATTATGGACTATAAAATTTTCTATATCGGTCCATCTTCAGGCCTAAATATTTTTGTTTAGGCCCATGGATTTAGTAGAGTGGGCTTTCACACTTTGGCTTTAAATATACGTTCGTGGTAGCATCGGTTGACCCACGGGTCCATAATATGTCAAATCGAAGTTGACTTAGAGGGCTATAATGGGGACTATAAACTTCATCTATTGCAGTCTATCTTTAGGCCCAAATATTTTTATCTAGGCCCATGGATTTGATAGTGTGGGCTTTCGCACTTGGGCTTCAAATGCATGTTCGTGGCAGTATCGGTCAATCCACGGGGCCCATAATATATCAAATGAAACCTTACTGAGACGGCTATAATGGGGACTATAAACTTCATCTATAGCATTCCATCTTTGGGTCCAAATACCTTTGTTTAGGCCCATTGATTTGATAGAGTGGGCTTTTGCACTTGGGCTTTAAATGGACGTATGTGGCAGCACCGGTTGACCCATAGGGCCCATAATATATCAAATCAAAGCTAAGTTAGAGGGCTATAATGGGGGCTATAAAATTTTTCTATAGTGGTCCATCTTCAAGTCCAAATATTTCTGTCTAAGCCCATGGATCTGATAGAGTGGCCTTTCGCACTTAGGCTTTAAATGGACATTCGTGGTAGCATCAGTTGACCCACGGGGCATGTAATATATCAAATCAAAGCTTACTCAAACGGCTATAATGGGGGCAATAAACTTTGTCTATAGTAGTCTATCTTTGGGCATGAATATTTTTGTTTAGGCCCTTGGATTTGATAGTGTGGGCTTTCGCACTTGGGCTTCAAATGAATGTGCCTAGTAGTATAGGTCGACCTATAGGGCCCATAATTTATCAAATTGAAGCTGATTGAGATGGCTATAATGGGGGCTATAAACTCTCTATAATAGTCCATCTTTGGGCCCAAATACCTTTGTTTAGGCCCATTGATTTAATAGAGTGGGCTTATGCACTTGGGCTTTAAATCGACATTTTTCGCAGCATCAGTTAACCCACGGGGCCTATAATATATTAAATCAAAGCTAACTCAGAGGGGTATAATGTGGACTATAAACTTTGTCTAAATCGATCCATGTTCAGGGTCAAATACCTTTGTTTAGGCCTATTGATTTGATAGAGTGGGCTTTCACACTTGGACTTCAAATGGACATTCATGGTAGCATCGGTTGACCCACGGGGCCCATAATACATCAAATCGAATCTGACCCAAAGGGCTATAATGTAGGCTATAAATTTCATCTATAGCAGTCTATCTTCGATCCTAAATACCTTTGTTTAGGCCCATGTATTTGATAGAGTGGGCTTTCACACTTGGGCTTCAAATGGACGTTCGTGGAGCATCGGTTGACCCACAGGTCCTATAATATATCAAATCAAAGCTAACTCAGAGGGCTATAATGGGGGCTATAAAATTCATCTATAGTAGTCCATCTTTGGTCCCAAATACCTTTATTTAGGCCCATGGATTTGATAGGTTAAGCTTTTGCACTTGGGCTTTAAATTGATGTTCATGGCGGCATCGGTTGACTGACGGGGCCCATAATATATCCAATCAAAGCTGACTAAGAGGGCTATAATGGGGGCTATAAACTTTGTCTATATTGATCCATCTTTGGGCCCAAATATTTTTTTAGGCCCATGGATTTGATAGAGAGGGCCTTCACACATGGGCTTCAAATAGATGTTCGTGCCAACATCGGTTAACCTATGGGGCATATAATATATCAAATTGAAGCTGACTCAGGGGGATATAATAGGGCCTATAAACTTTGTCTATTGTAGTCCATCTTTAGGCCCAAATATTTTTATCTAGCCCATGGATTTGATAGTGTGGGCTTTGACACTTGGGCTTCAAATGGACGTTCGTGGCAGCATTGGTTGTCCCACGGGGCCCATAAAATATCAAATCAAGCTAACTGAGAGGACTATAATGGGGGCTATAAATTTTGTCTATAGCAGTCTATCTTCAGGCCCAAATACCTTTGTTTAAGCCCATTAAAGTGGGCTTTCATACTTGGGCTTCAAATGGACATTCGTGGCAGCATCGGTTGACCCACGGGATACAAAATATATCAAATCGAATCTAACTCAGGGGGATATAATCGGGGCTATAAACTTTGTCTATAGCAGTCCATCATTGGGCCTAAATATTTTTATTTAGGCCCATGGATTTGATAGATTGGGCTTTCGCACTTGGCCTTCAAATGGACATTCGTGGTTATATCGGTTGTCCCACGGGGCCCATACTATATCAAATCAAAGCTAACTTAAAGGGCTATAATAGGGACTTTAAGCTTCATCTATAGCAGTCCGTATTCGAGCCTAAATACCTTATTTAGGCCCATTGATTTGATAGAGTGGGCTTTCGTGCTTGGGCTTCAAATTGACATTTGTGGCAGCATCGGTTGACCCACGATGCCCATATTATGTCAATTCAAAACTGACTCAGAGGGCTATAGTGGCTGCTATAAAATTTATCTAGAGTAGGCCGGCTTTAGGCTCAAAAAATTTTATTTAGGCTTATGGATTTGATACACTGGGCTTTCTCACTTGGAGTTCAAATGGACGTTCGTGGCAGCATCAGTTGACCCACAGAGCACATAATATATCAAATCAAAGCTAACTTAGAAGGTTATAATGGGGGCTATAAACTTTGTCTATAACAGTCCATCTTTAGGCCCAAATAGTTTTATCTAGGCCTATGGATTTGATATTATGGGCTTTCATACTTAGGCTTTAAAAGGACGTTCATGGCAGCATCGATTGTCCCACAAGGCCCATAATATATCAAATTGAAGCTGACTAAGTGGGCTATAATAAGGGCTATACACTTCGGCTATAGCAACCCATCATTGGGCCCAAATATGTATATTTAGGCCCATTTATTTGATAGAGTGGCTTTGACACTTGTTCTTCAAAAGGACATTCTTGGCAGCATCAATTGTCTTATGGGGCCCATAATATATCAAATCGAAGCTAAGTAAGTGGGTTATAATAGGGGCTATAAACTTTGACTATAGCAGTCCGTCCTCGGGCCCAAATACCTTTGTTTAGGCCCATTGATTTGACAAAGTGTTCTTTTGCACTTGGGCATCAAAAGGACGTTCATGGCAGCATCGATTGACCCACGAGGCCCATAATATATCAAATCAAAGTTGACTTAGAGGGCTATAATAGGGGCTATAAAATTCATCTATAGCAATCCATCTTTAGGCCCAAATACCTTTGTTTAGGCCCATTGATTTGATAGAGTGGGCTTCTGCAGTTGGGCTTTGAATGGTCGATCGTGGTAGCATCGGTTGACCAACGAGGCCCATAATATATCAAATCAAAGCTGACTCAGAGGGCTGTAATGGGGGCTATAAACTACATCTATAGTAATTTGTCTTCAAGCCCAAATTTTTTTGTTTAGGCCCACAGATTTGATAGAGTGGACTTGGCATCATCGGTTGACCCACAGGGCACATAAAATATAAAATCAAAGCTGAATTAGAGGGCTATGGTGGGGGATATAAACTTTGTCTATATCAGACCATCTTTGGGCCCAAACATTTTGTTAAAGCCCATGAATTTGATAGAGTGGGCTTTCGCACTTGGGCTTCAAATGGACGGTCGTCGCAGCATCGGTTGACCCACGGGGCACATAATATATCAAATCAAAGCTAACTCATAGGCTATAATGGGTGCTATAAAATTCATCTATAGTGGTCCGTCTTCAGGCCCAAATACCTTTGTTTAGGCCCATGGATTTGATAGGGTGGGCTTTCGCACTTAGGTTTTAAATGAACATTTATGGCAGCATCGGTTGACCAACGGGGCCCATAATATATATCAAATTGAAGTTGACTCAGAGGGCTATAATGAAGGCTATAAAATTTTTCTATAGCAGTCCATCTTTAGGCCCAAATATTTTTTCCTAGGCCTATGGATTTTATAGTGTAGGCTTTCACACTTGGGCTTCAAATGGACATTCGTGGCAGCATCAGTTGTCCCACGAGGCCCATTATATACCAAATCGAAGCTGACTAAGAGGGCTATAATAAGGGCTATACACTTCAACTATAGTAATCCATCATTAGGCCCAAATATGTTTATTTAGGCCCATTTGTTTGATAGAGTGGGCTTCAGTACTTGCACTTCAAATGGACGTTCATAGTAGCATTGGTTAACCCATGGGTCCTATAATATATCAAATCGAAGCCGACTCATAGGGCTATAATAGGGGCTATAAACTTCATCTATAGTGGTCCGTCTTTGGACCCAAATACCTTTGTTTAGGCCTATTGATTTGATAGAGTGGGCTTTCGCACTTGGGTTTTAAATGGACATTCATGGCAGCATCGATTGACCCATGGGGCCCATAACATATCAAATCAAAGTTGACTCAAAGGGTTATAATGGGGGCTTTAAACTTCACTTATAGTAGTCCATCATCAGGCCCAAATACCTTTGTTTAAGCCCATGGATTTGATAGAGTGGGCTTTCACACTTAGGCTTCAAATGGACGTTAGTGGTAGCATCGGTTGACCCACGGGGCACATAATATATCAAATTGAAGCTGACTTAGGGGAATATAATGGGGGCTATAAACTTTGTCTATAGCAATCCATCTATGGGCCCAAATATTTTTTTCTACCCCTTGGATTTGATAGTGTGGGCTTTCACACTTGGGCTTTAAATAGACATTTATGGTAGCATCGGTTGTCCTATGGGGCCCATAATATATCAAATTGAAGCTGATTGAGAGGGCTATAATGGGGGTTATAAACTTTGTCTATAGCAGTTCATCTTCAGGCCCAAATACCTTTATTTAGGCCCATTGATTTGATAGAGTGGGCTTTCACACTTGGACTTCAAATGGACGTTCATGGCAACATCGGTTCACCTACGGGGCACATAATATATCAAATCAAAGCTTACTCAGGGGGATATAGTAGCGGCTATAAAATTTGTCTATAGCAGTCCATCTTTAGGCCCAAATAATTTTATTTAGGCCCATGGATTTCATAGAGTGGGCTTTCGCACTTGGGCTTCAAATGGACATTCATGGCAGCATCGATTGACCCACGGGGCCCATGATATATCAAATAGAAGTTGATTAAGAGGGCTATAATAGGGACTAAAAACTTCATTTATAGCAGTCTGTCTTCAGGCCCAAATACCTTTATTTAGGCGCATTGATTTGATAGAGTGGGCTTTCGCACTTGGGCTTCAAATGGACGTTCGTGGCAACATCGATTGACCCACAGGGCCTATGATATATCAAATCGAAGTTGATTGAGAGGGCTATAGTAGGGACTATAAAATTCATTTATATTAGTCTATCTTTAGGCCCAAATACCTTTTTTTAGGCCCATTGATTTGATAGAGGGGGCTTTCGCACTTAGGCTTCAAATGGACATTCGTTGACCCATAAGGCCCATAATATATCAACTCGAGGTTGAATCAGAGGTCTATAATGGGGGCTATAAACTTCATTTATAGTAGTCCATCATCGGGCCCAAATACTTTTGTTGAGGTCCATTGATTTAATAGAGTGGGCTTTCGCAGTTGGGCTTTAAATGGACATTCGTGACAGCATCGGTTGATCCACGGGTCCCATAATATATCAAATCAAAGCTGAGTCAGAGGGCTATAATGGGGGCTATAAACTTTGTCTATAGGGGTCCATCTTTAGGCCTAAATAATTTTATTTAGGCCCACAAATTTGATAGAATGGTCTTTCACCCTTAGACTTTAAATGGACGTTCATGGCAACGTCGGTTGACCCACGGGGCACATAATATATCAAATCGAAGCTAAATCTGAGGGCTATGATGGGGGCTATAAAATTTTTCTATAGCAGTCCATCTTTGGCCCAAATTTTTTTATTTAGGCCCATAGATATAATATAGTGGGCTTTTGCACTTGGGCTTCAAATGGACGTTCGTGGTAGCATTGGTTGACCCACGAGGCACATAATATATATCAAATCAAAGCTGAATCAGAGGGCTATAATGGGGGCTATAAAAAGTGTAGGCTTTCACACTTGGGATTCAAATAGACGTTTGTGGCAGCATCAATTGTCCCACAGGGCCCATAATATATCAAATCAAAGCTGACTAAAAGGGCTATAATAGAGGCTATACACTTCAACTATAACAGTTCGTCATTAGGCCCAAACACATTTATTTAGGCCCATGGTTTGATAGAGTCGGCTTTAGCAGTTACGATTCAAATGGACGTTCGTGGCAGCATCGATTGACCCATGATGCCCATAATATATCAAATTGAAGCTGACTAAGAGGGCTATAATGGATGCTATAAACTTTGTCTATAGCAGTCTATCTTTGGGCCTAATACCTTTATTTAAGCCCATGGATTTGATAGAGTGGGCTTTTATACTTGGGCTTTAAATGTACGTTCGTGCTAGCATCGGTTGACCCACGGGGCCTATAATATGTCAAATTGAAGCTGACTCAGGGGGATATTATTATGTTTTATGATAAAAATGCAATGAAAAAATTAAAAATTTATCACATTCCCAAACCTGGATCCATGTAATTCGAATACTTGATTAAATCTAGGGTTTCAAGAATCTCACTAAGACATAGACAAGTCAAGATTTTCTAGAAGGATGAGAGGAGGTTCACACTGGTGACACCTTGCCTAGAGCTTTTGGATTTATTTGTTTGGATCTAGATGTCTCCAAAAGGATGAGTCCTCTATAGGTATCCACACAAATAACCCTTTAATTGAAGTGTGTGCTAGCAACTTTCTTGATTGTCTCACAAATCAAGAACAAAAGAAAAACTTTGTGTTTGTTTTATAAAAAGATAGAAAACCATTTTGGAGGCAGGAAAAACAAATGAGTTAAACCCTAGAGAATATAACATATTTATAGACTCCAAATTAGGGTTTCACCTACCAATGACCTTTTGGTAATTTTCCATTTATTATATTCTAATTTAAAAAAAAAACAAATTAGAAATAATATCTTATTTATTTATTTAAAATAACATTTATCTTAAATAAATAAACAAATAAATAAAACACTTTAAATATTTATTTCCATAGATTTTGTTTTGGGCTTATTAAACCCATAATCGTTTTGGGCTTGTTCTATGTGTGTGACCCTGTAGGTTCATATAACATTGGTAGTGGGCCTAAATCTCTATGTAGGCCTACAAGTCATAAGTGGCCTCTAGCAAGACATTATGACTACCTAAGTCATGTGAAGTCAATAATCCAACATAACCTAATTACAGTGAATTTTATCGTCCCTTTATCATATGATATCTTAATTGAACATAAGGCATAGAATGTCATCCTTATATAGTTCAATATTATGAATTGATTCCAAGTATACTAAAAATGATAACTCTTTATCAAATCATTTCAGCATGGCCATGCATTTTCCTTTAGTCTATCTCATCAAGGGGCCTATAGATATCTTTCTCATATTAATGAGGGATAAATTCCTTCTGAATCACTCACATTCCTCATATAACTAATTTTATATCCAACAACATCCTATTTAATTGTCCAGTTAAAGACAACATTAGAATGTGTTAAAACATTAAATAGCTATATAGAAATCCATGATGATTTCAAGGTCAAAGGACCGAAATAAAATTACTATGATGAGAAATACTTATAACAATAATCTATGCAGTATTCTCATAGTGGGTCAATCGAGTACATGATCTCTCATCATGTACCTATAAGTTGACTTAATATCTCATATTCATGATTAGTAAAACATAACCATCATTCAACATCATACTAGCCTTAATACTTTAATATTTATATAATGAATAAATGGCTAGGGATAATTAGAATAGAACTCGTATTTTAATCTAAGGGTTTTACTATCAAGTCACATACTTGATGACATTAGTAAGAATTAACCATTCATATAATTATCATAAAATCAAATGATAATGAAATACCTCTTTATTAATAAAATAAGAAAGTCAATACAAAATCACAAATGATTGACCAAGTGCATATCACTAATAGATATAATAGGGGCTATAAACTTTGTTTATAGTAGTCCATTTTTGGGCCTAAATATTTTTTTTCTAGCCCATGGATTTGATAGTGTGAGCTTTCACACTTGGGCGTCAAATGGACATTCATGGCAGCATCGGTTGTCCACGGGGCCCATAATATATCAAATCTAAGCTGACTGAGAGGGCCATAATGGGGGCTACAAACTTCATATATAGAAGTCAGCCTTCAGGCCCAAATACCTTTGTTTAAGCCCATTGATTTGATAGAGTGGGCTTTTGCACTTGGGCTTCAAATGGACGTTCATGGTAGCATCAGTTCACCCACGGGGCACATAATATATCAAATTAAAGTTGACTCATGGGGATATAATAGGGGCTATAAACTTTGTCTATAGCAGTCCATCTTTGGGCCTAAATATTTTTGTCTAGGCCCATGGATTTGATAGTGTGGGCTTTCACACTTCAGCTTTCACACTTGGGCTTCAAATGGACGTTTGTGGTAGCATCAGTTGTCCTACGGGGGCCATAATATATCAAATCGAAGCTTACTGAGAGGGTTATAATATAAGCTATAAACTTTATCTATAGCAGTCCGTCTTCTGCTCTAAATACCTTTGTTTAGGCCCATTGATTTGATAGAGTGGACTTTTGGTTGACCCACGGGGCCCATAATATATCAAATCGAAGCTAACTCTGAGGGCTATAGTAGGAGCTATAAACTCTAAGCTAACTCTGAGGGCTATAGTAGGGGCTATAAACTCTATCTATAGCGATCAGCCTTTAGGCCTAAATAATTTTATTTAGGCCCACAAATTTGATAGAGTGGGCTTTCATACTTGGGCTTCAAATGAACGTTCGTGGCAACATCGGTTGACCCACGAGCCCCATAATATATCAAATTGAAGGTAACTAAGAGGGCTATAATAAAGACTATAAACTTCATCTATAGCAGTCCGTCTTCGGGCCCAAATACCTTTGTTTAGGCCCATTGATTTGATAGAGTGGGCTTTCACACTTGGGCTTCAAAATGGACGTTTGTGGCAACATCAGTTGACCCACGAGGCCCATAATATATCAAATCAAAGCTGACTCAGAGGGCTATAATAGGGGCTATAGACATCATCTATAGTAGTCTATCTTCGAGCCAAATACCTTTGTTTAGACCCATTGATTTGATAGAATGGGCTCCTGCAGTTGGACTTCAAATAGATGTTCGTGGCACCATTAGTTGACCCACAGGGTCCATAATATATCAAATCGAAGCTGACTCAGAGCTATAATGGCGGCTATAAACTTTATCTATAGAGGTTCATCTTCAAGCTCAAATAATTTTTTTAGGCCCACGGATTTGATAGAGTGAGCTTTCACACTTGGGCTTCAAATGGACGTTCGTGGCAGTATTGGTTGACCCATGGGGCATATAATATATCAAATTAAAGCTGAATTAGAGGGCTATGATAGGGGCTATAATTTTTTCTATAGCGGTCCATCTTCGGGCCCAAATTTTTTTGTTTAGGCCCATGGATTTGATAGAGTGGTCTTTCGCACTTGGGCTTCAAATGGACGTTCGTGGCAGAAACGGTTGACCCACGGGGCACATAATATATATCAAATTAAAGCTGACTTAGAGGGCTATAAACTTTGACTATAGCAATCCATCTTTGGCCCAAATATTTTTACCTAAGTCCATGGATTTTATAGTGTGGGCTTTCATACTTGAGCTTCATATGGACGTTCGTGGCAGCATCGGTTGTCCCACGGAGCCCATAATGTATGTTGACCATTTGCATAATCAATCTCCTAATTTTGGACTTTGAAAAAAAATTTTATACTAATAATTTGAATTAAGTGTGTAGGGAATTATATACTAAACATATACCAAGCATATACACTTTTGGATGAATAGTGACTTTTCAAGCTGATTGAACCTTTAAGATTAAAGAAGACTTTTGACATATTTAGAGCTCTTAAATGAGAAAATGAGCTTCTTCAATTTTGAAGTATACATCTTAAGTTTCCAAGTTGTGCTTATTTATCAAAATTCAAGTTCATTTGTGTATGAAAATCTTCAGTCGAAGTTAGCATATGTAACTTGCATTTAAGTTTGCATAACTCTTGGTATTTCAGCAATATCTTGAGCTACATATGTCTAATTTAGGTAATTCAAAGTTTTATAGAAATATGAGAAATTATGTACAACCTTTATGAAGAAAATTTTGGTTGAATCGATCGTCTTCAATCCCGTTCATGAGCATCTTTTGAAGTGGTCATGATCTATCCTTCAATAGAGCCTTTGGAGCACGTTTTTGCCAAAAAATGGCAGCACCCCCTCACGAGCTTTTTGCTCATGACCTGCTTATGAAAAAACCCCTGATAGCATTCCAACTAGAATTTTTGAATGCAATAGATATATTTTCACCTCTCACGAGCACTGTTCACTCGTGAGCCGCTCATGAACATCCTTTGAGCTGCCAAAAGTCCAAGAATTGATTCAAAATCAATTCTAAACATTGGAGACATGATTGATACATCTAAAAACTACATTTTTAAATGTTTTTATATATAAAAATAACTTAGAATTCAATTGAAAGGTTAAGAAAACTTGTTTATCATTCATCATTTTCTTAAACATTCAATTGAGCTCTTAAACTTTCTTTTAAAAAAATTCTTTGTGTATAACTCTTATGAGATTTGCTGAGTGATTAGAATAGACATTCTTATTCTTCTATTTTCTGGGTTTAGAAATTAGGAAGTGAGATTCTATTCTACAGGAATTTTTTTAAGTGTTTATCCATTAAAACACTTGGGAAATTGGTTTTAGTGTGAGCCTTGAAAACTCAAATTGTAAGGTTGTAAGAGTGAGCCATAAAAATATTGTGTATTCTTAATCTTATGAATAAGATTGTGGGTGATTAAAAAATCCTAACTTAGAGACAAGTTAGGTGGAGACGTAGGATTATTGTTGAATCCGAACTCCTTAAATATTTGTGTTCTTCATTCTTCCTTCTCAACTCTTACTTAATTCTTGCAAAGAATTCCTTTAATTTCTTATTTTTAATTGATAGTCCTATCAAATCAAAGCTGACTGAGAGGGATATAATAGGGGGCTATACACTACAACTATAGCAATCCATTATTGGGCCCAAATATGTTTATTTAGGCCTATTGGTTTGATAGAGTGCGCTTTGGCAGTTGTGCTTCAAATGGACTTTCATGGGAGCATCGGATTACCCACAAGGCCCATAATATATCAAATTGAAGCTGACTCAGAGGGCTATAATAAGGGCTATAAACTTTGTCTTTAGTAGCCTATCTTCTGGCCCAAATATTTTTGTTTAAGCCCATTGATTTGATAGAGTGGGCTTTCGCACTTGGGCTTCAAATGGACGTTCATGGTAGCATCGGTTGACCCATGGGGCCTATAACATATCAAATTGAAGCTGACTTAAAGGCCTACAATGGGGCCTTTAAACTTCATCTACAGTAGTCCATCATTAGGCCCAAATACCTTTATTTAAGCCCATGGATTTGATAGAGTGGGCTTTCGCACTTGAGCTTCAAATGGATGTTTATGGCAGCATCGGTTGACCCACAGGGCACATAATATATCAAATCAAAGATGACTAAGGGGGATATAATAGGGCTATAAACTTTGTCTATAGCAGTCCATCTTTGGGCCCAAATATTTTTGTCTAGCCCATGGATTTGATAGTGTGGGCTTTCACACTTGGACTTCAAAAGGACGTTCGTGGCGACATTGGTTGTCCCATGGGGCCCATAATATATCAAATCGAAGATAACTGAGAGAGCTATAATGGGGGCTATAAACTTCATCTATAGTAGTCCATCTTTGGGCCCAAATACCTTTATTTAAGCCCATTGATTTGATAGAGCGGGCTTTCACACTTGGGCTTCAAATTGACATTCATGGTAGCATCAGTTCACCCACGGGGCACATAATATATCAAATCGAAGCTTACTCAGGGGGATATAAAATTTGTCTATAGTAGTCCATCTTTGGGCCTAAAAATTATTGTCTAGGCCTATGGATTTCATAGTGTGGGCTTTCGCACTTGGCCTTCAAATGGATGTTCGTGACGGCATCGGTTGACCCACCGGGCCCATAATATATCAAATTGAAGCTGACTCAGAGGGCTATAGTGGGGTTTATCAACTTTTTCTATAGCGGTCTGTCTTTAGCCCAAATAATTTTGTTTATGCCCTTGGATTTGATAGAGTTAGCTTTCGCAGCTGGGCTTTAAATGGACATTCATGGCAGCATCGGTTGACCCACGGGGCCCATAATATATCAAATTGAAGCTGACTGAGAGGGCTATAATAGGGACCACAAACTTCATCTATAATAGTCCGTCTTTGGGCCTAAATACCTTTATTTAGGCCCATTGATTTCATAGAGTGTGCTTTCACACTTGGGCTTCAAATGGATGTTCGTGGCAGCATCAGTTGACCCATGAGGCCCATAATATATCAAATCGAGCTAACTTAGAGGGCCATAATAGGGGCTATAAAATTCATCTATAGTAGTCCATCTTCGAGCCCAAATAACTTTGTTTAGGCCTATTGATTTGATAGAGTGGGCTCCCATAGTTGGGCTTCAAATGGACGTTCGTGGTAGCGTCAGTTGACCACGGGGCCTATAATATATCAAATCGAAGCTAACTCATAGCGCTATAATGGGGGCTATAAACTTTGTCTATAGAGGTCTTTCTTCAGGCCCAAATAATTTTATTTAGGCCCACGGATTTAGTAGAGTGGGCTTTGGCCCGTGGGCTTCAAATGGACATTCGTGACAACAACGGTTAACCCACGGGGCACATAATATATCAAATTAAAGCTGAATTAGAGGGCTATGATGGGGGCTATAAACTTTGTCTATAGCAGTCCATCTTTGGGCCCAAATTTTTTTATTTAGGCCCATAGATTTGATAGAGTGGGCTTTCGCACTTGGGCTTCAAATGGACGTTCATGGTAACATTGATTGACACATGGGGCACATGTTACATTTCAAATCGAAGCTGACTCAGAGGGCTATAATGGGGTCTATAAACTTTGACTATAGTACTCCATCTTTGGGCCCAAATATTTTAATCTAGGCTTACGGATTTATAGTATGGGCATTCCCACTTGGGCTGCAAATGGACATTTGTGGTAGTATCGATTGTCCCACAAGGCCCATAATATATCAAATCGAAGCTGACTGAGAGGGCTATAATAGGGGCTATAAACTTTAACTATAGTTGTCCATCATTTGGCCCAAATATGTTTATTTAGGCCCATTAGTTTGATAGAGTGGGCTTTGGCAGTTGCGCTTCAAATGGACTTTCGTGGGAGCATCGAATTATCCATGGGGCCCATAATATATCAAATTGAAACCAGCTTAGAGGGCTATAATGGGGCTATAAAATTTGTGTTTAGCAATCCTTCATTGGGCCCAAATATTTTTGTTTAAGCCCATAGATTTCATAGAGTGGACTTTCACACTTGGGCTTCAAATTGACGTTCATGGCAGCATCGGTTGACCCACGAGGCCCATAACATATCAAATCGAAGCTAACTCAAAGGACTATGATGGGGGCTTTAAACTTCATCTACAGTAGTCCATCATCAGGCCCAAATGCCTTTGTTTAAGCCCATGGATTTGACAGAGTGGGCTTTCGCACTTGGGCTTCAAATGGATGTTCGTGGCAGCATCGGTTGACCCACGGGGCACATAATATATCAAATATAGGATGACTTAAGAGGATATAATAGGGCTATAAAATTTTTCTATATCAGTCCATATTTGGGCCTAAATATTTTTACTAGGCCATGGATTTGATAGTGTGGACTTTCACACTTGGGCTTCAAATGGATGTTCATGGTGACATTGGTTATTCCATGGGGCCCATAATATATCAAATCGAAGTTGACTGAGTGGGATATAATGGGGGCTACAAATGTCATCTATATCAGTCCGTCATCGAGCCCAAATACCTTTGTTTAAGCCCACTGATTTTATAGAGTGGGCTTTCGTACTTGGGCTTCAAATGGACGTTCATGGTAGCATCAGTTCACCCACAAAGCACATAATATATCAAATCGAAGCTAACTCAGAGGGATATAATAGGAGCTATAAACTTTTTCTATAGTAGTCCATCTTTATGTCCAAATATTTTTGTCTAGGCCTATGGATTTGATAGTGTGGGCTTCCACACTTAGGCTTCAAATGGATGTTCATGGCAGCATCGGTTGTCCTACGGGGCCCATAATATATCCAATCAAAGTTGACTAAGAGGGCTATAAATTTCATCTATAGCAGTTCGTCTTCAGGCCTAAATACCTTTATTTAGGCCCATTGGTTTGATAGAGTGGGCTTTTGTAGTTGGGCTTTAAATGGATGTTCGTGGCAGCATCGGTTGACCCGCAGGGCCCATAATATATCAAATCGAAGCTGACTCAGAGGGCTACAGTGGGGGCTATAAAATTTTTCTATAGTCATTCATCTTTAGTCCCAAATAATTTTATTTAGGCCCATGGATTTGATAGAGTGGGCTTTCGCACTTGGGCTTCAAATGGACAATCATGGTAACATCGGTTGACCCACGGGGCCTATAATATATAAAATTGAAGCTGAATATGAGGGCTATATTGGGGGCTATAAACTTCATCTATTGCAGTCTATCTTTGGGCCCAAATACCTTTGTTTACCATTGATTTGATAGAGTGGGCTTTCACATTTAGGCTTCAAATAGACGTTCATGGCAGCATCGGTTGACCCATGAGGCCCATAATATATTAAATCGAACCTGACTTAATGGGCTATAGTGGGGGATATAAACTTCATCTACAGTAGTTCATCTTTGGGCCCAAATGCATAAATGCATTCGTTTAGGCCCATTGATTTGATAGAGCAGAATTCCACAATTGGGCTTCAAATGGACATTTAGGGCACCATTAGTGGACCCACGGGGGTCCATAATATATCCAATAGAAGCTGACTCAGAGGGCTATAATGGGGACTTTAAACTTTGTCTATAGAGGTCCATTTTTTAGGCCTAAATAACGAATTTGATAAAGTGGACTTTCACACTTAGGCTTCAAATGGACGTTCGTGGAAACATCGGTTTGACCAACGGGGGACATAATATATCAAATTGAAGCTTAGTCAGAGGGCTATGATGGGGGCTATAAACTTTGTCTATAGTAGTCCATCTTTATGGCCAAATTTTTTTGTTTACGCCCATGGATTTGATAAAGTGGGCTTTCATACTTGGGCTTCAAATGGACATTTGTGGCAGCATCTGTTAACCACGGGACACATAATATATAACAAATCCAAGCTGACTCAGAGGGCTATAATGGGGGCTATAAACTTTCTCTATAGCAGTCCATCTTTAGGGAAAAATATTTTTATTTAGGCCAATAGATTTGATAGTGTGGGCTTTCGTACTTAGGCTTCAAATGGACGTTCATCGGCAGCATCGGTTGTCCCATGGGGACCATAATATATCAAATTGAAGTTGATAGAGAGGGCTATAATAGGGACTATACACTTCATCTATGGTAGTCCGTCTTTGGGCCCATATACATTTTTTTAGGCCCATTGGTTTGATATAGTGGGCCTTGGCACTTGTGCTTCAAATGGACGTTCGTGGCAAGTATCAGTTCACCTATGGGGCCCATAATATATCAAATCAAAGCTGACATCAAAAGGCTATAATGGGGGCTTTAAACTTTTTTTATAGCAGTCTGTCTTCGGTCCGAAATACCTTTGTTTATGCCCATTGATTTGATAGAGTGGGCTTTCACATTTGGACTTCAAATAGACATTCATGGGAAACATCGGTTAACTCATGAGGCCCATAATATATCAAATAGAAGCTGACTCAGAGGGCTATAATGGAGGCTATAAACTTTGTCTATAACAGTCCATCTTTGTGCCTAAGTATGTTTGTCTAGGCCCATTGATTCGATAGAGTGGGCTTTTGCGCTTTGAATTCAAATGGACATTTGTGGCAGCATCAATTAACCCATGGGACCCATAATATATCAAATTGAAGTTGACTCAAAGGACTATAATGGAGGCTATAAAATTTTTCTATAGCAATACATCTTCGGGCCCAACTATTTTTGTGTAGGCCTATTAATTTAATAGAGTGGGGTTTCGCACTTGGGCTTCAAATGGACGTCGTGGCAGCATTGGTTGACCACGAGGCCTATAATATATTAAACTAAAGCTGACTCAAAGGGCTATAATGGGGGCCATAAACATCATCTATAGCGATCCGTCTTTGGGCCCAAATACCTTTTTTTAGGCCCATGGATTTGATAGAATGGGCTTTTGTAGTTGGGCTTTAAGTGGACATTTGTGGCAGCATCGGTTGACCCATGAGGCCCATAATATATCAAATCAAAGCTGACTCAAAGGGCTATAATGGGGGCTATAAAATTTTTCTATAGTAGTCCAATTTGAGCCTAAATATTTTTATCTATGCCCATCAATTTGATAGAGTGGGCTTTCACATTTGGGCTTCAAATGGACATTCGTGGCAGCATCGGTTGATCACGGGGCCCATAATATATCAAACCAAAGCTAACTTAGAGGGCTATAATGGGGGCTATAAACTTCATCTATAGAGATTCCATCTTTGGCCCCAAATACCTTTTTTAGGCCTATAGATTTGATAAAGTGGGCTTTCGTACTTTGGCTACAAATGGATATTTATAGCAGCATCGGTTGACCCACGGGGCCCATAATATATCAAATAAAAGCTGACTTAGAGGGTTATAATAGGGGCTATAAACTGGGTCTATAGCAGTCCATCTTCAGGCCAAAATATTTTTGTCTACGCCTAATGATTTGAATGAAGTGGGCTTTCATACTTGGGCTTCAAATGGAGGTTTATGGTGGCATCGGTTGACCAACGATGCCCATAATATATCAAATAGAAGCTGACTTATAGGGCTAATATTAAGGGCTATAAACATTGACTACATGAGTCCATCTTTGGCCCGTCTAGGCCCATTGATTTGATAGAGTGGGCTTTCGCACTTGGGCTTCAAAAGGATGTTCATGGTAGCATCGGTTGGCCATAAGGCCCATAATATATCAAATCAAAGCTAACTCAGACGACTATAATAGGGGCTATAAACTTCGTCTATAGCGGTCCATTTTCGGGTCTAAATACCTTTGTTTAGGCCCATGGATTAGATAGAGTGGGTTTTCACACTTGGGCTTCAAGTGGATGCTCCTGGCAGCATTGGTTGACCCACGAGGCCCATAATATATCAAATTAAAGTTGACTTAGAGGGCTATAGTGGGGGATATAAACTTTGACTATAGTTGTCCATCTTTGGGCCCAAATATTTTTGACTATGCCTATGGATTTGATAGAGTAGCCTTTCACACTTGGGCTTCAAATTGATGTTCGTTGGCAACATTGGTTAACCACGGGGCCCATAATATATCAAAATAAAGCTGACTTAAAGGGCTATAATGGGGGTTATAAACTTCATCTATAGCAATCCATCTTTGGGCCAAATACCTTTGTTTAGGCTTATGGATTTAATGGAGTGGGCTTTTGCACTTGGGCTCAAATGGACGTTCGTGGCAGGATCAGTTGACCCACGAGGCCCGTAATATATCAAATCAAAGTTGACTTAAAGGGCTATAATAGGGACTATAAACTTTATTTATAGCAATCCATCTTCGGGCCCAAATTTTTTTGTCTATGCCCATTAATTTGATAGAGTGGGTTTTGCACTTGGGCTTCAAATTGACGTTCATGGTAGCATCGGTTGACCATTAGGGCCCATAATATATCAAACTAAAGCTTACTCAGGGGGCTATAAACTTTGTCTATAGCAATCCATCTTTGGGCCCAAATACATTTATTTAGGCCCAAGGATTTAATAGAATGGGCTTTCGCACTTGGGCTTCAAAAGGACGTTCGTAGGCAGCATCAGTTTGCCCACAAGGCCCATAATATATTGAATCAAAGCTGACTCAGATGGCTATATTAAGGGCTATAAACTTTTTTTTATAGCAACCCATCTTCAAGCCCAAATATTTTTGTCTAGGTAATTTGAGAGAGTGGGCTTTTGCACTTGGGCTTCAAATGGATATTTGTGGCAACATCGGTTGACCCACGAGGCACATAATATATAAAATGAAGCTAACTCAGAGGGATATAGTAGGGGCTATAAACTTCATCTATAGCGGTTTGTCATCGGGCCCTAATACCTTTGTTTAGGCCCATGGATTTGTCAAACTGGACTTTCACACTTGGGGTTTCAAATGGACATTCGTGGTAGCATTGGTTGACCCATGGGACCCATAATATGTCAAATCAAAGATGACTCAGAGGGCTATAAACGTTGTCTATAGTGGCCCTGTCTTCAAGCCCAACTATTTTTATTTAGGCTTATGGATTTGGTAGAGTGGGCTTCCGTACTTCGGCTTCAAATGGACATTTATGGCAGCATCGGTTGACCCATAGGGCCCATATTATATAAAATAGAAGCTTACTCAATGGGCTGTAATGGGGGCTATAAACTGTGTATATAGCAGTCCATCTTTAGGCCCAAATATTTTTGTCTACGCCCAATGATTTGATAGAGTGGGCTTCCACACTTGGGCTTCAAATGGATGTTCGTGGCAGCATCGGTTGACCCACATGGCCCATAATATATAAAATTGAACGTAACTCAGAGGGCTATAGTAGGGGCTATAAACGTAATCTATTTTGATCCATCTTTGGGCCCAAATACCTTTATTTAGGCCCATGGATTTGTCAAAGTAGGCTTTCACAATTGGGCTTCAAATGACGTTCATGGTAGCATCAGTTGACCCAAGGGACCTATAATATATCAAATCAAGCTGACTTAGAGGGTTATAATGAGGGCTATAAACTTTATCTATAGCAGTCCATCTTTGTATCCAAATATTTATGTCTAGACCCATTAATTTGATAGAGTGGTCTTTTACACTTGGGCTTTAAATGGATGTTTATGGCAGCATCAGTTGACCCACAGGGCCCATAATATATAAAATCGAAGCTAACTCAGAGGGCTATAGTAGGGGCTATAAACTTCATCTATAGCGGTTTGTCATCAAGCCCCAATACCTTTGTTTAGGCCCATGGAATTGTCAAACTAGTTTGGGTTTCAAATGGACATTCATGATAGCATCGATTCACCCATGGGGCCCATAAAATGTCAAATTGAAGATGACTCAGAGGGCTATAAAAGTCATCTATAGCGGCTCATCTTCAAGCCCAAATATTTTTGTTTAGGCTTATGGATTTGATAGAGTGGGCTTTCATACTTGGGCTTCAAATGGATGTGTATGGTAGCATCAGTTGACCCACGGGGCCCATAATATATTAAATAGAAGCTAACTCATAGGGCTATAATAGGGGCTATAAACTATGTATATGGCATCCGATCTTCGGGCCTAAAGATTTTTGTCTACGCCTAATGATTTGATAGAGTGGGCTTTCGCACTTGGGCATCAAATGGACGTTCATAGTAGCATCGGTTGACCCATGGGGCCTATAATATATCAAATCGAAGCTGAATTAGAGCGCTATAATGGGGGCTATAAACATTGACTATCGGAGTCCATCATCGGGCCTAAATATTTTTATCTAGGCCCATTGATTTGATAGAGTGGGCTTCCGCACTTGGGCTTCAAATGGATGTTCATGGCAGCATCGGTTAACCCATAGGGCCCATAATATATAAAATCGAATGTAACTCAGAGGGCTATAGTAGGGGCTATAAACATCATCTATTATGGCCTATCATTGAGCCCAAATACTTTTATTTAGGCCCATGGATTTGTCAAAGTAGGCTTTCACACTTAGGCTTCAAATAGACATTCATGGCAGCATCGGTTGACCCATAGGGCCCATAATATATCAAATCGAAGCTGACTTAGAGGGCTATAGTGAGCACTATAAACTTTATCTATAGCAGTCCATCTTTGGACTCAAATGTTTATGTCTAGACCCATTAATTTGATAGAGTGGGCTTTTGCTCTTGGGCTTTAAATGGTTGTTTATGGCAGCATCGGTTGACCCACAGGGCCCATAATATATAAAATCTAAGCTAGGGCTATAAACTTCATCTATAGCAGTTCATCATCAAGCTCCAATACCTTTATTTAGGCCCATGGAATTGTCAAACTGGGCTTTCGCACTAGGGTTTCAAATGGACGTTCGTGGTACCATCGGTTGACCCATGGGGCCCATAAAATGTCAAATCAAAGATGACTTAAAGGGCTATAATGAGGGCTATAAACGTCATCTATAGCGTCTCGTCTTAAGCCTAAATATTTTTGTTTAGGCTTATGGATTTGATAGAGTGGGCTTTCATACTTGGGCTTCAAATGGACATTTATGGCAGCATTAGTTGACCCACGAAGCCCATAATATATCAAATAGAAGCTAACTTAGAGGGACTAAATATTTTTGTTTAGGCCCATTAATTTGATAGAGTGGGCTTTTGCACTTAGGCTTCAAATGGATGTTCGTGGCAGCATCGATTAACCCACGGGGCCCATAATAAATAAAATCGAATGTAACTTAGAGGGCTATAGTAAGGGCTATAAACGTCATCTATTGCAGTCCATCTTCGGGCCATGGATTTGTCAAAGTAGGCTTTGGCACTTGGGCTTCAAATGGACGTTCATGACAGCATCAGTTGACCCAAGGGGCCCATAATATATCAAATTGAAGCTGACTTACAGGGCTATAATTGGGGCTATAAACTTTGTCTATAGCAGCCCATCTTTAGGCCCAAATATGTTAATCTATGCCCATTGATTTGATAGAGTGGGCTTTTGCACTTAGAATTCAAACGAATGTTAGTACCAGCATCGGTTGACCCACGGGGCCCATAATATATCAAATCAAAGCTGACTCAGAAGGCTATAATGGGGGCTATAAACTTTGTTTATAGCAATCCATCTTTGGGCCCAAATATTTTTGTTTAGGCTCATGGATTTGATAGAGTAGGCTTTCACACTTGGGCTTTAAATATACCTTTTTTTAGGCCCATTGATTTGATAGAGTGGGCTTTCGCACTTGGACTTCAAATGGACGTTTATGGCAGCATCGATTGATCATGGGCCCCATAATATATCAAACCAAAGCTAAGCTATAATAGGGGCTATAAGCTACATCTATAGCGATCCATCTTTGGGCTAAAATACCTTTATTTAGGTTTATGGATTTAATAGAGTGGCCTTGTGCACTTGGGCTTCAAATGGACATTTGTGGTAGCATCGGTTGACCCACGACACCCATAATATATCAAATTGAAGTTGACTTAGAAGGCTATAATGTAGGTTATAAACTTCATCTATAGCGGTTTGTCTTCGGGCCCAAATATTTTTTTTATGCCCATGGATTTGATAGAGTAGGCTTTTGAACTTAGGCTTCAAATGGACGTTCATGGCAGCATCGATTGACGCACAAGGCCTATAATGTATCAAATCAAAGTTGACTCAGAGGGCTATAATGGGTGCTATAAAAATTGACTATAGTAGTCCATCATCGTGCCCAAATATTTTTCTCTAAGCCCATTGATTTGATTGAGTGGGCTTTGGCACTAGGGCTTCAAATGGAAGTTCGTGGTAGCATTGGTTGACCACGGGGCCCATAATATATCAAATTAAAGCTGACAAAGAGGGCTATAATGGGGGCTATAAACTTCATCTATAATAGTTCATCTTTGGGCCTAAATATTTTTGTTTAGGCCCATTGATTCGATAAAGTGTGCTTTCGTACTTGGGCTTCAAATATATGTTCGTGGCAGCATCGGTTGACCCACGAGGTCCATAATATATCAAATCAAATTTGACTCAGAGGGTGATAATGAGGGCTATAAACTTCATCCATAGAAGTCTGTCTTTGGGCCCAAATATTTTTTTCTATGCTCATTGATTTGATAGAGTGGGCTTTCGCACTTGGGCTTTAAATGGACGTTCATGGTAGCATCAGTTGACCCACAGGGCCTATAATATATTAAATTGAAGCTAACTCAGAGGGCTATAATGAGGGCTATTAATTTCATCTACAGTGGTTCGTCTTTGGGCCTAAGTATTTTTGTTTAGGCTTATGGATTTGATAGAGTGGGCTTTCGCACTTAGGCTTCAAATGGACGTTCGTGGTAGCATCGGTTGACCCACGGGGCCCATAATATATCAAATAGAAGCTGACTCAGAGAGCTATAATAGGGACTATAAACTGTGTCTATAGCAGTCCACCTTCGGGCCAAAATATTTTTGAGTACGCACAATAATTTAGTAGAGCGAGCTTTCGCACTTGGGCTTCAATTTGACGTTTGTGGTAGCATCAGTTGAACCACGGGGCCCATAATATATCAAATAGAAGCTTACTTAGAGGGCTATAATAGGGACTATAAACATTGACTATAGGAGTCCGTCTTTGGGCTTAAATATTTTTATTTATGCCCATCGATTTGATAGAGTGGGCTTTCATACATGGGCTTCAAATGGACGTTCGTGGCGGCATTCGTTTCTCCATGAGGCCCATAACATATCAAATTCAAGTTGACTCAGAGGGCTATAATGGGGGCTATAAACCTCATCTATAGTGACCCATCTTCAGGCTGAAATATTTTTGTCTAAACCCATTAATTTGATAGAGTGGACTTTTGCACTTGGGCTTGAAATGGATGTTCGAGGTAGCATCGGCTGACCCACGAGGCCCATAATATATAAATTGAAGCTGACTCAGAGGGCTATAGTGGGGGCTATAAACTTTATCTATAGTATTCCATCTTTGGGCCCAAATACCTTTGTTTAGGCCCATGGATTTGTCGAAGTGGGCTTTCGTACTTAGGCTTCAAATGGACGTTTATGGCAACATCGGTTGACCCACGGGGCCCATAATATATCAAATTCAAGCTGACACAGAGGCCTATAATGGTGGCTATAAATGTTGTCTATAGCGGTCCATCTTCAGGCCTAAATATTTTTGTTTAGGCTCATGGATTTAATAGAGTGGGCTTTAACACTTAGGCTTCAAATGGACATTCATGGTAGCATTGGTTCACCCACGGGGCCTATAATGTATCAAATAGAAGTTGACTCATAAGGCTATAATGGGGGCTATAAAATTTTTCTATAGAAATCCATCTTTGGGCTTAAATATTTTTGTCTATGCGTAATGATTTGCTAGGGCGGGCTTTTGCACTTGGCCTTCAAATGGACGTTCGTGGCAGCATCGGTTGACTCGCGAGGCCCATAATATATCAAATCAAAGCTGACTCAGAGGGCTAGAATGGAGGCTATAAATTTTTTCTATAAAAGTCCATCTTCAGGCCCAAATATTTTTGTTTATGCCCGTGGATTTGATAGAGTAGGCTTTCACACTTGGGCTTCAAATGGATGTTCGTGGCAGCATCGATTGACCCACGGGGCCATAATATATCAAATCAAAGCTAACTTAGAGGGCAATAATGGGGCTTATAAAATTCATTGATAGCAGTCCATCTTTAGGACCAAATATTTTTATCTAGGCCTATTGATTTGATAGAGTGGGCATTCGTACTTAGGATTCACATGGATGTTTGTGGCATCATCAGTTGACCTACGGGGCCCATAATATATCAAATCAAAGCTGACTTAGAGGGCAATAATGGGGCTTATAAAATTCATCGATAGTGGTCTATCTTCGATCCTAAATACCATTGTTTAGGCCCATGGATTTGATAAAATGGGTTTTCACACTTAGGCTTCAAATGAATGTTCGTGGCAGCATTGGTTGACCCACGGGGCCCATAATATATCAAATTGAAGCTGACTTAGAGGGCTATAATGGGGACTATAAACTTCATCTATAGTGGTCCATCTTAGGGCCCAAATATTTTTATTTAGGCCCATGGATTTTGCACTTGGGCTTCAAATGGACGATCATGGCAGCATCGGTTGACCCAAAGAGCACATAATATATCAAATCAAAGCTGACTCAGTGAGCTATAATGGGAGCTACAAACTTTGTCTATAGCAGTCCATCTTTGGGCCCAAATATTTTTTGCTAGGTCCATGGATTTGATAGTGTGGGCTTTCGTACTTAGGCTTCAAATTAACGTTCCTGGCAGCATCGGTTGACCTACGAGGCCCATAATATATCAAATTGAAGCTGACTGAGAGGGTGATAATGCAGACTATAAACTTCATCTATAGTAGACCATCTTCGAGTGCAAATACCTTTATTTACAACCATGGATTTAATAGAGTGGGCTTTCGCACTTTAGCTGCAAATGGACATTCGTGGCAGGATCGGTTGACCCACGGGGCCCATATTATATCAACTCGAAGCTGACTCAGAGGACTATAATAATGGCTATAAAGTTCATCTATATCAGTCCTTCTTTGTCTCCAAATAAATTTGTTTAGTCTTATGGATTTGATAGAGTGGGCTTTCACACTTGGGATTCAAATGGACATTCGTGGTAGCATCAGTTGGCCCATGAGGCCCATAATATATTAACTCGAAGCTGACTCAGAGGGCTATAATGGGGGCTATAAACTTCGAATGTAGTAGTCAATCTTAAGGCCTAAATATATTTTTTTACGCCCATGGATTTAATAGAGTGGGCTTTCACACTTGGGCTTCAAATGAATTTTAGTGGCAGTATCAGTTGACCCACGGGGCCCATAATATATCAAATCGAAGCCCAATCAAAGGGCTATAATGGGGTTTACAAACCTCATCTATAGCGGTCCCTCTGTGGGCCCAAATATTTTTATTTAGGACCAGGGATTTGATAGAGTGAGCTTTCGCACTTGGGCTTTAAATGGGCATTCGTGGCAGCATCGGTTGAGCCACGGGGAACATAATAAGTCAAATTGAAGCTTACTTAGAGGGTTATAATGGGGGCTATAAACTTTGTCTATAGCAGTCTATCTTTGGGGCTAAATATTTTTGTCTAGGCCCATGGATTTGATAGAGTGGGCTTTCGCACTTAGGGTTGAAATGGACGTTCTTGGTAGTATCAGTTGACCCATGGAGCCCATAATTTATCAAATTGAAGCTGATTGAGAGGGATATAATGGGGGCTATAAACTTCATCTATAGTAGTCTGTCTTTAGGCCCAAATACCATTGTTTTGGCCCATTGATTTAATAGAGCGGGCTTTCACACTTGGGCTTCAAATAAGCGTTCCTAGCTACATCGGTTGACCTACAGGGGCCATAATAAATTAAATCAAAGCTTACTCAGAGGGTTATAATGTGGACAATAAACTCTATCTATAGTGGTCTATCTTCAGGCCCAAGTATTTTTGTTTAGGCCCATGGATTTAATAGAGTGGGCTTTTGCACTTTGGCTTCAAATGGATGTTCGTGGCAGCATCGGTTGACCCTCATGGCCCATAATATATCAAATCAAAGCTGACTTGGATGACTATAATTCAAGCTATAAAATTCATCTATAGCAGCCCGTCTTGGGGCCCAAATACCTTTATTTAGTCCTATGGATTTGATAGAGTGGGCTTTTGCACTTGGTATTCAAATTGACATTCATGGCAGCAACAGTTGACCCACGGGGCCCATAATATATCAAATCGAAGCTGACTCAGAGGTTTATAATGGGGGCTATAAACTTCATCTATAGTGGTCTATCTTTGAGCCCAAATAACTTTATTTAGGCCCATGGATTTGATAGAGTAGGCTTTCACACTTGGGCTTTAAATGGACATTTGTGACAGCATTAGTTGACCCATGGGGACCATAATATATCAAATCAAAGCAGATTCAGAGGGCTATAATGGGGGCTATAAACTTTGTCTATTATGGTCCATCTTTGGGCCCACATATTTTTATTTAGGCCCATGGAATTGATAGAGTGGGCTTTCGCACTTAGGCTTCAAATGGACGTTCGTGGAAACATCGATTGATCCACGAGGCCCATAATATATCAAATCAAAACTAAATCAGAGGGCTATAATGGGGGCTATAAAATTTGTCTATAGCATTCCATCTTCAAGCCCAAATATTTTTGTCTAGGCCCATAGATTTGAAAGAATGGACTTTCATAGGTATGCTTTGAATGGACGTTTATGGCAGCATCGGTTGATCCACGGGGCCCATAATATATCAAATCAAAGCTGACTAAGAGGGCTATAATAGGGGATATAAACTTTTCCTATAGTAGTTAATCTTCGAGCCTAAATATATTTATTTAGGTCCATGGATTTGATAGAGTGGGTTTCGCACTTGGGATTCAAATGAACATTCATGGCAGCAATAGTTGACCCACGGGGCCCATAATGTATCAAATCAAAGCTGACTTAGAGGGCTATAATGGGGGCTATAAAATTCATCTATGAGCAATCCATCTTCATGCCCAAATACCTTTGGTTAGGACCATCTATTGGGTTTTGTTATAGAAATGCAGTGAAAAAATTAAAAATTTATCACGTTCTCAAACCTAGATCCATGTAATTCGACTATTTAATTAAATCTATGGTTTCAAGAATCTCACCAAGATGCAGAAGAGGCAAGATTTTCTAGAAGGATGAGAGGAGGTTCACACCGGTGGCACCTTACCTCAAGCTTTTTGCTTTGGTTGTTCGGATCTAGACGTCTCCAAAAGGATGTGTCCTTTATAGGTATACACACAAACAACCCTTCACAAAAATGAATTCGAGTGTGGGTTAGCAACTTTCTTGATTGTCTCACAAATTAAGAACAAAAGAAAAACTATATGTTTGTTGTCTAAGAAGAGATAAAACCGTTTTGGAGGCAGGAAAAACAAGTGAGTTAAACCCTAGAGAATATAACATATTTATAGACTCCAAATTAAGGTTTCACTTACCAATGACCTTTTTAGTAATTTCCCATTTATTATATTCTGATTTTGTTTTAAAAAAAATAAGAAATAATATCTTATTTATTTATTTAAAATAACATTTATCTTAAATAAATGAATAAATAAAACACTTTAAATATTTATTTCCACAGAGTTTATTTTGGGCTTATTAAACCCATAATCGTTTTGGGCTTGTTCTAAGTATGTGACCTTGTAGGTTCATATAACATTGGTAGTGGGCCTAATTCTATAAGTCATAAGTGGCCTCTAGCAAGACATTATGACTACCTAAGTCATGTAAAGTCAATAATCTGACATAACCTAATTACAGTGAATTTTATCGTCCTTTTATCACATGATATCTTAATTGAACATAAGACATAAAATGTCATCCTTATATAGTTCAATATTATGACTTGATTCTAAGTATACTGAAAATGATAACTCTTTATCAATTCATTTTAGCATGTCGATGTATTTTCCTTCACTCTATCTTATCAAGGGGCCCATAGATATCTTTCTTATATTAATGATGGATAAATTCCTTTTGAATCACTCACATTCCTCACATAACTAATTTCATATCCAACAACATCCTATTTAATTATCCAGTTAAAGACAACGTTAGAATGTGCCAAAACATAAAATAGCTATGTAGAAATCCATAATGATTTCAAGGTCAAAGGATCAAAATAAAATTACTGTGATGAGAAATACTTATGATAATAATCTATGTAGTATTTTCATAGTGGGTCAATCCAGTACATGATCTCTCATCATGTACCTATAAGTTGACTTAATATCTCATATTCATGATTAGTAAAACATAACCATCAGTCAACTTCATACTAGCCTTTAATATTTATATAATGAATAAATGACTAGGGATAATTAGAATAGAACTCTTATTTTAATCTAAAGGTTTTACTATCAAGCCACATACTTGATGGGCTTAATAATAATTAACCATTCATATAGTTATCATAAAATCAAATGATAATGAAATACCTCTTTATTACAAAAATAAGAAAGTCAATACATACTCACAAATGATTGACCTAGTGCATATCACTAACACCATGGATTTGATAGAGTGGGCTTCCGTACTTAGGCTTCAAATGGATGTTCGTGGCAACATCAGTTGACCCATAGGGACCATAATATATCATATCAAAGCTGACTCAGAGGGCTATAATGGGAGCTATAAACTTCATCTATTGCAATATAATCTTTAGGCCCAAATATTTTTATTTTGGCCCATGAATTTGATAGAGTGGGCTTTTGCACTTGGCCTTCAAATGGACGTTCATGGCAGCATCGGTTGACCCATAAGGCATATAATATATCAAATCGAAGTTGACTCAGAGGAAAATAATGGGGGCTATAAACTTTTTCTATAGCTATCCATGTTCAAGCAAAAATATTTTTATTTAGGCCCGTGGATTTGATAGAGTGGGCTTTTGCACTTAGACACGAAATGGACATTCTTAGAAACATTGGTTGACCCACGGGGTCTATAATATATCAAATTGAAGCTAACTCAGAGGGCTATAATGGGTGCTATAAACTTTGACTATACCATTCTATCTTCAAGCCCAAATGTTTTTGTTTATGCCTATGGATTTGATAGGGTGGGCTTTCATACTTCGCCTTCAAATGGACGTTCATGGTAGCATCGGTTGACCCACAAGGTCCATAATATAAGAAATCAAAGCTAACTCATAGGGCTATAATGGAGGCTATCAACTTTATCTATAGTAGTCTATCTTTGGGCCCAAATACCTTCATTTATGCCAATTAATTTGATAGAGTGGGCTTTCGTACTTGGGCTTCAAATGGACATTTATGGCAGCATTGATTGACCAATGGGACTGATAATATATCAAATCGAAGATGACTCAGAGGGACACAAAGGGGGCTATCAACTTCATCTATAGCATTTCATATTCAAGCCCAAATACCTTTATTAAAGCCCATTGATTTAATAGAGTAGGCTTTTGCACTTGGGCTTCAAATAGGCTTCAAATGGATGTTCATGGCAACATCGGTTGACCCATGGGACCTATAATATATTAAATCAAAGCTAACTCAGAGAGCTATAATAGGGGTTATAAACTTTGACTATACTAGTCCATCTTCGGGCCCAAATGATTTTGTTTAAGCCCATTGATTTGATAGAGTGGGCTATCACACTTGGGCTTCAAATGGACGCTTGTGGCAGCATCGGTTGACACACATGGCCCATAATATATGAAATCAAAGCTGACTCAGAGGGCTATAATGGGGGATATTAACTATGTCTATAGCAATCTATCTTCAGGCCGAAATACCTTCATTTAGGCCAATTAATTTAATAGAGTGGGCTTTCACACTTGGGCTTCAAATAGGTTTTAAATGGATATTCATGGCAACATCGGTTGACCCACAGGACCCATAATGTATCAAATCAAAGCTAACTCAGCGGGCTATAATAGGGGCTATAAACTTTGACTATACAAGTCCATCTTCAGGCCCAAATGATTTTGTTTAAGCCCATTGATTTGATAGAGTGGGCTGTCACACTTGGGCTTCAAGTGGACGCTTGTGGCAGCATCGGTTGACCCACAGGGCCCATAATATATAAAATCAAAGCTGACTCAGAGGGCTATAATAGGGGCTATCGACTTTGTCTATAGCAAACTATCTTCAGGCCCAAATACCTTCATTTAGGCCAATTAATTTAATAGAGTGGGCTTTCACACTTGGGCTTCAAATGGACATTTGTGGCAGCATCGGTTGACCCACAGGGCCCATAATTTATCAAATCAAGCTGACTCAGAGAGCTATAAATGGGGCTATAAACTTTTTTTATAGCATTCCTTCTTTGGGCCCAAATATTTTGTCTAGGCCCATTAATTTGATAGAGTGGGCTTTCGTACTTAGGCTTCAAATGGCGTTTGAGGCAGCATCGGTTGACCCACGAGGCCTATAATATATCAAATCGAAGATGACTAAGAGGGCTTTAATGGGGGCTATAAAATTCATCTACAACATTTCATCTTTAGGCATAAATACCTTTGTTTAGGCACATTAATTTAATAGAGTGGGCTTTCGCACTTGTGCTTCAAATGGAAATTCGTGGCAGCATCAGTTGACCCACAAGGCCCATAATATATCAAATCGAAGCTAACTCAGAGGGCTATAATAGGGGCTATAAATTTTGTCTATAACAATCCATCCTTAGGCCCTAATATTTTTTACTAGGACCAATTTTTAACAGAGTGGGCTTCCATACTTGGGCTTTGAATGGACATTCATGGCAACATCGGTTGACCCATAAGGAACATAGTATATCAAATCGAAGCTAACTCAAAGGGATATAATAGGGGATATAAAATTTTTCCATAGCAGTTAATCTTTGGGCCCAAATATTTTGGTTTAGGTCCATGGATTTGATAAAGTGGGCTTTCACGCTTAGGATTCGAATGGATGTTCGTGGCAGCAATATTTGACTCACAAGGCCCATAATATATCAAATTGAAGATGACTCAGAGGGCTATAATGGAGGCTATAAACTTCATCTATAGTGGTCCATCTTTAGGACCAAATATTTTTATTTAAGCCCATGGATTTGATAGAGTAGGCTTTCGCACTTGGGTTTAAATGGATGTTCGTGGAAACATCATTTGACCCATAGGGCCCATAATATATCAAAGCGAAGCTAAATGAGAGAGCTATAATGGGGGTAATAAACTTTGCCTATAGCTATCCATGTTCGGGCCCAAATATTTTTTTTTAGGGGCATGGATTTGATAGAGTGGGCTTTTGCACTTGGGCTTCAAATGGATGTTCGTGGCAACATCGGTTGACCCACGGGGCCCATAATATATTAAATCAAATATGACTCAGAGGGCTATAATGGGGCAATAAAATTTTTCTATACCAATCCATATTTGAGCCCAAATGTTTTTGTTTAGGCCTATGGATTTGATAGAGTGGCCTTTCGTACTTAGGCATCAAATGGACATTTGTGGCAGCATCGGTTAACCTATAGGGCCCATAATATATCAAATCGAATGTAACTCACAGGGATATAATAGGGGCTATTAACTTCATCAATAGCAGTCCATCTTTGGGCCCAAACACCTTTATTTAGACCATGGATTTGATAGTGTGAGCTTTCGCACTTGGGCTTCAAGTGGATGTTCGTGGCATCATTAGTTGACCCATGGGGCCCATAATATATGAAATTGAAGCTGACTCAGAGGGCTATAATGGGGCTATAAACTTTTTCTATAGAAGTCCATCTTCAGGCCCCAATACTTTTGTCTAGGGCCATTGATTTGATAGAGTGGGCTTTCATACTTAGGCTTTGAATGGACGTTCATGGCAGCATCGGTTGACCCACAGGGCCCATAATATATAAAATCAAAGCTGACTTATAGGGCTATAATGGGGGATATAAACTTTGTCAAAAGCAGTTAATCTTTGGGCCCAAATATTTTGGTTTAGGTCCATGGATTTGGTAGAGTGGACTTTTGCGCTTGAGATTCAAATGGATGTTTGAGGCTATAAACTTTTTCTATAGCAGTCCATCTTCAAGCCCAAATACATTTGTTTAGGAACATGGATTTGATAGAGTAGTCTTTCGCACTTGGGCTTCAAATGGAAATTCGTGGCAGCATTGGTTCACCCACATGGCCTATAATTTATCAAATCAAAGTTGACTCAGAGGGCTATAATGGGAGTTATAAACTTCATCTACTGCAGTCCATCTTCGGGCCCAAATATTTTTGTTTCGGCCCATAGATTTTATAAAGTGGGCTTTCGCACTTGGGCTTTAAATAGACGTTTGTGGCATCATCAGTTGACCCACAAGGCCTATAATATATCAAATTGAAGCTGACTCAGAGGGCTATAATAGGGGCTATAAACTTTGTCTATAGCAATCCATCTTTAGGCCCAAATATTTTTCTTTAGTCCCATTGATTTTATAGAGTGGGCTTTCGCACTTGAGCTTCAAATGGATGTTCGTGGCATCATTAGTTGACCCACGGGGCCAATAATATATAAAATTAAAGCTAACTTAGAGGGCTATAATGGGGGTCCATGGATTTAATAGAGTGGGCTTTCGTACTTGGGATTCAAATGGACGTTTGTGGCAGCAGCGGTTGGCCCATGAGGCCCATAATATATCAAATCGAACCTAACTCAAAAGGCTATAATGGGGGCTATAAAATTCATCTGTAGCGGTCCATCTTCGAGCCCAAATATTATTCTTTAGGTCCATAGATTTGATAAAGTAGGCTTTCACACTTGGACTTCAAATGGACGTTTGTGCGAGCATCGGTTGACCCACGGGGCCCATAATATATGAAATCAAAGTTGACTCAGAGGGCTATAATGGGGGATATAAACTTCATCTATTACGGTCCATCTTTGGGCCCAAATATTTTTTTTAGGCCCATGGATTTTATAGAGTGGGCTTTCGCACTTAGGCTTCAAATGGACGTTCATGGCAGTAATAGTTGACCTAAGAGGCCCATAATATATCAAATCAAAGCTGACTCAGATTGCTATAGTGGGGTTTATAAACTTGATCTATAACGGTCTGTCTTTGATCCTAAATACCATTGTTTAGGCCCATGGATTTGATAGAGTGGGCTTTCACACTTGGGCTTTAAATGGATGTTCATAGCAGCATTGATTGACCCACGGGGCCCATAATATATCAAATCAAAGTTGACTCAGAGGGCTATATTGGGGGCTATGAACTTCATCTATAGCAATATGTCTTCAAGCAAAAGTATTTTTTTTAGGCCTATGGATTTGATAGAGTGGGCTTTCACACTTGGGCTTCAAATAGACGTTCGTGTCGGTATCGGTTGACCCACGGGGCACATAATATATCAAATTGAAGCTGACTCGGAGAGCTATAATGGGGGCTATAAACTTTGTCTATAATAGCCCATCTTTGGGCCCAAATATTTTTGTCTAGGCCCATGGATTTGATAGCATGGGCTTTTGCACTTGGACTTCAAATGGACGTTCCTGGCAATATCGATTCACCCACGAGGCACATAATATATCAAATTAAAGATAATTGTGATGGCTATGATGGGGCTATAAACTTTGTCTATAGCAGTCCATCTTCAAACCCAAATAACTTTATTTAGCCCATTAATTTAAGAGTAGGCTTTCGCACTTAGGTTTCAAATTGACGTTCATGGTAGCATGGGTTGATCGATGGGGCCCATAAAATATAAAATCAAAGCTAACTGAGAGGGATATAATGGGGGCTATAAACTTCATCTATAGTAGTCTGTCTTCGGGCCCAAATATATTTATTTATGTCCATGGATTTGGTAGAGTGGGCTTTCGCACTTGGGCTTCAAATGGAAGTTCCTAGCAGCATCGGTTGACCCACGAGGCATATAATATATCAAATTGAAATTGATTGAGAGGGCTATAATGATGGCTATTACTTTTTCAATACTCATCCATCTTCGGGCCTAAATACCTTTATTTAGGCCTATTGATTTGATATAGTGGGCTTTTGTACTTGGGCTTCAAATGGACATTCATGGGAGCATCGGTTAACCGACGAGGCCCATAGTATATCAAATCAAAGCTGAGTCAGAGGGCTATAAACTTTTTCAATACCAGTCCATCTTCGAGTCCAAATATTTTTGTCTAGGCCCATTGATTTGATTAAGTGGGCTTTCGCACTTGGGCTTTAAATGGATGTTTATAGCAACATCGGTTGACCCATGGGGCCCATAATATATCAAATCAAAGCTTAATCAAAGGGCTATAGTGGGGGGCTATAAAATTTGTCTATAGTTGTCCATCTTCAGGCCAAAATATTTTTGTCTAGTCCCATTGATTTGATAGAGTGGGCTATCATACTTGGGCTTCGAATGGACGTTCATAATCGCATCAGTTGACACACAGGGCCCATAATATATCAAATCAAAGTTGACTCAGAGGGCTATAATAGGGGATATAAACTTTGTCTATAGTGGTTAATCATTGGGCCCAAATATTTTTGTTTAGATCCATGGATTTGATAAAGTGGGCTTTCACACTTGGGATTCAAATGAACGTTCGTGGCAGCAATAGTTGACCCACAAGGCCCATAATATATCAAATCAAAGCTGACTCAGAGGGCTATAATGGGGGCTATAAAATTTTTCTATAGCAGCCCATCTTTAGGCCTAAATATTTTTGTCTAAGCCCATGGATTTGATAGTGTTGGCTTTCTCACTTGGGCTTCAAATGAATGTTCTTGGCAGCATCAGTTGACCCACGAGGCATATAATATACTAAATTAAATCTGAATGAGAGGGCTATAGTAAGGGCTATAAAATTCATGTATAGCAATCCATCTTCAGGTCCAAATACCTTTGTTTAGGCCCATTGATTAGATAGATTGGGCTTTCGCACTTAGGCTTCAAATGGACGTTCATGGTAGAATCAAATGACCCACGAGGCTCATAACATATCAAATCAAAGCTAACTCAGAGGCCTATAATGAGGGTTATAAACTTTGTCTATAGCAGTCCATCTTCAAGCCCAACTATTTTTGTCTAGGCCCATTATTTTGATGGAGTGGGCTTTCGTACTTAGGCTTTGAATGGACGTTTGAGGTAGCATCAGTTGATCCACAGGGCCCATAATATATCAAATCAAAGCTGACTCAGAGGGCTATAATAGGGGATATCAAATTTGTCTATACCGATTAATCTTCGAGCCCAAATATTTTTTATTAGGCCTATGGATTTGATAGAGTGGGCTTTCACACTTTGGATTCAAATGAACGTTCATGGCAGCAACAGTTGACCCACGGGGCCCTTAATATATCAAATCAAAGCTGACTCAGAGGGCTATAATAGGGACTATAAACTTCATCCATAGCAGTCCATCTTCAGGCCAAAATACCTTTGTTTAGGCCTATGGATTTGATAGAGTGGACTTTCACACTTGGGCTTCAAATGGATGTTCCTGGCAGCATTAGTTGACCCACGAGGACCATAATATATCAAATCAAAGCTAACTCAGAGGGCTATAATGGGGGCTATAAAATTTTTCTATTGTGATCCATCTTCGGGCCCATATATTTTTATTTAGGCCTATGGATTTGATAGAGCGGCTTTCCCACTTGGGCTTAAAAAAGACATTCGTGGCAGCATTAGTTGACCCACGATGCCTATAATATATCAAATCGAAGCTGATTGAGAGGGTTATAATGGGGGCTATAAACTTTGTCTACAACTATCCATGTGCGGGCCCAAATATTTTTCTTTAAGCCTATGGATTTGGTAGAGTGGGCTTTTGCACTTAGGCTTCAAATTGACGTTCGTGGCAACATCAGTTGACCCACGTGGCCCATAATATATTAAATTAGAGGGCTATAATGGGGGCTATAAACTTTGACCATACCAGTCCATCTTTGGGCCCAAATATTTTTGTTTAGGCCCATTGATTTGATAGAGTGGGATTTTGCATTTGGGCTTCAAATGGACATTCGTGGCAACATCAGTTGACCCACAGGGCCTATAATATATGAAATCAAAGCAGACTCAAAGGGCTATAATAGGGGCTATAAACTTTGTCTATAGCAGTCCATCTTCGGTCCTAAACACCTTCATTTAGGCTAATTAATTTGATGGAGTAGGCTTTGGCATTTGGGCTTCAAATGGACATTCGTGGCAATATCGATTAACCCACGAGGCCCATAATATATCAAATCAAAGATGACTCAAAGGGCTATAATGGGGGCTATAAACTTCATCTATAGCATTTCGTCTTTAGGCCCAAATACCTTTATTTAGGCCCAAGGATTTGATATAGTGGACTTTCACACTTGGCCATCAAATGGACGTTCCTGGCAATATCAGTTGACCCACAAGGACCATAATATATCAAATCAAATCTCACTCATAGGGCTATAATGGGGGCTATAAATTTCATCTATAGCGGTCCATCTTCGGGCCCAAATATTTTTGTTCAGGCACATGGATTTGATAGAGTGGGCTTTCGCACTTGGCCTTTAAATGCACGTTCGTGGCAGCATCGGTTGACCCACGAGGCCTATAATATATCAACTCAAAGCTGACTAAGAGGGCTAATATGGGGGCTATAAACTTTGTCTATAGTTGTCCAGGTTTGAGCCCAAATATTTTTGTTTAGGCACATGGATTTTGATAAAGTTGGCTTTTACACTTAGGCATCAAATGGACGTTCGTGGCAACATCGGTTGACCCACGGTGCCCATAATATATCAAATTAAAGCTAACTCAGAGAGCTATATCAAGGGCTATAAACGTCATCTATAACCGTTCATCTTCGGGCCCAAATATTTTTGTTTAGGCCCATGGATTTGATAGAGTGGGCTTTCGTACTTGCACTTCAAATGGACGTTCGTGGCAACATCGGTTGACCCACGGGGCCTATAATGTATCAAATTGAAGTTGACTGAGAGGGTTATAATGGGGATAATAAACTTTGTCTATAACTGTCCATGTTCAAGCCCAAATATTTTTATTTTGGCCCATGGATTTGATAGAGTGGGCTTTTGTACTTAGGCTTCAAATGGACATTCATGGCAACATCGGTTGACCCACGGGGCCCATAATATATAAAATCAAAGTTGACTCAGAGGGCTATAATGAGGGCTATAAACTTTGACTATAGCAGTCCATCTCGAGGCTCAAATGTTTTTGTTTAGGCCTAGTGATTTGATTGAGTTGGCTTTTGCACTCGGGCTTGAAATGGACGTTCATGGCAGCATCGGTTGACCCATGGGGCCCATAATATATGAAATCAAAGTTGACTCAGAGGGCTATAATAGGGATATAAACTTCTTCTATAGCAGTTAATCTTCGGGCCCAATTATTTTTATTTATGTCCATGGATTTAATAGAGTGGGCTTTCGCACTTAGGATTCAAATAGACATTCATCGCAGCAACAGTTGACCCACGGGGACCATAATATATCAAATCGAAGCCGACTCAAAGGGCTATAATTAGGCTATAAACTTCATCTATAGCAGTCCATCTTTGGGCCCTAATACCTTTATTTAGGCCAATGGATTTGATAGAGTGGGCTTTCACACTTGGGTTTAAAAAGGACATTCATGGCAGCATCAGTTGAATCACGAGGACCATAATATATAAAATCAAAACTGACTCAAAGGGCTATAATGGGGCTTATAAACTTTATCTATTGTGGTGTATCTTTGTGCCTAATTATTTTTTTTAGTTCCATGGATTTGATAGAGTGGGCTTTCCCACTTGGGCATTCGTGGCAACATCATTGACCCACGGGGCCAATCAAATTGAAGCTGAATGAGAGGACAATAATGGGGACAATAAAATTTGTCTATAGCTATCCATGTTTAGGCCTAAATATTTTTTTAGGCCCATTGATTTAATAGAGTGGGCTTTTGCACTTGGGCTTCAAAGGGACGCTCGTGGAAACATCGGTTAACCCATGAGGCCCATAATATATCAAATCGAAGTTGACTCAGAGGGCTATAATGAGGGCTATAAAATTTGTTTATACTAGTCCATCTTCAAGCCAAAATGTTTTTGTTTAGGCCTGTTGGTTTCATAGAGTGGGCTTTCGCACTTGGGCTTCAAAAGGACATTCGTTGCAGCATCGGTTGACCCACGGGGCCCATAATATATGAAATCGAAGTTGACTCAGAGCGCTATAAATTGGGATATGAACATTGTCTATAGTAGTCTATCTTCGGGCCCAAATACTTTCATTTAGGCTAATTAATTTAATAGAGTGGACTTTCGCACTAGGGCTTCAAATGGACATTCATGGCAACATTGGATGACCGATTGGGCCTATAATATATCAAATCAAAGCTGACTCTAATGGCTATAATGGGGGCTATAAAATTTTTCTATAGAAATCCATCTTTGGGCCTAAATATTTTTGTCTAGGTCCATTGATTTGATAGATTGGGCTTTCGCACTTGGGCTTAAAATGGACGTTCGTGGCAGCATCGGTTGACCCATAGGGCCTATAATATATCAAATCGAAGATGACTCAGAGGGCTATAATGGGGGCTATGAACTTAATCTATAGCAGTTTGTCTTTAGGCATAAATACCTTTGTTTAGGTGCATTGATTTGATTGAGTGGGCTTTCACACTTGGGCTTTGAATGGACATTCGTGGCACCATCAGTTGAACCACGAGGCCCATAATATATCAAACTAAAGATGACTCAAAGGGCTAAAATGGGGGCTATAAACTTTGTCTATAGCAGTCTGTCTTTGTGCCCAAATTTTTTTATTTATGCCCATTGATTTGATAGAGTGGGCTTTCACACTTGGGCTTCAAATGGACGTTTATGGCAACATCGGTTGACCCATGGGGCCCATAATATATCAAATCAAAGCTGACTTAGAAGGCTATAAACATTTTTCTAGGCCCATTGATTTGATACAGTGGGCTTTTGCACTTGGGCTTCAAATGGATGTTCATGGTAGTATCGGTTGACCCATGAGGCCCATAATATATCAAATCAAAGCTGACTCAAAGGGCTATAATAGGGGCTACAAATTTCATCTATAGCAGTCCATCTTCAAGCCTAAATACCTTTGTTTATGCCCATTGATTTGATAGAGTAGGCTTTCACACTTAGGCTTCAAATGGACATTTGTGGTACCATCGGTTGACCCATGGGGCCCAGAATACATCAAATCAAAGTTGACTTAGAGGGCTATAATAAGGGATATAAAATTTGACTATAGCGGTTAATATTTAAGCCCAAATATTTTTGTTTAGCTCCATGGATTTGATAGAGTGGGCTTTTGCACTTGGGATTCAAATGAACATTTGTTGTAGCAACAATTGACCTACGAGGCCCATAATATATCAAATCAAAGCTGACTCAGAGGGCTATAGTAGGGGCCATAAACTTCATCTATATTAGTTCATCTTCAGGCCCAAACTAACTTAAAAGGGTAAAATGGAGGCCATAAACTTTTTCTATAGCAGTCTATCTTTGGGCCAAAATATTTTTATCTAGGCTTATGGATTTGATAGAGTAGGCTTTCGCACTTGGGCTTCAAATGGACATTCGTGGCAACATCAGTTAACCCATGAGGCCCATAATATGTCAAATCGAAGCTAACTCAGAGGTCTATAATGGGGGCTATAAACTTCATCTATAGCGGCCCATCTTCGGGCCCAAATATTTTTGTCTTGGACCATTGATTTGATAAAGTGGGCTATCGTACTTGGGCTTCAAATGGACATTCGTGGCCGCATCGATTGACCCATGGGGCCCATAATTTATCAAATTGAAGCTGACTTAGAGGGCTATAATAGGGGATATAAACTTTGTTTATAGCGGTTAATCTTCAGTCGTAAATATTTTTGTTTAGGTCCATGGATTTGATAAAGTGGGCTTTCGCACTTGGGATACAAATGAATGTTTGTGGCAGCAACAGTTGACCCACTGGGCCCATAATATATCAAATCGAAGCTAACTCAGAGGGCTATAATAGGGGCTATAAACTTCATCTATAGTGGCCTGTCTTCAAGCCTAAATATTTTTATTTTGGCCCATGGATTTGATAGCGTGGGCTAACGTACTTGGGCTTCAAATGGATGTTAGTGGAAGCATTGGTTGACCACGAGGCCCATAATATATCAAATCAAAATCGGATCAAGGGGCTATAATGGGGGCTATAAACTTCATCTATAGTGGTCAATGTTCAGGCCCAAATACCTTTTTTTAGGCCCATGGATTTGATAGAGTGGGCTTTCCCACTTGGGCTTCAAATGGACGTTTGTGGCAGAATCGGTTGACCCATGGGGCCCATAACATATCAAATCGAAGTTGACTCATAGGGCTACAATTGGGGCTATAAACTACATATATTGTAGTCTGACTTTGGGCCTAAATATTTTTTTTAGGCCAATAGATTTGATAGAGTGGGCTTTCGCACTTGGGCTTCAAATTGATGTTCGTGGCAGCATCGGTTGACCCATCGGGCCCAAAATATATCAAATTGAAGCTAACTCAGAGGGCTATAATGGGGGCTAGAAGCTTTGTCTATAATAGCTCATCTTCTGGCTCAAATTATTTTTATTTAGGTCCATGGTTTTGATAGAGTAGGCTTTCGTGCTAGGGCTTCAAATGGATGTTTATGGCAGTATCGATTGACCACGGGGCCCATAATATTTCAAATTGTAGATGACTCAAAGGGCTATAATGAGGGCCATAGACTTTGTCTATAGTGGTTAGTCTTCGAGCCCAGATACCTTTGTTTAGGCCCATGGATTTAATAGAGTGGGCTTTCACACATAGGCTTTAAATGGACGTTCGTGGTAACATCGGTTGACCCATGAGGCCCATAATATATCAAATCAATGTTAATTCATATGGCTATAATAGGGGCTATAAAATTTGTCTATAGCAATCCCTCCTCTGGCCCAAATATTTTTTTCTAGTCTCATTGATTTAATAGAGTGGGCTTTCGCACTTAGGCTTCAAATGGACATTCGTGACAGCATTGGTTCACCCACGAGGCTCATAATATATAAAATCAAAGAAAACTCAAAGGGCTATAATAAGGGGTCTAACCTTCATCCAGAGCAATCCATCTGCGGGTCCAAATACCTTTGTTTATGGCCATGGATTTGATAGAGTGGGCTTTCACACTTGGGCTTCAAATGTATGTTTGTGGTAGCATCCGTTAACCCAGCGGAGCCATAATATATCAAATTGAAGTTGACTCAGAGGATAAAGTGGGGGCTATAAAATTCATCTATAGTTGTTCGTCTTTGGGCCCAAATATTTATTTTTAGGCCAATGGATTTGATAGAGTGGGCTTTTGTAGTTGGGCTTTAAATGGACGTTTATGGCGGCATCAATTGACCCATGGGGCCCATAATATATCAAATCAAAGCTGACTCAGAGGGTTATAATGGGGGCTATAAAATTTTTCTATAGCAGTTCATCTTCAGGCCCAAAATGTTTTTATTTCGGCCCATGGATTTGATAGAGCGGGCTTTCGCACTTGGGCTTCAAATGGACATTCGTGGCAGCATCGGCTGACCCATAGGGCCTATAATAAATCAAATCGAAGTTGAATCAAAGGGCTATGATGAGGGATAAAAACATTGTCTATAGTGGTTAGTCTTCGGGCCCATATACCTTTATTTAGTCCTATGGATTTGATAGAGTGCACTTTTGTACTTGGGCTTCAAGTGGACATTCGTGGTAGCATCGGTTGAGCCACAAGGCCAATAATATATCAAATCAAAGCTAACATAGAGGGCTATAATGGTGGCTATAAAATTTTTCTATAGCAATCCATCCTTCGGCCTAAATATTTTTATCTAGGCCCATTGATTTAATAGACTGGGCTTTCGCACTTGGGCTTCAACTAAACGTTCGTGGTAGCATCAATTGACCCACGGGGACTATAATATATCAAATTGATACTGATTCAGAGGGCTATAATGGGGGCTATATACTTCATCTATAGTAGTCCAACTTCAAGCCCAAATATTTTTCTAGGCCCATTGATTTGATAGAGTTGGCTTTCACACTTGGGCTTTAAATGGATGTTTGTGGCATCATTGGTTGACACACCAGGCCCATAGTATATCAATTCAAAACAAACTCAAAGGGTTATTATGGTGGCTATAAAATTTGTCTATAGCAATCCATCCTTAGCCCCAAATATTTTTGTCTAGTCCCATAGATTTGATAGAGTGGGCTTTTGCACTTAGCTTTAAATGGACGTTCGTGGTAGCATCGGTTGACCCACAGTGACCATAATATATCAAATTAAAACTAACTCAGAGGGCTATAATGGGGACTATATACTTTTTCTATAGCAGTCTAACTTCGACCCTAAATATTTTTGTCTAGGCCCATTGATTTGATAGAGTGGGCTTTCAAACTTGGGCTTCAAATGGACATTTATGGCAGCATCGATTGACCCACGGGGCCCATAATATATCAAATCGAAGCCAGATCAAAGGGCTATAATGGGGGCTATAAACTTCATCTATGGCAGTCCGTCTTCAGGCCCAGATATTTTTATTTGGGCTCATGGATTTAATAGAGTGGGCTTTCGCACTTGGGCTTCAAATGAACATTCATGGCAACATCGGTTGACCCAAGGGGCCCATAATGTTTCAAATCGAAGCTAACTCATAGAGCTATAATGGGGGCTAGAAATATTGTCTATAGCCATCCATCCTCAGGCCTAAATATTTTTATCTAGGTCCATTGATTTGATAGAGTGGGCTTTCGCACTTGGGATAAAAATGGACATTTGTGGCAACATCGGTTGTTCCACGGGGACCATAGTATATCTAATTGAAAATGACTCAATGGGCTATAATGCGGGCTATATACTTTTTCTATAGCAGTCCAACTTCGGGCTAAAATATTTTTGTCTTGGCCCATTGATATGATAGAGTGGGCTTTCGCACTTGGGCTTTAAATGGACATTCATGGCAGCATCGATTGACCCACGGGACCCATAATATATCAAATTGAAGATGGCTCAGGGGGCTATAATAGGGGCTATAAACTTCATCTATAGCGGTTCATCTTCAGGCCCAAATATTTTTGTTTAGGCCCATGGATTTGATGGAGTGGGCTTTCGCACTTGGGCTTCAAATGGACATTAATGGCAGCATCGGTTGAACCATAGGGCCCATAATATATCAAATCGAAGCTGACTCACAGAGCTATAATGGGAGTTATAAATTTTGTCTATAGCAGTCCGTCTTTGGGTCTAAATACCTTTGTTTAGACTCATTCATTTGATAGAGTGGGCTTTCGTATTTGGGCTTCAAATGGACGTTCATGGTAGCATTGGTTGAGCCACGGGGCCCATAATTTATCAAATTAAAGTAAACTCAGAGAGCTATAATGGTGGCTATAAAATTTTTCTATAGCAATCCATCCTTGTCCCCAAATATTTTTGTCTAGGCCCGTCGATTTGAGAAAGTGAGCTTTCGCACTTGGGCTTCAAATGGACGTTCGTGCCAGCATTGGTTAACCCACAGGGACCATAATATATCAAATTAAAACTGAATCAAAGGGCTATAATGGGAGCTATATACTTCATCTACAGCAGTCCAACTTTGGGCCAAAATATTTTTGTCTAGGCCCATTGATTTGATTGAGTGGGCTTTCACACTTAGGCTTTAAATGGACATTCGTGGCAGCATCGGTTGATCCACGGGGCCCATAATATATCAAATTGAAGCCAGCTCAAAGGGCTATAATGGGGCTATAAACTTCATCTATGATGGTCTGTCTTCAAGCCCAAATATTTTTGTTTAGGCCCATGGATTTGATAGAGTGGGCTTTCGCACTTGGGCTTCAAATGGGCATTCGTGGCAGCATCGGTTGACCTACGGGGCCCATAATATATCAAATGGAAGCTGAATCAAAGGGCTATAATGGGGGCTATATACTTCATCTATAGCAATGCAACTTCGGGCTCAAATATTTTTGTCTAAACCCATTGAATTGATAGAGTTGGCTTTCGTACTTGGGCTTCGAATGGACGTTCGTGGTAGCATCGGTTGAGCCACGAGGCCCATAATATATCAAATTGAACCCGACTCAGAGGGCTATAAACTTCATCTATAGTGGTTTGGTTTCAGGCCCAAATATTTTTATTTAGGCCCATAGATTTGATGGAGTGGGCTTTCGCACTTAGGCTTCAAATGGACGTTCGTAGTAGCATCGCTTGACCCATAGGGCCTATAATATATCAATTCAAAGCTAACTCAAAGGGCTATAATGATGGATATAAACCTTGTCTATAGCAATCCATCCTCGGACCCAAATATTTTTGTCTAGGCCCATTGATTTGATAGAGTGGGCTTTCGTACTTAGGTTTCAAATGGATGTTCGTGGCAGCCTCGGTTGAGCCAAAAGGCCCATAATATATCAAATCAAAGCAAACTCAGTGGGCTATAATGGTGGCTATAAAATTTGTCTATAGTAATCCATCATCGGCCCTAAATATTTTTGTCTAGGCCCATCAATTTGATAGAGTAGACTTTCACACTTAGGCTTCAAATGGACATTCGTGGCTACATCGGTTGACCCATAGGGACCATAATATTACAAATTAAAAGTGACTCAGAGGGCTATAATAGGGGCTATATACTTCATCTATAGCAGTCCAACTTCGGGCCAAAATATTTTTGTCGATGCCCATTGATATGATAGACTGGGCTTTCACACTTGGGATTTAAATGGACATTCGTGGCAGCATTGGTTGACCCTCAGGGCCCATAATATATCAAATTGAAGCCATCTTAGGGGGCTATAATGGGGGCTATAAACTTCATCTATAACAGTCTATCTTCGAACCTAAATATTTTTATTTAGGCCCATGGATTTGATAAAGTGGACTTTCATACTTGGGCTTCAAATGGATGCTCGTGGTAGCATGGGTTGACCCACAGGGCCCATTATATATCAAATGAAAGCTAACTCACAGAGCTATAATGTGGGCTATAAATTTTTTCTATTGCAGTCTGTAATTGTGGCCAAATACCTTTATTTAGGCTTATTCATTTGATTGAGTGGGCTTTCTCACTTGGGCCTCAAATGGACATTCGTGCCAGCATCGGTTGACCCACGGGGACCATAATATATTAAATTGAAGCTAACTCAGAGGGCTATTATGGGGGTTATAAAATTTGTCTATAGCAATCCAATATCGAGCCCAAATATTTTTGTATAGCGCCATGGATTTGATAGAGTGGGCTTTCATACTTAGGCTTTAAATGGATGTTTGTGGTAGCATCGGTTGACCCACGGTGCCCAGAATATATCAAATTAAAGCTTACTCAGAGGGCTATAATGAGGGCTACAAACTTCATCTATAACAGTTAGTCTTCTAGCCCAGATACCTTCATTTAGGCTCATGGATTTGATTGAGTGGGCTTTCACACTTGGGCTTTGAATGGATGTTTGTGGCAGCATCGGCTGACCCACAGGGCCCCTAATATATCAAATTAAAGCCAGCTCATAGAGCTATAATAAGGTCTATAAACATCATCTATAACTGTCCGTCTTCGGGTCTAAATATTTTTATTTAGGCCCATGGATTTGATGGAGTGGGCTTTCGCACTTAGGCTTTAAATGGACATTCGTGGCACCATCGGTTGACCCACGAGGCCTATAATATATCAAATCGAAGCTGACTCAAAGGGCTATAATGGGGGCTATAAACTTCATCTATAGTGATCTGTCTTCGGGCCTAAATATTTTTTTAGGCCCATGGATTTGATAGAGTGGCCTTTCACACTTGGGCTTCAAATGGACATTAGTGACAGCATCAGTTGACCCATGGGGCCCATAATCTATCAAATTGAAGCTAACTCATAGGGCTATGGTGGGGGCTATAAACTTTATCTATAGCAATCCATCCTCTGGCCTAAATATTTTTATCTAGGCCCATTAATTTAATAGAGTAGGCTTTCACATTTGGGTTTCAAGTGGATGTTTGTGGCATCATTGGTTTACCATGGGGCCCATAATATATGAAATCGAAGCTGAATCAAAGGGCTATAATAGGGGCTACAAACTTCATCTATAGAGGTTTGTCTTTTGGCTTAAATACCTTTGTTTAGGGTCCATGGATTTGATAGAGTGGGCTTTCGCACTTGGGCTTCAAATGGGCGTCCGTGGCACCATCGGTTAACCTATGTGGACCATAATATATCAAATAGAAGCTGACTCAGACGGCTATAATGTAGGCTATATACTTCATCTATAGCAGTCCAACTTCAGGCCAAATACTTTTATCTAGGCCCATTGATTTGGTAGAGTTGGCTTTTGCACTTGGGCTTCGAATGGACGTTCATGGCAGCATCAACTGACCCACGGGACCTATAATATATAAAATTGAAGCTAGTTCAAAGGGCTATAATGGACGCTATAAAATTCATCTATAGTGGTCCGTCTTTGGGCCCAAATATTTTTTTAGGCCCATGGATTTGATGGAACGGGCTTTCGCACTTAGGCTTTAAATGGACCTTCATAGCAGCATTGGTTGACCCACAGGGTCCATAATATTTCAAATTGAAGCTGACTTAGAGAGCTATAATGGGGGCTATAAATTTTGTCTATAACAGTCCGTCTTCATGCTCAAATACCTTTGTTTAGGCCCATGCATTTGATAGAGGGGGCATTCACATTTGGGCTTCAAATGGACGTTCATGGCAGGATCAGTTTGATTGGACTCCCCTCTAGTCTCTCTAGTTTATGAAGAATGCTTTGGGCTATGGACTCTGGACTTAAATCAACTCTGGTTAATTTGCCACCTCTTCATCCCCAAACATAAGAACACCCAGATGAATCTATGATGGATGCAAAACAAAGTATTAGTATGATGCATGGACTGCATGTATGCATGAATGCATGATGCATGAGTTTATGCAACAAATAACAGGCAAGCACTTAGCAAGTAGCAAGTATCAAGAAGTAATCAATAAGCAATCATGCAAGCATAAACCTTCCAACCTTATTCCTCCCATACACGTGTTCGATGGTGAGTTTCCTTTCCTAGGATTTTTGGTCTTATCCTTCATATCAATAGGGGATATTAAGAGTTGCGCACATGCCAAATCTCTCTTAAAAGAAAAAACATAGGAGTAGTATTTCTAAATATAAAGGTTTAGCCTAATCCTTATTATCCTAAATGAGCTTCAAAGATATAGACTTGGGCTTTTATAAATAGAAATACCTCATGGCAATTCAAACAAACAAGCATTTTGGGTAAAGACCCTAGGGGAAGTAACTAAGCCATTATATGTGGTTAGGGTCCAGTGAAAAGTTAAGGTTCCCTTAGCAAGATGCTCTCCATTATGGACTTTGAGTTACAGGCCAAGGTCAGAGGGGCCCAGCATCCTTTACCAACTCGAGAGAAGATTACCCCCCTTAAGGACTTGGGTTACAGACTCTGGTCAAATGAGCCCGGTAATCTCTCTTGAATCGAGTTAAGGCTAAGAGTGATGGTTAGCCAATCTACAACTCCATAAAGCTAATGGAAACATGGAATCATAAATCAATACCATCGGTTTAGTAGCGACATGCAGAATGAATGCATGAATGAAATAATAATCGATAAAACAATTCTAAAGAACACAAGTAGAATCAGTATCTCTTTTCCCTAGAGGAGTTGCCACTGTAGACGGCGGGGTTTAGCGCGCATCTAAGATTTTAGCAACCACGACACTGTTTAGGCTCAAGAGCCTTAGAGAACACACTAACCACTGTCATAAAGACATGGCATGGAGATGAGGAGTCGCCACCCAAGGTAATAACTGGGACAAATCGAAAAGGTGGTACTCGATTCTCTAAAAGAAAGCTAGAACCACAACCAGGAGATTATGGATACGGAATACTAACTTCTTTTAGTCTCATGTTCTTTTAGAATAATTTTATAAATGATTATTTCATCCTCTAATTACATGCAATTTTATTAAACCCTAATTAACATCCATCCACCCAAAAAGGCAACAAGTCAATAAAATTACAAGTAAAAAATGCATCAAAAGGGCAATGTCCCTATGTCTAAACTATGTTAATTTTATTTTATAAGTTAGCTAAATCAACATATTATTCACAAGTGAAATGGAATAAAGGTGGGCCTACATTTTATTAATTAGTGAGCCTAAATCTATTTTTTAGTCTTCCTAAGATATGGGCTTAAGTTTATTCAATTTTAAAGAAAAATTAAATTAGTGGGCCTAAGTCTAACTTGGTTTTATTTTAAGTGAAATGTGGGCTAGGTCTATTTATTTTAAAAGAAATGCAATTAAGTGGGCTGAGCTAAGTTTAGACAAGTTTTAAATAACTAAGTGGGCCTAAAATCTAATTAACCTAATGGGCCTAAATTGATTTTAATTATTTAAAAACCTAAATCATTTTTTAAGCCTATTTATTAAGTGGGTTAGACCTAAACATGAGCTTGGGGCCCAAAAGGATAAAAACATAAAAAAAAACAAGCCCAAAATAAATAAAATACAAAAAATGGATCAAATAAACATTAGAGTGATTTTATAAAAAAACCCTAAATTAATTACATGCAAACCCTAATTTAAGCTACTGCCACCATTGATTTTAATTGATTTTTTACCCAATTGAACCTAATTACTAATTAATTTTAAAGTACATAAAATTAAATTTTTACTATTCCCACTACTGGGGCTATTACAAACTATGTACAAAATTAAAATTAAATGATTATACACCCAGAAATTAAAATAACTACACATAACACCAAAAATGAAAAAATAAAAAAAAATCCTAAATCCTACTGGAAAACAACACAGGTTCTTCCATAGCATTCCATGGACCTTCTGCTCAATTTAAATATAGGCAGTATCCTCCTCAATCCACATGCATATATCAAAACAAAAAAACAAGTAATCAGATTAGTAGTGAAATCAAATAATCAAAACAACAACAAAAAAAATAAAAGAAAAATCATAAACTAAAAATAATAGAAAAGAGTAAAAAATGAAATTGAAAATAACACTGAAGATTTAAACGCTATGCAAATGCCCTTTTTAAGCCCCTCAGATTGGATTATCACCGTTAAAATTAAAGTATTGTTGATTATGGATTGGGATTTGATTGCTTTCAAAAACTTCAGTAACCAAAATTAGGGTTTTTTACACTCATAGCCTCTTTGTTTTTTTCTCGCTATGTCTCTTTGTGCCTTTAAAAAAATCCTCCGGCCAAAAGTCCTCCCGCACGCATCTAGACTCTGCTTTTTAAAGCAGAGTTTGCACATACTGGTTTCATCTAAAGGAGGAACAGACTCATCTCTTAAAAAACAACTTGATAAGAATTTTGAATGCGTTGAAATTTTTATCAGATAATAATAAAGATAAAATTGAATTTTTAACCAATCAAAACACTGAAAAATCAATAAAAATATGCAAAAAAATCAACTTTTACAAGTCAAAATTGTGCAATGCCTATCAGCATTATGCAATGCTGATCGACATTGTATAATGCCGATCGACATTGTATAATGCCGATCGATATTATGTCATGTCGATTGGCATTACAACTCCATTTTTTAAAACTTTTATTTACCAAAAGACCCTTGAAAATTGACTTATTTACAGTCAAACCCTAAAAAAATATTGCAATTTAGTCCTTAAAGTCTAGAAAATCAACAACCAAGTTCAATTTTTGAATGAATTTCATCATAGGGGCTTATGTTGTAATTGTGCACAATTGCATCCCAAAATTGGGTGCTTACAGTTGCCCCCCTTTGTCGTTGTTTACTTGACAAATTACGGCAAAGCAATAGAAGCACACAATTTTGAAAGAAAGAAATTAGGACACTAGATTGTATCATAAGTGATGGATTGTTGCTCAAATTATTGAGCAAGGTGTAGTGTTTGATAAGTCACACTATATTTCATGTGGAACATTTAGTGGACTTTGTGCAAATGAGTTTCGCTATATTCCCTGTGGTACGTTTAGCGATGATAAGTTAAAAACTTATTATAGTTCCTGTAGAACGCCTAGAAATGATGAATTTTGTTATATTCCCTATGGGACATCTAACGATGCACATTATATTCCCTGTGGGACGTCTAGTGTAGATGAATTGAAAATTTTTTATAGTTCCTGTGGAATGTCTAGCACTAATGAATTTCGTTATATTCCTTGTGGGACATCTAACAATCCATACTATATTCCCTGTGGGAGGTCTAGTGTAATTGAATTGAATTTCGTTATATTCCCTATGGGACATCTAATGATGCATACTATATTCCTTGTGGGATGTCTAGTGTAGATGAACTAAAATTTTACTATAGTTCTTATGGAACGTCTAACACTAATGAATTTCGTTATATTCCATATAGGATGTCTAAAGATGCACACTATATTCCCTGTGGGACGTCTATTGTAATTGAATTGAATTTCATTATATTCCCTATGGGACGTCTAACGATGCACATTATATTCCTTATGGGACGTCTAGAGTAATTGAATTGAATTTCATTATATTCCTTATGGGACATCTAGTGTAATTGAATTGAATTTTGTTATATTCCTTGTGGGATGGCTAACGATGCACACTATATTCCCTATGGGACGTCTAGTGTAATTGAATTGAAAACTCGCTATAGTTCCTATGGAACGTCTAGCACTGAGGAATTTGAAAGTTTATGTTATAACTGCTATGCAGTACATAACATAATGAAGGTTATGACTACTTTATAGAACATAACATAATGATTTGAAATTCATATCATGACTACTGTGCAGCATATGAAACCTTTAATTGAAATCAAGCATGTAAAATGCAAAAAATGAGTTCTGTAATCTTGTTATGTATTTTGTACTTGACAGAAAATTTAGAATCATATATTGATTATGCAGTCTTAATTCAATGAATTATTAATTTGATGAATGTCATGATTTAATTAGGAATGTATTCCTAATCTGAATGCAATAATGGAGTAAATTGCAAGAAAGAAAAGATAGATAAAAAGTAAGTAAATTGGAAGGATTAAAACTTTTAATTACCAAAAGACCCTTAAAAATTGACTTATTTGCAATCAAACCCTAAAAAAATGTTGTAACTTAGTCCTTAAAGTCCAGAAAATTGACAACCAAGTTCAATTTTTGAATGAATTTCTTCATAGGGGCTTACGTCGCAATTGTGCATAATTGCATCCCAAAATTAGGTGCTTATAGTGGGCTTTCACACTTGGTCGTCAAATGGATGTTCATGGCAACATCAGTTGACAACAGGGCCCATAATATATCAAATCGAAGCTAACTCAGAGGGCTATAATAAGGGCTAAAAATGTCATTTATAGCAGTTCTTCTTTGGGCCCAAAAATGTTTATTCTGGCCCATGTATTTGATAGAGTGGGCTTTCGCACTTAGGCTTTAAATGGACATTCGTGGCAGCATTGGTTGACCCATGGGGCCCATAATATGTCAAATCGAAGCTGGCTCATAAGGCTGTAATGGGGGTTCAAAACTTCATCTATAGCGGTCCGTCCTCGAACCCAAATATTTTTGTTTTGGCCCACAGATTTGATAGAGTGGGCTTTCACACTTAGGCTTCAAATGGATGTTTGTGGCAGCATTAGTTGACCAACGAGGTCAACAATATATCAAATCAAGGCTAACTCATAGGGCTATAATGGGGGCTATAAACTTTGTCTATAGAAGTCTGTCTTTGGGCCCAAATACCTTTGTTTAGGCTCATTGATTTAATAGAGTGGGCTTTCACATTTGAGCTTCAAATAGAGTGGGCTTTTGCATTTGAGCTTCAAATGGACGTTCGTGGCAGCATCGGTTGACCCATGAGGCCTGTAACATATCAAATCAAAGCTAACTCAGAGGGCTATAATGGGGGCTATAAACTTTGTCTACAGAATTCCATCTTTAGGCCCTAATATTTTTGTCTAGGCCCATTGATTTGATAGAGTGGGCTTTCACACTTAGGCTTCAAATGAACATTCATGGCAACATCAGTTGATCCACAAGGCCCATAATATATCAAATTGAAGTTGAATCAGAGGGCTATAATGGGGGCTCTAAACTTCATCTATAGCAGTCCATTTTTGGGACCAAATACCTTTGTTTAGGCCCATGGATTTGGTAGAGTGGGCTTTCACACTTGGGTTTTAATTGGACATTCGTGGCAGCATCGGTTGACCCAAGGGGCCCATAATATATCAAATCGAAGCTGACTCAGAGGCCTATAATGAGGGCTATAAACTTTGTCTATAACGGTCCAGCTTTAAGCCTAGATACCTTTTTTTATCGATAGAGTGGGCTTTCGCAAATGGGCTTCAAATCGACTTTCATGGCAGCATCGGTTGGCACACATGACCCATAATATATCAAATCGAAGCTGAATCAAAGGGATATATTGGGGGATATAAACTGCATCTATAGTGGTCCATCCTCGGGCTCAAATATTCTTGTTTAGACCCATGGATCTGATAGAGTGGGCTTTCGCACTTGGGCTTCAAATGGACATTCGTTGCAGCATTGGTTAACCCACAGGGCCTATAATATATCAAATTGAAGCTAACTCAGATGGCTATAATAGGGGCTATAAACTTTGTCTATAGTAGTCCAACTTTGGGCCTAAATATTTTTGACTAGGCCTATTAATTTGATGGAGTGGGCTTTCGCACTTAGGCGTCAAATGGACATTTATGGCAGCATCGATTGACCCATAAGGTCCATAAAGTATCAAATTGAATCTGACTTAAAGGGCTATCTTAGGGGCTATAAACATGGTCTATAGCAATCCATCTTCGAGCCTAAATATTTTTATTTAGGCCCATGGATTTGATAGAGTGGGCTTTCATACTTGGGCTTTAAATGGACATTCATGGAAGTATCGATTGACCCATGGGGCCCATATTATATGAAATTAAAGCTGACGTAGAGGGCTATAATATGGGCTATAAAGTTTTTCCATAGCAGTGCATGTTCGGGCCTAAATATTTTTTGTCTAGGCCCACTGAATTGATAAAGTGGGCTTTTGCACTTGGTCTTCAAATGGACATTCGTGGCAACATCGTTTAACCCATGGGGCCCATAATATATCAAATCAAAGCTAACTTAGAGGGCTATAATGAGGGCTATAAAAATTTTCTATAGTTTTCCATCTTCAGGCTTAAATATTTTTGTCTGGGCCCATTGATTTTATAGAGTGGGCTTTTGCACTTGGGCATCAAAAGGACGTTTATGACAGCATCAGTTGACCACGGGGCCCATAATTTATCAAATCGAAGCTGTCTCAGAGGGCTATAATGGGGGTTATGAACTTCATCCACAGCAATCCATTTTCGGGCCCAAATATTTTTGTTTAGACCCATGGATTTGATAGAGTAGGCTTTCATACTTAGGCTTCAAATGGACGTTCGTGGAAGTATCGGTTGACCCATGGGGCCCATATTATATCAAATTAAAGCTGATGTAGAGGGCTATAATAGGGGCTATAAACTTTGTCTATAGCAGTGCATCTTTGGGCCTAAATATTTTTGTCTAAGCCCATTAATTTAATAGAGTGGAGTTTCGCACTTGGACTTCAAATGGACATTCGTGGCAACATCGGTTGACCCATGGGGCTCATAATTTATCAAATCAAAGCTGACTCAGAGGGCTATAATGGGGGCTATAAACATTGTCTATAGTTGTCCATCTTCGGGCCTAAATATGTTTGTCTAGGCCCATTGATTTTATAGAGTGGGCTTTTGCACTGGGGTATTAAATAGACATTTGTGGTAGCATCAGTTTGACCACATGGCCCATAATTTATGAAATTGAAGCTATCTCAGAGGGCTATAATAGGGGCCATAAACTTTATCTATAGCAGTCTGTCTTCAGGCCTAAAGATTTTTATTTAGGCCCACAAATTTGATAGAGTGGGCTTTTGTACTTGGGCTTCAAATGGACATTCTTAGCAGCATCGGTTAATCTATGGGGCCCATAATATATCAAATCGAAGCTGACTCAGAGATTTATAATGGAGGCTATAAACATCATCTATAGCATCCTATCTTCAGGACTAAAGATTTTTGTTTAGGCACATGGATTTGATAGAGTGGGCTTTTGCACTTAGGCTTTGAATGGACGTTTATGGTAACATCGATTGACCCATAGGGGCCTATAATATATCAAATCAAAGCTGACTTAGAGGACTATAATTAGGGCTATAAACTTCATCTATAGCAATCCATCTTTGGGCCCAATCACCTTTATTTAAGCACATGGATTTGATAGAGTGGGCTTTCGCACTTAGGCTTCAAATGGACGTTTGTGGCAGTATTTGTTGACAAAGGGCCTATAATATATCAAATCAAAGCTGACTTAGAGGGCTATAATGGGGGCTATAAACTTCATCTATAGTGGCCTATCTTCGGGCCCAAATATTTTTTTAGGCCCATGGATTTGATAGAGTGAGCTTTCGTACTTGGGCTTCAAATGGATGTTCGTGGCAGCATCGATTGACCCACAGGGTCCATAATATATCAAATCAAAGCTGACTCAGAGAGCTATCATTATGGCTAAAAACTTCATCTATAGCAATCCATCTTTCAGCCTAAATACCTTTGTTTAGGTCGATTGATTTAATAGAGTAGGCTTTCACACTTGGGATTTAAATGGATGTTTGTGGCAGCATTGGTTGAACCACAGGACCCATAATATATCAAAATAAAGCTGACTCAGAGGGCTATAAGGGGGGCTATAAACTTTATTTATAACAATCCATCTTCAGGCCTAAATATTTTTGTCTAGGGCCATTGATTTGATAGAGTGGGCTTTTGCACTTAGGCTTCAAATGGACATTCATGGCAGGATCGGTTGACCCACAAGGCCCATAATATATCAAATTGAAGTTCACTCAGAGGGATATAGTGGGGGCTATAAATATTGTCTATAGTAGTCCATCTTTGGGACAAAATATTTTTGTCTAGGCCTATTGATTTGATAGAGTGGGCTTTTGCAGTTGGGCATCAAATGGACGTTTGTGGCAGCATCATTTAACCACAAGACCCATAATATATCAAATCAAAGATTAATCAAAGGGCAATAATGGGGGCTATAAACTTCATCTATAATGGTTCGTCTTTGGGCCCAAAAACCTTTGTTTAGGCCCATGGATTTGATAGAGTGGGCTTTTATAATTGGGCTTTAATTAGACGTTCGTGGCAACATCAGTTGACCCATGGGAGACATAATATACCAAATCAAAGCTTTCTTAGAGGGCTATAATGAAGGCTATAAACTTCATTTATAACGGTCCATGTTCAGGCCCAAATACCTTTTCTTAGGTCCATGGATTTGATAGAGTGGGCTTTTGTACTTGGGCTTCAAATGGATGTTCGTGGCAGCATCAGTTGACCCACGAAGCCCAAAATATATCAAATAAAAGCTAACTTAGAGAGCTATTATATAGGATATAAAATTTTTCTATAACAATCTATCTTCAAGCCAAAATATTTTTGTTTAGGCCCATGGATTTGATAGAGTGGGCTTTTACACGTGGGCTTGAAATGGATGTTTTGTGGCAGCATTAGTTGACCCACCGGGGCCCATAATATATCAAATCAAAGTTGACTCAGAGGGCTATAATAAGGTCTATAAACTTAGTCTATAGAGGTCCATGCTCAGGCCCAAATATTTTTATTTAAGTGTATGGATTTGGTAGAGTGGCCTTTTGCACTTGGGCATTAAATGGACGTTCATGGTAGCATCGGTTGACCATGGGGCCCATAATATATCAAATTAAAGTTGACTCAGAGGGCTATAATGGGGGCTATAAACTTTTTCTATAGCGGCCCATCTTCGGGCCCAAATATTTTTCTTTAGGCCCATGGATTTGATAGAGTAGGCTTTTGTACTTAGGATTCAGATGGACATTCGTGGCCACATCAATTGACGAACGAGGCCCATAATATATCAAATTGAAGCTGACTCAGAGGTCTATAATGGGGGCTATAAACTTCATCTATAATGGTCCATCTTTGGGCCCAAATATTTTTTCTTAGGCCCATGGATTTGATAGAGTGGGCTTTCGTACTTGAGCTTCAAATGGACGTTCGTGGCAGTATCAGTTGACCGGTAGGGCCTAAAGTATATCAAATCGAAGCTGACTTAGAAGACTATAATAGGGGCTATAAACTTCATCTATAGCAATCTGTCTTTAGGCCCAGATATTTTTGTTTAGCCCCTTGGATTTGTTAAAGTGGGCTTTCACACTTAGGCTTTAAATGGACGTTCGTGGCAGCATCGGTTGACACACGAGGCCCATAATATATCAAATTGAAGTTGAATAAGAGGGGGTATAATGGGGGCTATAAACCATATCTATAGCAGCCCATCTTCGAGCCCAAATATTTTTGTTTAGGCCCACAGATTTGGTATAGTAGGCTTTTGCACTTGGGCTTCAAATGGATGTTCATTGCAGCATTAGTTGTCCTACAGGGACCATAATATATAAAATTGAAGCTAACTCAATGGGATATAATAGGAGCCATAAACTTCATCTATAGTAATCCATCTTTGGGCCCAAATATTTTTGTTTAGGCCCATGGATTTTATAGAGTGGGCTTTCACACTTGGGCTTCAAATGGATTTTCGTGATAGCATCGATTGACCTATAGGACCCATAGCATATCAAATCAAAGCTAACTCAGAGGGCTATAATAAAGGCTATAAGCTTCGTCTATAGTGGTCCATCTTTGGCCAAAAAAATATTTGTTTAGGCCCATGTATTTATTATAGTGGGGTTTTGCATTTGAGCTTCAAAAGAATGTTCTTGGCAGCATTGGTTGACCCACGGGGCCCATAATATATCAAATCAAATTTGACTCAGAGGGCTATAATGGGGACTATAAAATATGTCTATAGTAGTCCATCTTTAGGCATAAATATTTTTATCTAGGCCTATTGATTTGATAGAGTGGGCTTTCGCACTTGGGCATCAAATGGACGTTCGTGGCAGCATCATTTGACCACGAGGCCCATAATATATCAAATAAAAGCTAAATCAAAGGGCAATAATGGGGGCTATAAACTTCATCTATAATGGTCTGTCTTTGGGCCCAAAAACCTTTGTTTAGGCCCATTGATTTGATAGAGTGGGCTTTCGTAATTGGGATTTAATTAGACGTTCGTGGCAACATCAATTGACCCATGGGAGACATAATATACCAAATCAAAGTTTTTTTAGAGGGCTATAATGAAGGTTATAAACTTCATTTATAACGGTCTGTGTTCAGGCCGAAATACCTTTGCTTAGGCCCATGGATTTGATAAAGTGGGCTTTTGTACTTGGGCTTCAAATGGATATTCGTGGCAGCATCGGTTGACCCACGGAGCTTAAAATATATCAAATAAAAGCTAACTCAAAGAGCTATTATATAGGATATAAACTTTTTCTATAGCAGTCTGTCTTCAAGCCAAAATATTTTTGTTTAGGCCCATGGATTTGATAGAGTGGGCTTTTGCACTTGGGCTTCAAATGGATGTTTGTGGCAACATTAGTTGACCCACGGAGCCCATAATATATCAAATCGAAGCTAAATCAGAGGGCTATAATAAGGTCTATAAACTTAGTCTATAGCAGTCCATGTTCAGGCCCAAATATTTTTTATTTAAGTGCATGGATTTTGTAGAGTGGCCTTTTGCACTTGGGCATTAAATGGACGTTCATGGTAGCATCGGTTAACCACGGGGCCCATAATATATCAAATCAAAGTTGACTCAGAGGGCTATAATGGGGGCTATAAAATTTTTCTATAACAGCCTGTCTTCGGGCCCAAATATTTTTCTTTAGGCCCATGGATTTGATAGAGTGGGCTTTCGCACTTAGGATTCAAATGGATGTTCGTGGCCGCATCGATTAACGAACAAGGCCCATAATATATCAAATCGAAGCTGACTCAGAGGTCTATAATGGGAGCTATAAACTTCATCTATAATGGTCCATCTTTGGGCCCAAATATTTTTTCTTAGGCCCATGGATTTGATAGAGTGGGCTTTCATACTTGAGCTTCAAATGGACATTCGTGGTAGTATCGGTTGATCGATGGGGCCTAAAGTATATCAAATTGAAGTTGACTTAGAAGGTTATAATAGGGGCTATAAACTTCATCTATAGCGATCTGTCTTTAGGCCCAAATATTTTTGTTTAACCCCTTGGATTTGATAAAGTGGGCTTTCGCACTTGGGCTTTAAATGGACGTTCGTGGTAGCATCAGTTGACACACGGGGCCCATAATATATCAAATCAAAGTTGAAGAAGAGTGGGTATAATGGGGGCTATAAACTATATCTATAGCAGCCCATCTTCGAGCCCAAATATTTTTGTTTAGGCCCACAGATTTGGTAGAGTAGGCTTTTGCACTTAGGCTTCAAATGGATGTTCATGGCAACATTAGTTGTCCCACAGGGACCATAATATATAAAATCAAAGCTAACTCAGTGGGATATAATGGGATCCATAAACTTCATCTATAGCAATCCATCTTTGGGCCCAAATATTTTTGTTTAGGCCCATGGGATTTTATAGAGTGGGCTTTCACACTTGGGCTTCAAATGGACGTTTGTGGCAACATCGGTTAACCTATGGGGCCCATAACATATCAAATCGAATCTAACTCAGAGGGCTATAATAAAGGCTATAAGTTTCATCTATAGTGGTCCATCTTTGGCCAAAAATACATTTGTTTAGGCCCACATATTTGTTATAATGGGGTTTTGCATTTGAGCTTCAAAAGAACATTCTTGGCAGCATCAGTTGACCCACGAGGCCCATAATATATCAAATCAAATTTGACTTAGAGGGCTATAATGGGGGCTATAAACTATGTCTATAGCAGTCCATCTTTAGGCATAAATATTTTTTTCTAGGCCTAATAATTTGATAGAGTGGGCTTTCACACTTGGTATCCAATGGACGTTCATAACAGCATCAGTTCACCATGGGGCCCATAATATATCAAATTAAAGCTAACTTAAAGGGCTATAATGGAGGCTATAAACTTCATCTATAGTTATTTATCTTCGAGCCCAAATATTTTAGTTTAGGCCCATGGATTTGATATGGCTTTCATACTTGGGCTTCAAATGGACGTTAGTGGCAACATCGGTTGACCCACAGAGCCTATAATATATTGAATTGAAGATGACTTAGAGGGCTATAATGGGGGCTATAAACTTTGTATATAGCGGTTCATCTTTTGGCCCAAATATTTTTATTTAGGCCCATGGATTTGATAGAGTGGGCTTTCACACTTGGGCTTTAAATATACGTTCGTGGCAGCATCAGTTGACCCACGGGGCCTATTATATCAAATCAAAGCTGACTCAGAGGGCTATAATAGGGGCTATAAACTTCATCCATAGCAGCTTGTCTTCGGCACCAAATATTTTTTTCTACACCCATTGATTTGATAGAGTGGACTTTCGCACTTAGGCTTTAAATGGACGTTCGTGGCAGCATCGGCTGACCTATGGGGCCCATAATATATCAAATCAAAGCTGATTCAAAGATCTATAATGGGGGCTATAAACATTGACTATAGTAGTCCATCTTGAGGCCTAAATACTTTTGTCTAGGCCCATTGATTTGAGAGAGTGGGCTTTTGCACTTGGGCTTCAAATGGACATTCCTGGCAACATCGGTTGACCATGGGGCCCATAATATATCAAGTCGAAGCTGACACAAAGGGCTATAATGGGGGCTATAAACTTTGTCTACTGTAGTTCGTCTTTGGGCCCAAATACCTTTATTTAGGCCCATGGATTTGTTAGAGTGGGCTTTCATACTTAGGCTTCAAATGGATGTTCAAGGCAGCATCGGTTGACCCACAGGGCCCATAATATATCAAATTAAAGCTAACTCAAAGGGCTATAATAGGGTCTATAAACTTTGTTAATAGCAGTCTATCTTTAGGCCCAAATATTTTTGTCTAGGCCTATTGATTTGATAGAGTGGGCTTTTACACTTGGGCTTCAAATGGATGTTCGTGGCAGCATTAGTTGACCAACAGGGCCCATAATATATCAAATTAAACCTAACTCATAGGGCTATAATGGGACCAATAAACTTCATCTATAGTGGTCCGGCTTCGAGCCCAGATACCTTTGTTTATGCCCATGGATTTGATAGAGTGGGCTTTTGCAATTAGGCTTCAAATGGACATTCATGGTAGCATCGTTTGACCCACGGGGCCCATAATATATCAAATCGAAGATGACTTTGAGGGCTATAATGGGGGCTATAAACTTTGTCTATAGCAATCCATCATCAGGCCCCAATATATTTGTTTAGGCCTATTGATTTGACATAGTGGACTTTTACACTTGGGCTTCAAATGGACATTTATGGCAGCATTGGTTGACCCATGGGGCCCATAATATATCAAATCAAAGCTGACTCCGAGGGCAATAACAGGGGCTATAAACAATGTGTATAGTAGTCCGTCTTCAGGCCTAGATATATTTTTCTAGGCCCATTGATTTGATAAAGTAAGCTTTCACACTTGGGCTTTAAGTGGATGTACGTGGTAGCATTGGTTGACCATGTGGCCCATAATATATCAAATTAAAGCTGACGCAGAGGGCTATAATAGGGGCTATAAAATTTTCTATAGTTGTCTGTCTTCGGGCCCAAATACCTTTATTTAGGCCTATGGATTTGATAGAGTGGGCTTTCATACTTGGGCTTTAAATGGACATTCGTGGTAGCATCGGTTAACACATGAGGCCCATATTATATAAATAGAAGCTGACTCAGAGGGCTATAATGAGGGCTATAAACTTCCTCTATAGCGGTCCATCTTCGAGCCCAAATATTTTTTTCTAGGCCATTAATTTGATAGAGTGGTCTTCCGCACTTAGGCTTCAAATGGACGTTCCTTACAGCATCAGTTCACCTCGGGGCCCATAATATATCAAATTGAAGCTGACTCAGAGGGCTATAATAGGGGCTATAAACTTCCTCTATAGCGATCTATCTTCGAGCCCAAATATTTTTCTTTAGGCCCATGGATTTGATAGAGTGGGCTTTCACACTTAGGCTTGAAATGGACATTTGTTGTTGCATCAGTTGACCCACAGAGCCTATAATATATCAAATTGAAGCTGACTCAGAGGGCTATAAATAGGGGTTATAAACATCATTTATGGTGGTCCATCTTCAGGTCCAAATATTTTTATTTAGGCCCATGGATTTGATAGTGTGGGCTTTTATACTTGGGCTACAAATGGACATTCAAGGTAGTGTCAGTTGACCCACGGGGCCAATAGTATATCAAATCAAAGCAAACTCAAAGGGCTATAATGGGGGCTATAAACTTCATCTATAGCAATCTGTCTTTGGACCCAGATATTTTTCTTTAGCCCCTTGGATTTGATAAAGTGGGCTTTCACACTTGGGCTTTAAATGGACGTTCATGGAAGCATCGGTTGACACATGGGGCCCATAATATAACAAATCAAAGCTGACTCAGAGGGATATAATAAGGGCTATACACTTCCTCTATAGCGGTCCATCTTTGAGCCTAAATATTTTTATTTAGGCCCATGGATTTGATAAAGTGGGCTTTCATACTTGGGCTTCAAAATGGATGTTCATAAGCGGTATCGGTTGACCCACGGGGCCCATAATATATCAAATCGAAGCTGACTTAGAGGGCTATAATGGGGGCTATAAACTATGTCTATAGTAGTTCATCTTCGGGCCTAAATATTTTTGTCTAGGCCCATTCATTTAATAGAGTGGGCTTTCACACTTAGGCTTCAAATGGACATTCAAGGCAGCATCAGTGAACCACGGGGCCTCTAATATATCAAACTAAAGCTGAATCAGAGGACTATAATGGGGGCTATAAACTTCATCTATACCGATCCATCTTTAGACCCAAATATGTTTGTTTAAGCCCATGGATTTAATAGACTGGGCTTTTGCACTTGGGCTTTAAATGGACGTTTGTGGCAGTATTGGTTGACCCATGGGACACATAATATATCAAATCAAAGCTGACTCAGAGGGCTATGACGGGGGCTATAAAAAATGTCTATAGCAGTCTTTCTTCAGGCCTAGATATTTTTTTCTAGGCCCATTGATTTGATAGAGTAGGCTTTTGCACTTGGGCTTCAAGTGGATGTACGTGGCAGCATTGGTTGACAATGGGGCCCATAATATATCAAATCGAAGCTGACTCAGAGGGCTATAATGGGGGCTATAAAATTTTTCTATAGCAGTCTGTCTTCGAGCCCAAATACCTTTATTTAGGCCCATGGATTTGATAAAATGGGTTTTTAATACATGGGCTTCAAATGGACGTTCGTGGTAGCATCGGTTGACACATGCGGCCCATAATATATCAAATAGAGGCTGACTCAGATGGCTAGAATAGGGGCTATAAACTTCCTCTACAGCAGTCCTTCTTCGAGCCCAAATATTTTTGTTTAGGCCTATGGATTTGATAGAGTGGGCTTTCGCACTTAGGCTTCAAATGGACATTCGTCGTTGTATCGGTTGACCCACAGAGCCTATAATATATCAAATTCAAGCTGACTCAGAGGGGTAGAATGGGGGCTATAAACATCATCTATGGTGGTCCATCTTCAGGCCTAAATATTTTTGTTTAGGCCCATGGATTTGATACTATGTGCTATCGTACTTGGGCTACAAATGGACGTTCGTGGCAGTATCGGTTAACCCACGGGGCTCATAGTATATCAAATCGAAGTTGACTCAGAGGGCTATAATGGGGGCTATAAACTTCATCTATAGCGATCCATCTTTGGACCCATATATTTTTCTTTAGCCCCTTAGATTTGATAAAGTGGGCTTTCACACTTGGGCTTCAAATGGACGTTCATGGCAACATCGGTTGACATATGGGGCCCATAATATATCAAATCGAAGTTGACTCAAAGGGCTATAATAAGGGCTATAAACTTCCTCTATAGAGGTTCGTCTTTGAGCCCAAATATTTTTATTTAGGCCCATGGATTTGATAGAGTGGCCTTTCGTACTTGGGCTTCAAAATGGATGTTCGTGGCAGCATCGGTTGACCCACGGGGCCCATAATGGGGGCTATAAACTATGTCTATAGAGTTCATCTTCAAGCCCAAATATTTTTTTCTAGGCTTTATTCATTTGATAGAATGGGCTTTTGTACTTGGGCTTCAAATGGACATTCAAGGCAGCATCGGTGAACCATGGGGCCCATAAGATATCAAACTGAAGTTGACTCAGAGGGCTATAATGGGGGCTACAAACATCATCTATAGCAATCCATCTTTAGACCCAAATATGTTTGTTTAAGCCCATGGATTTGATAGAGTGGGCTTTCACACTTATGCTTCAAATGGATGTTTGTGGCAGCATTAGTTAACCCACGGGGCCCATAATATATCAAATCAAAGTTGACTCAGAGGGCTATAATGGGGGCTATAAACAATGTCTATAGTAGTCCATCTTCAAGCCTAGATATTTTTTTCTAGGCTTATTGATTTGATAGAGTAGGCTTTCGCACTTGGGCTTCAAGTGGATGTACATGGCAATGTTGGTTGACCAACGGTCTCATAATATATCAAATCAAAGCTGACTCAGAGGGCTATAATAGGGGCTATAAATTTTTCTATAGTAGTCTGTCTTCAGGCCCAAATACCTTTATTTAGGCCCATGGATTTGATAGAGTGGGCTTTCATACTTGGGCTTCAAATGGACGTTCATGGCAGCATTGGTTGACACATGGGGCCTATAATATATGAAATAGAAGCTGACTCAGAGGGCTATAATGGGGGCTATAAACTTCCTCTATATCAGTCCATCTTTGAGCATATATATTTTTGTCTAGGCCCATTAATTTGATAGAGTGGTCTTCTGCACTTGGGCTTCAAATGGATATTCCTTGCAGCATCGATTGACCATGGGGCCCATAATATGTCAAATTGAAGCTGACTCAGAGGGCTAAAATAGGGGCTATAAACTTCCTCTATAGCAATCCGTCTTCAAGCCCAAATATTTTTTTAGGCCCATTGATTTGATAGAGTGGGCTTTCGCACTTAGGCTTCAAATGGACATTCGTCATTGAAATGGACATCGTCATTGCATCAGTTGACCCACATAGCCTATAATATATCAAATTGAAGCTGACTCAGAGGGCTATAATGGGGGCTATAAACATCATCTATGGTGGTCCGTCTTCAGGCCCAAATATTTTTGTTTAGGTCCATGGATTTGATAGTGTGGGCTTTCATACTTGCACTACAAATGGATATTTGTGGCAGTATCAGTTGACCCATGGGGCCCATAGTATATCAAATCAAAGCTGACTCAGAGGGATATAATGGGAGCTATAAACTTCATCTATAGCGATCTGTCTTTGGGCCCAGATATTTTTCTTTAACCCCTTGGATTCGATAAAGTGGGCTTTCACACTTGGGCTTCAAATGGACGTTCATGGTAGCATCGGTTAACACATGCGGCCCATAATATATCAAATCGAAGCTTACTTAGAGGGCTATAATAAGGGCTCTAAACTTCCTCTATACTGGTCTATCTTCAAGCCCAAATATTTTTTCTTATGCCCTTGGATTTGATAGAGTGGGCTTTCATACTTGGGCTTCAAAATGGATGTTCGAGGCAATATCGATTGACCCACAGGGCCCATAGTATATCAAATCAAAGCTAACTCATAGGGCTATAATGGGGGCTATAAACTATGTCTATAGCAGTTCATCTTCGGGCCTAAATATTTTTGTCTAGGCCCATTCATTTGATAGAGTGGGCTTTCGCACTTAGGCTTCAAATGGACATTCAAGGCAGCATCGATGAATCACGAGGCCCATAATATATCAAACTGAAACTGACTCAGAGGGCTATAATAGGGGCTATAAACTTCATATATAGCAATCCATCTTTAGACCTAAATATGTTTATTTAAGCCCATGGATTTGATAGACTGGGCTTTCACACTTAGGCTTCAAATGGACGTTTGTGGCAGCATTGGTTGACCCACGGGGCCAATAATATATCAAATCAAAGCTGACTCTGAGGGCTATAATGGGGGCTATAAACAATGTCTATAGTAGTCCATCTTTAGGCCTAGATATTTTTTTCAAGGCCCATTGATTTGATAGAGTAGGCTTTTGCACTTGGGCTTCAAGTGGATGTATGTGGTAGCATTAGTTGACCATGGGGCCGATAATATATCAAATCAAAGCTGACTCAGTGGGCTATAATGGGGGCTATAAAATTTGTCTATAGCAGTCTGTCTTCGGGCCCAAATACCTTTATTTAGGCCCATGGACTTGATAAAGTGGGCTTTCATACTTTGGCTTTAAATGGATGTTCATGGTAGCATCAGTTAACACATGGGGCCCATAATATATAAAAAAAAAGCATACTTTGAAGGCTATAATGGGGGCTATAAACTTCCTCTATAGCGGTCCGTCTTCTAGCCCAAATATTTTTATGTAGGCCCATTAATTTGATAAAGTGGGCTTTCGCATTTAGGCTTCAATTGGACATTCAAGGTAGCATCGGTGAACCACGAGGCCCATAATATATCAAACTGAAGCTGACTCAGAAGACTATAATGGGGGCTATAAGCTTCATCTATGGCAATCCGTCTTTAAACCCAAATATGTTTGTTTAAGCCTATGGATTTGATAGAGTGGGCTTTTGTACTTGGGCTTCAAATGGACGTTCGTGGCAGCATCGGTTGACCACGAGGCCCATAATATATCAAATTGAAGCTAACTTAAAGGGCTATAATGGGGGCTATAAACTTCATCTATAACAGTCTGTCTTTGGGTCCAAATATTTTAGTTTAGGCCCATGGATTTGATAAATTGGGCTTTCACACTTGCGCTTCAAATGGACATTTGTGGCAGCATCGGTTGACCCAGGAGGCTTATAATATATCAAATCAAAGTTGACTCAGAGGGCTATAATGGGGGCTATAAACTTCGACTATAGCGGTCCGTCTTCGGGCCCAAATATTTTTGTTTAGGCCCATGGATTTGATAAAGTAGGCTTTCGCACTTAGGTTTCAAATACACATTCATGGCAGCATTGGTTGACCACGGGGCCCATAATTTATCAAATTGAAGCTGACTCAGAGGGCTATAATGGGGGCTATAAACTTATCTATAGTGATTCATCTTTGGGCCTAAAAGAGTGGACTTTTGTACTTGGGCTTCAAATAGACATTCACGACAACATTAGTTGACCCATGGGGCCATAATATATCAAATTGAAGTTGACTCAAAGGGCTATAATGGGGGCTATAAAATTTTCTACAACAGTCCATCTTCGGGCCCAAAGGTGTTAGTCTAGGCCTAATGATTTGATGGAGTGGGCTTTCGCACTTGGGCTTCAAATGGACGTTCATGGCAACATCAGTTGACCCACAGGGCCCATAATATTTCAAATTAAAGCTGACTCAGAGAGCTATTATGGGGGCTATAAACTTTGCCTATAGCAATCCATCTTCAGACCCAAATGTTTTTGTGTAGGCCCATCGATTTAATATAGTGGGCTTTTGCACTTGGGCTTTAAGTGGACATATGTGGCAGCATCAATTGGCCCATAGGACCTATAATATATCAAATCGAAGCTGACTCAGAGGGCTATAATGGGGGCTATGAAATTCATCTATAGCAGTCTATCTTCAGGCCCAAATAGCTTTATGTAAGCCCATGCATTTGATAAAGTGGGCTTTTATTCTTGAGCTTCAAATGGACGTTCCTGGAAGTATCGATTAACCCACAGGGCCCATATTATATAAAATTAAAGCTGACACAGAGGGCTATAATAGGGGCTATAAACTTTGTCTATAGCAGTGCTTCTTCGAGCCTAAATATTTTTTTCTAGGCCCATTGATTTGATAGAGTGGGCTTTCGGACTTGGTCATCAAATGGACATTCGTGGTAGCATCGGTTGACCCACGGGGCCCATAATATATCAAATCAGAGCTAACTCAGAGGGCTATAATAGGGGCTATAAACATTGTCTATAGTTGTCCATCTTCAGGCCTAAATATTTTTGTTTTGGCCCATTGATTTGATAGAGTGGGCTTTTGCACTTGGGCATCAAATGGAAGTTCGTGGCAGCATCAATTGACCACGGGCCCATAATTTATCAAATCAAAGCTGTCTCAGAGGGCTATAATGGGGGCTATAAACTTCATCTATAGTGGTCCATCTTTTGGCCCAAATACCTTTGTTGAGGCCCATGGATTTAAAAGAGTGGGCTTCAGTCTTGGGCTTCAAATGGACGTTCGTGGCAGCATCAGTTGACCCACAGGGGCCATAATATATCAAATCGAAGCTGACTTAGAGGGCTATAATAGGAGCTATAAACTTTGTCTATATCAGTCCATCTTCAGGCCCAAAGATGTTTTTCTAGGCCCATTGATTTGATGGAGTGGGCTTTCAGATTTGGGCTTCAAATGGTTGTTCATGGCAACATCGGTTGACCCATAAGGCCCATAATATTTCAAATCAAAGCTGACTTAGAGGGCTATAATGGAGGCTATACAATTCATCTATAGCAGTCTGTCTTCGGGCCCAAATTCCTTTAATTAGGCCCATGGATTTGATAGAGTAGGCTTTCGCACTTGAGCTTCAAATGGACATTCGTGGCAACATCGGTTAACCCACGGGGCCCATAATATATCAAATAAAAGCTGACTCAAAGGGCTATAATGGGGCTATAAATTATGTCTATAGCAGTCCATCTTTAGCCCTAATATTTTTGTCTATGCATAATGATTTGAAAGAGTAGGCTTTCGCACTTGGGCTTCAAATCGATGTTCGTGGTAGCATCGGTTGACCCACGGGGCCCATAATATATCAAATAGAAGCTGACTTAGAGGGCTATAATGGGGCCTATAAACATTAACTATAGGAATCCATCTTTAGCCCAAATATTTTTGTTTAGTCCTATTAAGTTGATAGAGTGGGCTTTTCACTTGGGCTTCAAAAGGACATTTGTGGCAGCATCGGTTGACCATAGGGCCCATAATACATCCAATTAAAGCTAAATCAAAGGGCTATAATAGGGGCTATAAACTTCATCTATAGCAGTCCGTCTTTAGACCCAAACATGTTTGTTTAAGCCCATGGATTTGATAGAGTGGGCTTTCACACTTGGGCTTCAAATGGACGTTCATGGCAGCATCGGTTGACCACGGGGTCCATAATATATCAAATCGAAGCTAACTCAGAGGGCTATAATGGGGGCTATAAACTTCATTTATAGCGGTCTGTCTTCGGGTCCAAATAATTTAGTTTAGGCCCATGGATTTGATAAAGTGGACTTTCGCACTTGGACTTCAAATGGACATTCGTGGCAGCATCGGTTGACCCACGGGGACTATAATATATCAAATCAAAGCTGACTCAGAGGGCTATAATGGGAGCTATAAACTTCAACTATAGTGGTCCGTCTTCAGGTCCAAATTTTTTTGTTTAGGCCCATTGATTTGGTAAAGTGGGCTTCTGCACTTAGGTTTCAAATACACATTCGTGGCAGCATTGATTGACCACGGGGCCCATAATTTATCAAATCCAAGTTGACTCAGAGAGCTATAATGGGGGCTATAAACTTATCTATAGTGGTCCATCATTGGGCCTAAATACCTTTGTTTAGGCCCATAGATTTAAAAGAGTGGGCTTTCGCACTTGGGCTTCAAATGGACATTCGTGGCAGTATTAGTTGACCCACGGGGGCCATAATATATCAAATTGAAGCTGACTCAGAGGGCTATAATAGGGCTATAAAACTTTTTTATAGCAGTCCATCTTCGGGCCCAAAGGTGTTAGTCTAGGCCCATTGATTTGGGCTTCAAATGGACATTCATGGTAGCCTCGGTGAACCACAGGGCCCATAATATATCAAACTGAAGCTGACTCAGAGGGCTATAATAGGGGCTATAAACTTCATCTATAACGATCGATCTTTAGACCCAAATATGTTTGTTTAAGCCCATTGATTTGATAGAGTGGGCTTTTGCACTTGGGCTTCAAATGGACGTCCGTGGCAGCATCGGTTAAGCACAAGGCCCATAATATATCAAATTGAAGCTAACTTAGAGGGCTATAATGGGAGCTATAAACTTCATTCATAGCGGTCTGTCTTCGGGCCGAAATATTTTTAGCTATGCCCATCGATTTGATAGAGTGGGCTTTTGCACTTGGGCTTCAAATGGATGATCGTGGCAGCATCGGTTGACCCACGGGGCCTATAATATATTAAATTTAAGCTAACTTAGAGGGCTAAAATGGGGGCTATACACTTTGTCTATAGCAATCCATCTTCGAGCCCAAATATTTTTATGTAGGCCCATTAATTTGATAGAGTGGGCTTTTCCACTTGGTCTTCAAATGGATGTTCGTGGCAGTATCGGTTGACCCACGGGGCCCATAATTTATAAAATCAAAGCTAACTTAGAGGGCTATAGTAGTGGCTATAAACTTCATTTATAGCTATTCGCCTTCGAGCCTAAATACCTTTGTTTAGGCCCGTGGATTTGTTAAACTAGGCTTTCGCACTTGGGCTTCAAATGGATGTTTGTGGCAGCATCGGTTGACCCATGGGGCCCAAAATATATCTAATCAAAGCTTACTCAGAGGGCTATAATGGAGGCTATACACTTTGTCTATAGCAATCCATCATTGGGCCCAAATTTTTATTATCTAGGCCCATTGATTTGATAGAGTGAGCTTTTACACTTGGAATTCAAATGGACGTTTATGGCAGCATCGGTTGACACACGAGACCCATAATATATCAAATTGAAGCTGACTCAGAGGGCTACAATAGGGGCTATAAACTTTTTCTCTAGTAGTCCATGTTCGGGCCCAAATATTTTTGTCTAGGCCCATTGATTTGATAGAGTGGGCTTTTATAGTTAGGCTTTAAATGAACATTCATGGTAGCATCAGTTGACCATAGGGCCCATAATATATCAAACCAAAGCTTACTCATAGGGCTATAAACTTCATCTATAGCAATTCGTCTTTGGGCCCAAATACCTTTGTTTAGACCCATGGATTTGATAGAGTGGGCTTTCACACTTGGGCTTCAAATGGACGTTTGAGGTAGCATCATTTGATCCACGAGGCCAATAATATATCAAATCAAAGCTGACTCAGAGGGCTATAATGGGGGCTATAAACTTTGTTGATAGTAGTCCATCTTCAGGCCCAAATATTTTTTATTAGGCCCATTGATTTGATAGAGTAGGCTTTTGCACTTGGGCTTCAAATGGACGTTCATGGCAGCATCGGTGGACCCACGGGGCTCATAATATATGAAATAGAAGCTGATTTAGAGGGCTTTAATAGGGGCTATAAACATTGACTATATGAGTCCATCCTCGGGCCCAAATATTTTTGTCTAGGCCCATTGATTTAATAGGGTGGGCTTTCACACTTGGGCTTTAAAAGGATGTTTCATGGCAGCATTGATTGACCACAGGGCCCATAATATATCAAATTGATACAGACTCAGAGGGCTATAATGAGGACTATAAAACTCATCTATAGCGGTCCGTCTTTGGGCCCAAATACCTTAGTTTAGGCCTAGGTATTTGATAGAGTTGGATTTTGCACTTAGGTTTCAAATAGATGTTCCTGGTAGCATCGGTTAACCCATGGAGCCCACGGAGCCCATAATTTATTAAATCAAAGTTAACTCAAAGGGCTATGATAGGGGATATAAACTTTGACTATAGCAATCCATCTTCAAGCCCAAATATTTTTGCCTATGCCCATCGATTTGATAGAGTGGGCTTTCATACTTGGGCTTCAAATGGACTATAAACTTTTTCTATAGCCATTTTTATTTAAGCCCAAATACCTTTGTTAAGTCCCAAGGATTTGATAGAGTGGGCTTTCACACTTGGGCTTCAAATGGACGCTTGAGGCAGCATCAGTTGACCTATGAGGCCCACAATATATCAAATCAAAGCTGACTTAGAGGGCTATAATTGGGGCTATAAACTTTGTCTATAGCAGTCCATCTTTAGGCCTAAATATTTTTGTCTAGGTTCATTAATTTTATAGAGTGCGTTTTTGCACTTGGACTTCAAATGGATGTTCATGGCAGCATCGGTTGACCCACAGGGTCCAAAATATATAATCAAAGCTAACTTAGAGGGCTATATTAGGGGCTATAAACTTCATCTCTAGCGGTTCGTCTTTGGGCCCAAATACCTTTGTTTAGGCCCATGGATTTGTCAAACTAGGCTTTCGCACTTGGGCTTCAAATGGACATTCGTGGCAGCATCGGTTGACCCATGAGGCCCATAATATATCAAATCGAAGCTGTTTCAAAAGGCTATAATGAGGGCAATAAAATTTCTCTATAGCAATCCATCTTCGGGCCCAAATATGTTTGTCTAGACCCATTGATGTGATAGAGTGGGCTTTTGCACTTGGAATTCAAATGGACATTCGTGGCAACATCAGTTAACCCACAAGACCCATAATACAACAAATCGAAGCTAACTCAGAAGGCCATAATGGGAGCTATAAACTTTGTCTATAGCAGTCCATCTTCGGGCCCAAATATTTTTGTCTAGGCCCATTGATTTGATTGAGTGGGCTTTCACACTTAGGCTTCAAATGAACATTAGTGGCAGCATCGGTTCACTATGGGGCCGAAAATATATTAAGCCAAAGATAACATAGAGGGCTATAATAGGGGCTATAAACTATGTCTATAGTAATCCATCTTTGGGCCCAAATATCGTTGTTTAGGCCTATGGATTTAATAGAGTGGCCTTTCGCACTTGGGCTTCAAATGCACGTTCATGGCAGCATCGGATGACCCACAATGCCCTTAATATATCAAATAAAATCTAACTCATAAGGCTATAATGTAGGCTATGAGCATCATCTATAGCAGTTTGTCTTCACGCCCAAATTTTTTTGTTTAGGCCTATGGAATTGATAGAGTGGGCTATCGCACTTGAGCTTCAAATTTATGTTCGTGGCAGCATCGGTTGACCCACATGGCCTATAATATATCAAATTGAAGCTGACTCATAGGGTTATATTGGGAGATATAAAATTCATCTATAGCGATCTGTCTTCGGGCCCAAATATTTTTATTTCGGCCCATGGATTTGATAGACTGGGCTTTCGCACTTAGGCTTCAAATATACGTTCGTGGCAGCATCAGTTGACCCATAGGGCCTATAATATATCAAATCAAAGCTGACACAGAGGGCTATAATGGGGGGTATAAACTTCATCACAGCGGCTTGTCTTTGGGCCCAATTACTTTTGTCTATGCCCATTGATTTGATTGAGTGGGATTTTGCACTTGGGCTTCAAATGGACGTTCATAGGAGCATTGGTTGACCCACGGGGCCCATAATATATCAAATCGAAACTGACTCAAAGGGCTATAATGGGGCTATAAACATTGACTACCATCTTTGGGCCCAAATATTTTTATCTAGGCCCATTGATTTGATAGAGTGGGTTTCGTGCTTGGGCTTCAAATGGACATTCATGGCAGAATCGATTGACAATGGGGCCCATAATATATCAAATTAAAACTGACTCAGAGGGCTATAATGGGGGCTATAAACTTCATCTATAATGGTCCATCTTCAGGCCCAAATATTTTTGTCTAGGCCCATTGATTTGATAAAGTGGGCTTTCACACTTGGGCTATAAATATACGTTTATGGCAGCAATGGTTGACCCACAGGGCTCATAATATATCTAATCAAAGCTTACTCATAGGGTTATAATGGAGGCTATAATCTTTGTCCATAGCGGCCTGTCTTCGGGCCCAAATATTTTTGCCTACGCCCATTTGATTTGATATAGTCGGCTTTCACACTTGGGCTTCAAATGGACATTCGTGGCAACATCGGTTGATCCACAGGGCCCATAATATATCAAATTAAAGATGACTTAGAGGGCTATAATAAGGGCTATAAATGTCATCTATAGTGGCTCATCTTCAGGCCCAAATATTTTTGTTTAGTATGATGGATTTAATAGAGTGGGCTTTCACACTTGGGCTTCAAATGAACATTTGTGGCAGCATCGGTTGACCTACGGGGCCCATAATATATCAAATAGAAGCTGACTCAGAGCGCTTTAATGGGGACTATTAACTGCATGTATAGCAATCCATCTTCGGGCCCAAATATTTTTGTCTATGCCTAATGATTTGATAGAGTGGGCTTTTGCATTTAGGCTTCAAATGGAGATGCATGGCAGCATCAGATGACCCATGGGGCCCATAATATATCAAATTGAAGTTGAATTAGAGGGCTATAATAGGGGCTATACACATTGACTATAGGAGTCCATATTCGGGCCCAAATATTTTTGTCTAGGCCCATTGATTTGATAGAGTGGCCTTTCGCACTTGGGCTTCAAATGGATGTTCGTGGCAACTTCGGATGGCCCATGATGCCCATAATATATCAAATCAAAGCTTACTCAGAGGGCTATAATAGAGGCTATAAACTTCATCTATAGCAGTTTGTCTTCATACCTAAATTTTTTTATTTAAGCCTATGGATTTGATAGAGTGGGCTTTCGCACTTGAGCTTCAAATGTACGTTCATGGTAACATCGGTTGACCCATGGGGCCTATAATATATCAAATTGAAGCTGACTCATAAGGCTATATTGGGGGCTATAAACTTTCTATATAGCGGTCCGTCTTTGGGCCCAAATATTATTGTTTAGGCCAATGGATTTGAAAGAGTGGGCTTTCGCACATGGGCTTCAAATATATGTTCGTGGCAACATTGGTTGACCCACGGGGCCTATAATAAATCAAATTGAAGCTAAATTAGAGGGATATAATAGGGGCTACAAACTTCATCCATAGTGGCCTGTCTTCAGGCCTTAATATTTTTGTCTATGTCCATTAATTTGATTAAGGGGGCTTTCATACTTGGGCTTCAAATGGATGTTTGTGCTAGCATCAGTTGACCCACGGGCCCATAATATATCAATCAAAGCTGACTCAGAGGGCTATAATGGGTGCTAGAAACATTGACTATAGTAGTCCATCTTCAAGCCCAAATGATTTTGTCTAGGCCCATTGATTTGATAGAGTGGGCTTTTGCACTTGGGCTTCAAATGGACGTTTGTGGCAGCATTGGCTGACCACAGGGCTGATAATAGATCAAATTGAAGCTAAATAGGAGGGCTATAATGGGGGCTATAAAATTCATCTATAATGGTCCATCTTTAGGCTCAAATATTTTTGTCTAGGCCTATTGATTTAATAAAGTGGGCTTTTGCACTTGGGCTTCAAATATATGTTCATGCCAGCATCGATTGACCCACGGGGCCCATAATATATCAAATTGAAGCTGACTCAAAGGGCTATAATAGGGACTATAAACATCGTCCATAGTGGCTTATCTCCGAGCCCAAATATTTTTGTCTACGCCTTTTGATTTAATAGAGTGGGCATTCGCACTTAGGCTTCAAATGGACATTTGTGGCAGCATCGGTTGACCCATGAGGCCTATAATTTATCAAATTGAAGCTGACTCTTAGGACTATAATGGGGGCTATAAATGTCATCTATAGTGGCCCATCTTCGGGCCCAAATATTTTTATTTAGGCTCATGGATTTGATAGTGTGGGCTTTCGCACTTAGGCTTCAAATGGACATTCATGGCAGCATCGGTTGACCTACGGTGCCCCATAATATATCAAATAGAAGCTAACTTAGAGGCCTATAATAAGGGTTATAAATTGTGTCCATAGTAGTCCATCTTTAGGCCTAAATATTTTTGTCTATGTCCAAGGATTTAATAGAGTGGGCTTTCACACTTGGACTTCAAATGGACTTTCGTGGCAACATCGGTTGACCTACTGCGCCCATAATATATCAAATAGAAGCTAAATTAGAGGGCTATAATGGGGGCTATAAACATTGACTATAGGAGTCCATCTTTGGGCTTAAATATTTTTGTTTATGCCTATAGATTTAATAGAGTAGGATTTTGCACTTAGGCTTCAAATTGACGTTCGTCGGCGGCATCGGTTGACCTATGGGGCCCATAATATATCAAATTGAAGCTAACTCAAAGGGCTATAATCTATGTCTATAGCAGCCCATCTTCGGGCCTAAATATTTTTGTCTGGGCCTATTATTTTGATAGAGTGGACTTTTGCACTTGGGCTTCAAATGGATGTTCGTGGCATCATCGGTTGACCCATGGGGCATAGAATATATAAAATCAAAGTTGACTCAGAGAGCTATAGTAGGGGTTATAAACTTCATCTATGGCGGTTCGTCCTCGTGCCCAATATCTTTGTTTAGGCCAATGGATTTGTCAAGTGGGCTTTTGCACTTGGGCTTCAAATGGACGTTTATGGCAGCATCGGTTGACCCATGGGGCCCATAATATATCAAATCGCAACTGACTCAGGGGGCTATAATGTGGGCTAGAAACTTTGTCTATAGCAGCCCATTTTTAGGCCAAATATGTTTGTCTAGGCCCATTGATTTGATAGAGTGGGCTTTTGCACTTGGGGTTCAAATGGACGCTCGTGGCAGCATCGATTGACCCACAGTTCCCATAATATATCAAAATGAAGTGACTCAGAGGGCTATAATGGGGGCTATAAACTTTGTCTATAGTAGCCCATCTTCGGGCCCCAATATTTTTATCTAGGCCCATTGATTTGATAGAGCGGGCTTTCACACTTGCGCTTCAAATGGACATTCGTGGCAACATCGGTTGACCACGGGGCATATAATATATCAAACCTAAGCTAACTAGAGCACTATATTGGGGGCTATAAACTATGTTTATAGTGATCCATCTTTGGGCACAAATACCTTTGTTTAGGCCCATGGATTTGATAGAGTGTCCTTCTGTACTTAGGCTTCAAAAGGATGTTCGTGGCAGCATTGGTTGACCCATAACACGTATAATATATCAAATCTAAGATGACTCAGAGGGATATAATAGAGGCTATAAACTTCATCTATAACGGTCTGTCTTTGGGCCTAAATTTTTTTTTATGCCCATGGATTTTATAGAGTGAGCTTTTACACTTGGCTTCAAATTGATATTTGTGGCAGCATCGGTTGACCCACAAGACCCATAATGTATCAAATTGAAGCGGACTGAGAGGGCTATAATGCGGGCTATAAAATTCATTTATAGCGGTCTGTCTTTGAGTCCAAATATTTTTATTTAGGCCCATGGATTTGATAAAGTGGGCTTTCGCACTTAGCCTTCAAATATGTGTTTGTGGCAGCATCAGTTGACCCACGAGGCCTAGAATATATCAAATCGAGCCTGACTCAGATGGCTATAATAGGGCTATAAACTTCTTCCATAGTAGCCAGTCTTCAGGCCCAAATATTTTTTACTACGTCCATTGATTTGGTAGAGTGGGCTTTCGTACTTAGGCTTCAAGTGGACATTCATCGCAGCATCGGTTGATTCATAAGGCCCATAATATATCAAATCAAAGCAGACTCAGAGGGCTAAATAGGGACTATAAACTTTGTCCATAGAAGCCCATCTTTAGGCCAAAATATGTTTATCTAAGCTCATTCATTTGATAGAGTGGGCTTTTGAACTTTGAATTCAAATGGACGTTCGTGGCAGTATCGGTTGACCCACGGGGCCTATAATATATCAAATCGAAACTAACTCAAAGGGCTATAATGAGGGCTATAAAATTTTTCTATTGCAGTCCATCTTCGGGCCCAAATATTTTTGTCTAGGCCCATTGATTTGATAGAGTGGGCTTTCGCACTTGGGTTTCAAATGGACGTTTATGGCATCATGGGTTAACCACAGGGCCCATAATATATCAAACCGAAGCTGACTCAGAGAGCTATAATGGGGGCTATAAAGTACATCTATAGCAATCCATCTTTGGACCTAAATACCTTTGTTTAGGCCTATGGATTTGATAAAGTGGGCTTTCAGACTTGGGCTTCAAATGGACATTCGTGGCAGCATCGATTGACCCACGAGGCCCATAATGTATCTAATCGATGCTAACTCTGAGGGCTAAAATGGGGGCTATAAACTTAATCTATAGCAGTTCATCTTCAGCCCAAATATTTTTGTTTAGGCCCATTAATTTAATAGAGTGGGTTTTCACACTTGGGTTTTAAATGGATGTTCGTGGCAGCATCAGTTGACCCACAAGGCCTATAATATATTAAATCAAGGATGAATTAGATGGCTATAATGGGGGCTATACACCTCATTTGTAGCGGTCCTCTTCGGGCCCAAAAATTTTTATTTAGGCCCATGGATTCGACAGAGTGGGCTTTCACACTTGGGCTTCAAATATTTGTTTGTGGTAGCATGGGTTGACCCACGTGGTCCATAATATATCAAATCAAAGTTGACTTAAAGGGCTATAATAGGGGCTATAAAATTCTTCTATATTTGTCCATCTTTGGGCCCAAATATTTTTGCCTAGGCCCATTGATTTGATAGAGTGGGCTTTCACACTTGGGATTTAAATATATGTTCATGGCAGCATTGGTTGACCTACAAGGCCAATAATCTATCAAATCGAAGCTGACTCAAAAGGCTATAATGGGGCCTATAAACTTCATCCATAGTGGACTATCTATGGCCCAAATATTTTTGTCTATGCCCATTGATTTGATAGAGTGGTGTTTCGTACTTAGGCTTCAAATGGACATTTGTGGCAGCATCGGTTGACCCGCGGGACCTATAGTATATAAAATCAAAGCTGACTCAAAGGGCTATAATAGGGGCTATAAACATTGACTATAGTAGTCCATCTTTGGGCCAAAATGTTTTTTGTCTAGGCCCATTGATTTGATAGAGTAGGCTTTCGTACTTAGGCTTCAAATGGACGTTCGTGGAAGCATCGGTTGACCAGGGCACCCATAATATATCAAATTAAAGCAAACTCAGAGGGCTATAATTGGGGCTATAAACTTCATCTATAGTGGTCCATCTTCAGGCCCAAATACCTTTGTTTAGGCCTATGGACTTGACAAAGTGGGCTTTTTACACTTGGGCTTCAAATGAATGTTCCTAGCAGTATCGGTTTACCCACAGGGCCTATAATATTTCAAATCAAAGATGACTCAGAGGTATATAATGGGGGGCTATAAACTTCATCTATAGCACGCCGTCTTTAGGCCCAAATATTTTTATTTTAGCCCATGGATTTGATAGAGTGGGCTTACGCACTTGGGCTTCAAATGGACGTTCGTGGCAGCATTGGTTGACCCACAAGGCCCATAATATATCAAATTGAAACCGACGCAAAGGGCTATAATGGGGGCCATAAACTATATTTATATCAGTCCATCTTCGAACCAAATATTTTTTTTTACGTCTATTGATTTGATAGAGTGGGCTTTCGTACTTGGCCTTCAAATGGACGTTTATGGCAACATCGATTGACCACGGGGCCTATAATATATCAAATTGAAGTAGACTACGAGGGCTATAATGTGGGCTATAAAATTCATCTATAGCGGTCCATTTTTGGGCTCAATATTTTTGTCTAGGCTCATTGATTTGATAAAGTGGGCTTTCGCACTTGAGCTCAAATATATGTTCATGGCAGTATCGGGTAACCCACAGGGCATATAATATATCAAATCAAAGATGACTCATAGGGCTATAATAGGGGTTATAAACTTTGTCCATAGCTGCCTATCTTCTGGTGCAAATGTTTTTCTCTATGTCGATTGATTTGATAGGGGCTTTCACACTTGGGCTTTAAATGGACGTTCATGGCAGCATCAGTTGACCCACGGGGCCCATAATATACCAAATCAAAGCTAACTCAAAGGGCTATAGTGGGGGCTATAAATGTCATCTATAGCAGCCCATCTTCGAGCCTAAATATTTTTGTTTAGGCTCATGTATTTGATAGAGTGGGCTTTCACAATTAGGCTTCAAACGCACATTGGTGGCAGTATCGATTAACCCACGGGGACCATAAAATATGAAATGGAAGCTGACTCAGAGGGTTATAATGGGGGCTATAAAATGTGTCTATAGTAGTCCATCTTTGGGCCTAAATATTTTTGTCTAGGACCATTAAATTGATAGAGTGGGCTTTTGCACTTGTGCTTTAAATGGATGTTCGTGGTAGCATCGGTTGACCCACGGGGCACTTAATATGTAAAATCAAAGCTGACACAGAGGTCTATAGTGGGGGCTATAAACTTCATCTATAACAGTCCATCTTTGGGCCCAAATACCTTTGTTTAGGCCCATAGATTTATCAGAGTGGGCTTTCACACTTGGGCTTCAAATGGACATTCGTGGCAACATTGGTTGTCCCACGAGGCCCATATTATATCAAATCAAAGCTGACTCAGATGGCTATAATGGGGGCTATAAAGTTGGTCTATCTTTAGGCCCAAATATGTTTATCTAAGCTCATTGATTTGATAGAGTGGGCTTTTGAAGTTGAAATTCAATTGGACGTTTGTGGCAACACTAGTTGACCCACGGGGCCCATAATGTACCAATTCGATGTTGACTCAGAGGGCTATAATGGGGCTATAGACTTCATCTATAGCGATCCATCTTCAGGGCCAAATATTTTTATTTAGGCCCATGGATTTGATAGAGTGGGCTTTCGCACTTAGGCTTCAAATGGACATTCGTGGCAGCATCGGTTGACCCACTGGGCCCATAATATATCAAGTCGAAGCTGACATAGAAGGCTATAATGGGAGCTATAAATATAGTCTACAACGGCCCATTCTTAATCCCAAATATTTTTTTTGGGGCCACGGATTTAATAGAGTGTGCTTTCACACTTGGACTTCAAATCGACGTTCGTGGCAACATCGGTTATCCCATGAAGGACATAATATATCAAATAGAAGCTGACTCAGAAGGTTATAATGGGCGCTATAAACTATATCTACCGCAGTCCATCTTTAGGCCCAAATATTTTTATCGATGCCCATTGATTTGATAGAGTGGGCTTTAAATGGACGTTCGTGGCAGCATTGGTTGACCACGTCACCCATAATATATCAAATCGATTCTGACTTAGAAGGCTATAATGGGGGCTATAAACTTCATCTAAAGCAGTCCCTCTTCAGGCCCAAATGCCTTTGTTTAGTCCCATGGATTTGATAGTGTGGGCTTTCGCACTTGGGCATGAAATGGACGTTCATGGCAGCATCGGTTTACCCACGGGGCCCATAATATATCAAATCATAGCTAACTAAGAGGTCTATAATAGGGGCTATAAACTTTGTCTATAGTTGTCCATCTTTAGCCCAAATATTTCTTTGTCTAGGCCCATTGATTTAATGAGTCAGTTTCGTACTTGGGCTTTAAATGGACGTTTGTGGCAGCATCGGGTGACGCACGGGACCCATAATATATCAAATCAAAGCTGACACAGAGGGTTATAAAGGGGGATATAAATTTTATCTATAGTAGTCCATCTTTGGGCACAAGTATTTTTATTTATGCCCATCGATTTGATAGAGTGGGCTTTTGCACTTAGGCTTCAAATGGACGTTCGTGGTAGCATGGGTTGACCCACGAGGCCTATAATATATCAAATCAAAGCTAACTCAGAGGCCTATAATGGGGGCTATAAACTTCATCTATAAGGGTCCATCCTCTAGCCTATAAAGCTTTGTTTAGGCCCATGGATTTGATAGAGTAAGGTTTCGCAGTTAGGCTTCAAACGCACATTCATGGTAGTATCGGTTGACCCACGGGGACCATAACATATCAAATGGAAGCTGACTCAGAGGGCTATAATGGGGGCTATAAAATATGTCTATAGCAGTCCATCTTTGAGCCTAAATATTTTTGTTAAGGCCCATTATTTTGATAGAGTGGGCTTTTGCACTTGTGCTTCAAATGGATGTTCGTGGTGGCATCAGTTGACCCACGGGGCCCATAATATGTAAAATCGAAGCTAACTCAAAGGGCTATAGTGGGGGCTATAAACTTCATTTATAACAGTCCATCTTCGGGCCCAAATACCTTTGTTTAGGCCCATGGATTTATCAGAGTGGGCTTTCGCACTTGGGCTTCAAATGGACATTCGTGGCAACATCGGTTGACCCACGAGGCCTATAATATATCAAATCAAAGCTGACTCAGATGGCTATAATGAGGGCTATAAACTTGGTCTATAGCAGCCTATCTTTGGGCCCAAATATGTTTGTCTAAGCTCATTGATTTGATAGAGTGGGCTTTCAAACTTGGAATTTAAATGGACGTTTGTGGCAGCATCGGTTGACCCACAGGGCCCATAATATACTAATTCGATGTTAACTCAAAGGGCTATGATGGGGGCTTCATCTATAACGGTCCATCTTTAAGGCCAAATATTTTTATTTAGGCACATGGATTTGATAGAGTAGGCTTTTGCACGTGGCTTCAAATGGACATTCGTGGCAACATCGGTTGACCCATAGGGCCCATAATATATCAAGTCAAAGCTGACATAGAGGGCTATAATGGGAGCTATAAACATTATCTACAGTGGCCCGTCCTTGGTCCTAAATATTTTTATTTAGGCCCATGGATTTGATAAAGTGTGCTTTCACACTTGGGATTCAAATAGACGTTTGTGGTAGCATCAAAGGGTTATAATGGCGGCTATAAACTATGTCTACAGCAGTCCATCTTCAGGCTGAAATATTTTTATCGACGCCCAATAATTTGATAGAGTGGGCTTTCGCACTTGGGCTTCAAATGGATGTTCGTGGTAGCATTGGTTGACCCACGGGGCCCATAATATATCAAATAAAAGTTGAATTAAAGGGCTATAATAGGGGATATAAATGTTGACTATAGGAGTCTATCTTTGGGCCCAAATATTTTTGTCTAGGCCTATTAATTTGATAGAACAGGTTTTGCACTTAGGCATCAAATGGATGTTCCTGGCAGCTTCGGTTGACCCACGGGGCCCATAATATATAAAATCAAAGTTGACTCAAAGGGCTATAGAGGGGGCTATAAACTTCATCTATAGCGGTCTATCTTTTGGCCCAAATACCTTTGTTTAAGCCCATGAATTTATCAAAATGGGCTTTTGCACTTGGGCTTCAAATGGACATTCGTGGCAACATCAATTGACCCATGGGGCCCATAATACATCAAATCAAAGCTGACTCTGAGAGCTATAATGGGGGCTATAAACTTAGTCCATCTTTGGGCCTAAATATGTTTGACTAGGCCCATTGATTTGATAAAGTGGGTTTTTGCACTTGGAATTCAAACGGACGTTCGTGGCAGCATCGGTTGACCCACGGGGCCCATAATATATAAAATTGAAGCTGACTCAAAGGGCTATAATCAGGGCTATAAACTTTATCTATAGCAGTCCATCTTCAAGCACAAATATTTTTGTCTAGGTCCATTGATTTGATAGAGTGGGCCATCGTACTTGGGCTTCAAATGGGCGTCTGTGGCAGCATCGGTTCACCATGTGGCCCATAATATATCAAATCAAAGCTGACTCAAAGGCTATAATGGGTGCTATAAACTTCATCTAAAGCAGTCCCTCTTCGGGCCCAAATGCCTTTGTTTATTCCTATGGATTTGATAGTGTAGGCTTTCGTACTGGGCTTCAAATGGACATTCGTGGCAGCATTGGTTGACCCATGGGACCCATAATATATCAAATCATAGCTGACTGAGAGGGCTATAATAGGGGCTATAAACTTTGTCTATAGCAGTCCATCTTCAGGTGCAAATATTTTTTATCTAGGCCCATTGATTTGATGAAGTAGGTTTCGCACTTGGACTTTAAATGGACATTCATGGTAGAATTGGTTGACCCACGGGGCCCATAATGTATCAAATCAAAGCTGACACCTAAGGCTATAATGGTGGATATAAACTTTTTCTATAGCAGTCCATCTTAAGGCCCAAGTATTTTTATCTATGCCCATCGATTTCATAGAGTGGGCTTTTGTACTTGGGCTTCAAATGGACATTCGTGGCAGCATCGATTGACCCACGAGGCCTATAATATATCAAATTGAAACTGACTCAGAGGGCTATAATGGGGGCTATAAACTTCATCTAAAAGGGTCCATCATCTAGCCCATAAAGCTTTGTTTAGGCCCATTGATTTGATAGAGTCGGATTTCGCACTTAGGCTTCAAATGGACGTTCGTGGCAGCATCGGTTGACCCATGGGGGGGCCCATCATATATCAAATCAAAGCTGAATCAGAGGGCTATAATAGGGGCCATAAACTTCTGCTATAGAAGCTTGTCTTCAAGACCAAATATTTTTGTTTAGGCCCATGGATTTGATAGAGTGGGCTTTCATATTTGGGCTTCAAATGGACGTTCGTGACAGCATCAGTTGACCCATGGGGCCCATAACATATCAAATAAGAGCTTACTCAAAGAGCCATAATAGGGGCTATAAACGTCATATATAGCAAGCCAACTTTGGGCCCAAATATTTTTATTTATTCCCATGGATTTGATAGAGTGGGCTCTTGCACTTTGGCTTCTAATGGACATTCATGGCAGCATCGGTTGACCCATGGGGTCCATATTATATCAAATTGGAGCTTACTCAGAGAGCCATAATAGGAGCTATAAACTTCATATATAGCAGGCCGACTTGGGCCCAAATATTTTTATTTATTCCTATGGATTTGATAGAGTGGCCTTTCGCACTTACACTTCAAATGGACATTCGTGGCAGCACCGGTTGACCCACGAGGCCCATAATATATCAAATCGAAGCTGACTCAAAGTTTTGGAATGGGGGTTATAAACTTTGCTTATAGCAGTCCATCCTTGAGCCCAAATATTTTTGTCTAGGCCCATTGTTTTGATAAAGTGGGATTTTGCACTTGGGCTTCAAATGGACGTTCGTGGCAGCATCGGTTGACCACAGGGCCCCGAATATATCAAATCAAAGCTGACATAAAGGGCTATAATAGGGGCTATAAACTTTGTCTATAGTAGTCTATCTTTGAGCATAAATACCTTTATTTAGGCCAATGAATTTGATAGAATGGGCTTTCACACTTAGGCATCAAATGGACATTTGTGGCAGCATCGGTTGACCCACGAGGCCCATAATATATCAAATCAAAGTTGGCTCAGAGGGAGATAATGGGGGCTATAAACTTTGTCTATAGTAGTCCATCCTCAACCCTAAATATTTTTGTCTTGGCCCATTGATTTGATAGAGTGGGCTTTCATATTTGACATTCACATGGACATTTGTGGCAGCATCGATTGACCCTTGGCACCTAAAATATATCAAATTGAAGCTGACCTAGAGGGCTATAATGGGAGCTATAAACTTCTTCTATAGTCATCTATTTTCAAGCCCAAATACCTTTCTTTAGGCCCATGGATTTGATAGATTAGGCTTTCACACCTAGGCTTTAAATGGATGTTCATGGCAGTATCGGTTGACCCACGGGGCCCATAATATATAAAATCGAAGCTAACTTAAAGGGATATGATGGGGGTTATAAATTTTGTCTATAGCAGTTCGTCCTCGGGCCCCAATAAGTGTGTTTAGGCCAATTGATTTGATAGAGTGGGCTTTTGCACTTGGGCTTCAAATGGACGTTCGTGCCAGCATCGGTTGAACCACGAGGCCCATAATATATCAAATCGAAGCTGACTCAGAGGGCTATAATGGGGGCTATAAATTTTGTCCATAGCAATCCAACTTCAGGCCCAAATATTTTTTTTAGGCCCATTGATTTGATCAAGTGGGCTTTTGATAGAGTAGGCTTCAAATGGACGTTTGTGGTAGCATCAGTTGACCCACAAGGCCCATAATATATCAAATCGAAGCTGACTCAAAGGGCTATAATGGGGGCTATAAACTTTGTCTATGGTAGTCCATCTTTGGGCCCAAATATTTATGTCTTAGCCCATTGATTTGATGGAGTTGGCTTTCACATTTGGGCTTCAAATGGACATTTTTTAAAGCATCGGTTGACCACGAGGCCCATAATATATCAAATAGAAGCTGACTCAGAGGGCTATAATGGGGCTTGTAAACTTCATCTATGGTAGGCTGTCTTTGGGTCCAAATAACTTTGTTTAGTTCCTTGGATTTGATAGAGTGGGCTTTCACACTTGGGCTTCAAATGGACATTCGTGGTAGCATCGGTTAAACCATAGGGCACATAATATATCAAATCAAAGCTAACTCAGAGGGCTATAATGGGGCCTATAAACTTTGTCTATAGTGGCCCGTCTTCAAGCCTAAATATTTTTGTTTAGGCCCATGGATTCGATAGAGTGGGCTTTTGCACTTAAACTTCAAAAGGATGTTTGTGGCAGTATCGGTTGACCCATAAGGCCTATAATATATCAAATTAAAGCTACTCAGAGGGTTATAATGGGGGCTATAAACTTCAACTATAGTGGTCCATCTTTAGTCCTAAATACCTTTGTTTAGGCCCATGGATTTGATAGAGTGAGCTTTCCCACATGGGCTTCAAATGGACGTTCATGGAAGCATCAGTTGACCCACAGGGCCCATAATATATCAAATTGAAGCTGAATTAGAGGACTAAAATGGGGGCAATAAACTGTCTATAGTAGTCCATCTTTGGGCCCAAATATTTTATTCTAGGCCCATTAATTTGATAGAGTGGGCTTTTGCACTTGGGCTTCAAATGGATGTTTGTGGTAGCATCGGTTGACCACGAGGTCCATAATATATCAAATCAAAGCTAACTCAGAGGGCTATAATGGGGACTATAAATTTTTTCTGCAGCAGTCCATCTTTGGGCCCAAATACTTTTTTCTAGGCCCATTGATTTAATAGAGTGGGCTTCGCAGTTGAGCTTCAAATGGACGTTCGTGGCAGCATTGGTTGACCCACGAGCCTATAATATATCAAATCGAAGCTGACTTAGAGCTCTATAATGGGGGTTATAAACATCATCTATAGCAGTCCATCTTTGGGCCCAAATATTTTTGTTTAGGCTCATTAATTTTATAGAGTGGGCTTTCATATTTGGGCTTCAAATGGACGTTCGTTGGCAGCATCAATTGACCCATGATGCCCATAATATATCAAATCAAAGCTGACTCAGAGCGCTATAATGGGGGCTATAAATTTTTTCCACAGCAGTCCGTCTTTGGGACCAAATACCATTTTTTAGACCCATTGATTTGATAGAGTGGGCTTTCGCATTAGGGCTTTAAATGGACATTTGTAGCAACATTGGTTGACCCACGGGGCCTATAATATATCAAATTGAAGCTGACTTAGAGGGTTATAATAAGGACTATAAATTTTTTCCACAGCAGTCCATCTTCGAGACCAAATACTTTTTTTAGGCCCATTGATTTGATAGAGTGGGCTTTCATATTTGAGCTTCAAATGGACGTTCGTGGCAACATCAGTTGACCCACGAGCCCTATAATATATCAAATCGAAGCTAACTCAGAGGGCTATAATAGAGGCTATAACCTTTATCTATAACAGTCCATCTTTGGGGCCAAACATTTTTGTCTACGCCCATGGATTTGATAGAGTGGGCTTTCACACTTGGGCTTCAAATGCACGTTCATGGCAGCAAAGGTTGACCTACGGGGCTCATAATATATCAAATCGAAGCTAACTCAAAGAGCTATAATGGGGGCTATCAACTTTATCCATAGTGGTCTATCTTTGCACCCAAATACCTTTGTTTGTGCCCATGGATTTAATGGAGTGGACTTTCACACTTGGGTTTCAAATGAACCTTCGTGGCTGCATTGGTTGACCCACGGGGCCTATAATATATCAAATTGAAGCTGACTCAAGGGGCTATAAACTTCATATATAGCAGATCATGCTTAGGCCAAATAACTTTGTTTAGGACTAGGATTTGATAGAGTGGGCTTTTCCACTTGGGCTTCAAATGGATATTCGTGGCAGAAGTAGTTGACCCATGGGACCCATAATATATCAAATCGAAGCTAACTCAAATGGCTATAATGGGGGCAATAAACTTTATCTATAGAGGCTACCTTTAGGCCAAAATATTTTGTTTAGGCCTATGGATTTGATAGAGTGGTCTTTTGCACTTGGGCTTCAAATGGACGTTCATGGCAGCATTGGTTGACCCACCGGGGCCCATAATATATCAAATTCAAGCTGACTCAGAGAGCTATAATGGGGTCTATAAACTTCATCTATAGCGGTCTTTCTTCAAGCCTAAATAATTTTGTTTAGGCCCAAGGATTTGATAGAAGTGGCTTTCGCACTTGGGCTTTAAATGGACGTTTGTGGCAACATCGGTCGAGCCACGGGGCCCATAATATATCAAATCAAAGCTGACCCAAAGGGCTATAATGGGGGCTATAAACTTCATCTATAGCAGTCCATCCTTGAGCCCAAATATTTTTATTAAGGCCCATTGATTTGATAGAGTGCGCTTTTGCACTTGGGTTTCACTTGGACATTCATGGCAGTATCAGTTGACCACAGGCTCATAATATATCAAATCGAAGCTGACCCAAAAGGCTATAATGGGGGCTATAAAATTCATTTATAGAGGTCAATCTTCGGGCCAAAATACCTTTGTTTAGGCCCATGAATTGATAGAGTAGGCTTTCACACTTACGCTTCAAATGGATCGTCGTGGCAGCATTGGTTGACCCACGGGGCCCATAACTTATCAAATGAAAGCTGACTCAAAGGACTATAAAATTTTTCTATAGTAGTCCATCTTTGGGCCCAAATATTTTTTTCTAGGCCCATTAATTTGATAGAGTGGGTTTTCACATTTGACTTTCAAATGGACATTTGTGGCAGCATCGGTTGACACACGAGGCCCATAATATATTAAACTGAAGCTTACTTAGAGGGCTATAATGGGAGCTATAAAATTCTTCTATAGCGGTCTGTCTTTAGGCCCAAATACCTTTGTTTAGGCCCATGGATTTGATATAGTTGACTTTCCCACTTGGGCTTCAAATGGACGTTCATGGTAGCATTGGTTGACCCACGAGGCCCATAATATACCAAATCAAAGTTGACTCAGAGAGCTATAATGGAGGCTAGAAACTTTTTCTATAGCAGTCCATTTTTGGCTCAACTACCTTTGTTTAGGCCCATTGATTTGATAGAGTGGGCTTTCGTACTTGGGCTTCAAATGGACGTTCATGGCCGTATCGGTTGACCCATGAGGCCCATAATATATCAAACCGAAGTTGACTCAAAGGGCTATAATGGGGGCTATAAATTTTGTCCATAGCAGTCCATCTTCGGGCCCAAATATTATTTTTTAGGCCCATTGATTTGATAGAGTAGGCTTTCACATTCGAGCTTTAAATGGACGTTCATGGCAACATCGGTTGACCCACGAGACCCATAATATATCAAATCGAAGATGGCTCAGAGGGCTATAATGGGGGTTATAAACTTCGTCTATAGCAATCCATGCCCAAATATTTTTGAATAGGCCCATTGATTTGATAGAGTGTGCTTCCACACTTGAGCTTCAAATGGACGTTCGTGGCAGCATCGGTTGACCCATGGGGCCCATAATATACCAAATTAAAGTTGACTCAAAGGACTAAAATGGAGGCTATAAACTTTGTCTATAGTAGTCCATCTTTGGGCCCAAATATTTTTATCTAAGCCCATGGATTTAATAGAGTAGGCTTTTGCACTTTGGCATTAAATGGACATTTGTGGCAGCATCATTTGACCCACGGGGCCCATAATATATCAAATTGAAGCTGACTCAAAGGGCTGTAATGGGGGAACTTCATCTATAGCGGGCCGTCTTTGAGCACAAATAACTTTGTTTAGGCCCATGCATTTGATAGAGTGGGTTTGTGCACTTAGGCTTCAAATGGACATTCGTGGCAGCATCGGTTGACCCATGAGGCCCATAATATATCAATTTAAAGCTAACTTAGAGGGCTATAATGGGGGCAATAAACTTCATCTATAGCGGGCCATCTTTGGGCTCAAATATTTTTGTTTAGGCCTATGGATTTGATAGAGTGGTCTTTCGCACTTGGACTTCAAATGGACATTCATAGTAGCATTGGTTGATCGACAGGGCCCATAATATATCAAATTGAAGCTAACTCAGAGAGCTATAGTGGGGGCAATAAACTTCATCTATAGCGGGCCATCTTTGGGTTCAAATATTTTTGTTTAGGCCTATGGATTTGATAGAGTGGTCTTTTGCACTTGGGCTTCAAATGGACATTCATGGCAACATTGGTTGATCCACAGGGCCCATAATATATCAAATTGAAGCTAACTTAGAGGGCTATAGTGGGGGCTATAAACTTCATATGTAGCGATCCGTCTTTGGGCCCAAATACTTTTGTTTAGGCCCATGGATTTGATAGAGTGGCTTTCACACTTGGGCTTCAAATGGATGTTCATGGCAGCATCAGTCGACCCATGGGGCATATAATATGTCAAATGAAAGCTTAACCAAAGGGCTGTAATGGGGGCTATAAACTTCACCTATAGCAATCCATCTTTGAGCCCAAATATTTTTATCTAGGGCCACGGATTTGATAGAGTGGGCTTTCGCATTTGGGCTTCAAATGGACGTTTGTGGCAACTTCAGTTGACCACAGGGCCCATAATATATCAAATCGAAGCTGACTCAGAAGGCTATAATGGGAGCTATAAACTTCATTTATAGAGGTTCGTCTTAAGGCCAAAATACCTTTGTTTAGGCCTATGGATTTGACAGAGTGGGCTTTTGCTCTTGGGCTTCAAATGGACCATCATGGCAGCATCGATTGACGCACGGGGCCCATAATTTATCAAATGAAAGATGACTAAAAGGGCTATAAACTTTTTCTATTATAGTCCATCTTCAAGCCCAAATATTTTTATCTAGGCCCATTGATTTGATAGAGTGGGCTTTCACATTTGACCTTCAAATGGACATTTGTGGCAACATCAGCTGACGCACGGGCCCCATAATATATCAAATCAAAGCTTACTCAGAGGGCTATAACTATAAAATTCTTCTATAGTGGTTCATCTTTGGGCCCAAATACCTTTGTTTAGGCCCATGGATTTGATATAGTCAGCTTTCGCACTTGGGCTTCAAATGGACATTTTTTGCAGCATTGGTTGACCCACGGGGCCCATAATATACCAAATCAAAGCTGACTCAGAGGGCTATAATGGAGGCTAGAAAATTCATCTATAGCAGTCCATTTTTAGGTCCAACTACCTTTGTTTAGGCCCATTGATTTGATAGAGTGGGCTTTCGCATTTGGGCTTCAAATGAACGTTCGTGGCAACATCGATTGACCCACGGGGCCCATAATATATCAAACTGAAGTTGACTCAAAGGGCTATGATATGGGCTATAAATTTTATCCATAGCAGTCCATCTTCGGGCCCAAATATTTTTTTCTAGGCCCATTGATTTGATAGAGTAGGCTTTCATATTTGAGCTTTATTTAGATATTCATGGCAACATCGGTTGACCCACAAGGCCTATAATAGATCAAATTGAAGTTAAATTAGAGGGCTATAATGGGGGTTATAAACTTCATCTATAGCAGTCCATGCCTAAATATTTTTGTCTAGGCCTATTGATTTGATAGAGTGGGCTTTCACACTTTGGCATTAAATGGATGTTTGTGGCAGCATCGTTTGACTAACGAGGCTCATAATATATTAAATTGAAGCTGACTTAGAGGGCTATAATGGGAGAACTTAATCTATAGTGGGCTATCTTTAGGCCCAAATAACTTTGTTTAGGCCCATGCATTTGATAGAGTGGGATTGCGCACTTGGGCTTCAAATGGACGTTCGTGGTAGCATCGGTTTACCCACGGGGCCCATAATATATCAATTTAAAGCTAACTCAGAGGGCTATAATGGGGGTAATAAACTTTTTCTATAGCGGGCCATCTTTAGGTGCAAATATTTTTATTTTGGCCTATGGATTTGATAGAGTGGTCTTTCATACTTCGGCTTCAAATGGACATTCATGGTAGCATTGGTTGACCCATGGGGCCCATAATATAGCAAATTAAAGCTGACTCAGAAGGCAATAATGGGGGCTATAAACTTTGTCTATAGCGGTCCATTTTTGGGCCCAAATACTTTTGTTTAGGCCTATGGATTTGATAGAGTGGCTTTTGCACTTGGACTTCAAATGGACATTTGTGGCAGCATCGGTCGACCCACAGGGCCCATAATATATCAAATCAAATTTGAAATAAAGGGCTATAATGGGGGCTATAAACTTCACCTAGAGTAGTCCATCCTTGAGCCCAAATATTTTTATCTAGGGCCATTGATTTAATAGAGTGGGCTTCCGCACTTGGACTTTAAATGGACGTTCGTAGCCAGCATCAGTTGACCACAGGGCGCATAATATATCAAATCGAAGCTGACTTAAAAGGCTATAATAGGGGCTATAAACTTCATTTATAGAGGTTCATCTTCGGCCAAAATACCTTTGTTTAGGCCCATGGATTTGATAGAGTGGGCTTTCACTCTTGGGCTTCAAATTGACCATCATGGCAGCATCGGTTGACCCATGGGGCCCATAATTTATCAAATGAAAGCTGACTCAAAGGGCTATAAACTTTTTCTATAGCAGTCTATCTTCGGACCCAAATATTTTTTTCTATGCCCATTGATTTGATAGAGTGGGCTTTCGCATTTGACCTTCAAATGGACATTTGTGGCAACATCAGTTGACGCACGGGGCCCATAATATATCAAATCGAAGCTTACTCAGAGGGCTATAATGGGGGCCATAAACTTCTTCTATAGTGGTCCATCTTTGGGCCCAAATACCTTTGTTTAGGCCCATGGATTTGATATAGTTTGCTTTCGCACTTAGGCTTCAAATGGACGTTCGTAGGCAGAATCAATTGACCCACGGGACCCATATTATATCAAATCGAAGCTGATTTAGAGAGCTACAATAGGGCTATAAACTTTGTCTATATTAGACCATTTTTAGGCCTAGATATTTTTATCTAGGCCTATGGATTTAATAGAGTGGGCTTTCACACTTGGGCTTCAAATGGACGTTCGTGGCAACATTGGTTGACCCACGGGACCCAAAATATAACAAATCGAAGCAGACTAAGAGGGCTATAGTGGGCACTATAAACTTCCTCTATAGCAATCCATCTTCGGGCCTAAATACCTTTACATAGACCTATTGATTTGATAGAGTGGGCTTTTGCACTTAGGCTTCAAATGGACGTTCCTGGTAGCATCGGTTGACCCACGGGGCACATAATTCATCAAATCAAAGCTTACTCAAAGGGCTATAAATAGGGGCTATAAACTTTGTCTATACCAGTCCATCATTGGGCCTAAATATATTTATCTAGGCCTATGGATTTGATAGTGTAGGCTTTGCACTTGGGCTTCAAAATGGCCATTCGTAGTAACATCGGTTGACCTACGAAGCCCATAATATATCAAATCGAAGCTGACTCAAAGTGCTATAATAGGGGCTATAAACTTTGTATATAACAGTATGTCTTCAGGTCCAAATAATTTTGTTTAGGTCTATTGATTTGATAGAGTGGGCTCTCACACTTGGGCTTTAAATGGATGTTCGTGGTAGCATCGGTTGACCCACGAGGCCTATAATATAGCAAATCGAAGTTGACTCAGAGGGCTATAATTGGGGCAATAAATTTCATCTATAGTAGTCCATTTTAAGCCTAAATAGGCCCATTGATTTAATAGAGTGGGCTTTCGCACTTAGGCTTCAAATGGATGTTCGCGGAGGCATCGGTTGACCTACGAGGCCCATAATATATCAAAGCGAAGCTGATTCAGAGGGCTATAATGGGGCTATAAAATTTGCCTATAGCAGTCCATTTTTGGGCCTAGATATTTTTATCTAGGCCCATGGATTTGATAGAGTGGGCTTTCATACTTGGGCTTCAAATGGACGTTTATGGTAGCACCGATTGACCTACGGGACCCAAAATATATAAAATTGAAGCTGACTAAGAGCGCTATAATGGGCACTATAAACTTTGTTTATAGCAGTCCATTCTCGGGCATAAATACCTTTACATAGGCCCATTGATTTGATAGAGCAGGCTTTCGCCCATGGGCTTTAAATTGACGTTCGTAGGCAGCATCGGTTGACCCACGAGGCACATATTTTATCAAATCGAAGCTTACTCAAAGGGTTATAATGGGGGCTATAAAATTTGTCTATAGTAGTCCATTTTTTGACCTAGATATTTTTGTCTAGCCCTATGGATTTGATAGAGTGGGCTTTCGCACATGGGCTTCAAATGGACATTCATGGCAGCATCGGTTGTCCCACGGGGCCAATAATCTAGATATCAAAGCTGACTCAGAGAGTTATAATTGGGCCTATAAATTTCATCTATAGTAGTCCATCTTAGGCCTAAATACCTTTATTTAGGCCCGTTGATTTGATAGAGTGGTCTTTCACACTTAGGCTTTAAATGGATGTTCATGGCAGCATCAATTAACCTATGGGGCCCATAATATAGCAAATCAAAGCTTACTCAGAGGGCTACAATGGGGCTATAAAATTTGTCTATAGCAGTCCATTTTTAGGCCCAGATATTTTTATCTAAGCCCATGGATTTGATAGTGTGAGCTTTCGTACTTGGGCTTTAAATGGGCGTTTGTGGCAGCATCGGTTGACCCATGGGGCCTAAAATAAATCAAATCGAAGCTTACTAAGAGGACTATAATGGGCGCTATACACTTCATCTATAGCAGCCCATCTTCGGGCCTAAATACCTTTACATAGGCCCATTGATTTGATAGAGTGAGCTTTTGTACTTGGGCTTTAAATGGACGTTCGTGGTAGCATCGGTTGACCCACGGGGCTAATAATATAGGAAATCAAAGCTGACTTAGAGGGCTATAATTAGGCCTATAAATTTCATCTATAGCAGTCCGTTTTGGGCCTAAATACCTTATTTAGGCCTATTAATTTAATAGAGTGGGCTTTCACACTTGGGCTTCAAATGGATGTTCGTGACATCATCGGTTGACCCATGGGGCCCATAATATATCAAATCAAAGTTGACTCAGAGGGCTATAATGGGCTATAAAATTTTTCTATAACAATCCATTTTTGGGCCCAGATATTTTTGTCTAGGTCTATTGATTTGATAGAGTGGGCTTTCGCACTTGGGCTTTAAATGGACATTTGCGGCAGCATCGATTGACCCACAGAGCCCAAAATATATCAAATCGAAGGTGACTAAGAGGGCTATAATAGGTGCTATAAACTTCATCCATAGTAGTCCATCCTCAGGCATGAATACCTATACATAGGCCCATTGATTTAATAGAGTTGGCTTTCGCACTTAGGCTTCAAATGGACATTCTTGGCAGCATCGGTTGACACACGGGGAACATAATTTATCAAATCAAAGCTTACTCAAAGGGCTATAATGGGGGCTATAAACTTTATTTATAACAGTCTATCTTTATGCCCAAATATTTATATCTAGGCCCATGGATTTTGATAGTGTAGGCTTTTGCACTTAGGCTTCAAAATGGACTTTCTTGGCCGCACCGGTTGATCCACGGGGCCCATAATATATCAAATTGAAGCTGACTCAGAGGGTCATATTGGGGGCTATAAACTTCATCTATAGCAGTCCGTCTTCGGACCTAAATACCTTTACTTTGGCATATTGATTTGATAGAGTGGGCTTTCACACTTAGGCTTCAATGGATGTTTGTGGCAGCATCAGTTGACCCACAGGGGCTATAATATATCAAATCAAAGCTGACTTAGAAGGTTACAATGGGGGCTATAAACTTTGTCTATAGTAGTCCATTTTTAGACTTAGATATTTTTATCTAGGCCTATGGATTTGATAGAGTGGGCTTTCGTACTTGGGATTTAAATGGACGTTCGTGACAGCATTGGTTGTCCCATAGGCCCCATAATCTAGCAAATCGAAGCTGACTCACAGAGCTATAATTGGGGCTATAAATTTCATCTATAGTAGTCCATCTTGGGCCTAAATACCTTTATTTATGCCCATTGAATTGATAGAGTGGTCTTTCGTACTTGGGCTTCAAATGGATGTTCGTGGTAGCATCAGTTGACCCACGGGGCCCATAATATGTCAAATCGAAGTTGACTCAGAGGGCTATAATGGGGCTATAAACTTTGCCTATAGTAGTGCATTTTTGGGCTTAGATAATTTTTTCTAGGCCCATGGATTTGATAGAGTGGGTTTCACACTTGGGCTTCGAATGGACGTTCGTGGCAACATCGGTTGACCCACGAGGCCCAAAATATATCAAATCAAAGCTGACTAAGAGGGCTATAATGGGCTCTATAGACTTCGTTTATAGCAGTCAATTCTCGGGCATAAATACCTTTACATAGGCCCATTGATTTGATAGATTAGGCTTTCACCTATGGGCTTCAAATGGACATTTATGGCAACATCGGTTGACCCATGGGTCATATAATTTATCAAATCGAAGCTTACTCGAAGGTCTATAATGGGGGCTATAAACTTTGTCTATAGCAGTCCATTTTTGGACCTAGATATTTTTGTCTAGGCCTATGGATTTGATAGAGTGGGCTTTTACACATGGGCTTCAAAAACACGTTCGTAGGCAGCATCAGTTTTCCCACGGGGCCCATAATCTTGCAAATCGAAGCTGAGTCATAAGGCTATAATTGGGGCTATAAATTTCATCTATAGCAGTTTATCTTGGGCATAAATACCTTTATTTAGGCCCATTGATTTGATAGAGTGATCTTTCACACTTGGGCTACAAATGGATGTTCGTAGGCAGCATCAGTTGACCCACAGAGCCCATAATATAGCAAATCAAAGCTTACTTAGAGGGCTATAAACTTTTTCTATAAGAGTCCATTTTTAGGCCCAGATATTTTTGTCTAGGCCCATGGAATTTGATAGTGTGGGCTTTCACGCTTAGGCTTTAAATGGACATTCGTGGCAGCATCGGTTGACCCACGGGGCCTAAAATAAATCAAATCGAAGCTTACTAAGATGGCTAATGGGCACTATACACTTTGTCTATAGCAGTTTGTCTATGGGCCTAAATACCTTTATATAGGCCCATTGATTTGATAGAGTGGGTTTTCATAATTGGGCTTTAAATGGATGTTTATGGCAGCATCGGTTGACCCACGGGGCCCATAATATAGGAAATCGAAACTGACTCAGATGGCTATAATTAGGCCTATAAATTTCATCTATAGCATTCCATTTTAGGCCAAAATACCTTTAGTTATGCCCATTAATTTGATAGAGTGGGCTTTCGCACTTGGGCTTCAAATGGATGTTCATGACAACATCAGTTGACCCACGGGGCCCATAATATATCAAATCGAAGCTGACTCAGAGGGCTATAATGGCGCTATAAACTTTGCCTATAGCAGTCCATTTTTAGGCCCAGATATTTTTTGTCTAGGCCCATAGATTTGATAGAGTGGGCTTTCACACTTGGGCTTCAAATGGACATTCGTGGCAGCATCGGTTGACCCACGGGGCCCAAAATATATCAAATCAAAGCTGACTAAGAGGGCTATAATAGGCGCTATAAACTTCGTCTATAGCGGTCCGTCCTCAGGCCTTAATACCTTTACATAGGCCCATTGATTTGATAGAGTGGGCTTTCGCACTTGGGCTTCAAATGGACGTTCTTGGCAGCATTAGTTGACAGATGGGGCACATAATTTATCAAATTAAAGCTTACTCAAAGGGTTATAATGGGGACTATAAACTTTGTCTATAGCAATCCATCTTTGGGCCCAAATATTTTTATCTAGGCCCATGGATTTAATAGTGTAGGCTTTTGCACTTAGGCCTCAAAATGGACGTTCGTGGCAGCATCGGTTGACCCACAGAGCCCATAATATATCAAATTGAAGCTGACTCAGAGGATCATAATGGGGGCTATAAACATCATCTATAGTAGTCCGTCTTCGAACCTAAATACCTTTACTTTAGCCCATTGATTTGATAGAGTGGATTTTCACACTTGGGCTTCAAATGGATGTTCGTGGTAGCATCGGTTGACCCACGGGGGCTATAATATATCAAATCGAAGCTAACTCAGAGGACTCAATGGGGGCTATAAACTTTGTCTATAGCAGACCATTTTTTGACGTAGATATTTTTGTCTAGTCCTGTGGATTTGATAGAGTGGGCTTTCGCACTTGGTATTCAAATGGACATTCGTGGCAGCATCAGTTGTCCCACGGGGCCCATAATCTAGCAAATCGAAGCTGACTCAAAGGGCTATAATTGGGCTATAAATTTCATCTACATCAGTCCATCTTAGGCCTAAATACCTTTGTTTAGGCTCATTGATTTGATAGAGTGGTCTTTTGCACTTTGGCTTTAAATGGATGTTTATGGCAGCATCGGTTGACCCACGGGACCCATAATATATCAAATCGAACTGACTCAGAGGGCTATAATGGGGCTATAAACTTTGTCTATAGCAATCCATTTTTGGGCCCAGATATTTTTGTCTATGCCTATGGATTTGATAAAGTGGGCTTTCAGACTTAGGCTTTAAATGGACGTTCATGGCAGCATCGGTTGACCCACGGACCTAAAATAAATCAAATTGAAGTTGACTAAGAGGGCTATAATGGGCGCTATAAACTTCATCTATAGTAGTTCGTTTTCAGGCCTAAATACATTTACATAGGCCCATTGATTTGATAGAGTGGGCTTTCGCACTTAGGCCTCAAATGGACTTTCCCAGCTGCATCGGTTAACCTCGAGGTGCATAATTTATCAAATCAAAGCTGACTCAAAGGACTATATAAGGGCTATAATCTTTGTCTATAGTAGTCCATCTTTGGGCCTAATTATTTTTATTTATGCCCATGGATTTGATAGCATAGGTTTTCGCACTTGGGCTTCAAAATGGACATTCATGGCAACATCGGTTGACCCACGAGGCCCATAATATTTCAAATTAAAGCTCACTCAGAGGGTCATAATGGGGCTATAAAATTCATCTATAGCATTCCATCTTCAAACCTAAATACCTTTACTTAGGCCCATTGATTTGATAGAGTGGGCTTTCGCACTTGGGCTTCAAATGGATGTTTGTGCTAGTAGCGGTTGACCCACGAGGCCTATAATATATCAAATCGTAGCTGACTCAGAGGGCTACAATGAGAGCTATAAACTTTGTCTATAGCAATCCATTTTTGGGCCTAGATATTTTTGTCTAGGCCTATTGCTTTGATAGAGTGGGCTTTCGCACTTGGGCTTCAAATGGATGTTTGTGGCAGCATCGGTTGTCCCATAGGGCATATAATCTAACAAATTGAAGCTGACTCAGAGGTCTATAATAGGGGCTATAAATTTCATCTACAGTAGTCTATCATGTGCATAAATACCTTTATTTAGGCCCATTGATTTAACAGAGTCGTCTTTCGCACTCAGGCTTCAAATGGATGTTCGTGGCATCATCGATTGACCCACGGGGCCCATAATATAGCAAATCAAAGCTGAGTGAGAGGGGCTATAAATTTGGCTATAAACTTTGTCTGTAGTTGTCCATCTTCACTCATTTATACCTTTATTTAGGTCCATTGGTTTGATAAAGTGGGTTTTCACGGTTTGGCTTCAAATGGATATTCATTGTAGCATCGGTTAACCCACAGGGCCTATAATATATCAAATCGAAGCTGACTCATAGGGCTACAAAGGGGGCTATAAAGTTTGTCCATAACAGCCCGTCTTTGGGCCCAAATACTTTTCTTTAGGCCCATTGATTTGATAAAGTGGGCTTTCACACTTGGGCTTCAAATGGATGTTTGTGATAACATCGGTTAACCCATGGGGCCTATAATATGTCAAATCAAAGCTAACTCAGAGGGCTATAATAGGGGCTTCAAACTTTGTCTATAGCAGTCCATCTTTGGGTCCAAATATTTTTGTCTATGCCCATGGATTTGATAGTGTGGGCTTTTGCACTTGGGCTTCAAATTGACGTTCAACATCAGTTGACCCACGGGGTCCATAATATATCAAATTGAAGCTGACTCAGAGCGCTATAATGGGGGCTATAAACTTTGAATATAGTGGTCTGTCTTCAGGCCTAAATAATTTTGTTTAGGCCCATTGATTTGATAAAGTGGGCTTTTGCACTTGGGCTTTAAATGGATGTTTGTGGCAGCATCGATTGATCCATGATGCCCATAATATGTCAAATTAAAGCTAACTCAGAGGGCCATAATGGGGACTATAAACTTCGTCTATAGCAGTTCACCTTCAGACCTAAATATCTTTACTTAGGCCCATATATTTGATAGAGTGGGCTTTCACACTTAGGCTTCAAATGGATGTTCGTGGCAGCATCAATTGACCCACGGGGCATATAATATATCAAATCGAAGCTGACTCAGAGGGCTACAATAGGGGCTATAAACTTTGTAAATAGCATTTCATTTTTAGACCTAGATACTTTTGTCTAGGCCTATGGATTTGATAGAGTGGGCTTTCGCACTTGGTCTTCAAATGGACGTTTATGGCAACATCGGTTGTCCCATAGGGCCCATAATCTAACAAATTGAAGTTGACTCAGAGGGCTATAATTAGGGCTATGAATTTCATCTATAGCAGTCCGTCTTAGGCCTAAATACCTTTATTTAGGCCCATTGATTTGATATAGTGGGCTTTCATACTTGGCCTTCAAATGGATGTTCGTGGCAGCATCGGTTGACCCACGGGGCCCATAACAAATCAAATCGAAGTTGACTCAAGGGGCTATAATGGGGCTATAAACTTTTTCTATAGTAGTTCATTTTTAGGCCCAGATATTTTTTTCTAGCCCCATGGATTTGATAGAGTGGGCTTTCGCACTTGGGCTTCAAATGAACATTCGTGGCAACATCAGCTGTCCTACAGGGCCCATAATCTAGCAAATTGAAGCTGACTCAGAGGGCTATAATTAGGGCTATGAATTTCATCTATACCAGTCCGTCTTTGGCCTAAATGTATTTAGGCCCATTGATTTGATAGAGTGGGCTTTCATACTTGGGCTTCAAATGGATGTTCATGGCAGCATCGGTTGACCCACGGGGCCCATAATAAATCAAATCGAAGTTGACTCAAAAGGCTACAATGGGGCTATAAACTTTGTCTATAGTAGTCCATTTTTAGGCCCAGATATTTTTGTCTAGGCCCATGGATTTGATAGAGTGGGTTTTGCACTTAGGCTTTAAATGGATATTTGTGGCAGCATCGGTTGACCCACGGGGCCCAAAATATATCAAGTTGAAGCTTACTAAGAGAGCTTTAATGGGTGCTATAAATTCATCTATAGCAGTCCATCATCAATCCTAAATACCTTTACATAGGCCTATTGATTTGATAGAGTGATCTTTTGCACTTGGGCTTCAAATGGATGTTCCTGGTAGCATCAGTTGACCCACGGGGCACACAATTTATCAAACAAAGCTTACTCAAAGGGCTATAATAGGGGTCATAAACTTTGTCTATAGCAGTCCATCTTTGGGCCAAAATATTTTTATCTAGACCCATGGATTTAATAGTGTAGGCTTTCGCACTTGGGCTTTAAAAAGGACATTTGTGGTAGCATCGATTGACCCACAAGGCCCATAAGATATCAAATTGAAGCTAACTTAGAGGGCTACAATAGGGGCTATAAACTTTGTCTATAGTAGTCCATTTTTGGACCTAGATATTTTTACCTAAGCCTATGGATTTGATAGAGTGGGCTTTCACACATTGGCTTTAAATGGACGTTCATGGTAGCATCGGTTGTCCCACGAGGCCCATAATCTAGCAAATCAAAACTAACTCGGAAGGCTATAGTTGGGGCTATAAATTTCATCTATAGTAGTCCATCTTAGGCCTAAATACCTTTATTTAGGCCTATTGATTTGATAGAGTAAGCTTTCGCACTTGGGATTCAAATGGATATTCGTGGCAGCATCGATTGACCCACGGGGTCCATATTATATCAAATCTAAGCTGACTTTGAGGGCTATAATAGGGCTATAAACTTTGTCTATAGTAGTCCATTTTTGGGCCCAAATATTTTTATGTAGGCCCATGGATTTGATAGAGTGGGCTTTCGCACTTGGGCTTCAAATGGACATTCGTGGTAGCATCGGTTAACCCACGGGCCCCAAAATATATCAAATTGAAGCTGACTAAGAGGCTATAAAGGGGGCCATAAACTTTATCTATAACAGTCCATCGTTGGGCCTAAATAGTTTTATCTAGGCCCATGGATTTAATAGTGTAGGCTTTTGCACTTAGGCTTCAAAATGGACGTTCGTGGCAGCATCAGTTAACGCACAGTGCCTATAATATATCAAATCGAAGCTAACTGAGTGGGCTGTAATAGGGGCTATAAACTTTGTCCATAGCGGTTCGTCTTCAGGCCCAAATACCTTTGTCTAGGCCCATTGATTTGATAGAGTAGGCTTTCCCACTTAGGCTTCAAATGGACATTCGTGACAATATTGGTTAACCCACATGGCCCATAATATATCAAATCGAAGCTAACTTGAAGGGCTATAATGAAGGCTATGAGCTTTGTCTATAGTAGTGCATCTTTGGGCCCAAATATTTTTTTCTAGGCTCATGGATTTGATAGAGTGGGCTTTTGCACTTGGGCTTGAAATGCACGTTCGTGGCAGTATCGGTTGACCCACAGGGCCCATAATATATCAAATTGAAGCTGACTGAGTGGGCTATAATAGTGGTTATAAACTTCATCTATAGCATTCCATCTTCAGGCCCAAATACCTTTGTCTAGGGCAATTGATTTGATAGAGTGGGCTTTCACACTTGGGCTTCAAATGGATGTTCATGGCAGCATCGGTTGACCCACGGGGCCCATAATATAGCAAATTGAAGCTAATTGAGAGTGCTATAAAGGGTTCCATAAACTTTGTCTATAACAGTCCATCTTCGCTCTTAAATACCTTTATTTAGGCCTATTGGTTTGATAAAGTGGGCTTTTATGATTTGGCTTCTAATGGATGTTCATGACAGCATCAGTTGATCCATGGAGTCCATAATATATCAAATCGAAGCTGACTCAAAAGGCTACAATGAGGGCTATAAAGTTTGTCCATAGCAACCTGTCTTTGAGCCCAAATACCTTTATTTAGGCCCATTGATTTGATAATGTGAGATTTCACACTTAGGCTTCAAATGGACGATCGTGGTAGCATCGGTTGACCCACAAGGTCCATAATATATCAAATCAAAGCTAACTCATAGCACTATAATGGGGGCTATAAACTTTGTATATAGCAGTCTGTCTTCAGGCCCAAATAATTTTGTTTAGGCCCATGGATTTGATAGAGTGGGTTTTCACACTTAGGCTTCAAATGGACGTTCATGGCAACATCGGTTGACTCACGGGCTCCAAAATATATCAAATCAAAGTTGACTAAGAGGGCTATAAAGGGGGCTATAAACTTTGTCTATAACAGTCCATCTTTGGGTCTAAATATTTTTATCTAGGCCTATGGATTTGATAGTGTAGACTTTCGCACTTGGGCTTCAAAATGGACATTCGTGGCAGCATCGGTTGACCCATGGGGCTCATAATATATCAAATCGAAGCTGACTGAGTGGGCTATAAACTTTGTCCATAGCGGTTCGTCTTCAAGTCCAAATACCTTTGTCTAGGCCCATTGATTTGATAGAGTAGGCTTTTTCACTTGGGCTTCAAATGGATGTTCGTGGCAGTATTGGTTGACCCACGGGGCCCATAATATATCAAATCGAAGCTGACTCAAAGGGCTATAATGGAGGCTATAAGCTTTGTATATAACAATGCATTTTTAGGCCCAATTATAAAAATACTAAAATAGAGAAATGTATATATTTTTAACAAAAGTACTACTAAAATTTAATTAATTTAATTTTGTTAGAGATAAATAAAAGTTAACTTAATTAAAATGTGAAACATACTTTTAATTAAATTAGATTTATATATTAACTAATTTAATTGTTATTAGGGATAAATAGAAGTTAATCTAATTATAATAGGAAATGTACTTTCAATTAAATTAGAATTACATTTTAATTAATTTAATTTAATTTTTATTAGCAAATGACTAAATTGTCCAATTTTTATATAATAATAAGTAAATTTTTTTTTTATAATTTTGGTTGTCCCCCCTCCCCTTCGTACATAAATTTATGTTTTTAATTTAAAATATTAGAAATTAAAATAAGTAAATTTATTTTTATCGATGAAAAAATTTTAAAAAGTGATATAAGTATTAAAAGGTAAAAAATGGTATGAATGTTAGAAATATAAAATTTCAGGGACCAAAAAGAAATAATTTTTGTTAAAAATTTGACAAAAGGGTTTAAAACTTCAAATCTGTGAAGCTCAAGAGCCTAGACATACAAAATGAAACTTTATGAGCTTAAAACTAAAAAAGTCAATAAATTTAGGGGTTTCAATATACTTTATTTTATGCCAAATTAAAATAGTACAATTTGCAAGTCTATAAGACGAACCCGCTCCATAGGCTATTCTAGAAATCTGTTCAATATAAATCTAAATCTATACTCTTAAAAAAAGTTCAAATCTAGTTTCAAATTAAATCACACATAGAAAATCTTCATTTTATGTTTAGGTAATTCACTCAAAAATTTTCTGATCTAATAATATAAAAACAAAAACTTAAGTAAAATTCTACTAAATTTTAGTTTATTCTACTAAAATAAAATTTAGTAGAATTTTGCTTAAGTTTTTATTTTTTATAATATTAAATACTCTTTTCATTCGCTATTGTAATTATTAACCATATACGGAAAATACGTTATCTATTATTTTAATTACTCATTTTTTTAAAGTATTATATCCAATTGTTAAATATATAATATATAAAAAAATTTAACAAAATAATCGAGGGTAAACATTTTTTGATATAAAAAATTTATTGAAAAATTTATTATAATTAAGTATACAATGTATCATAAATGTAAAATATACTAAATTGTAAAAAATATATTCAAAATAGATGCAAATAGTAGACTTCAAACAAATTGTCCATTATTTTCAATGAGCATTTCTGAAACTTCCATACTAAACGTTCTAGCAGGGCTTCTAATCAAATGATCCATGTACATTTGGTAGTACCACTGTACCGCATTTCATATCTAATAGCAATTAAGTAAAAGAAGAACTTCTCAGAAATGAGTGCATAAAAGTCCACAATTTTAACTCACTTCTTGTAGATGCTTCTCCAACGCTTTAAGCTTTGAATCTCCCTCTGCACGGTGGTGAACTAAATTAGATCGCACTTTGCCAATTGATTTGCCAAGGTTGTAGACAACATAAACATTTAGGAATAATTATTGTGTACCCTCTATATGTTGACTTATTACATTACTTTATTCCTAACATTTAAAAAAATATTTATTCATTTATAACATTTGTAAAATCGGATATTATTTCATTCTAAAAAATAACTAATAATATATAATTTTGTAAATATTAGGAATAAATAAATATTTTTTCAAATGTTAAGAATGAAATAGTATAATAGGTATACAGTAATTATCCCAAACATTTAAAGTTAAAGGGAAAAAAAGAATTTTATTCTGAAAATTAAAATATTTGACTGATGCTACCTATGTTCTGCACCAATGGACCTTGTCCAAATTTGTAACATCCATTGCCAATTGAGTTGTCACCAAAAGGGGGCAAAATACATTCGCAGAAGAAAATAGGACAAGCAACACTTAAAGAGCATAAGAAAGCAAAGCTCTGTTCCTTCACACACTCTCTATAGATGAAAATTTGAGCAGCATAAGACAATCGCAAGAAATATAAACCTTAATCATTAGTTTCCTCTTAGAAAAACTTGTAAGGGACCAAAATCCAAACTAAACGGAGCATATATGCATTAAAGTTAAACCACCAAACACCTTGTGATATTTGCCCTTTTTTTTTTTTTTTGCCTCTATATGCCCAGAACCCAATACCAATACCAATCAATTCAAAATCTAATTAACCTCATCTCCCAAATTTTATACAAAAATTTTCAATTATTATAGTATAAATACACAAATCAATAAAACCACAAAAAAAAAAAATTCACTTTTCAGTTTCTCTTTTCTATAGTAAGCCAAAAAACTGCTAATTGTTAGCAATAAAAAAACCCTAAGAAAAAAAAGGTACCCAATTTCGCAGAATCAGGAAGCTGAAAAAGATTACAACTTAAAAAAAGAAAGAAAGAAAGAAAGAAAAACTCAATTCCTTGGCTGAATTAGACCCGATTACAGAATCTGAGTGGTTTCCATGCTTCCATTAGTTGAATCTTTGTTACCATAATCTCCATAAGAGCAAAGAATATCATCACTACCAAAATCAAAACCTTTTGAACCTGAATTTGAACGATCAGGAGACCCAAATGCCATTTTGGGAATAAAAACTCAAGATTTGATCAAAGATTGAATCTTCATTAATAGAGGAAGCAAAAGAGCAGAGAACTTGGCTTCGAAGGAAGAGAAAGAGATACAAATTTTTTTTAGAGGAGGGAGGGAGCAGAGGTAAATATTTTTGGATTTTGAAGGTATTTTAGTAAAAAAAAAAACAAAAAGTGTATTTTAGTAAGTGGAGGCTTTTTTTGGGCATTTATGTAAAACTTTTTATATTTTTTGCTCTAGATACAAAGAGCTATCAACTGGAAGGGGCATTTTAAAATTAACTCATGCGACACACTGTTACTCATCGCTGCTAACATTACCTTATACACCAATGCCTAATGACAGCAAAAATGTTCAACCATCTATTACCTGCTTTAAATCTGTAACAACCTATAAAAATCTGCTTCATATCACCTTCTTCTTCCCTTATATGGCTCTCTGCAAGACATGGAGTAAAGGAAAGCAATTCTTTATTCAATTGTTACAGCAAATGCTGTCATTTTAAAGCCTTGTTTGAAATGACACAATTTTTATTGGTTCAACTCCTATTGTGTTGCCTCTTCCTCATCAAAACATAACATTTTGCTGTATTGTCCTGTAAGGAGTAAAAGGTCTCTTGTTGATGTGCCATCTCCTATACCATAATGTACGCCATCCCAGTAGTATTCCATACATAATACATGTCCCATAATCCATGCAAAAAAACAACATAGGTTCCTAAACTGTAATCAAATCAAGTCGACTAGTGAATTATTTAAAATATTTTGAAATCAAGTCGAGCAAGATATTAAGTTACTTGAGTCAGTTAACAAGTATAATCGAATTCAAACTTTTTAATATTTGACTCAAAAGGTTGATCAACCGAATCAAATGAAGCTCGACAAGCGCAAATCGAATTTCGACTTCTCCATTCTATACCAATGATCCAGAACCCTTTTGTCCAATCAAAGAATTATGGGCTGATGCAAAATCTTACCTGAACTTGGCAACCAAGAAAACCAAGCTTGAGTCTTATCAGTTCAACAAAAGCCAAATGGATTCACAACATAAACCAGCTCCATATCATGTTCTTCCCTCATATGGCTCATGGTCACATGATTCCAATAGCAGAAATGGCCAGACTGTTTGCAAGGCGTGGTGTCAAGACAACCATTGTTACTACTCTCCTTTCAATGCACCTATATTCTTTAGAAGAATTGAAAGAGATAGACATTTATAGGGTGTGGAAATCAACGTTCAGCTCCTAAAATTCCCTTCTGTCGAGGCAGGCCTGCCAGAAGGATGTGAGAACTCAAGCTCCCTTGTTACTCCTGATATGGCTCCAAAGTTCCTTCATGCCGTTAGCCTGCTTCAACTGTCGCTTGCAGAGGTGCTGACAGCATGCCAGCCTGACATTCTTGTGGCAGACATGATATTTCCATGGGCTACAGAAGTTGCAGGCAAGCTTGGGATTCCGAGGTTGTTCTTTACTGGCAATAGTTCTATTGCTATGTGTGTCTTTGAATGCCTCAGATGACATCAACCCACAAAACAGTGGAGTCTGATCTTGAACTCTTTCTTGTGCCTGGCCTGCATTGCCTGATCAGATAATCAAGATGAAACTGCAGTTGTCTACATATTTCAGAGATGAAATGGATGGTGAACTCAAAAAGCTGATGGATCAAGTTTTTGAATCTGATCTTAACTGCTATGGGGCACTCATGAATAGTTTTCAAGAGCTAGAAACAGCATACTCTGATTATTATAGAAAAGGAATGGGGAGGAAGGCATCGCGTTGGCCCTCTCTCACTTTGTAACGAACAAGGAGATAGAAGATAAAGCACGGAGAGGAGATCAAGCCTCCATTGATGGACATGAATGTCTGAAACGACTTGATTCCAAGACACAAAACTCAGTTCTCTACAACTGTTTTGGAAGCTTAATAGAATTTTCTGCTACAAAGTTGCTTGAAATTGCTATGGCTCTTGAATCTTTTAAAGAGAACTTTATTTGGGTTGTGAAGAAAAAACTGCAGAACCATGAAGAAATGGAAGAATGGTGCCAGAAGGATTCGAGAAGAGAATGGAAGGGAAGGGTCTGATCATAAGGGGATGGGCACCGCAGATTTAAAATTCTTGATCAAGAAGCTGTTGGAGGGTTTATGACCCACTGTGGATGGAACTCAACAATGGAGGGGGTGAGTGCAGGGGTGCCAATGGTCACATGGCCACTCTACGCAGAACAGTTTGATAATGAATTGCTAATTAAAAATGTTCTGAAAATTGGAGTTGGAGTTGGTGCCTCAGAATGGTCATGATATGAGAAGAAAATTTTGATAAAGAAGATATAGAGAAGGCCGTGACCAAGTTGATGGGTGGTGAAAAAGCTGAGGAAATAAGAAACAGAGCAATGGAACTGAAACAGATGGCACGAAGAGCCGTTGAAGAAGGAAGGTCATCTTACTCTGACATAAGTGCATCGCTAGAAGAACTGAGGGCCCTCAAGACAAGCAAAGCGATAGCTAATTAGAACTAGATAACCAAATTGCTACTGTAAAAGCGACATATAAGAATAAGAAAACAAGGTAGAGAGGAATTTACATGCTTTTATTGAAACAAATTGAGGCCGAGTAGTACTACTATAATTAGATAAGCCATTTTTTAGTGAAATGATGATCATGAAGAACGTTAAGAAGGCAAAAACTAGATTGTTTACAAATTACAGAATGTGTATGATCCGTTTGAAGAGAAGCAAACATATCAGAAAAGACAAATCCTGTTTCAGTTCCAAGCCCTGTTCTTTTCCATGGAGAGAAAGGGCCAAGAAATAACTAGAAAAGACTAATAGCCTAGCATCCTGATGAACATACATGTACTTGAAAAGCTTTAAAGAACACATCAAAACCTGATCAATTATAGCGGAAACCTGAATAAAACACACAGTAAAGATGGCTGTCCTATGTAATTGCTATACAGTTACAGTAATAAATTATACACGATTTGGAATAATAATTTCATTCGATTAAACGAAACTAGAATTACAATAAGGAGTTTTTACAATCCATAAACGCTGAATCTTGGGGGCAACTTTACATGGCAATAAGAGACATTGCATCGCCTGCTTCCATTACTTCTGAACATAGGACAAGCCACAGGAGCGCTTTTACTTGAAACATTGGGAAGTTTGATTTTCACCCAATCGTCTGATGCTGGTGAAGAATTAGTAGGATTAGGGGCTGATTTCTTTGTGGTTCGATCATAATATAGCGGTGATGAAGGTCGTTTATGGTTATGGCTTGAGTTTGGTGCTGATTTGTTTGGTTTCATTGAACGGAAACCCATGAGAGAATCATAAACTATTCTCTTTTTAGGATCAGATAAAGTATCAAAAGCAGATTTAACAATCTTGAAAGCTCCTTCAGCAGCAACCGACTTGTTTTTATCAGGATGCAAAACGAGGGCTCGTTTCTTGTAATGCGACTTGATGGCAATGGTGTCCGCACTGGACGGATCATCAACAATGCCGAGAATTTCATATAAACTTTTCTTGTTGGAAGATAACTGGTGAATCATATAAGCAGTGCAGAATTCTTCGACCTGAGGCAGGCTTGGATTGAATTCTTTTGCAGCAGTAAGATTCCTTAGAGCCATATCCATGTTTCCAAGCTTGAAAAACTCTTCGGCCATGTCTCTGGCCTTCTCTGCAGCGAGCTTGACGATATCGCTATACATGATCGGAGATGAGGAAGCGATTTTGTTGGGTTATGGGTTTTTTTTTTTCTTTTTGTTAGGGTTGTAAAGATCAACAGATCAAAGATTGATCGGAGGTGACGCCACAAGGATCGATTTATAGACCAGATGAACAGCGTGAAAATAAAGCTCCAGTGAAGGAAATTCCGTACCTGACGCCAATTACCAACTCCAAGTTATCTTCTATTGATTAAACGGTGAGTTTTGACAGTGAGTGAGTGTTTTTTTCACATCTTCATGCCTGTAAAAATTATATTTGCGATTTTTTAATTATTAAATGTCAAAATTATTATTGCAATATAATGTAAATAAGTAGTCAATATTTTGAAAATAGATTTCATATATTTTAATTAATTTTTTCAAAGTATTTCTCAAATTTTCTAGTAAATAAAAAATATAAAATAATGATTTTTTTGGGGCCAATAATATAAATTAATGATTCAAACTTTCGCAAGTATGTAAAAAATGATAGAATACACAATAATGGTAATTCTTAACTCCACTTGAATTAAATGAATCAAAGGTTAAATATTTTCTTTAGAATTAGATAAAAATTAATTTTATAAATTTATAATTTCGAAATTTGAACCTCTTGTTCAGGATGTTCTCACAAAAAAAATAAACATTAAATAATTATATCTTACTAGTCAACTTGATTTGTCCTTAGGGATCATTTGGTCCATACTTTGAAAATGAAATCAAAATGAAATAAATCAAAAATGAAATGAAAATTTTAATAAAATATTTAGTTTATAAAGAAATTTAAAGCGAAATTAGAATCAGTAATCTATATATATATATATATATGGGAATAGAAATTTATTTCTTAGCCCAATAATAGACATGAGTGATTCTTATTGATGGGAGAATTGCAAAATTTAATCATTCAATCACTAAGAATTATAATTGTTCCAATTCCAATAAAATAAATGACCCCTTGGTTCTTATAAGTATGCATCTAAAACTGACCTAGATGATCTCCCTTTTCACTAGCCTTTCTTTCAATCTCTTTAAATTGTTGGTTCAGGTTTACCTTAACTTGATATCTCTTGTAAAGGCCCCATATTCACTACAAGAAATTTGATCTATAATGAGGGAAAAAATCGTTGTTAAAAGCTCAAAAATCGTTATAAAAGACAATTAATGACAGGAAATACACTATCATGACCTATGATTATTGCCTCCATGGGTAAAAATAAATAATTATAGGAATAGGTCCCGTCATTAATAAGTATATAGTGAAAGTAAATTACTATCATTAAAAAGCCCTTTCAATGACACTAAATCCCATCATTAGTACCACTATATTCCTCTCTTATATAATAACCTAAGAACCAGATTTTCCCTCATTATATCTACATTTAGTGACTAAATGATGCTTTTTAGTGATGAAATTGTTCCACCATTACAAATCAGTTTTTAGTAATAGAATTGTTCCTCATTATATGTATGATTGCCCTTTATTAAATATCAATTTTGGTAATGACTTTATTGGCCATTTATTGATTTTCACCCTCAATATAGAATTTTGTAATAATAAAAATAAAAGCTTAATAATTGGTTTTCACCAATAAAATAAAATAAAAACTCAATATAATAAAAGACATTCCATCACTAATAAAATAAAAAATATCAGACAAATTGTTCCATAATATAATACTTATACATAATCAGAATTTTAGCAAAAATATAGGTTCTATTTGCATAGATCATTCAAAATTTCTTTATTTCTACTAAGGTAGACAAAAACACATATGGATCTATGTGGATCATTTAATATTTACCCAAAAAAAATTACAAGTCATGTTGGTCCTTGCTTTAACTTTTTATTTGGAGCAACCTCCAATAAATTAAACAGAAAAAGAATTTCAATAACGCACATCAAAATTCAACTGTTTTATTTAAATTTGTATATCATAAATATTATTATTGATATGCATGTAAAAGTAATAAGATTTCCTTTTTACCTAAATATGATGTGGATGATGCAACATTGAAGTTTATCAATGGATTTGATAGAGTGGAAGTGCACACTTGGGCTTCAAATGGACATTCGTGACGACATCGATTGACCCACGAGGCCCATAATATATCAAATTGAAGCTAACTTAGAGGGCTATAACAAGTGCTATCCATTTTATTTGTAGTAATCTATCTTCTAGCCCAAATTCCTTTATTTAGGCCCTTAAATTTGACATTAAAGTTTATGTTTCTTTTTTTTGGAATTTTTGCCTTTTCCTTTTTAGTTTTAAGGTTTTTTCCGTAGGCATTATTTATTTGCCTCTTTAAGTTATTTTGAGATAGTTTTTTATTAATTAAAAATAAATTACGGACGTAATTCTTCTAATTCCTCTAGTATTCTTTGAATCAATAGGGTTTTGATTTATTATTTTTGAGTATTTTTAGAATCAACGAATTTAATTCTCTCTTAAGGCTTTCGCTACATCAGGTGTTATTAGAGCATCCATCTTGACAACATGTCGCTAAGGAGATGATTGCAAGAGGTGTATGAACGAGAGATGGAGTAGAGGATCCAAGAGATGATTGATGAGCGAATGAATTGAGTGGTGGATGAGTTGACAGATAGATTGTCCATGATATTGGGTAATCAGAATATAGCCCAAGGAAATGATTGTTTAGAATAGTTTGGTGATGTGAGGAGGTAGGGGATGAGTATGAAGATGAGGCTCCTTACAAACACAATTGGCCTATGGCAGATGATAATAATAGGTGCTAGGAAATGGGCATGCAGACTGGGATTCCAGAATTTCATGGTAGCTTTTAAGCTGAAGAATTTATGGATTAGCTGTCGATGGTCGAGGAGATTCTGGAAGATAAGTGTGTTCCTTTGGTTGCCACGAGATTAAAGGGTAGGGCCACTGTATGGTGGCAACAATCAAAACTGACTCACACTAGATTGGGAAAGAGTAAAATTGCTATATGGGAGAAGATGAAAAAGCATATGCGATATGCCTTTCTTTCATATAATGTTCAGCGATTGATGTACCAATGTCTGCAAAATCTGAGACAAGGTATGAGATTGGTGGATGATTACACTACTGAATTTTATCAATTGATTGCAAGGAATGAAATCTAGGAGATGGAGGATCAGTTGGTAGTAAGGTATATTAGGGGTTTGAGGCCACAACTGCAGGACACAGTGAATTTGTTTGATCCTATTTCAGTGTCTGCAGCTCATCAGAGAGCTTTAGTGGTTGAGAGATAATCATAAAGAACTGCCAATTCAAACACTTGGGGTAGTGGGGCTAGTAGTAATAGTGCTTTTATTAATAATAGTGGTGTCAATAAAATAATAAGTGGTAGTAGTAGCAATAGTGGAAGTGGTATCATCGGTAATAACAGAGGCATGAGGTAATTCAATAGACCAACAGGAGGCATAAAATGTTTTGGCTGTAAAGAGGTTGGCCATAGGCTATCTGAATGTAAAAAGACGGCAGGGAAAAAGACCCTTTTCCTTAAGGTAGATGATTATGTTGAGAAGGACCGAGAAATTGAGGGTGATCCTTTGCATGATGAGGATAAAATAGTTGAGGAATTGCTTTTGGATGGAGATATAGGGACTGCCCTTGTCATTAGGCATTCTTACTTAACCCCTAAGGCAAGTTCAAAGGAGGATTGGCTAAGTAGTAATATCTTTTAGTCTACTTGCACTATCAAAGACAAGGTATGCCATTTTGCCATTGATAGAGGGAGTTTTGAGAATATAGTGTCTATAGAGGCTGTCCAAAAACTAGACATACTGACTGAAAGTCATCCTAAACCCTATAAAATGGCTTGGTTAAAGAAGGGTGAGGAAGTTGCAGTGTCTAAGAGAGCTTTAATGTCATTCTCCATTGGCAAGAAATATAAAGATGCTTTATGGTATGATGTGGTAGTTATGGATGCCTTTCATTTGTTATTGGGAAGACTATGGCAATATGATAGGGACGTGATGCATAATGGGAGAACCAATACTTATAACTATGTCTTTAATAGTGTTAAAATTGTGTTGTTGCCTAAACAACAAGTGGACATACCAAAACCAGTCAGTAGAACTAGTACTCTATTGTCTTTGGCTCAATTCAATGAGGAGCTATAAGAGTCAGACATAGGGTATATACTATTAGGAAAGGAGGTGGTCAAGCCTGTTACAGTCCCAGAAGTTATGGTTCCCTTATTTATAAAATTTAATGACTTATTTCCTGATGAATTGCCTGATGGTTTGCCCCCACTCTGCAACATTCAACATCATATTAACTTGGTGCCTGAAGCAGCGTTGCCAAACAAACCACATTATAGGATGAGTCTCAGTGAGCATGAAGAGTTACATCAACAGGTGGAGGAGCTACTTGTTAAAGGTCACGTTAGGGAGAGCATGAGCCTTTGTGTTGTCCTTGCCCTTTTGACTCCCAAGAAAAATGAGTTTGGTGCATATGTATGGATGGCTGAGCCATTAATAAAATCACCGTAAGGTATAGATTTCCTATCCCACGTCTAGATGATTTCTTGATCATATTAGTGGTGTAACTATTTTTACTAAACTTGATTTAAAGAGTGGATATTGTCAAATACGTGTTTGTCTTGATGAGTGGAAAATAAAATTTAAGACTAGGGAAGGGCTATATGAGTGGCTTGTGATGCCCCTCGGATTGTCGAATGCCCCTAGTACCTTTATATGTGTTATGAACTAATTGTTAAGGCCTTTTATTGGCTGGTTTATTGTAGTAGGCTTTGATGATATCCTAATTATAGTGCTAACCATAATGAGCATTTACAGCATGTTTGGGAGGTTTTTAGTGTATTGCGCAGGGAATAGTTCGATGTTGCCTTAAAAAAAGTGTCTTTATGTCCCATAAGGTACTATTTTTAGGGTATGTGATTTATGTAGCAAGTTTAGAAGTGGATGAAGCTAAGGTGAAACAGTAAAAGAATGGCCCAGACTAACTACTTTCATAAAAGTGAGGAGTTTTCATGGTTTGCCTCATTCTATCGGTGTTTCATTATAAATTTTAGCACCATAATGGCTCCTATTACAGATTGCATGAAGGGTAGTTGGTTTGAGTGGACAGAGACAATAGAGGTAGCCTTCAATGTCATCAAGGAATGCTTTACAACAGCCCCAATCTTGGTGTTGCTATATTTCTCATAAGCTTTTGAGCTCCATACTGACGCCTCTAAGGTTGGGATTGGTACTGTCCTGTGTCAAAATAATCGCCCTATGGCATTTTATAGTGAGAAGTTATCTAGTTCCCAACTCAATTATAGTACGTATGACATTGAGTTTTATGCAGTAGTGCAAGCAGTATGACATTGGTGACATTACCTGTTTTACAGAGAATTTATCTTATATACTGACCATGATTTTTTAAAGCAATTGCACCAGCAGGATAAAGTTTCACCTTGCTATACTAGGTGGCTTGCCTATCTTAAATGTTTCACTTTTGTGGTGAAGCATAAATCTTGCATTATAAACAAAGTAGCTGATGCTTTGAGCTGACGGAATAGTTATTGGTGGCTATGCGAGTTGAGGTGCCCGACTTTGATTCTTTTAAGGATTTACTTGCTACTGATCCTTACTTTTTTATAGTGTTACAAGATGTGCAGGCTGGGAAAAGGGCAAAATTTATGCTGCAAGATGGGTTCTTATTTCAGGGAACTCAATTGTGCATTCCATATTACAGCCTACGCCCATAAATCATTAAAGAGTTACATGGAAAGGGACATGTGGGTAGAGATAGAATGTTGCAACTGATTTAGGCTTCATATTTTTTTCCTTTAGTTTGCAAGGAGGTTGCTAGATACGTTCAGAGATGCAAAATTTGCCAGGTTTTGAAAGGAACAGCCACAAATACGGGATTGTACATGCCTCTCATAGTTTCTTCTTAGCCCTGGACTGACATTAGTATGGACTTTATGTTAGGATTTCCATGTACTCAGTGAGTTAATGATTCCATCTTTATTGTTATTGATAGATTTTCTAAGATGGCTTAATTTATTCCTTGCAAGAAGACTACAGATGCAGTAACTATGGCACAACTATTCTTTTAGGATGTGTATCATTTGCACAAGTTACCTACATTCATTGTCTCTGATAGAGATACCCATTTCCTTAATCATTTTTGGCGCAACCTATGGAAGATGATCAATACTCAACTAAATTTTAGTTGTGCCTATCACCCTCAAACAAATGGGCAAACTAAAGTGGTGAACAGGTTCTTAGGCAACTTGCTACATTCTCTAGTAGGATCATGTGAAGTGTTGGGATCATAAATTATGTCAAGCAAAATTCACCCACAACCACGCTATTAATCACAACACAGGATTCAGTCCTTTCCAAGTTGTTTACTCCATTCAGCCAAGGGGTCCTCTTGATGCCCCTACTTAGAAAGACAAGGGTCCAAGGGAAAGCAGCAAATTTTGTTTTGGGTTTGCAAAATGTACACAAGACAGTCTTTGATAATCTGTCTACTACTAATTCTTAATACAAACAGCTTGCAGACTAGAAATGCCGACCTTTGGAGTTCGAGGTAGGTGGTTTTATGTGGGCAGTCCTGATAAAAGATCGCTTTCCAGTAAGGGAATATAATAAGCTATCTACCACGAAGATTAGTCCAGTTGAGGTAGTAGAGAAGATCAATTCCAATGCTTATCATTTGAAGTTGCCTAGCCATGTCCGCATTGCAGATGTGTTTAATGTTAAGCATTTAATTCCCTTCTCTTATGATTCTTCTGATGACGATGCTCTGATCAATTTGAGGCCAAATTTTCTGTCACCTATGGGGAATGATGTGGATGAGGCAGCATTGAAGTTTATGGATGGATTTGATAGAGTGGGCATACGCACGTGGGCTTTACATGGACGTTTACGGTGACACCAATTGACCCACGAGGCCCATAATATATTAAATCAAAGCTGATTCAAAGGGCTATAACAGGTGCTACACACTTCATCTGTAGTAATCCATCTTTGAGCCCAAATTCCTTTATTTAGGCCTTTAAATTTGACATTAAAGTTTAAGTTTCTTTTTTTGGAGTTTTTTGTCTTTTCTTTTTTGGTTTTAGGGTTTTTTTCCATAAGGCACTATTTATTTACCTTTTGGAGTTGTTTTGAGATAGTTTTTGATTAATTAAAAATAAATTACATATATAATTCTTTCAATTCCTCTGGTAAATTACAGACAGGGTTTTAGTTTATTATTTTTGGGTATTCTTAGAATTAAAAAATTTAATTCTCTCTTAAGGCTTCCACTACATCAATATTAGAAGCAAAAAAAATGATGTCAATATTTGCAGTTAGAAACATCTTGTAAGATTTAAATGAGGAATAATTTATAGAATATTAGAAAACATTGTATTTTGTCCACTTATTATAAAAGAACATTGTATTACATAGATTAACAAAATAAAAGAACAATAAGACAAAAAACTAATGATAAGAAAGTAAAATTAAATAACTAAAAAGAATAAGAAGACAAAAAACTAATGATAAGAAAGTAAAATTAAATAACTAACTTCATTTCTTGATATTTCCATAGATGCTGAAAGGTTAATAAAACTAAAATAACCTTTTAAGATTATGTAAGTAAAATTAACAAAGTAAAAGTCTGACTTGTTCCTTATGCTAACAACTTTGCCTTACTCTAATTAAAAATCTTGTTGTCCTTATTTATATAAGCTTGAACACATATCAAACAATAGAAGAAGTTCATTACATTAAGACCAGAAAGTAGCCAATAATAACACCCATAACAATGCAATAACATTATGAATTCTAAAATCCATTACCTATGTCAAATGAAAATATCACCATGCTTAATGGTACTCTATGAAAATCATAACACTAAACTTAGTTTAAAATTATTAGCAATATGTTTTTTTTAATTAATCACTTAGAATTCTATGGATTAATAACCTCAAACTTATACATGATCCTATAAATTAATCAATTTTATCAACTAAGCTATAACTTTGAATAAAATTGAAGATTCATTCAAAATTAATCAACACAACTAAGCATAGAAAAAGACTTGATACTGAAAACATGAAGATAGAACATAATATACCAATAGATTGGCAGGGCACCATGACCATAATATTTAGCACCAAGAGTGCAAGGATAGGTGAATTTATAAAAGTCATCACAATATGACTGACTAGGACTCATTGTTAGTGATATGCACTAGGTCAATCATTTGTGATTATGTATTGACTTTCTTCTTTTATTAATAAAGAGGTATTTCATTATCATTTGATTTTATGATAATTATATGAATGGTTAATTCTTACTAAGTCCATCAAGTATGTGACTTGATAATAAAACCCTTAGATTAAAATAAGAGTTCTATTCTAATTATCCCTAGCCATTTATTCATTATATAAATATTAAAGTATTAAGGCTAGTATGAAGTTGACTGATGGTTATGTTTTACTAATCATGAATATGAGATATTAAGTCAACTTATAGGTACATGATGAGAGATCATGTACTGGATTGACCCACTATGAGAATACTACATAGATTATTGTCATAAGTATTTCTCATCACAGTAATTTTATTTTGGTCCTTTGACCTTGAAATCATCATGGATTTCTATATAGCTATTTTATATTTTTACACATTCTAACATTGTCTTTAACCGGATAATTAAATAGGATGTTGTTGGATATGAAATTAGTTATATGAGGAATGTGAGTGATTCAAAAGGAATTTATCCCTTATTAATATGAGAAAGATATCTAAGGGCCCCTTGATGAGATAGACTGAAGGAAAATGCATGGCCATGCTGAAATGAATTGATAAAGAGTTATCATTTTCAGTCTACTTGGAATTAAGTCATAATATTGAACTATAAAAGGATGACATTCTATGCCTTACATTCAATTAAGATATCATATGATAAAGGGATGATAAAATCATTATAATTAGGTTATGTCAGATTATTGACTACACATGACTTGGATAGTCATAATGTCATGCTAGAGGCCACTTATGACTTGTAGGCCTAAATAGAGATTTAGGTCCACTGCCAATGTTATGTGAACCTACAGGGTCACACACTTAGAACAAGCCCAAAATGAATATGGGTTTAATAAACCCAAAATAAACTTTGTGGAAATAAATAATTAAAGTGTTTTATTTATTTATTTAGGTATTTATTTATTTAAGATAAATGTTATTTTAAATAAATAAATAAATAAGATATTATTTCTGATTTGTTTTTAAAACAAAATTAGAATATAATAAATGGGAAATTACCAAAAGGTCATTGGTAGGTGAAACCTTAATTTGGAGTCTATAAATATGTTATATTCTCTAGGATTTAACACATTTGTTTCCTGCCTCCAAATTCATTTTCTCTCTTTTTAGAAAACAAAGACAGAGTTTTTCTTTTGTTCTTGATTTATGAGACAATCAAGAAGGTTGCTAGCACACACTCCAATTCGTTTTGTGAAGGGTTGTTAGTGTGGATACCTATAGAGGACGCATCCTTTTAGAGACATCTAGATCCGAAAAACTAAAGCAAAAAGCTCGAGGTAAGGTGTCATCGGTGTGAACCTCCTCTCATCCTTCCAGAAAATCTTGCCTCTTCTACATCTTGGTGAGATTCTTGAAACCCTAGATTTAATCAAGTAGTTGAATTACATGGATTCAGGTTTGGGAACGTGATAAATTTTTAATTTTTTCGCTGCGTTTGTATCACATAACCCAACACTCATTTCCTTGTTGTAGCAAAGACCATAAGCCAATGGTACTCTTGTAGCTATTCCATAACGACTTGATATAACCATTCAAGAATAATTATGCAAATAAAAAATCTACGCACATTAAAAGTTGTATATTAGGAAAGGAAAAAAAGTTCACATTTAGAGGAGGCTAAATATAGCCTCAAAAGAATTAGAATCGTAAGAACTTAGTTGAGTCTAATCAAATTTCAAATCATACCTTTTCTAATAAAAGATAAAAAGAAAACTAAAAACCAATTATTAAAGTAGATTTCACAAAGCCAGACAAAAGCATAAATTCACACATAGAGAAAAAAGAAAAGAAAAACTAGAACAAAGAAAAACCAAAACCAGTATATATATATATATATACACACACACACACACACTAGTAAAATTTCAAAATCAACCAAAGAATTGCTCATCTAGTGGTGTTTACTGAGCATAAGATATCAAAGAAAAAAAAGTAACTACAAATCAAACCAATTACTTGCCTTTCTATTTTCATATGCTGAGACATACAATTTGCTAATGTTGAATATAAGAAGAAAGGAGAAACAAAATGCAGTAATGATATGTGATTAGCCATTGGTTCAATGTTCTTAAGATTAAATAGTAGAAGCTTATTACATTTTTATACTAAAACTTTAGCACAACTTCAAAAGTGTTATGATGGGTATCAATAATTAACTAAGAATGGATTGCAGGAAGCCACTAAGAGGAAGAGCATTCCATTTTTAGGTTTGATAACAATAAATGAAGAGCAGAAAAATCTCATATCAAGATCTTCTATATTTTTGTTTCTTTTTTTTTTTTTTTGATACAGAATAGTAAATGAAAACTTTCTGCACATAGATTAAAGCTAAGGCTATCTTAGGATTTTTTACTTCCTTGCTTATGCCTAAAAGAGTAATGCAGACATATACAATTGCAACATTTAGACTTCAATAACTTGTAACAAATGTTGCAAAAGCTAAAGCAACAAAACAAAATTCATTAAGGGCAATAGAGCATATGGCAATTTAAAATTTTTTAAACATGTATATAATAATTTAAAATATTAGAAATTAATATATAAAAATTTATTTTTTACTAGTTAAAAAATTTTAAAAGTGATATAAGTGTTTAAAAGTAAAAAATGATATAAATGTTAGAAATATAAAATTTCAGGGACAAAAAGAAAATAATTTATATTAAAAAATAAATATAAGGGTTTAAGATTTCAAATTCATGAAGTTTAAGGGTCTCAATATATAAAATAAAACTTAAGGGGCCTAAAGCTAAAAGCTAATATGTTTAGGATTTCAGGATGAGTTTTGGCTAAAATAAAATAAAAATCTTATTTTCTTCTTAACTATTACATCAAATCCAGTTTCTTGTCTTGATTCAGTTCCAGGGACGTTTTACGGTGTCATAGTGACACAGTATCATAAAAAACTTTATTGACATGTGTAGGTGGAACCAGTTGCTTTTTTGTTCTTTGTAGTAAATTTTTTTTTAAAAAAAACCTCCCTTCCCGTTTCAATCCCACTCTCCCAAAAAGACGTCAACCGCAGGGATGTGATTCTTAAATTACTTAAGAAACTTTCAGGTTGGAATGTGTTTAGACGCATCGAGGATTGCTTTTGTCAAAATGATGAATGGTTAAAATCTCTTTTCCTTTCCTCATTAGTCTCACTCTCCATCGTCATCAGTTGCACTCCTCCCACCACCATGATAACGATGATTTTAGGAACAACAAGAACAACTTGAAACTCTTGTAGATGAGAGGAAAATTCTCAAAATTTCATTAACGCACAACAAAAAACATCTCCAAAAGTTCCATTTTTTCTCTGAAAAATCTACATTTCTATTCTTCCGGTGGGCAGTGAAATGGGTCGATGAGGATTGAAACTGGATCCTATTTGTAAATGTTTTGGCGAGGAAGTGGAAACAATTGAACATGCTTTGAGGGAATGTTCATGGTGTGCCTAATTTTGGTCTCATAGTTACTTTTGATTCCAATTTTGGATGAGTATAAATGACGTTCTGTTCATTCCAGAATGGTTATCCTTCCTTCACAAATCTCTCCCTGCTAGCGGTATCGAATTAATGGTAGAGTGCTTATGGTATTCAAGTTACGCTCAAAATTCTTTTTTTTTTTAATTAACAGCATGCAGCTTTTGGATTTTCAGTTTTGCTTGCAGCAAGCTTTGTGCAGTTTTGTTAGACTAAAAAAATAAACGCAGCAACGCTGGTACCTTCTGAGAGGGGAGAAGTTATTGTTTCCAAAGTAGTTAAAAAAACAATCACTTATTTATCCACTGGACGTTGTTGAAGCTTTAGCATGCTATGAAGGTGTCCAGATGGCCGTTTCTTTAAACCTGTTGTACATAACTCTAGAAAGTAATAGCCTGGTGGTTATTCCTGTTCTGAGATTGCCCTACATAGATTATTCTTACCTTGGATCGATAGTTGAGAATATTCGAACAGTGACTTCTTCCTTCAGTAGTTTGTTTTTAATTATGTTCCTAGGTCTTCAAACAACGTAGCTATCGTTTTTCTTTCTGTTTGTCTTCCGAGGAGGAGGTCTGGATGAATTCGGCCCCTTCATTTGTGATAGTTGTTGTTTTAGCTAACTTTCCTCGTTGAATTTCGTTTTAATGGAAGTTTTATTCTAAAAAAAAAAAATTGAGTAATACGAATGGTGATTAAGAATTTTTTTAAGTAATAATCCATACTTTTATTTTTTTTCTCAATTTACCCCTCCACTTTATTTATATAAATTGAGTCCTTATATTTTTATTTTTATTCATATTAAACCCTTATACTTTTATTAACCCCTTCAATAAATATAATTTCAAAAAATTTAATCAAATATGTTATAATTTAATTATTTAAGTTTTATTTTTAATATAAAAATTATAAAAATACTACTAAATACCAAATACTTTTATGGATTTGATAGAGTGGGCTTTCACACTTGGACTTCAAATGCAAGTTCGTGGCAGCATCGATTGACCCACGGGGCCTATAATATATCAAATTGAAGCTGACTGAGTGGCTATAATAGGGGTTATAAACTTCATCTATAGCATTCCATCTTCAAGCCCAAATACCTTTGTCTAGGCCAATTTATTTGATAGAGCAGGCTTTCGCACTTAAGCTTCAAATGGATGTTCGTGGCAGTATCGGTTGTCCCACGGGGCCCATAATATAGCAAATTGAAGCTAATTGAGAGGGCTATAAAGGGTGCCATAAACTTTATCTGTAGCAGTCCATCTTCACTCCTAAATACCTTTATTTAGGCCTATTGGTTTAATAAAGTGGGCTTTTGCAGTTTGGCTTTAAATGGATGTTCATGGCAGCATCGGTTGACCCACAGAGCCCATAAATATCAAATCAAAGCTAACTCAAAGGGCTACAATGGGGGCTATAAAGTTTGTCCATAGCAGCCTGTCTTTGGGCCTAAATACCTTTGTTTAGGCCCATTGATTTGATAATATGGGCTTTCACACTTAGGCTTCAAATGGACGTTCGTGGTAGCATCAGTTGACCCACGAGGCCCATAATATATCAAATCAAAGCTAACTCATAGCGCTATAATGGGGGCTATAAACTTTGTATATAGCAGTCTGTCTTCATGCCCAAATAATTTTGTTTAGGCCCATGGATTTGATAGAGTGGGTTTCGCACTTGGGCTTCAAATGGACATTCGTGGCAGCATCGGTTGACCCACGGGGCCTAAAATATATCAAATCAAAGTTTACTAAGAGGGCTTTAATGGGCGCTATAAACTTCATTTATAGCAGTCCATCTTCGGGCTTAAATACCTTTACATAGGCCTATTGATTTGATAGAGTGGGCTTTCGCACTTGGACTTCAAATGGATGTTCTTGGCAGCATCGGTAGACCCACGGGGCATATAATTTTTCAAACAAAGCTTACTCAAAGGGCTATAATAGGGGCTATAAACTTTGTCTATAGCAATCCATCTTTGGGCCCAAATTTTTTATTTAGACCCATGGATTTGATAGTGTAGGCTTTCGCACTTAGGCTTCAAAAGGGATGTTCGTGGCAGCATCGGTTGACCCATGGGGCCCATAAGATATCAAATCGAAGTTGACTCAGAGCGCTACAATGGGGGCCATAAACTTTGTCTATAGTAGTCCATTTTTGGACCTAGATAATTTTGTCTAGGCCTATGGATTTGATAGAGTGGCTTTCGCATATGGGCTTCAAATGGATGTTCGTGGTAGCAATGGCTATCCCACAAAGCCCATAATCTAGCAAATCAAAGATGACTCAGAAGGCTATAATTGGGGCAATAAATTTCATCTATAGAAGTCCGTCTTGGGCCTAAATACCTTTATTTAGGCCCATTGATTTGATGGAGTGGGCTTTCATACCTGGGCTTTAAATGGATGTTTATGGTAGCATCGGTTGACCCACGGGGCCCATAATATTCAAATCGATGCTAACTAAGAGGGCTATAATGGGGCTATAAAATTTGTCTATAGTAGTCCATTTTTGGGCCCAGATATTTTTGTCTAGGCTTATGGATTTGATAGAGTGGGCTTTCGTACTTAGGCTTCAAATGGATGTTCGTGGCAGCATCGGTTGACCCACGGGCCTCAAAATATATCAGATCGAAGCTGATTAAGAGGGCTATAAAGGGGGCCATAAACTTTGTCTATAATAGTCCATCTTTGGGCCCAAATATTTTTATCTAGGCCTATGGATTTGATAGTGTAGGCTTTCGCACTTGGGCTTCAAAATGGACATTCGTGGCAGCATCGGTTGACCCATGAGGCCCATAATATATCCAATCGATGCTGACTGAGTGGGTTGTAATAGGGGTTATAAACTTTGTCCATAGCGGTCTATCTTCAGGCCCAAATACCTTTGTCTAGGCCCATTGATTTGATAGAGTAGGCTTTCCCACTTGGGCTTCAAATGGATGTTCGTGGCAGTATTGGTTGACCCACGGGGCCCATAATATATCAAATCGAAGCTGACTTGAAGGGCTATAATGGAGGCTATAAGCTTTGTCTATAGAAGTGCATCTTTAGGCCTAAATATTTTTTTCTAGGCCAATGGATTTGATAGAGTGGGCTTTTGCACTTCGGCTTCAAATGCACGTTCGTGGTAGCATCGGTTCACCCACGAGACCCATAATATATCAAATTGAAGCTGACTGAGTGGACTATAATAGGGGTTATAAACTTCATCTATAGCATTCCATCTTCAGGCTCAAATACCTTTGTCTAGGCCAATTGATTTGATAGAGTGGGCTTTTGTACTTGGGCTTCAAATGAATGTTTGTGGCAGCATTGGTTGACCCACGGGGCCCATAATATAGAAAATTAAAGCTACTTGAGAGGGCTATAAAGGGTAACATCAAATTTGTTTATAGCAGTCCATCTTCGCTCCTAAATACCTTTATTTAAGCCTATTGGTTTGATAAAGTGGGCTTTTGTAATTTGGCTTCAAATGGATGTTCAGGGCAGCATTGGTTGACCCACACAACCCATAATATATCAAATCAAAGATGACTCAAAGGGCTACAATGGGGCTATAAAGTTTGTCCATAGTAGCCTGTCTTTGGGCCTAAATACCTTTTTTTAGGCCCATTGATTTGATAAAATGGGCTTTCACACTTAGGTTTTAAATGGACATTCGTGGTAGCATCGGTTGACCCACGAGGCCCATAATATATCAAATCAAAGCTGACTCATAGTGCTATAATAGGGGCTATAAACTTTGTATATAGCAGTCTGTCTTCAGGCCCAAATAATTTTGTTTAGGCCCATGGATTTGATAGAGTGGGCTTTCACACTTGGGCTTTAAATGGACATTCATGGCGTAATCGATTAACCCATGGGGCCCATAATATATCAAATCGAGATTGAATCAAAGGGCTATAATGGGGGATATAAACTTTGTCTATAGCAATCCATCTTCGGGCCCAAATATTTTTTTCTAGGCCCATTGGTTTGATAGAGTAGGCTTTCGCACTTGGGCTTTAAATGGATGTTTGTGGCATCATCGATTGACCCACGACGCCCATAATATATCAAATCAAAGCTGACTTAGAGGGCTATAATAGGGGCTATAGAATTCATCTATAGCCATTCATCTTCGTGCCCAAATATATTTGTTTAGGCCCATGTATTTAATAGAGTGGGCTTTCGCAGTTAGGCATCAAATGGACATTCCTGGCAACATTGGTTGACACACGGGACACATAATATATCAAATCAAAGCTGACTCATAGGGCTATAATGGGTGCTATAAACTTTGTCTCTAGCAGTCCCTCTTTAGGCCCAAATATTTTTATTTAGGCCTATGGATTTGATATTATGGGCTTGCGCACTTAGGCTTCAAATGGACATTCCTCGCAGCATCGGTTGACGCATGGGGCACATAATATATCAAATCAAAGTTGACTTAGAGGGCTATAATGGGGGCTATAAACTTCATCTCTAGCAATGCCTCTTTAGGCCTAAATATTTTTATCTAGGCCCATTGATTTGATAGTGTGGGCTTTCATACTTGGGCTTTAAATGTATGTTTGTGGAAGCATCGGTTGACCTACGGGGCGCATAATATATCAAATCGAAGCTGACTAAGTGGGCTATAATAGGGGCTATAAACTTCATCTATAGTAGTCCATCTTTAGGCCCAAATACCTTTGTCTAGGCCCATTGATTTGGTAGAGTGGGCTTTCACACTTAGGCTTCAAATGGACGTTCGTGGCAGCATCGGTTGACCTACGGGGCCTATAATATATCAAATCAAAGCTGACTCAGACCTATAATGGGGGTTATAAACTTTGTCTATAGCAGTCCATCTTCAGGCCTAAATAATTTTATTTAGGCCCATGGATTTGATAGAGTGGACTTTCGCATTTAGGCTTCAGATGGACGTTCGTGGTAGCATTGGTTGACCTAAATTGCCCATAATATATCAAATTGAAGAAGACTCAGAGAGCTATAATGGGGCCTATAAACTTCATCTATAGTTTTCCAACTTTGGGCCCAATTATATTTGTTTAGGCCCATGGATTTGATAGAGTGAGCTTTCGCACTTGAGTTTCAAATGGACATTCGAGGCAGGATCAGTTGACCCACGGGGCACATAATATATCAAATCAAAGCTATCTCAAAGGGCTATAATAAGGGCTATAAACTTTGTCAATAGCAGTCCATCTTTGGGCTAAAATATTTTTATCTAGACCTATGGATTCAATAGTGTGGGCTTTCACACTAGGGCTTTAAATGGACATTCATGGCAGTATTGGTTGACCTTTGGGGCCCACAATATATCAAATGGGACCTAACTGAGAGGGCTATAATGGGGGCTATAAACTTCATCTATAGTGGTCCATTTTTTAGCCAAAATACCTTTGTTTAGGCTCAATGATTTGATAAAGTGGGCTTTCACACTTAGGCTTCAAATGGATGTTCATGGCAATATCGATTGACCCACAAGGTCCATAATATATCAAATCAAAGCTAACTTAGAGGGCTATAATGGGGGCTATAAACTTTTTCTATAGCAGTCCATCTTCGGGCCTAAATTATTTTGTCTAGGCCCTTTGGTTTAATAGAGCGGGCTTTCACACTTGAGCTTTAAATGGATGTTCATGGTAACATTGGTTGACCCACAGGGCCCATAATATAGCAAATCGAAGCTGACTAAGAGGGCTATAAAGGGGGCCATAAACTTTGTCTATGGTTGTCCATCTTTGGGCCTAAATACCTTTATTTAGGCTTATTGGTTTGATAAAGTAGGCTTTCGCAGTTTGGCTTCAAATGGATGTTTATGGCAGCATCATTTGACCCACGGGGCCCATAATATATCAAATTGAAGGTGACTCAGAGGGCTATAATAGGGGCTATAAACTTTGTCTATAGCAGTCCATCTTCAGGCCTAAATTATTTTGTCTAGGCCTTTTGGTTTAATAGAGTGGACTTTCACACTTGAGCTTCAAATGGATGTTCGTGGTAGCATCGGTTGACCCACAGGGCCCATAATATAGCAAATCGAAGCTGACTAAGAGAGCTATAAAGGAGGCCATAAACTTTGTCTATGGTAGTCCATCTTCGGGCCTAAATACCTTTATTTAGGCCCATTGGTTTGATAAAGTGGGCTTTCACAGTTTGGCTTCAAATGGATGTTCATAGCAGCATCATTTGACCCATGGGGCCCATAATATATCAAATTGAAGGTGACTCAGAGGGCTATAATAAGGGCTATGAATTTTGACTACAGCAGTCCATCTTTGGGCCCAAATATTTTTATCTTGGCCCGTGGATTTTATAGTGTGGGCTTTCGCACTAGGGCTTCAAAATAGACGTTCGTGGCAGCATTGGTTGACCTACGAGGCCCATAATATATCAAATAGAAACTGACTGAGAGGGCTATAATAGGGGCTATAAAATTCATCTATAGCGTTCCGTCTTTGGGTCCAAATACATTTATTTAGGACCATTGATTTGATAGAGTGGGCCTCCATACTTGGGCTTTAAGTGGACATTCATGGCAGCATCGATTGACCCACAGGGCCCATGGATTTTATAGTGTAGGCTTTCATACTTAGGATTCAAATAGACGTTCGTGGTAGCATCAATTGTCCCACAGGGCCCATAATATATCAAATCGAAGTTGACTGAGAGGGCTCTAATAGGGACTATACACTTCAACTATAACAGTCCGTCATTGGGCCCAAACATGTTTATTTAGGCCCATTGGTCTGATAGAGTGGGCTTGAGCACTTGCGATTCAAATGGATGTTCGTGGCAACATCGATTGACCCACTATGCCCATAATATATCAAATTGAAGCTGACTAAGAGGGCTATAATGGGGGCTATAAACTTTGTCTATAGCAGTCTATCTTTGGGCCCAAATACCTTTATTTAAGCCCATGGATTTGATAGAGTGGGCTTTAGTACTTGGGTTTTAAATGTATATTTGTGGTAGCATCAGTTGACCCATGGGGCCTATAATAAATCAAATTGAAGCTAACTTATAGGAATATTATTGTGTTTTATGATACAAATGCAACGAAAAAATTAAAAATTTATGACATTTCCAAACCTGGATCCATGTAATTCGACTACTTGATTAAATCTAGGGTTTCAAGAATCTCACTAAGACGCAGATGAGTCAAGATTTTCTAGAAGGATGAGAGGAGGTTCACACTGGTGACACCTTGTCTTGAGCTTTTGGATTTGGTTGTTTGGATCTAGATGTCTCCAAAAGGATGCTTCCTCTATAGGTATCCACACAAACAGCCCTTCACAAAAATGAATTGAAGTGTGTGCTAGCAACTTTCTTGATTGTCTCACAAATCAAGAATAAAAGAAAAAATTTGTGTTTATTTTCTAAAAAGATAGAAAACCATTTTGGAGGCAGGAAAAACAAGTGAGTTAAACCCTAGAGAATATAATATATTTATAGACTCCAAATTAGGGTTTCACCTACCAATGACCTTTTGGTAATTTCCCATTTATTATATTCTGATTTTGTTTTAAAAATAAATCAGAAATAATATCTTATTTATTTATTTAAAATAACATTTATCTTAAATAAATAAACAAATAAATAAAACACTTTAAAAATTTATTTCCATAGATTTTAGTTTGGGCTTATTAAACCCATAATCGTTTTGGGCTTTTTCTAAGTGTGTGACCTTGTAGGTTCACATAACATTGGTAGTGGGCCTAAATCTCTATTTAGGCCTACAAGTCATAAGTGGCCTTTAGCAAGACATTATGACTACCTAAGTCATGTGAAGTCAATAATCCAACATAACCTAATTACAGTGAATTTTATCGTCCCTTATCATATGATATCTTAATTGAACATAAGGCATAGAATGTCATCCTTATATAGTTCAATATTATGACTTGATTCCAAGTATACTGAAAATGATAACTCTTTATCAATTCATTTCAGCATGGCCATGCATTTTCCTTCAGTCTATCTCATCAAGGGGCCCATAAATATCTTTCTCATATTAATGAGGGATAAATTCCTTCTGAATCACTCATATTCCTCACATAACTAATTTTATATCCATCAACATCCTATTTAATTGTCCAGTTAAAGACAATGTTAGAATGTGTCAAAATATTAAATAGCTATGTAGAAATCCATGATAATTTCAAGGTCAAAGGATCGAAATAAAATTACTATGATGAGAAATATTTATAATAATAATCTATGCAGTATTCTCATAGTGGGTCAATCCAGTACATGATCTCTCATCATATACCTATGAGTTGACTTAATATCTCATATTCATGATTAGTAAACATAACCATCATTCAACATTATACTAGCCTTAATACTTTAATATTTATATAATGAATAAATGGATAGGGATAATTAGAATAGAACTCTTATTTTAATCTAAGGGTTTTACTATCAAGTCACATACTTGATGGCACTAGTAAGAATTAACATTCATATAATTATCATAAAATCAAATGATAATGAAATACCTCTTTATTAATAAAATAAGAAAATCAATACAAAATCACAAATGATTGATCGAGTGCATATCACTAATAGATATAATAGGGGCTATAAAATTTTTCTATAGTATTCCATCTTTGGGCCCAAATATTTTTGTTTAGCCCATGGATTTGAGATTGTGAGCTTTCACACTTGGGCGTCAAATGGACATTCGTGGCAGCATCGGTTGTCCCACGGGGCCCATAATATATCAAATCTATGCTGACTGAGAGGGCTATAATGGGGGCTACAAACTTCATATATAGAAGTCTGTCTTTGGGCCCAAATACCTTTTTTTAAGCCCATTGATTTGATAGAGTGGGCTTTCACACTTGGGCTTTAAATGGGCGTTCATGGCAACATCAGTTCACCCACGGGGCACATAATATATCAAATTGAAGTTTACTCAGGGGGCTATAATAGGGGCTATAAACTTTGTCTATAGTAGTTCATCTTTAGGCCCAAATATTTTTTTCTAGGCCCATGGATTTGATAGTGTGGGCTTTCACACTTGGGCTTCAAATGGACGTTTGTGGCAGCATCGGTTGTCCTACGGGGGCCATAATATATCAAATCGAAGCTTACTGAGAGGGTTATAATATGGCCTATAAAATTCATCTATAGCAGTCTGTCTTTGGGTCCAAATACCTTTGTTTAGGCCCATTGATTTGATAGAGTAGGCTTTTGCACTTAGGGCTTCAAATGGACGTTTGTGGCAGCATTGGTTGACCCATGAGGCCCATAATATATGAAATTGAAGATAACTCTGAGGGCTATGGTGGGGGCTATAAACTTTATCTATGGCGATCAACCTTTAGGCCTAAATAATTTTATTTAGGCCCATGGATTTGATAGAGTGGGCTTTCACACTTGGGCTTCAAATGAACGTTTGTGGCAACATCGGTTGACCCACGGGCCCCATAATATATCAAATTGAAGCTAACTAAGAGGGCTATAATAGGGACTATAAACTTCATCTATAGCAGTCCATCTTCGGGCCCAAATACGTTTGTTTAAGCCCATTGATTTGATAGAGTGGGCTTTCACACTTGGGCTTTAAATGGACGTTTGTGGCAGCATCAGTTGACCCATGAGGCCCATAATATATCAACTCAAAGTTGACTTAAAGGGCTATAATAGGAGCTATAAACATCATCTATAGTAGTCTATCTTTAGGCCCAAATACCTTTGTTTAGGCCCATTGATTTGATAGAATAGACTCCTGCAATTGGGCTTCAAATGGACGTTCGTGGCACCATTAGTTGACCCACAGGTTCAATAATATATCAAATCAAAGCTGACTCAGAGGGAAATAATGGGGGCCATAAACTTTGTCTATAGAGGTCCATCTTCAAGCTCAAATAATTTTATTTAGGCCCACGGATTTGATAGAGTGGGCTTTCACACTTGGGCTTCAAATGGATGTTCGTGGCAGCATTGGTTGACCCACGGTGTACATAATATATCAAATTAAATTTGAATCGGAGGGCTATGATAGGGGCTATAATTTTGTCTATAGAAGCCCATCTTTGAGCCCAAATTTTTTTGTTTAGGCCCACGAATTTGATAGAGTGGGCTTTCACACTTAGGCTTCAAATGAACGTTCATGGCAGCAATGGTTGACCCATAGGGCACATATTATATATCAAATTGAAGTTGACTTAGAGGGCTATAATTGGGGCTATAAACTTTGACTATAGCAATCCATCTTTGGCCTAAATATTTTTATCTAGGCCCATGGATTTTATAGCATGGGCTTTCGTACTTGGGCTTCATATGGACGTTCGTGGCAGCATTAGTTGTCCCACGGAGCCCATAGTATATGTTGACCATTTGCATGATCAAACTCCTAATTTGGACTTTGAAAAATAATTTTTATACTAATAATTTGAATTAAGTATGTAGGGAATTATATACTAAACATATACCAAGCATATACACTTTTGGACAAATAATGACTTTTCAAGCTGATTGAACCTCTAAGATTAAAGAAGACTTTTGACATATTTAGAGCTCTTAAATGGGAAAATGAGCTTCTTAAATTTTGAAGTAGACATCTTAAGCTTTCCAAGTTGTACTTACTTATCAAAATTCAAGTTCATTTGTGTATGAAAATCTTCAGTCGAAGTCAGCATATGCAACTTGCATTTAAGTTTGCATAGCTCTTGGTATTTCAGCAATATCTTGAGCTATATATGTCTAATTTAGGTAATTCAAAGTTTTATAGAAATATAAGACAATTATATACAACCTTTATGAAGAATATTTTGGTTGAATTGATCTTCTTTAGTCCTGTTCATGAGCATCTTTTGAAGTGGTCACAAGCTATCCTTCAATAGAGCCTTTGGAGCACGTTTTTGCCAAAAAAATGGCAGCACCCCTCACGAGCTTTTTGCTCTTGACCTGCTTGTGAGAAAACCCTTGATAGCATTCCAACAGGAATTTTTGAATGCAACAGATATATTTTCACCTCTCACAAGCACTGTTCACTCATGAGCCGCTCGTGAACATCCTTTGAGCTGCCAAAAGTCCAAGAATTGATTCAAAATCAACTCTAAATGTTGGAGACATGATTGATACATCTAAAAACTACATTTTTAAATTTTTTCTATATAAACATAACTTAGAATTCAATTGAAAGGTTAAGAAAACTTGTTTATAATTAATCATTTTCTTAAACATTCAATTGAGCTCTTAAACTTTCTTTTAAACAAATTCTTTGTGTATAACTCTTGTGAGATTTGGTGAGTGATTAGAATAGAAATTCTTATTCTTCTATTTTATGGGTTTAGAAATTGGGAAGTGAGATTCTATTCTAAAGGAATTAGTTTAAGTGTTTAGTCATCAAAACACTTGGGAAATTGGTTTTAGTGTGAGCCTTGAAAACACATGTAATTTGGTTTTTAAGTGAGCCTTGAAAACTCAAATTGTAAGGTTATAAGAGTGAGCCATAAAACTCTTGTGTATTTTTAATCTTGTGAAGAAGATTTTAGGTGATTAAAAAATCCTAACTTAGAGACAAGTTAGGTGGAGATGTAGGATTATTGTTGAATCCGAACTCCTTAAATATTTGTGTTCTTCATTCTTCCTTCTCAACTCTTACTTAATTCTTACAAAGAATACCTTTAATTTCCTATTTTTAATTGATAGTCCTATCAAATCAAAGCTGACTAAGAGGGCTATAATAGGGGCTATACACTACAACTATAGCAATATATTATTGGGCCCAAATATGTTTAATTAGGCCCATTGGTTTGATAGAGTGCGCTTTGGCAGTTATGCTTCAAATTGACTTTCGTGGGAGCATTGGATTACCCACAGGGCCCATAATATATCAAATTGAAGCCGACTCAGAGGGCTATAATAGGGGCTATAAACTTTGTCTTTAGAAGTCTATCTTTGGGCCCAAATATTTTTTTAAGCCCATTGATTTGATAGAGTGGGCTTTCGCACTTGGGCTTCAAATGGATCTTCACGGTAGCATCGGTTGACCCACGTGGCCCATAACATATCAAATTAAAGCTGACTCAAAGGTCTACATTGGGGCCTTTAAACTTCATCTACAGTAGTCCATCATTAGGCCAAAATACCTTTATTTAAGCCCATGGATTTGATAGAGTGGGCTTTCGCACTTGAGCTTCAAATGGATGTTCGTGACAGCATCGGTTGACCCACAGGGCACATAATATATCAAATTGAAGCTCACTAAAGGGCATATAATAGGGCTATAAACTTTGTCTTTAGCAGTCCATCTTTGGGCCTAAATATTTTTGTCTAGCCCATGGATTTGATAATATGGGCTTTCACACTTGAACTTCAAATGGATGTTCATGGCAGCATTGGTTGTCGCACAAGGCCCATAATATATCAAATCGAAGCTAACAGAGAGGGCTATAATGGGGGCTATAAACTTCATCTATAGTAGTTCGTCTTCGGGTGCAAATACCTTTGTTTAGGCCCATTGATTTGATAGACCGGGCTTTCGTACTTGGGCTTCAAATGGACATTCGTGGTAGCATCAGTTCACCCACGGGGCACATAATATATCAAATCGAAGCTTACTTAGGGGGATATAAACTTTGTCTATAGTAGTCCATCTTTGGGCCTAAAAATTATTATCTAGGCCTATGGATTTCATAGTGTGGGCTTTCAAACTTGGCCTTCAAATGGATGTTTGTGGCAGCATCGGTTGACCCACGAGGCCCATAATATATCAAATTGAAGCTGACTTAGAGGGCTATAGTGGGGTCTATAAAATTTTTCTATAGCAGTCTGTCTTTAGCCCTAAATAATTTATTTTAGGCCTGTGGATTTGATAGAGTTGGCTTTCGCAGTTGGGCTTTAAATGGACGTTCGTGGCAGCATCGGTTGACCTACGAGGCCCATAATATATCAATCGAAGCTGACTGAGAGGGCTATAATAAGGACCATAAACTTCATCTATAATAGTCCATCTTTGGGCCTAAATACCTTTGTTTAGGCCCATTGATTTCATAGAGTGCGCTTTCGCACTTGGGCTTTAAATGGACGTTCGTGGCAGCATCATTTGACCCACGAGGCCCATAATATATCAAATCGAAGCTGACTTAGAGGGCTATAAACTTCAACTATAGTATTCCATCTTCAAGCCCAAATACCTTTGTTTGGGCCCATTGATTTGATAGAGTGGGCTCCCACAGTTGGGCTTCAAATGGACGTTCGTGGCAAAGTCGATTGACCCACGGGGCCTATAATATATTGAATCGAAGCTGAATCAGAGGGCTATAATGGGGGCTATAAACTTTTTCTATAGAGGTTCATCATCAGGCCCAAATAATTTTATTTAGGCCCACAAATTTGGTAGAGTGGACTTTGGCCCGTGGGCTTCAAATAGACGTTCGTGACAGTAACGATTGACCCACGGGGCACATAATATATCAAATTGAAGCTGAATTAGAGGGCTATGATGGGGGCTATAAAATTTGTCTATAGTAGTCCATCTTTGGGCCCAAATTTTTTTATTTAGGCCCACAGATTTGATAGAGTGGGCTTTCACACTTGGGCTTCAAATGGACATTCATGGTAACATCAGTTGACACATGGGGCACATGTTACATTTCAAATCAAAGCTGACTCAGAGGGCTATAATGGGGTCTATAATCTTTGACTATAGTAGTCCATCTTTGGGTCCAAATATTTTAATCTAGGCCTATGGATTTTATAGTATGGGCTTTCCCACTTGAGATATAAATGGACGTTCATGGCAATATCGATTGTCCCATAGGGCCCATAATATATCAAATCGAAGCTGACTAAGAGGGCTATAATGGGGACTATACACTTCAACTATAGCTGTCCATCATTTGGCCCAAATATGTTTATTTAGGCCCATTGATTTGATAGAGTGGGCTTTGACAGTTGCGCTTCAAATGGACTTTCGTGGGAGCATCAGATTATTCACGGGGCCCATAATATATCAAATTAAAGCCGACTTAGAGGGCTATAATGGGGGCTATAAACTTTGTGTTTAGCAGTCTTTCATCGAGCCCAAATATTTTTGTTTAAGCCCATGGATTTCATAGAGTAGACTTTCACACTTGGGCTTTAAATTGACATTCATGGCAGTATCCGTTAACCCACGAGGCCCATAACATATCAAATCGAAGCTGACTCAAAGGCCTATGATGGGGGCTTTAAACTTCATCTACAGTAGTCCATCATCAGGCCCAAATACCTTTATTTAAGCCCATGGATTTGATAAAGTGGGCTTTCGCACTTGGGCTTCAAATGGATGTTCGTGACAATATCAGTTAACCCACAGGGCACATAATATATCAAATCTAGGCTGAATCAAGAGGATATAATAGGGCTATAAACTTTTTCTATATCAGTCCATATTTGGGCCTAAATATTTTTTTCTAGCCCATGGATTTGATAGTGTGGACTTTCACACTTGGGCTTTAAATGGACGTTCATGGTGGCATTGGTTGTCCCATGTGTCCCATAATATATCAAATTAAAGCTGACTGAGAGGGCTACAATGGGGGCTATAAATGTCATCTATAGTAGTCTATCATCGGGCCTAAATACCTTTATTTAAGCCCACTGATTTCATAGAATGGGTTTTCGCACTTAGGCTTCAAATGGACGTTCATGATAGCATCGATTCACCCACAAGGCATATAATATATCAAATCAAAGTTGACTCAGGGGGATATAATAAGAGCTATAAAATTTATCTATAGCAGTCCATCTTTGGGCCTAAATATTTTTGTTTAGGCCTATGGATTTGATAGTGTGGGCTTCCACACTTGGGCTTCAAAATGGACGTTCGTGGTAGCATCGGTTGTCCTACGGGGCCCATAATATATCAATCAAAGCTAACTAAAAAGGCTATAATAGGGGCTATAAATTTCATCTATAATAGTCCGTCTTTAGGCCTAAATACCTTTGTTTAGGCCCATTGGTTTGATAGAGTGGGCTTTTGCACTTGGGCTTCAAATGGATGTTCGTGGCAGCATCGGTTGACCTGCGAGGCCCAAAATATATCAAATTAAAGCTGACTTAGAGAGCTATAGTGGGGGCTATAAAATTTGTCTATAGTCATCCGTCTTTAGTCCCAAATAATTTTGTTTAGGCCCATGGATTTGATAGAGTGGGCTTTCACACTTGGGCTTTAAATGGACATTCGTGGTAGCATCAGTTGACCCACGGGGCTTATAATATATAAAATTGAAACCGACTGAGAGGGCTATACTGGGGGCTATAAACTTCATCTATTATAGTATGTCTTTGGGTCCAAATACCTTTGTTTAGGCCCATTGATTTGATAGAGTGGGCTTTCGCATTTGGGCTTCAAATAGAAGTTCATGGCAGCATCAGTTGACCCATGAGGTCCATAATATATTAAATTGAACCTAACTTAATGGACTATAGTGGGGGATATAAACTTCATCTATAGTAGTTTGTCTTTGGGCCCAAATACATTTTTTTAGGCCCATTGATTTGATAGAGCAGGATTCCATAATTGGGCTTCAAATGGACATTTATGGCACCATTGGTTGACCCACGAGGCCCATAATATATCAAATCGAAGCTGACTCAGAGGGCTATAATGGACTTTGTCTATAGAGGTCCGTTTTTAGGCCTGAATAATTTTATTTAGGGCCATAGATTTGATAGAGTGGACTTTCACACTTGTGCTTTAAATGGACGTTCGTGGCAGCATCGGTTGACCAACGGGGGACATAATATATCAAATTGAACCTGAGTCAGAGGGCTATGATGGGGGCTATAAACTTTGTCTATAGCAGTCCATCTTTGTGCCCAAAGTTTTTTGTTTAGGCCCACGAATTTGATAAAGTGGGCTTTCGCACTTGGGCTTCAAATGGACATTCGTGGCAGCAATAGTTGACCCACGGGGCACATAATATATAATAAATCCAAGCTGACTTAGAGGACTATAATGGGGGCTATAAACTTTATCTATAGCAGTCCATCTTTGTGCCCATAATATATCAAATCAAAGCTGACTCAAAAGGCTATAATGGGGGCTTTAAACTTTGTCTATAGCAGTCTGTCTTCGGTCCCAAATACCTTTGTTTACGCCCATTGATTTGATAGAGTGGGCTTTCGCATTTAGGCTTCAAATAGATGTTTGTGGCAGCATTGGTTGACCCACGGGGCCCATAATATATCAAATAGAAGCTAACTCAGAGGGCTATAATGGAGGCTATAAACTTTGTCTATAACAGTCCATCTTTGTGTGTAAGTATGTTTGTCTAGGCCCATTAATTTGATAGAGTGGGCTTTTGCGTTTTGAATTCAAATTGATATTTATGGCAGCATCGGTTGACCCACGGGACCCATAATATATCAAATCAAAGTTGACTCAAAGGGCTATAATGGGGCTATAAACTTTGTCTATAGCAATAAATCTTTGAGCCCAACTAATTTTGTGTAGGCCTATTGATTTAATAGAGTGGGCTTTCACACTTGGGCTTCAAATGGACGTTCATGGTAGCATTGGTTGACCACGGGGCCTATAATATATCAAACTAAAACTGACTCAAAGGGCTGTAATGGGGGCCATAAACATCATCTATAGTGATCCATCTTTGGGCCCAAATACCTTTTTTTAGGCCCTTGGATTTGATAGAATGGGCTTTTATGGACATTTGTGGCAGCATCGGTTGACCCACAAGGCCTGTAATATATCAAATCAAAGCTAACTCAGAGGGCTATAATGGGGGCTATAAAATTTGTCTATAGTAGTCCATCTTCGAGCCTAAATATTTTTTTTCTATACCCATCAATTTGATAGAGTGGGCTGTCACACTTGGGCTTCAAATGGATGTTCGTGGCAGTATCGGTTGACCACGGGGCCCATAATATATCAAACCAAAGCTAACTTAGAGGGCTATAATGGGGGCTACAAAATTCATCTATAGAGATCCATAGGCCCATAGATTTGATAAAGTGGGCTTTCGCACTTTGGCTACAAATGGATATTTGTAGCAGCATCGGTTGACCCAGGGGGCCCATAATATATCAAATAGAAACTAACTCAAAGGGCTATAATAGGGGTTATAAACTAGGTCTATAGCAGTCCATCTTCAGGCCAAAATATTTTTGTGTACGCCCAATGATTTGAAAGAGTGGGCTTTCGCACTTGGGCTTCAAATGGAGGTTATGGTAGCATGGATTTTATAGTATGGGCTTTCCCACTTGAGATATAAATGGACGTTCATGGCAATATCGATTGTCCCACAGGGCCCATAATATATCAAATCGAAGCTGACTAAGAGGGCTATAATGGGGGCTATAAACATTGACTATAGGAGTCCAGCTTTGGCCCAAATATTTTTATCTAGGCCCATTGATTTGATAGAGTGGGCTTTCGCAGTTACGCTTCAAATGGACTTTCGTGGGAGCATCAGATTATTCACGGGGCCCATAATATATCAAATTAAAGCCGACTTAGAGGGCTATAATGGGGGCTATAAACTTTGTGTTTAGCAGTCTTTCATCGGGCCCAAATATTTTTGTTTAAGCCCATGGATTTCATAGAGTAGACTTTCACACTTGGGCTTTAAATTGACATTCATGGCAGTATCCGTTAACCCACGAGGCCCATAACATATCAAATCGAAGCTGACTCAAAGGCCTATGATGGGGGCTTTAAACTTCATCTACAGTAGTCCATCATCAGGCCCAAATACCTTTATTTAAGCCCATGGATTTGATAAAGTGGGCTTTCGCACTTGGGCTTCAAATGGATGTTCGTGACAATATCAGTTAACCCACAGGGCACATAATATATCAAATCTAGGCTGACTCAAGAGGATATAATAGGGCTATAAACTTTTTCTATATCAGTCCATATTTGGGCCTAAATATTTTTTTCTAGCCCATGGATTTGATAGTGTGGACTTTCACACTTGGGCTTTAAATGGACGTTCATGGTGGCATTGGTTGTCCCATGTGTCCCATAATATATCAAATTAAAGCTGACTGAGAGGGCTACAATGGGGGCTATAAATGTCATCTATAGCAGTCTATCATCGGGCCTAAATACCTTTATTTAAGCCCACTGATTTCATAGAATGGGCTTTCGCACTTAGGCTTCAAATGGACGTTCATGGTAGCATCGATTCACCCACAAGGCATATAATATATCAAATCAAATTTGACTCAGGGGGATATAATAAGAGCTATAAAATTTATCTATAGCAGTCCATCTTTGGGCCTAAATATTTTTGTTTAGGCCTATGGATTTGATAGTGTGGGCTTCCACACTTGGGCTTCAAAATGGACGTTCGTGGTAGCATCGGTTGTCCTACGGGGCCCATAATATATCAATCAAAGCTAACTAAAAAGGCTATAATAGGGGCTATAAATTTCATCTATAACAGTCCGTCTTTAGGCCTAAATACCTTTGTTTAGGCCCATTGGTTTGATAGAGTGGGCTTTTGCACTTGGGCTTCAAATGGATGTTCGTGGCAGCATCGGTTGACCTGCGAGGCCCAAAATATATCAAATTAAAGCTGACTTAGAGAGCTATAGTGGGGGCTATAAAATTTGTCTATAGTCATCCGTCTTTAGTCCCAAATAATTTTGTTTAGGCCCATGGATTTGATAGAGTGGGCTTTCACACTTGGGCTTTAAATGGACATTCGTGGTAGCATCAGTTGACCCACGGGGCTTATAATATATAAAATTGAAACCGACTGAGAGGGCTATACTGGGGGCTATAAACTTCATCTATTATAGTATGTCTTTGGGTCCAAATACCTTTGTTTAGGCCCATTGATTTGATAGAGTGGGCTTTCGCATTTGGGCTTCAAATAGAAGTTCATAGCAGCATCAGTTGACCCATGAGGTCCATAATATATTAAATTGAACCTAACTTAATGGACTATAGTGGGGGATATAAACTTCATCTATAGTAGTTTGTCTTTGGGCCCAAATACATTTGTTTAGGCCCATTGATTTGATAGAGCAGGATTCCATAATTGGGCTTCAAATGGACATTTATGGCACCATTGGTTGACCCACGAGGCCCATAATATATCAAATCGAAGCTGACTCAGAGGGCTATAATGGACTTTGTCTATAGAGGTCCGTTTTTAGGCCTGAATAATTTTATTTAGGGCCATAGATTTGATAGAGTGGACTTTCACACTTGTGCTTTAAATGGACGTTCGTGGCAGCATCGGTTGACCAACGGGGGACATAATATATCAAATTGAACCTGAGTCAGAGGTCTATAATGGGGGCTATAAACTTTGTCTATAGCAGTCCATCTTTGTGCCCAAATTTTTTAATTTAGGCCCACGAATTTGATAAAGTGGGCTTTCGCACTTGGGCTTCAAATGGACATTCGTGGTAGCAATAGTTGACCCACGGGGCACATAATATATAATAAATCCAAGCTGACTTAGAGGACTATAATGGGGGCTATAAACTTTATCTATAGCAGTCCATCTTTGTGCCCATAATATATCAAATCAAAGCTGACTCAAAAGGCTATAATGGGGGCTTTAAACTTTGTCTATAGCAGTCTGTCTTCGGTCCCAAATACCTTTGTTTACGCCCATTGATTTGATAGAGTGGGCTTTCGCATTTAGGCTTCAAATAGATGTTTGTGGCAGCATTGGTTGACCCACGGGGCCCATAATATATCAAATAGAAGCTAACTCAGAGGGCTATAATGGAGGCTATAAACTTTGTCTACAGCAGTCCATCTTTGTGTGTAAGTATGTTTGTCTAGGCCCATTAATTTGATAGAGTGGGCTTTTGCGTTTTGAATTCAAATTGATATTTATGGCAGCATCGGTTGACCCACGGGACCCATAATATATCAAATCAAAGTTGACTCAAAGGGCTATAATGGGGCTATAAACTTTGTCTATAGCAATAAATCTTTGAGCCCAACTAATTTTGTGTAGGCCTATTGATTTAATAGAGTGGGCTTTCACACTTGGGCTTCAAATGGACGTTCATGGTAGCATTGGTTGACCACGGGGCCTATAATATATCAAACTAAAACTGACTCAAAGGGCTGTAATGGGGGCCATAAACATCATCTATAGTGATCCATCTTTGGGCCCAAATACCTTTTTTTAGGCCCTTGGATTTGATAGAATGGGCTTTTATGGACATTTGTGGCAGCATCGGTTGACCCACAAGGCCTGTAATATATCAAATCAAAGCTAACTCAGAGGGCTATAATGGGGGCTATAAAATTTGTCTATAGTAGTCCATCTTCGAGCCTAAATATTTTTTTTCTATACCCATCAATTTGATAGAGTGGGCTGTCACACTTGGGCTTCAAATGGATGTTCGTGGCAGTATCGGTTGACCACAGGGCCCATAATATATCAAACCAAAGCTAACTTAGAGGGCTATAATGGGGGCTACAAAATTCATCTATAGAGATCCATAGGCCCATAGATTTGATAAAGTGGGCTTTCGCACTTTGGCTACAAATGGATATTTGTAGCAGCATCGGTTGACCCAGGGGGCCCATAATATATCAAATAGAAACTAACTCAAAGGGCTATAATAGGGGTTATAAACTAGGTCTATAGCAGTCCATCTTCAGGCCAAAATATTTTTGTGTACGCCCAATGATTTGAAAGAGTGGGCTTTCGCACTTGGGCTTCAAATGGAGGTTATGGTAGCATGGATTTTATAGTATGGGCTTTCCCACTTGAGATATAAATGGACGTTCATGGCAATATCGATTGTCCCACAGGGCCCATAATATATCAAATCGAAGCTGACTAAGAGGGCTATAATGGGGGCTATAAACATTGACTATAGGAGTCCAGCTTTGGCCCAAATATTTTTATCTAGGCCCATTGATTTGATAGAGTGGGCTTTCGCACTTGGGCTTCAAAAGGATGTTCGTGGCAGCATTGGTTGGCCACGAGGCCCATAATATATCGAATCAAAGCTAACTCAGATGGCTATAATAGGGGCTATAAACTTCATTTATAGTGGTCCATTTTTGGGTCCAAATACCTTTGTTTGGGCCCATGGATTAGATAGAGTGGGCTTGCGCACTTGAGCTTCAAATGGATGTTCCTGGCAGCATCGGTTGACCCACGAGGCCCATAATTTATCAAATTAAAGCTAACTTAGAGGGTTATAATGGGGGATATAAAATTTGACTATAGTAGTCCATCTTTGGGCCCAAATATTTTTGTCTATGCCCATGGATTTAATAGAGTGGCCTTTCATACTTGGGCTTCAAATTGATGTTCGTGGTAGCATCGATTAACCAAGGGGCCTATAATATATCAAAATAAAGCTGACTTAGAGGGCTATAATGGGGGCTATAAACTTCATCTATAGCAATCCATCTTTGGGCCTAAATACCTTTGTTTAGGCCCATGGATTTGATGGAATGGGCTTTCGCACTTGGGCTTCAAATGGACGTTCATGGCAGGATCAATTGACCCACGAGGCCCGTAATATATCAAATTAAAGTTGACTTAGAGGGTTATAATGGGGGCTATAAAATTTTTCTATAGCAGTCCATCTTCGGGCCCAAATTTTTTTGTCTATGCCCATTAATTTGATAGAGTGGGTTTCGCACTTGGGCTTCAAATGGACATTCATGGCAGCATCGGTTGACCACGGGGCCCATAATATATCCAACTAAAACTGACTCAGAGGGCTATAATGGGGGCTATAAACTTCATCTATAGTAATCCATCTTTGGGCTCAAATACATTTGTTTAGGCCCAAGGATTTAATAGAATGGGCTTTCGCACTTGGGCTTCAAAAGGACGTTTGTGGCAGCATCGGTTGACCCACCAGGCCTATAATATATCGAATCAAAGCTGACTCAAAGGGCTATATTAAGGGCTATATTAGGGGCTATAAACTTTGTTTATAGCAGTCCATCTTCGGGCCCAAATATTTTTGTCTAGGCCCATTAATTTGAGAGAGTGGGCTTTTGCACTTGGGCTTCAAATGGATATTTGCGGTAGCATCGGTTGACCCACGGGGCACATAATTTATAAAATCAAAGCTAACTCATAGGAATATAGTAGGGGCTATAAACTTCATTTATTGTGGTTCATCTTCGAGCCCCAATACCTTTGCTTAGGCCCATGGATTTGTCAAACTGGGCTTTCACACTTGAGTTTCAAATGGACGTTCGTGGCATCATCAGTTGACCCATGGGACCCATAATATATCAAATTGATGTTGACTCACAAGGCTATAATGGGGGCTATAAACTTTTTCTATAGTAGTCCATCTTCGTGCCCAAAGATTTTTGTTTAGGCCCATGGATTTAATAGAGTGGCATTTCATACTTGGGCTTCAAATGGACGTTTGTGGCAACATCAGTTGACCCACAGTGCCCATAATATATCAAATCGAAGCTGACTCAGAGGGCTATAATGGAGGCCATAAAATTCATCTATACCAGTTCATCTTTAGGCCCAAATATTTTTGTTTAGGCCTATCGATTTGATAGAGTGGGCTTTCGCACTTGAGCTTCAAATGGACGCTGGTGGCAGCATCGGTTGACCCACAAGGCCTATAATATATCAAATCGAAGCTAACTCAAAGGCTATAATGGGGGCTATAAACTTCATCTATGGTGATCCGTCTTCAGGCCCACATATTTTTTTTAGGCCCATGGATTTGACAGAATGGACTTTCCCACTTGGGCTTTAAATATACGTTCATGGTAGCATCGGTTGACCCACGAGGCCTATAATATATCCAATAAAATCTAACTCAAAGGGCAATGATGGGGGCTATAAACTTTGTCTATAGTAGTCCATCTTTGGACCCAAATATTTATGTCTAGGACCCATTAATTTGATAGAGTAGGCTTTTGCACTTAGGCTTTAAAATGGATGTTTATGGCAGCATCGGTTGACCCACAAGGCCTATAATATATAAAATCAAAGCTAACTCAGAGGGCTATAGTATGGGATTTAAACTTCATCTATAGTGGTTCGTCATCGGGCTCCAATACCTTTGTTTCGGCCCATGCATTTGTCAAACTGGGCTTTCACACTTGGGTTTCAAATGGACGTTCATGGTAGCATCGGTTGACCCATGGGGCCCATAATATGTTAAATCAAAGATGACTCAGAGGGCTATAATAAGGGCTATAAACACCGTCTATAGTAGCCTGTCTTCAAGCCCAAATATTTTTGTTTAGGCTTATGGATTTAATAGAGTGGGCTTTCATACTTGGGCTTCAAATGGATGTTTATGGCAGCATTGGTTGACCCATAGGGCCCATAATATATCAAATAGAAGCTTACTTAGAGAGTTGTAATGAGGGCTATAAACTGTGTATATAGCAGTCCATCTTCAGGGCCAAATATTTTTGTCTACGCCCAATGATTTGATAGTGTGGGCTTTCGCACTTGGGCTTTAAAATGGATGTTTGTGGCAGCATCGATTGACCCATAGGGCCCCATAATATATAAAATCAAAGCTAACTTAGAGGGCTATAGTAAGGGCTTTAAACTTCATCTATAGCAGTTCGTCATCGGGCCCCAATATCTTTGTTTAGGCCCATGGATTTGTCAAACTGGGCTTTCGCACTTAGGTTTCAAAGACATTTGTGGTAGCATCGGTTGACCTATGGGACCCGTAATATGTCAAATCGAAGATGACTCAAAGGGCTATAATGAGGGCTATAAACGCTGTCTATAGCGGCCTGTCTTCAAGCCCAATTTTTTTTGTTTAGGCTTATGGATTTGATAGAGTAGGCTTCTGTACTTAGGCTTCAAATAGACATTTATGGCAGCATCAGTTGACCCATAGGGCCCATAATATATAAAATAGAAGCTTACTCAATGGGCTGTAATAGGGGCTATAAACTGTGTATATAGCAGTCCATCTTCAGGCCTAAATATTTTTCTCTATGCCCAATGATTTGATAGAGTGGGCTTTCACACTTAGGCTTCAAATGGATGTCCGTGGCAGCATTGGTTGACCCACGGGACCCATAATATATAAAATCGAATGTAACTCAGAGGGCTATAGTAGGGGCTATAAATTTCATCTATTGTGGTCCATCTTTAGGCCCAAATACCTTTATTTAGGCCCATGGATTTGTCAAAGTAGGCTTTCGCACTTGGGCTTCAAATGCATGTTCATGGCAGCATTGGTTGACACAATGGGCCCATAATATATCAAATCAAGCTGACTTAGAGGGTTATAATGAGGGCTATAAACTTTATCTATAGCAGTCCATCTTTGGACCCAAATATTTACATCTAGACCCATTATTTTGATAGAGTGGGCTTTTACACTTGGGCTTTAAATGGATGTTTATGGCAGCATTGGTTGACCCACAGGGCCCATAATATATAAAATCGAAGCTAACTCAGAGGGCTATAGTAGGGGCTATAAACTTCATCTATAGCAGTTTGTCATCGAGCCCCAATACCTTTGTTTAGGCCCATGGAATTGTCAAACTAGGCTTTCACAGTTAGGTTTCAAATGGATGTTCATCGTAGCATCGGTTCACCCATGGGGCCCATAAAATTTCAAATTGAAGATGACTCAAAGGGTTATAAATGTCATTTATAGCAGCTCGTCTTCAAGCCCAAATATTTTTGTTTAGGCTTATGGATTTAATAGAGTAGGCTTTCGTACTTGGGCTTTAAATGGACGTGTATGGCAGCATCAGTTGACCCATGGGGCCCATAATATATCAAATAGAAGCTAATTTATAGGGCTATAATGGGGGCTATAAATTGTGTCTATAGTAGTCCATCTTTAGGCCTAAATATTTTTATTTACACCCAATGATTTGATAGAGTGGGCTTTCGAACTTGGGCATCAAATGGATATTCATGGTAGCATCAGTTGACCCACGGGGCCCATAATATATCAAATAAAAGTTGACTTAAAGTGCTATAATAGGTGCTATAAACATTAACTATCGGAGTCCATCATCAGGCCTAAATATTTTTATCTAGGCCCATTGATTTGATAGAGTGGGCTTCACACTTGGGCTTCAAATGGATGTTCATCGGCAGCATCGGTTGACCCACGGGGCCCATAATATATAAAATCGAATGTAACTCAGAGGGCTATAGTAGGGGCTATAAACATCATCTATTGCGGCCCATCATTGTGCCCAAATACCTTTATTTAGGCCCATGGATTTGTCAAAGTAGGCTTTCACACTTGGGCTTTAAATGGACATTCATGGCAGCATCGGTTGACCCATGGGGTCCATAATATATCAAACTGAAGCTGACTTAGAGGGCTATAATGAGCGCTATAAACTTTATCTATAGTAGTCCATCTTTGGACCTAAATTTTTATGTCTAGACCTATTAATTTGATAGAGTGGGCTTTTGCTCTTGGGCTTTAAATGGTTGTTTGTGGCAGCATCGGTTGACCAACAGGGCCCATAATATATAAAATCGAAGCTAACTTAGAGGGCTATAGTAGGGGTTGTAAACTTCATCTATAACGGTTCATCATTGAGGCCCAATACCATTATTTATGCTTATGGAATTATTAAACTGGGCTTTCGTACTTGGGTTTCCAATGGACGTTCGTGGTAGCATCGGTTGACCCATGGGGGCCATAAAATTTAAAATTGAAGATGACTCAGAGGGCTATAAACGTTGTCTATAGCATCCTATCTTCAAGCCCAAATATTTTTGTTTAGGCTTATGGATTTGATAGAGTGGGCTTTTATACTTGGGCTTCAATTGACATTTATGGCAGCATCAGTTGACCCATGAGGCCCATAATATATCAAATAGAAGCTAACTCAGAGGGACTAAATATTTTTATTTAGGCCCATTAATTTGATAGAGTGGGCTTTTGCACTTGGTCTTCAAATGGATGTTTGTGGCAGCATCGGTTGACCAACGGGGCCCATAATATATAAAATCGAATGTAACTCAGAGGGCTATAGTAGGGGCTATAAACATCATCTATTGCAGTCCATCTTTGAGTCTAAATACCTTTACTTAGGTCCATGGAATTGTCAAAGTAGGCTTTCACACTTGAGCTTCAAATGGATGCTCATGATAGCATCGGTTGACCCAAGGGGCCCATAATATATCAAATTGAAGTTGACTTACAGGGCTACAATGGGGGCTATAAACTTTGTCTTTAGCAGCCTATCTTCAGGCCCAAGTATGTTTGTCTAGGCCCATTGATTTGATAAAGTGGGCTTTTGCACTTGGAATTCAAATGGACGTTCGTACCCGCATCGGTTGACCCGTGGGGCCCATAATATATCAAATCAAAGCTGATTCAGAAGGCTATAATTGGGGCTATAAACTTTGTCTATAGCAATCCATCTTTGGGCCCCAATATTGTTGTTGAGGCTCATGGATTTGATAGAGTAGGCTTTCGCACTTGGGCTTCAAATATACTTTTATTTAGGCCCATTGATTTGATAGAGTGGGCTTTCACACTTGGGCTTCAAATGGACATTCATGGCAACATCGATTGATCATGGGCCCCATAATATACCAAACCAAAGCTGAGCTATAATGGGAGCTATAAACTACGTCTATAGCGATCCATCTTTGGGCCAAAATACCTTTGTTTAGGCCCATGGATTTGATAGAGTGGCCTTGTGCACTTAGGCTTAAAATGGATGTTCGTGGTAGCATCGGTTGACCCACGACACCCATAATGTATCAAATTAAAGATGACTCAGAAGGCTATAATGGAGGCTATAAACTTCATCTATAGCGGTTCTTCTTCGGGCCCAAATATTTTTTTATGCCTATGGATTTGATAGAGTAGGCTTTCAAACTTAGGCTTCAAATGGACGTTCATAGCAGCATCGGTTGACCCACAAGGCCTATAATATATCAAATCAAAGTTGACTCAGAGGGCTATAATGGGTGCTATAAAAATTGACTATAGTAGTCCAGCATCGTGCCCAAATATTTTTCTCTAAGCCCATTGATTTGATAGAGTGGGCTTTCGCACTTGGGCTTTAAATGGAAGTTCGTGGTAGCATCGTTGACCACAGGGCCCATAATATATCAAATTGAAGCTGACAAAGAGGGCCATAATGGGGGCTATAAACTTCATCTAAGCGGTCCGTCTTTGGGCCTAAATATTTTTGTTTAGGCCCATTGATTTGATAAAGTGTGCTTTCGCACTTGGACTTCAAATATATGTTTGTGGTAGCATCGTTTGACCCACAGGGCCCATAATAAATCAAATCAAAGTTGACTTAGAGGGTGATAATGGGGGCTATAAACTTTGTCCATAGCAGTCTGTCTTGGGGCCCAAATATTTTTTTCTACGCTCATTAATTTGATAGAGTGGGCTTTCGCACTTGGGCTTCAAATGGACGTTCATGGCAGCATCGGTTGACCCATAGGGCCTATAATATATCAAATTGAAGCTAACTCAGAGGGCTATAATGAGGGCTATTAATTTCATCTATAGCGGCCCATCTTTGGGCCTAAGTATTTTTGTTTAGGCTTATGGATTTGATAGAGTGGGCTTTCGCACTTAGGCTTCAAATGGACATTTATGGTAGCATCGGTTGACCCACGGGGCCCATAATATATCAAATAGAAGTTGGCTCAGAGGGCTATAATAGGGACTATAAATTGTGTCTATAGTAGTCCATGTTCAGGCTAAAATTTTGAGGGCAATAAACTTTATCTATAGCGGTCTATCTTCAGGCCTAAATACCTTTGTTTAGGCCCATTGATTTGATAGAGTGGGCTTCGAACTTAGGCTTCAAATGGACGTTCCTAGCAGCATCGATAGATCCACAGGGCTCATAATAAATAAAATCGAAGCTAACTCAAAGGGCTATAATGGGGGATATAAACTTCATGTATAACAGTTTGTCTTTGGGCCTAAATTTTTTTGTTGAGGCCCATGGATATGATAGTGTGGGCTTTCACACTTGGGCTTCAAATGGATGTTCGTGGCAACATCAGTTGACCCATAGGGCCCATAATATATCAAATTGAAGCTGACTTAGACAACTATAATAGAGGCTATAAATATTGTCTATAGTGGTCTGTCTTCGGGCCCAAATACCTTTGTTTAGGCCCATTGATTTGATAGAGTACGCTTCGAACTTAGGGTTCAAATGGACGTTCCTGGCAGCATCGGTTAACCCATAGGGCTCATAATACATCAAATCAAAGCTAACTCAAAGGGCTATAATGGGGGATATAAACTTCGTGTATAGTAGTTTGTCTTTAAGCCCAAAATTTTTTATTTAGGCCCATGGATATGATAATGTGGGCTTTTGCACTTGGGTTTCAAATAGACATTCATGGGCAGCATCAGTTGACCCATAGGGCCCATAATATATCAAATCAAAGTTGACTCATAGGGCTATAATAGGGGCTATAAGTGGTCCGTCTTTGAGCCCAAATATTTTTGTTTAGGCTCATAGATTTAATAGAGTGGGGATTCGCACTTGGGCTTCAAATGGAAGTTCATCGCAGCATCGGTTGACCCACGAGGCCCATAATATATCCAATCGAAGCTGACTCAGAGGGCTATAATGGGGGCTATAAACTTTGTCTACATCAGTCCATCCTCGAGCCTAAATACCTTTGTTTAGGCCTATGGATTTGATAAAGTGGGCTTTCACACTTGGGCTTCGAATGGACATTCATGGTAGCATCTGTTGACCCATGGGGCTCATAATATATCAAATGAAAGCTGAATCAGAGGGCCATAATGGGGGCTATAAACTTTATCTATAGCAGTCCCCTTTCAGGGCCAAATATTTTTATTTAGGCCCATTCATTTGATAGAGTGGGCTTTCAAATATGGGCTTTAAATGGACATTCATGACAACATTGGTTGACCCACGGGGCCCAAAATATATCAAATCAAATATCACTCAGAGGATTGTAATGGGGCTATAAAATTTGTCTACATTAGTCCATCTTCAGGCCCAAATATTTTTATCTAGGGCCATTGATTTGATAGAGTGGGCTTTCATAATTGGGCTTTAAATGGACATTCGTGGCAGCATCGGTTAACCCACAGGCCCACAATATATCAAATCAAAGCTGATTCCATGGGCTATAAACATTTTCTATAGCGGTTCGTCTTCAGGCCCAAATAACTTTGTTTAGGCCCATTGATTTGATAGAGTGCTCTTTCACACTTGGGCTTCAAATGGACGTTCGTGGCAACATCGATTGACCCACGTGGCTCGTATGTTAGTGATATGCACTAGGTCAATCATTTGATTATGCATTGACTTTCTTATTTTATTAAGAAAGAGGTATTTAATTATCATTTGATTTTATGATAATTATATGAATAGTTAATTCATACTAAGGTAATCAAGTAAGTGACTTGATAGTAAAACCCTTAGATTAAAATAAGAGTTCTATTCTAATTATCCCTAGCCATTTATTCATTATATAAAATATTAAAGTATTAAGGCTAGTATAATGTTGACTGATGGTTATGTTTTACTAATCATGAATATGAGATATTAAGTCAACTCATAGGTACTTGATGAGAGATCATGTACTGGATTGACCCACTATGAAAAGACTACATAGATTATTGTCATAAGTATTTCTCATCACGGTAATTTTATTTTGGTCCTTGACCTTGAAAATCACCATGGATTTCTACATAGCTATTTTATGTTTTGACACATTCTAACATTGTCTTTAACCGAATGATTAAACAGGATGTTGTTGGATATAAAATTAGTTATGTGAGGAATGTGAGTGATTTAGAAGGGATTTATCCTTTATTAATATAATAAAGATATCTAAAGGCCCCTTGATGAGATAGACTGAAGGAAAATGCATGGCCATGCTGAAATGAATTGATAAAGAGTTATCATTTTTAGTCTACTTAGAATCAAGTCACAATATTGAACTATAGAAGGATGACATTCTATGCCTTATGTTCAATTAGGATATCATATGATAAAGGGACAATAAAATTCACTGTAATTAGGTTATGTTAGATTATTGACTTCACATGACTTGGGTAGTCATAATATCTTGCTAGAGGCCACTTATGACTTGTAGGCCTAAATAGAGATTTAGGTCCACTACCAATGTTATGTCAACCTATAGGGTCACACACTTAAAACAAGCCCAAAATGAATTTGGGTTTAATGAGCCCAAATATAAACTCTGTGGAAATAAATAATTAAAGTATTTTATTTATTTGTTTATTCATTTAAGATAAATGTTATTTTAAATAAATAAATAAGATATTATTTCTGATTTGTATTTAAACCAAATCAGAATATAATAAATGGAAGTTACCAAAGGTCATTGGTAGGTGAAACCCAAATTTGGAGTCTATAAATATGTTATATTCTCTATGATTTAATACACTTGTTTTTCCTGCCTCCAAATTCATTTTCTTTCTTCTTAGAAAACAAAGATAGATTTTTGTCTTTTATTCTTGATTTGTGAGACAATCAAGGAGGTTGTTAGCACACACTCCAATTCGTTTTATGAAGGGTTGTTCATGTGGATACCTATAGAGGATGCATCCTTTTGGAGACGTCTAGATCCAAACAACCAAAGCAAAAGGCTCAAGGTAAGGTGTCATCGGTGTAAACCTCCTCTCATCCTTCTAGAAAATCTTGCCTCTTTTGCATCTTGGTGAGATTCTTGAAATCCTAGATTTAATCAAGTAGTCAAATTACATGGATCCAATTTGGGAACGTGATAAATTTTTAATTTTTTTACTATGTTTGTATCACGAAACCCAACACCATAATATATCAAATCGAAGCTGACTTAGAGGGCTATAATGGGAGCTATAAACTACATCTATAGCTGTCCATCCTTGGGCCCAAATATTTTTGTTTAGGCCCATGGATTTGATTGAGTAGGCTTTCGCACTTAGACTTCAAATGGATGTTCGTGGCAGCATCGGTTGACCCATGGGTCCCATAATATATCAAATTGAAGTTGACTCATAGGCTATAATAGGGGCTACAAACTTTGTCTATAGTAGTCCATTTTTGGGTCCAAATTTTTTTGTTTAGGCTAATGGATTTGATAGTATGGGCTTTCACACTTGGGCTCCAAATGGACGTGCGTGGCAATATCGATTGACCCACAAGGCCCATAATATATCAAATTGAAGCTAACTCTACAAACTATAATAGGGGCTTTAAACTTTGTCTATAGTAGTATGTCTTCAGGCCCAAATACCTTTGTTTAGGCCAAGGGTTTTAATAAAGTGGGCTTCTGTACTTAGGCTTCAAATGGACGTTCATGGCAGCATCGTTTGATCCACAGGCCCAAAATATGTCAAATCCAAGCTGACTTAGAGGGCTATAATGGGGGCTATAAACTTTGTGTATAGCGATCCGTCATTGGGGCCAATGTTTCTTGTTTAGGCCCATGGATTTGATAGTGTGGGCTTTCACACTTGGGCTTCAAATGGACATTCATGGCAGCATCATTTGACCCATGAGGCCCATAATATATCAAATTGAAGTTGACTTAGAGGGCAATAATGGGGGCTATAAAATTCATCTCTGGCAATCCATCTTTCGGCCCAAATATTTTTGTTTAGGCCCATTGATTTGATAGAGTGGGCTTTCGCACTTAGGCTTTAAATGGACATTCGTAGCAGCATAAGTTGACCCATGGGTCCCATAATATATCAAATCAAAGTTGTCTCATAGGGCTTTAATAGGGGCTATAAACTTTATCTATATCAGTCTGTCTTTAGGCCTAAATTTTTTTGTTTAGGCTAATGGATTTAATAGTATGGGCTTTCGCACTTGGGCTCCAAATGGACATCGGTTGACCCACAGGGCCCGTAATATATCAAATCGAAGCTTTCTCAAAGGGCTATAATGGGGACTATACACTTCATCTGTAGCGATCCGTCTTTGAGCCCAAATATTTTTATTTAGGCTCCTGGATTTGATAAAGTAGGCTTTCACACTTGGGCTCGTTCATAGCAGCGTCGGTTGACCTATAGAGCCTATAATATATCAAATCAAAGTTGAATCAGAGGGCTATAATGAGGGCTATAAACTTCATCTATAGCAGTCCGTCTTTGGGCCCAAATACCTTTGTTTAGGCCCATGGATTTGATAGAGTGGGCTTTCACACTTGGCCTTCAAATCAACATTCGTTGCATCATCAGTTGACCCACGGGGCCCATAATATATAAAATTAAAGCTGAATCAGAGGGCTATAATGGGGTCCATAAAATTCAACTATAGCGATCAATCTACGGGCCTAAAAATTTTTGTATAGGCCCATTGAATTGATAGAGTGGGCTATTGCACTTGGGCTTCAAATGGATGTTCGTGACAGCATCGTTTGACCCTCGGGGCCCATAATATATCAAATTGAATCTGAATAAGAGGGCTATAATGAGAGCTACAAAATTTGTCTATATTAGTATGTCTTCATGCTTAAAGATTTTTATCTATGCCCATTTATTTGATAGAGTGGGCTTTCAAACTTAGGCTTCAAATGGACGCTAGTGGCAATACCCGGCTGACCCATTAGGCCCATAATATGTCAAATCAAAGCTAACTCATAGGGCTATAATGTGGGCTATAAACTTCATCTATAGTAGTCTGTCTTCGGGCCTAAATACCATTGTTTAGGCCCATTGATTTGATAGAGTGGGCTTTCGCACTTGGGCTTCAAATGGACATTCGTGTTCGCACAGGTTGACCCACAGGGCTCATAATAAATCAAATTGAAACTGAATCAGAGGGATATAATAGGAGCTATAAACTTTATATAAAAAAAAATCGTCTTCAGGCCCAAATATTTTTGTCTCGGCCCATGGATTTGATAGAGTGGGCTTTCGCATTTGGGCTTCAAATGGACATTTGTGGCAACATCAATTCACCCACAGGGCCTATAATATATCAAATCGAAGCTGACTCAGAGGGCCATAATGAGGGTTATACACTTCATCTATAGCAGTCCATCTTCTGACCCAAATACCTTTCTTTAGGCCCATTGATTTGATAGAGTGGGCTTTCCCACTTGGGCTTCAAATGGACATTCATGGCAGCATCGGCTGACCCATGGGGCCAAAAATATATCAAATTGAATCTAAATCAAAGGGCTATAATAGGGGCTATAAACTTTATCTATAGCAGTCTGTCTTTGAGCCAAAATATTTTTGTCTAGGCCTATTGATTTGATAGAGTGGCTTTCGCACTTGGGATTCAAATGGATGTTTATGGCAGCATCGGTTGACCCACGGGGCCAATAATATATCAAATCAAAGCTGACTCAGATGGCAATAATGGGGGCTATAAACTTCATCCATAGCGGTCTGTCTTTGGGGCCAAATACCTTTGTTTAGGCCTATGAATTTGATAGAGTGGGCTTTCACACTTGGGCCTCAAATGGATGTTTGTGACAATATCAGTTGACCCCTAGGGGCCATAATTCATCAAGTCAAAGCTGACTCAGAGGGATATAATGGGTGCTATAAACTTCATATATAGTGGTTTGTCTTCGGGCCCAATTTTTTTTGTTAGGCCCATGGATTTAACAGAGTGGGCTTTCACACTTAGGCTTTAAATGGACATTCGTGACCGCATAGGTTGACCCATGGGGCCCATAATATATCAAATCGAAGCTAACTCAGAGGGCTATAATGGGAGCTATGCACTCTGTCTATAGCAGTCCACTTTGGGCCCAAATATTTTTATCTAGGCCTAATGATTTGATAGAATGGGCTTTTGCACTTAGGTTTTAAATGGACATTCATGGTAGCATCGATTGAGAATGGGGCCTAAATATATCAAATCAAAAATGACTCAGAGGGCTAAAATAGGAGTAATAAACTTCATCTATAGTGGTCTGTCTTCAGGCCTAAATACCTTTGTTTAGACCCATTGATTTGATAGAGTGGGCTTCGAACTTAGGCTTTAAATGGACGTTCATGGCAGCATCGGCTGACCCACGGGGCCCATAATATATCAAATCAAAGCTAACTCAGAGGGCTATAATAGGGGCTATAAGCGGTCCATCTTTGAGCCCAAATATTTTTAATTAGGCTCATAGATTTAATAGAGTAAGGTTTCACACTTGGGCTTCAAATGGACATTCGTGGTGGCATTAGTTATTCCATAGGGCCTATAATATATCAAATCAAAGCTGACTTAGAGGGCTATAATCGATGCTATAAATTTTGTCTATAGCGGTTCGTCTTTGAGCTCAAGTACCTTTATTTAGGTTCATGGATTTAATAGAGTGGGCTTTCACACTTGGGCTTCAAATGGACATTTATGGCAGCAACGGTTGACCCGTAGGGCCCATAATATATCAAATAAATGTTGAATCAAAGGGCTATAATGGGGGCTATAAACATCAACTATAGTGGTCCCTCTTTGGGGCCAAATATTTTTATTTAGGCCTATTAATTTGATAAAGTGGGCTTCTGCACATGGGCTTCAAATGGACGATTATGACAGCATCGGTTGACCCACGGGCCCATAATTTATCAAATCAAATCGTACTCAGTGGGCTATAATGGGGCTATAAAACTTGTCTATAGCAGTTCATCTTTGGGCCTAAATATTTTTGTCAAGGCCCATTGATTTGATAGAGTGGGCTTTCACAATTGGGCTTCAAATGGATGTTCTAGGTAACAACGGTTGATCCACGGGGCTTGTAATATATCAAATCAAAGCTGACTATTAGGCTATAATAGGGGTTATAAAATTTGTCCATAGCAGTCCGTCTTCGGGAGCAAATACCTTTGTTTATGCCCATGGATTTGATAGAGTGGGCTTTCGCACTTGGGCTTCAAATGGACATTCATGTCAGCATTGGTTGACCCATAGGGCCAATAATTTATCAAATCGAAGCTGACTCAGAGGGATATAATGGGGGCTATAAACTTCATCTATTGTGGTCCATCTTTGGGCCTAAATTTTTTTGGTTAGGCTTATGGATTTGATAGAGTGGGCTTTCGCACTTGGGCTTAAAATGGGCATTCGTCGTCGCGTCGGTTGACTCACAAGGCCTATAATATATCAAATTGAAGCTGACTCTAAGGGCTGTAATTAGGGCTACAAACTCTATCTATAATAGTCCATCTTGGGGCCCAAATATTTTTATCTAGGCCCATTGATTTGATAGAGTGGGCTTTCACACTTAGGCCTCAAATGGACATTTGTGGCAGCATAGGTTGACCTTTGGGGCCCATAATATATCAAATTGAAGCTGACTGAGAGGGCTATAATGGGGGCTATATACGTCATCTATAGGAGTCCGTCTTTGGGTTCGAATACCTTTCTTTAGGTCCATTGATTTGAAATTGAAGTTGACTCAGAGGGTGATAATGGAGGTTATAAACTTCATCTATAGTGGTTGTTATTCAAGCCCAATATTTTTTTTAGGACCATGAATTTAATAGAGTGGGCTTTCACACTTGGGCTTCAAATGGACATTTATGGCAGCATCGATTGACCCACGAGGCCCATAATACATCAATCGAAGCTGACTCAGAGGGCTATAAGCTTCATCTATAACGGTCCATCTTTAGGCCCATTGATTTGATAGAGTGGGCTTTCACACTTAGGCTTCAAATGGATGTTTGTGATAACATCGATTGACCCACGACGCCCATAATATATCAAATCAAATCTGACTCTGAGGGCTATAATGGGGGCTATAAACTTTGTCTATAGCAATCCGTCTTTGGGCCCAAATATTTTTGTCTAGGCCCATTGATTTGATAGAGTGGGCTTTCAAACTTGGACTTCGAATGGACGATCATGGCAGTATCGGTTGACCCACGAGGTCCATAATATATCAAATCAAAGCTGACTCATAGGGCTATAGTTAGGGCTATAAAATTCATCTATAGTAGTATGTCTTTGGGCCCAAATACCTTTGTTTAGGCCCATTGATTTCATAGAGTGGGCTTTTTCACATGGGCTTTAAATGGACATTTGTGGTAGCATTGGTTGACCCACGGGGCTCATAAACTTAAAGCTGACTAAGAAAGCAATAATGGGGACTATGAACTTCGTCTATACCAGTCCATCCTTGAGCCCATATTTTTGTTTAGGCCCATGGATTTGATAGAGAGGGTTGTTGCACTTGGGATTCAAATGGACGTTCATGGCAGCATCGGTTGACCTAGAGGGCCCATTATATATCAAATCAAATCTGACTCAAAGAGCCATAATAGGAGCTATAAAATTCATCCATAGTGGTCCGTCTTCGAGCCTAAATTCCTTTATTTAGGTGCATGGATTTGATAGAGTGGGCTTTCGCACTTGGGCTTCAAATGGACGTTCGTGGCCGTATAGGTTGACCCACAGGGCCCATAATATATCAAATCGAAACTGGCTCATATGGATATAAAAGGAGCTATAAATTCTATCTATAAAAGTTTGCCTTTAGGCCCAAATATTTTTGTCTAGGCCCATGAATTTGATAGAGTGGGCTTTCGCACTTGAGTTTTAAATGGACGTTCGTGGCAGCATCGGTTGATCCACGGGGCCCATAATACATCAAATCAAAGATGACTCTGAGGGCTATAATAGGGGCTATAAAATTTATCTATAATAGTTCATCTTCGGGCACAAATAACTTTTTTTAGGCCTATTGTTTTGATAGAGTGGGCTTTCGCACTTGGGCCTTAAATGGACATTCGTGACAACATCGGATGACCCATGAGACCAAAAATATATCAAATTGAATCTAAATCAGAGGGCTATAATAGGGGCTATAAACTTCATTTATAATGATCTATCTTCGGGCCAAAATATATTTATTAAGGCCTATGGATTTGATAGAGTGGGCTTTCATACTTTGGATTCAAATGGACGTTCGTGGTAGCATCAGTTGACTCACGAGGCCCATAATATATCAATCAAAGCTGGCTCAGAGGGCAATAATGGGGGCTATAAACTTCATCCATAGCGGTCCATCTTTAGGCCCAAACACCTTTGTTTAGGCCCATGGATTTGATCAAGTGGGATTTCACACTTGGGCCTTAAATGGATGTTCGTGCTAGCATTGGTTGACCACCAGGGACCATAATTTATAAAATCAAAGCTGACTCAAAGGGATATAATGGGGGCTATAAACTTCATATATAGTGGTCTATCTTCGGGCCCAATTTTTTTTTGTTAGGCCTATGGATTTAATTGAGTGGGCTTTCGTACTTAGCCATCAAATGAATCTTCGTGGCCGAATAGGTTGACCCACGGGGCCCATAATATATCAAATTGAAGCTAACTCAGAGGGCTATAATAGGAGCTATACACTCTATCTATAGCAGTCCACTTTGGGCCCAAATATTTTTATCTAGGCCCAATGATTTAATAGAGCGAGCTTTCGCACTTGGGTTTTAATTGGACATTCATGGCAGCATCGATTAAGCATAAGGCCCAAATATATCAAATTGAAGCTGACTTAGAAGGCTATAATAGGGGCAATAAACTTCATCTATAGCGGTTCATCTTTGGGCCCAAATGTTTTTGTGTAGGCCCATTGATTTGATAGAGTGGGCTTTCACACTTAGGCTTCAAATGGACATTTGTGGCAGCATTGGTTGACCCATGGGTCCCATAATATATCAAATCGAAGCTGACTCATAAGGCTATAATAGGGGCTATAAACTTTGTTTATAGCAGTCTGTCTTCGAGCCTAAATTTTTTTGTTTAGGCTAATGGTTTTGATACTATAGGCTTTTGCACTTGGGCTCTAAATGGACGTTCATGGCAGCATTGGTTGACCCACAGGGCCAATAATATATCAAATCAAAGTAGACTTAAAGGGCTATAATGGGGGCTATACACTTCATCTATAGCTATTCATCTTCAGGCCCAAATATTTTTATTTAGGCCCCTGGATTTGATAGAGTACGCTTTCACACTTGGGCTTCAAATGGACGTTCATGGCATCGTCGGTTGACCCATGGGGTGCATAATATATGAAATCAAAGTCGTCTTAGAGGGTTACAATGGGGGCTATAAACTTCATCTATAGTGGTCTGTCTTCGGGCCCAAATACCTTTGTTTAGGCCCATGGATTTGATTGAGTGGGCTTTCACACTTGGCCTTCAAATCAATGGTCGTTGCAGCATCAATTGACCCACGGGGCCCATAATATATAAAATTGAAGCTGACTCAAAGGGCTATAATGGGGTCTATAAACTTCAACTATAGCAGTCAATCTGTGGGTCCAGATATTTTTGTATAGGCCCATTGAATTGATAGAGTGGGTTGTCGCACTTGGGCTTCAAAATGGATGTTCGTGACAGCATCGGTTGACCCTCAGGGCCCATAATATATCAAATTGAATCTGACTAAGAGGGCTATAATTAGGGTTATAAACTTTGTCTATATCATTCTGTCATCATGCACAAAGATTTTTATCTATGCCCATTTATTTGATAGAGTGGGCTTTCAAACTTAGGCTTCAAATGGATGTTAGTGGCAGTATCGGCTGACCCATGAGGCCAATAATATGTCAAATCAAAGCTAACTCAGAGGGCTATAAACTTCATCTATAGTAGTTAATCTTCGGGTCCCAATACCTTTGTTTAGGCCCATTGATTTGATAGAGTGGGCTTTCACACTTGGGCTTCAAATGGACGTTCGTGGCCATATAGGTTGACCCACAGGGCTCATAATAAATCAAATCGAAACTGACTCAGAGGGATATAATAGGAGCTATAAACTCTATATATAAATGTTCATCTTCAGGCCCAAATATTTTTGTCTAGGCCTATGGATTTGATAGAGTGGGCTTTCGCATTTGGGCTTCAAATGGACATTTGTGGCAACATCAATTCACCCACAGGACCCATAATATCCACGGGGCCCATAATATATCAAATTAAAGCTGACTCAGAGGGCTATAATGGGCCTATAAACTTCATCTCTAGTGGTCCATCTTCGGGCCCAAATATTATTATTTTGGCCCATGGATTTGATAGAGTGGCCTTTCGCACTTGGGATTCAAATGGACGTTCATGGCAGCAACGATTGACCCACAAGGCCTATAACATATCAAATAGAAGCTAACATAATGGGCTATAATGGGGGTGATAAACTTCATCTATAGCAGTTCGTCATCAGGGCCAAATATTTCTGTTTTGGGCCATGGATTTTATAGAGTTGGCTTTCTCACTTAGGATTTAGATGGACGTTCGTGGCAGCATCGGTGGGCCCATAAGGCCCATAATATATCAAATCGAATATGACACAGAGGGCTATAATGGAGGCAATAAACTTTTTCTATAACAGTCCATCTTCTGGCCCAAATATTTTTGTCTAGGCCCATTGATTTGATAGAGTAGGCTTTCGTACTTGGGCTTCAAATGGACATTCGTGGCAGCATCGGTTGACCCGTGGGACCCATAATATATCAAATTAAAGCTGACTCAGAGGGCTATAATGGTGGCTATAAATATCATCTATAGTAGTCTTTCTTTGGGCCCAAATACCTTTGTTTAGGCCCATGGATTTGATAGAGTGGGCTTTTGCATTTGGGCTTCGAATGCACATTCGTGGAAGCATCGATTGACCCATAAGGCCCATAATTTATCAAATCAAAGCTGATGCAGAGGGCTATAATTGGGGCTATAAACTTCATCTCTAGCAGTCTGTCTTCAGCCCCAAATATTTTTGCTTAGGCCCATGGATTTGATAGAGTGGGCTTTCATACTTGGGCTTCAAATGGACGTTTGTGGCAGCAATGGTTGACTCATGAGGTTCATAATATATCAAATCAAAGCTAACTCAAAGGGCTATAATGGGGGCAATAAACTTTATCTATAAGGGTCCGTCTTGGGGCCCAAATACCTTTGTTAAGGCGCATGGATTTGATAGAGTGGGCTTTTACACTTGAGCTTTAAATGGTCATTCGTGGCAGCATCGGTTGACCCACAGGGCCTTAATATATCAAATCAAAGTTGACTAAAGGGCTATTATAGGGGCTATAAATTTTGTCTATAGTGGTCCATCTTCAGGCCCATAATATATTTGTTTAGGCCTATTGATTTGATAGAGTGGGTTTTCGCACTTGGGCTTCAAATGGACGTTCATGACAACATCGGTTGACCTAAGGGGCCCATAATGTATCAAATCGAATATGACTCATAGGGATATAATAGGGGCTATAAACTTTATCTTTAACAGTCCATCTTCGGGCCCAAATATTTTTGTCTAGGCCCATTGATTTGATAAACTAGGCTTTCGCACTTGGGCTTCAAATGGACATTCATGGTAGCATCAGTTGACCTACAGGGCCCATAATATATCAAATCAAAGCTAACTCAGAGAGCCATAATGGGGACTATAAACTTTTTTTATAGCAATCCGTCTTCGAGCCCAAATATTGTTGTTTAGGCCCAAGGATTTGATACAGTGGGTTTTCACACTTGGGCTTCAAATGGACATTCGTGGAAGCATCAGTTGACCCACGGGGCCCATAATATCAAATTAAAGTTGTCTCAAAGGGCTATAAAGGGGGCTATAGACTTTATCTATAATGGTCTGTCTTTCGGCCCAAATACCTTTGTTTAGGCCCATTGATTTTCTAAATTGGGCTTTCGTACTTGGTCTTCAAATGGATGTTCGTGGTAGCATAGTTTAACCCACGGTGCCCATAATTTATCAAATTGAAGCTTACACAGAGGGCTATAGTGGGGGCTATAAACTTCATGTATAGCAGTCCGTCTTGAGGCCCAAATTTTTTATTTATGCTCAAGGATTTGATAGTGTGAGCTTTCACGCTTGGGCTTCAAATAGACGTTCGTGGCAGCAGTGGTTAACCCACAGGCCGCATAATATATGAAATCATAGCTGACTCAGTGGGCTATAATGGGGGCTATAAATTTTGTCTATAGTAATCCATCTTCAGGCCCAAATATTTTTGTTTGGGCCCATTGATTTTTTTGAGTGGGATTTCACTCTTGGGCTTCAAATGGACATTCGTGGCAGCATCGGTTAAGCCACGGGGCCCATAATTAATCAAATTGAATCTGATTCATTGGGCTATAATAGGTCCTATAAACTTTGTCTATAGCAGTCTGTCTTCGGGCCTAAATTTTTTTATTTAGGCCTATGGATTTGATAGTGTGGGCTTTCGTACTTGGGCTTCAAATGGACATTCGTGGGTGGCATCGATTAACCCACATGGCCTAAAATATATCATATCAAAGCTGACTTAGAGGGCTATAATGTGGGCTACAAACTTCATCTATAGCGATCCATCTTCGACCCCAAATATTTTTATTTAGGCCCATGGATATGAAAGAGTGGGCTTTTCACACTTGGGCTTCAAATGGACGTTCATGGTAGCATCGGTTGACCCACAGGGCCCATAATATATCAAATCGAAGCTGACTCAAAGGGCTATAATGGGGGCTATAAAATTTGTCTATAGTGGTCCGTCTTCGAGCCCTAATACCTTTGTTTAGGCCCATGGATTTGATAGAGTGGGCTTTGACACTTGAGCTTCAAATGTACGTTCATGGTAGCATAAGTTGACCTATGGGGCCTATAATATATCAAATCGAAGCCAACCGGGAGTGCTATAATCCGGGCTATAAACTTCATCTATAGCAGTCAATCTTCAGGCCCAAATATTTTTGTTTAGGCCCATTGATTTGATAGAGTGGGCTTTCACACATGGGCTTCAAATGGACATTTGTGGCAGCATAGGTTGACCCACGGGCCCATACTAAATTAAATCAAAGTTGACTTAAAGGGCTATAATGGGGGCTATAAACTTCAACTATAGCGATTTATTTTCGGACCCAAATTTTTTTGTTTAGGCTCATGGATTATATAGAGTGGGCTTTTGCACTTAGGCTGAAAATGGACATTCGTGGCAGCATCGGTTGACCCACGGGACCCATATTATATCAAATCGAAGCTGACTCAGACGACTATAATGGGGGCTATAAACTTCATCTATAGCAGTTTGTTTTTGAGCCTAAATATTTTTGCTTAGGCCCATGGATTAGATAGAGTGGGCTTTCACACTTATGATTCAAATGGACATTCATGGCAACATAGGCTGACCCACAGGGCACATAATAGATTAAATCTAAGCTAACTCAGAGGGCTATAATTGGGGCTATAAACTTCATCTTCTGTAGTCTATCTTTAGGCCCAAATACCTTTGTTTAGTCCTGTGCATTTGATAGAGTGGGCATTCACACTTGGGCTTCCAATGGACATTCATGGCAACATCGGTTAACCCACGGGGCCTATAATATATCAAATCATAGCTGACTCAGAGGGCTATAGTGGGGGCTATAAATTTTTCCTCTAGCAGTCCATTTTTGGGCCCAAAGACCTTTATTTAGGACCATTGGTCTGATAGAGTGGGCTTTTACACTTGAGATTCAAATGGACGATCCTGGCAGCATCAGTTGATCCACGGGGCCCATAATATATCAAATCAAAGCTGACTTAGAGGGCTATAATAGGGGCTATAATCTTCATCTCTAGCAGTCCATCTTTAGGCTCAAATATTATTGTTTTGGCCCATGGATTTGATAGAGTGGGCTTTCGCACATGGGATTCAAATGGACGTTCGTGGCAGCAACGGTTGACTCACGAGGCCCATAATATATCAAATTGAAGCTGACACAGTGGGCTATAATGGGGGTGATAAAGTTCATCTATAGGAGTTTGTCATCGGGGCCAAATATTTTTGTTTAGGTCCATGGATTTGACAGAATCGGATTTCGCACTTGGGATTCAAATGGGCATTTGTGGCAGCATCGGTTGACCCACGGTGCCTATAATATATCAAATTGAAGCTGACTCAAAGGGCTATATTGGGGGCTATAAACTTGATCTATAGTGGTCCATCTTCGAGCCCAAATATCTTTATTTAGGACCATGGATTTGATAGAGTGGGCCTTCACGCTTGGGCTTCAAATGGATGTTCATGGAAGCATCGATTGACCCACGAGGCCCATAATATCAAATCAAATCTAACTCAGAGGGCTATAATGAGGGCTATAAACTTTGTCAATAATGGTCTATCTTCGGGCCCAAATACCTCTGTTTAGGCCCATTGATTTGATAGAGTGGGCTTTCGCACTTGGGCTTCAAATGGACGTTCGTGGCATCATCGGTTGACCCACGAGGCCCGTAATATATCAAATCAAAGATGAATCAAAGGGTTATAATGGGGGCTATAAACTTAGTCAATAGTAGTCCATCCCTAGGCCCAAATATTTTTTTTAGGCCTATGGATTTAATAGAGTGGGCTTTCGCACTTAGGATTCAAATGGACGTTCGTGGCAGCATTGGTTGAACCACGGAGCGTATAATATTTCAAATCAAAGCTGACACAGAGGGCTATAATGGGGGCTATAAACTTCATCCATAGCGGTCTGTCTTTGGGCTCAAATACCTTTGTTTAGTCCCATGGATTTAATTTAGTAGGCTTTGGCACTTGGGCTTCAAATGAATGATCATGACAGCATCGGTTGACTCTCAGGGCCCATAATTTATCAAATCGAAGCTGACACATAGGGATATAATGGGGGCTATAAACTTCATCTATAACTGTCCATCTTTGGGCCCAAATAACTTTGTTTAGGCCCATGGATTTGATACAGTAGGCTTTCACACTTAGGCTTCAAATGGATGTCGTGGCAACATCAGTTGACCCACGGGGCCCATAATATATAAAATCGAAGCTAACTCAGAGGGCTATAATGGGGGCTATAAAGTTCCTCTATAGTGTCCATCTTCAGGCCCAAATATTTTTGTTTAGGCCCATTGATTTGATAGAGTGGGCTTTCACACTTAGGCTTCAAGTGGAAGTTCGTGACAACATCGGATGACCCACAGCGCCCACGATATATCAAATCGAATCTGACTCAAAGGGTTATAATGGGAGCTATAAACATTGTCTATAATAGTCCGTCTTTGAGCCTAAATATTTTTGTCTAGGCCTATGGGGGTTATAAAATTCATCAACGACGGTCCATCTTCAGGCCTAAATACCTTTATTTAGGCCCATGGATTTAATAGAGTAAGCATTCACACTTGGGTTTCAGATGGACATTCACGGCACCATCGGTTAACCCACGGGGCCCATAATATATCAAATCATAGCTGAATCAAAAGGCTATAATGGGGGCTATAAAATTCATCTATAGTAGGCCGTCTTTAGGCTCAAATACCTTTATTTAGGCCCATTGATTTGATAGAGTAGGCTTTCACGCTTGGGCTTCAGATGGACATTCATGGCAGCATCGGTTGACCCACGGGGCCTATAATATATCAAATCAAAGTTGACCCAGGGGCTATAATGGGGGCTATAAACTTCATCCATAGTCATCTGTCCTTGGCTACAAATACCTTTAGTTTGGCCTATGGATTTGATAGAGTGGGCTTTCATACTTGGGATTCAAATGGACATTCGTGGCAACATCGGTTGACGTACGGGGCCCATAATATATCAAATCGAAGCTGAATTAGAGGGCCATAATAGGGGCTGCAAACTTCATCTTTAGCGGTCCATCTTCGATCCCAAATACCTTTGTTTAAGCTTATGGAATTGATAGAGTGGGCCTTCACACTTAGGCTTCAAATGGACGTTCGTGGCAGCATCGATTAACCCACAGGGCCCATAATATATCAAATCAAAGCTGACTTAGAGGGCCATAATGGGTGCTATAAAATTTATGGATAGCAGTTTGTCTTTGGGCCCAAATACCTTTGTTTAGGCCCATGGATTTGATAGAGTGGGCTTTCTTACTTGGGCATTAAATGGATGTTTGTTGCAGCGTCGGTTGATCCACTGGGCTCGTAATATATCAAATCAAAGTTGACTTGGAGCGCTAAAATGGGGGCTATAAACTTCATCCGTAGTGATTTGTCTTTGAGCCCAAATAACTTTATTTAGTCCCATGGATTTAATTGAGTGGGCTTTCGCACTTGGGCTTCAAATGGACGTTTGTAGCAACATCGGTTGACCCACGTGCCCAGAATTTATCAAATTGAAGCTGACTCAGAGGGATATAATAAGGGCTATGAATTTCAACTATAGAGGTCCACCTCTAGGCCCAAATAACTTGTTTAGGCCCAGGGATTTGATAGAGTGGGCTTTCTTACTTAGGCTTCAAATGGATGTTCCTGGCAACATCAATTGACCCACAGGGCCCATAAAATATCAAATCTAATCTGAATCAAAGGGCTATAAAATTTATCTATTGCAATCCATCTTTAGGGCCAAATATTTTTATTTAGGCCCATGGATTTGATAGTGTGGGCTTTCGAACTTGGGCTTCTAAAGGACGTTCGTGGAAGCATCGGTTCATCCATAGGGCCCATAATATATCAAATCAAAGCTGACTCATAAGGTTATAATGGGGGCTATACACTTCATCTATAGCAGTCCGTCTTCAGGCCCAAATTTTTTTGTTTAGACCAATTGATTTGATAGAGTGAGCTTTCACACTGGGCTTCAAATGGACATTCGTGGCAGCATCGGTTGACCTATGGGGTGCATAATATATCAAATCGAAGTTGACTCAGAGGGCTATAAATTGGGGCTATAAACATCAACTATTACAGTTCATCTTTGGAGCCAAATATTTTTATTTAGGCCCATGGATTTGATAGAGTGGGCTATCAAACTTAGGCTTCTAATAGACGTTCATGGAAGCATCAGTTGACCCACGGGGCCTATAATATATCAAATCAAAGCTGACTCAGAGGGCTATAATGGGGGCTATACACTTCATCTATAGTAGTTTATCTTCAGGCCTAAATTTTTTTTGTTTAGACCTATTGATTTGATAGAGTGGGCTTTCGCATTTAGGCTTCAAATGGACGTTCGTGGTAGCATCGGTTGACCCACAGGGCCCATAATATATCAGATTGAAGCTGACTCAAAGGGCTATAAACTTCATCTATAATAGTCCATCTTTGGCCCCAAATTCCTTTATTTAGACCCATGGATTTAGTAGAGTGGACTTTCGCACTTAGGCTTCCAATGGACGTTCATGGCAGCAGTGGTTGGCCCACGACCCTTATTATATCAAATCGAAGTTGACTCAGAGGACTATAATAGGGGCTATAAACTTTTTCTATAGTAGTCCATCTTTGGGCCCAAATATTTTTTATTAGGTCCACGGATTTGATAGAGTGGGCTTTCACACTTAGGATTCAAATGGACGTTCATGGCAGCAACGGTTAACCCACGGGGCCCATAATATATCAAATTGAAGCTGACTGAGAGGGCTATAATGGGGGCTATAAACTTTGTCTATAGTAGTCCATCTTTAGGCCCAAATACTTATGTCTTGACTTATGGATTTGATAGAGTGGGCTTTCGCACTTGGGCCTCAAATGGATGGTCGTGGCAGCATCGGTTGACCCACAGGGCCCATATTATATCAAATTGAAGATGACTCAGAGAACTATAATGGGGGCTATAAACTTTGTCTATAACAATCCATCTTTGGGCCCAAATATTTTTGTCTAGGCCTATTGATTTCATAGAGTGGGCTTTTGCACATGGGCTTCAAATGGACATTCGTGGTAGCATTGGTTAACCCACATGGCCCATAATATATCAAATTAAGGTAACTCAGAGGGCTATAATTAGGGCTATAAACTTTTTCTATAGTAGTCCATATTCAATCCCAAATATTTTTATTTAGGCCCATGGATTTGATAGAGTGGGCTTTTGCACTTGGGCTTCACATGGACGTTCGTGGCATCATCAGTTGACCCATAGGGCCCATAATATATCAAATCAAAGCTGACTCAGGTAGCTATAATAGGGGCTATAAATTTCATTTATACCATTCCATCTTCAGTCCTAAATTCCTTTGTTTAGGCCCATGGATTTGATAGTATGGGCTTTCACACTTGGGCTTCAAATGGACGTTCGTGGCAACATCGGTTGACCCATGCAGCCCATAATATATCAAATTAAAGCTGAATCAGTGGGCTATAATGGGGGCTATATACTTTGTCTATAGTAGTCCATCTTCAGGCCCAAGTATTTTTGTTTAGTCTTATGGATTTGATAGATTGGGATTTTGCACTTGGGCTTCAAATGGACGTTCATGGCAACATCGGTTGACCTACAAGGCCCATAATATATCAAATCAAAACTGACTCAGAGGGCTATATTGGGGGCTATAAACTTCATCTATACCAGTCCATCTTCAGGCCCAAATATTTTTTTCTAGGGCCATTGATTTGGTAGAGTGTGATTTCGTACTTGGGCTTCAAATGAACGTTCGTGGCAGCATCGATTGACCCAAAGGGCCCATAAAATATCAAATCAAAGCTGACTCAAAGGGCTATAATAGGACGTATAAACTTCATCTATCATAGTTTGTCTTCAAGCCCAATTATTTTTGTTTAGGCCCATTGATTTGATAGAGCGGGCTTTCGCACTTTGGCTTCAAATGAACATTCGTGGCAGCATTGATTGACCCTCGGGGCCCATAATATATCAAATCGAAGCTAACTCTGTGCTCTATAATTGGGGCTAAAAAATTTGCCAATAGTAGTCCATCTTTGGGCCTAAATATTTTTGTCTTAGGTCATGGATTTGATAGAGTGGGCTTTTATACTTGGACTTCAAATGGACATTCGTGGCAACATCAGTTAATCCACGGGGCCCATAATATATCAAATCGAAGATAACTCAAAGGGCTATAATGAGCACTATAAACTATGTTTATAGTAGTCCATCTTCGGGTAAAAATGTTTTTGTCTAGGCCCATGTATTTGATAGAGTGGGCTTTCATACTAGGGCTTTAAATGGACTTTCATTGTAGCATCAGTTGACCGATGGGGCCCATAATATCTCAAATTAAAGATGACTTAGATGGCTTTAATGGGGCTATAAACTTTGTCTATAGTAGTCCATCTTCAGGCCCAAATATGTTTGTTTAGGTCCATGGATTTGATAGAGTGGGCTTTCGCGCTTGGGATTCAAATGGACGTTCGTGGTAGCAACGGTTGACCCATGGGGCCAATAATATTTTAAGTTGAAGCTAACTCAGAGGGCTATAATGGGGGCTATAAACTTTGTCTATAGTGGTCCATTTTGTAGCCCAAATACCTTTGGTTAGGCCCATGGGTTTGATAGAATGGGCTTTCACACTTAGGCTTAAAATGGACATTCGTGGCATCATCGGTTGACCCACGAGGCCCATAATATATCAAATCGAAGCTAACTCAGAGGGCTATAATGGGGGCTATAAAATTCATCTACTGCATTCCATCTTCAAGTCCAAATATTTTTGTTTAGATCCATGGATTTGATAGAGTGGGCTTTTGTACTTAGGCTTTAAATGGATGTTTATGGCAGCATCGGTTGACCAATGAGGCCTATAATATATCAAATTGAAGCTGACTCAAAGGGTAATAATGGAAGCTATGAAATATGTCTATATTGGTCCATCCTTAGGCCCAAATACCTTTGTTTAGGCCCATGGATATGGTAGAGTGTACTTTCACACTTGGGCTTCAAATGGATGTTCATCGCAGCATCGATTGTCCCATGGGGCCTATAATCTATCAAATCAAAGCTGACTCGGAGGGCTAAAATAGGGGCTATAAACTTCATCTATTATAGTTTATCTTTAGGCCCAAATATTTTTTTAGGCACATGGATTTTATAGACTGGGCTTTCGCACTTTGGTTTCAAATAAACGTTCGTTGTAGCATCAGTTGACCTACGAGGCCTAAAATATATCAAATCAAAGCTGACTAAGAGGGCAATAATGGAGGCTATAAACTTCTTCTATAACAGTCCATCTTTGGGCCCAAATATTTTTGTCTAGGCCCATGTATTTGATAGACTGGGCTTTCACACTTGGGCTTCAAATGGACTTTTATGGCAGCATCAGATGACCGACGGAGCCCATAATATATCAAATTGAAGATGAATCAGAAGGCTATAATGGGGGCTATAAAATTTGTCTATAGTAGTCCATCTTCAGGCCCAAATATTTTTATTTAGGCCCATTGATTTGATATAGTGGGTTTTCGCATTTGGGCTTCAAATGGACGTTCGTGTCAGCATCGGATGACCCTCAAGGCCCATAATATATCAAATCGAAGATGACTTAGAGGGATATAATAGGGGCTATAAACTTTGTCTGTAGCAGTCCATCTTCGGGCCTGAATATTTTTATCTAGGCCCATACAGAGTGGGCTTTCACACTTGGGCTTTAAATGGACATTCGTGGTAGCGTCGGTTGACCTACGGGGCCCATAATGTATCAAATTGAAGCTGACTTATAGGGCTATAATGGGGGCTATAAACTTTGTCTATAGTAGTCCATCTTTGGGCCCAAATATTTTTATCTAGGCCCATGGATTTGATAGAGTGGGCTTTTGCGCTTGGGCTTCAAATGGACATTTGTGATAGCATTGTTTGAGCCACGGGGCCCATAATATATGAAATTGATACTGACTCAGAGGGCTATAGTGGGGGCTATAAAATACGTCTATAGCAGTCAGTCCTCAGGCCCAAATACCTTTGTTTAGGCCCATGGATTTGGTAGAGTGGGCTTTCGTACTTGGGCTTCAGATGGACGTTCGTGGCAGCATCGGTTGGCCCACGGGGCCTATACTATATCAAATCAAAGTTGACTCTGGGGGCTCTAATGGAGGCTATAAACTTCATCTATTATAGTCTACCTTAGGGCCCAAATATTTTTATTTAGGCCCATGGATTTTATAGAGTGGGCTTTTGCACTTGGGCTTTAAATGAACATTCGTGGCAGCACTTAAGCAACTAATATTGACTAAGGGTTGATGCTTAAATTGGGTTAACCGAACACTTAGTAGGCGAGAGCTTTAAATCTAAGAACGTCAATGTACTTGGTTAATCATAGGGTTGTCTTAGGAGGAAAGCCTATAATTCTTGAGAAACCCTCAAATTGGATTAAGGTTAGGTATGGCTTAGTAGTTAATTTATCTTAATAAAGGTTGAATTTGTAATAAGAACCCTAGCTCTTTAAAGTGATTGCTATCTCATTGTGATTTTTGTGTTTTGTTTTAGTTTAATTTTTAGTTTAATTAAAAATACCCTTTTTCATTGTTTAAACAAATAAACACAACTAGTATCACTGTAATCAATTTGCAATCTCTGTGGGATCGATATTTAATTACTACTTGTATGAATCTGTATACTTGCGGAAGACCATCAAGTTTTTTGCGTCATTGTCGGGGATTGCCAAATTGATATTGTTGAGAATTTTGTACTGTTTGATTTAGACGTTATTTTTTTTACTTTTGTTTTTATTTTTTTATTTTTATAGGAACACTTGTTGTTGTATGCACACAACGCATGGTGCAAGCAGACAAGGAATCTAGTTGATACCACTTGATTTAGAAATTGAGAAAACTATTTACAGAAGGAGAAGACAAAATAGAGATAGGATAAACAGAGGGGAAGCACAAAATGGGCAAGATGGCCAAAATGGGCACATTGCCCATGGAACTATGAGGGACTTTGTGAGTCCCAATGTCTAAGGTGACCAAACTCCAATTGTGAGGTCGGCGGTTGCTGCAAACAACTTTGAAATCAAACCCATCATGATCCAAATGATTCAAAACTCATAATTTAGTGGCTTACCACATGAGGATCCAATTGGTCATATGACAAGATTTTTGGAGTATTGTTAGACTTTCAAGATGAATGGAGTACAGCCAGAAGCAATCAGGCTCATCCTTTTTCCATTTTCATTAATGGATAGAGCAAAAAGATGGTTCACTAGCTTGGCGCCTAACTCCATAAACACATGGCAGGAGCTTTATACAACCTTTTTCAATAAGTACTTTCCACCAGCTAAAGTACTCAAAATTAGAAATGAAATTAACTCTTTCTATTAAAGAGATGATGAAAGTTTTTATGAGTGCTGGGATAGATTCAAGGATCTTCAGCAACAATGTCCACCACAACTGATTCCTTCATGGGATTTGGCACAGTCTTTTTACAAGGGTGTCAATCCTGTAGTGAAAGCAAATATAGATGCATCAGTAGGAGGAACTATCATGTCTAAGACACCAGAATATGCCTTCGAGCTTTTTGAAGAAATGGCTAATACCCAAAGCCTCTGGTCCAGTGAGAGAACTATTCCAAAGAAAGGGGGAGCAATTAAAGTTGACAGTTTGACACTATTAAATGCAAAGATGGATGCTTTATTTAAAAGAATGGATAAAATGAATGTCAATGCCATATCTAACTTGTCTTCATCTTGTGAATTATGTCAGGTTAGTCATCCAACTATAGAGTGTCAGATGATGCAAAGCTTGTCTATGGAGAATGTAAACTTTGTGAACAACTTCAAAGGACAGCAGAACCAAGTGCATGGCAACACCTATAATCCAAGTTGGAGAAATCATCCTAATTTCTCTTGGAGCAATCAAGGGAACAACCAGTGGAGGCTACAAGCACCACCTGGTTTTGTAGGGCATAATGTGCAACACCAGCAATCAAATTACCACCAAGAAAAAACTTCATCTTCTGGGAGTTCTTTAGAGAGCAAGTTGGAGAAGTTCATGGATGTGATGTCCATAAAAATGAATTAACAAGATGAAGCTATAAAAAGGTTAGAAGGCAGATTTGAGCAAATGTATCAAGACACTCAGCTGATGTTCAAGAATCACTCTTCCTCTATTCATAATTTAGAGGTGCAAATGGGGCAGTTGGCAAATTCTTTGTCAATGAGGAATTAAGGTTCTTTGCCAAGCAACACTGAGAAAAATCCAAAAGAATAGTTGAAGGCTATCACCTTGAGAAGTGGAATAGAGATACAAATCCCAAAAGCAACAATAGAATATGAGCAGGAAAAGAATAAGGAAAAGGAGAAAGAGCAAGAGGATGAATGGGTTAAAGTGCAAACAAAGGAGAAGCTGCAAGGGGATAACAACAATAAGTAATGAGTAGTGGAAAAACTACACCACCACTGGTGAAACCTTATAAACCTCCAACTCCATATCCTCAAAGACTAAAGAAACAGGAGCATGATCAATAATTTGCTAAATTTTTAGAGAGGTTTAAAGCACTTCACATCAACATGCCTCTGGTGGAATGTCTTTCGCAAATGCCTAAGTATGCTAAATTTCTCAAGGAACTGATTTCTAACAAAAAGAAGTTACAAGAATGTGAGACCATCACACTCACAAAAGAGTGTAGCGCTATCATCTCGAAGAAACTTCCTTTAAAAAGGAAGCATCCAAGGAGTCTCACTATTCCTTGTTCTATGGGAAATTTAAATTTTCAAAGAGCTTTATGTGATTCTGGGGCTTCAATTAATCTTATGCCTTTGTCTGTTTATAGGAAATTAGGATTAGGAGAAGCAAAACCTATAAGCCTTCGATTATAACTTGTAGATAGGACAATGAAGGAACCAGAAGGATAGTAGAGGATGTGTTAGTAAAGGCTGGAAAATTTATTTTTCCAGTGGATTTTGTAGTCCTTGACTTTAAAGAAGATAAGGAGATTCCACTAATCCTTGGTATGCCATTCTTTACATGGCTAGAGCAATAATTGACGTCTATGATGGAACTCTTATATTAAGAGTGGGGGATGAGAGATATAAGTTTAATATCTATGAGACTATGAAATATCCCTATGATGAGGATTTTTGCATGCAAGTTGAAGTCATTGATGAATGTGTAAATGAAGTCCAATGACGGAGGTTGGCATGGTCTTTAGAAGTTGAAAATATTGAGAAGTTCTTACAGGTACAATCTTCTCAAGAAGAAGTGACTCTTAAATACCCACACCAACCACACATACAACTACCAAACACTGAACCCACACCACCCTCAATCATAAAACCACTAAAATTAGACTTGAAGTCGTTACCTCAATATTTAAGGTACACTTTTCTTGGTGATGACCAAACTTTACCTGTGATTATATCTTCTAAACTCAGCAAGGAGCAAGAGGATTTATTGGCGAATATGCTGAAAAGAAAAATAAAGGCAATCAGTTGGTAGATTTTAGATATAAGAGGAATAAGTCCCTCTTATTGCATGCATAAGATTTTGATGGAGGATGGACACAAGCCAACCATTGAAAGGCAGTGGAGGCTCAACCCGAACATGCAAGAGGTGGTAAAGAAAGAAGTGCTCAAACTACTTGATGCAGGAATTATTTATCCAATCTCTGACAGTTCTTGGGTTAGCCCAATTCAGTGTGTGCCAAAGAAGGGGGGAATAACAATTGTGCAAAATACAAAAGGAGATTTCATTCCTACAAGAGTTGTGAATGGATGGAGAGTGTGCATTGATTACAGGAAACTGAACTCATCCACAAGGAAAGACTATTTCCCATTACCCTTTATTGATCAAATGTTGGAGCGAATAGCAGGACATGATTTTTATTGCTTCCTGGATGGTTATTCAGGTTACAATCAAATTGTAATAGCTCCAGGAGACCAAGAGAAGACCACCTTTACATGTCCTTACAGCACATTTGCATATAGGAGAATGCCATTTGGGTTATGTAATGCTCCTATAACTTTTCAAAGATGTATGATAGCTATATTTGCAGATTTAGTGGAGGAGATCATGTATGTTTTCATGGATGATTTTTCTATTTATGGAATCTCATTTGAAGGATGTCTGAGCAATTTGGAGCAAGTTCTAGCATGTTGTGAGGAAACAAATTTGATGCTGAATTGGAAAAAGTGCCATTTCATGGTAGATGAAGGTATTGTACTTGGACACAAGATTTCAGCTCAAGGCATTCAGGTTGATAAAGCAAAGGTGGAGGCAATTGAGAAGCTACAGTACCCCACAAATATTAAAGGAGTTAGGAGTTTTCTTAGTCATGCAGGCTTCCATAGGCGATTTATCAAGGATTTCTCAAAAATCTCAAAACCCCTTTGTAAGTTAATTGAAAGAGATTCACCTTTTAATTTTACTGATGATTGCAAATTGGCTTTTGATAGGTTGAAACAGGCACTTGTTTCTGCTCCTGTAGTGATGGCACCAGATTGGAGTCTACCATTCGAGTTGATGTGTGACGCCAGTGATCATGCAATAGGAGATGTTCTTAGCCAAAGAAAAGAGAACAGGTTGCATGTGATCTACTATGCAAGCCGAACATTGACAGATACTCAGTTGAATTATGCTACTATAGAAAAGGAGATGCTAGCTATTATATTTGCTTTTGATAAGTTCATATCGTACCTCCTTGGATCTAAGGCAATTGTATACACAGATCATGCAGCATTGAAGTATTTAATGAACAAAAATGATTCAAAACCAAGGCTCATGAGATGGGTACTTCTATTGCAAGAGCTTGATATTGAGATCAGAGATAAGAAAGGAGCTAAAAATGTAGTAGCTGATCATCTTTCAAGGTTGGTGTTGAAACACGAGGAAAGTGATAAGCAAGAGTCTATCAAGGAGATGTTCCCTGACGAAATGCTTTTTACAATAGGATTTATGGGTGCTCCTTGGTTTGCTGATATAGCAAATTTTTTGTCAGTGGGTGAAATTCCAAAAGAGTTCACTCCTCAGCAAAAGAAAAAGTTAATTTGTGATGCTAAGTTCTACATTTGGGATGAGTCATTCTTGTGGAAACTATGCAATGATGGCATAGTGAGGAGATGTGTAACAAATGAGGAAGCAGGAGACATTTTACAACACTGTCATAGGAAGGTCAATGGTGGACATTATGGACCACAACGAACAGTTGTGAAGGTTCTTGAAACAGGGTTCTATTGGCCGACAATTTTTCAAAATGCTAGAGACTTTGTAATGTAGTGTGATGCTTGCCAAAGGAGTGCAAACATTTCAAAGAAGGATGAAATGCTCCAACCTGGAATTCTAGAGGTGGAAATTTTTTATGTTTGGGGCATTGATTTCATGGGACCATTTCCAGTGTCATATGGTAACATTTATATTCTTGCTTGTGTGGATTATGTTTCCAAGTGGGTGGAAGCTCAAGCATGCACAATCAATGAAGCAAGAGTTGTTTGCAAGTTCTTAAAGAAGATATTCTCTCGATTTGGAATGCCTCGAGTCATCATAAGTGATGGGGGAACACACTTTTGCAATAGGAATATGGAAGCTTTATTGGCTCGCTACGGTGTGAAGCATAGAGTAGCTACACCTTATCACCCGCAAACCAATGGCCAAGTTGAGGTGAGTAATAAGGAGTTGAAGAAGATTTTGGAGAGAACAGTAAGTAAGTCAAGGAAAGAATGGGCAAGGAAGCTTGATGATGCTTTATAGGCATATAGAACAGCTTACAAAACACCCTCTTGGGATGTCTCCCTTCAGGGTGGTTTATGGCAAAGCATGTCATCTTCCCATTGAGCTTGAACACAAGGCCTACTGGGCAGTGAAAGCCTTGAATTTTGAATTCAAGAAGGTAGCTGAGAGAAGAATGTTAATGAACTTGATGAAATAAGGGAAGCTGCTTATGAAAATTCAAGGATTTATAAAGAATGTACTAAGAGATGGCATGATGCAAGAGTAAGAATCAAGGAGTTTAAGGAAGGTGATCAAGTTTTGTTGTTCAACTCACGGCTCAGATTATTTCTCGAAAAGTTGAAAAACATATGGACAGGACCGTATACAGTAACTCATTCATATCCTCATGGAGCTTTGGAATTGAGCAACACAAAAGAAGACACATTCAAAGTGAATAGACAAAGGTTAAAGCTATACCATGGAAGCACATTTGAGGAATTCCATCAAGTTTCATACTTGAGGGAATTAACTAGATGTTCAATTTGATGGTCTAGCTCATGTACTATTAAAAGAGCGCTTCTTAGGGCTCAACCAAGATTTTTTTTTATTTGTATTTGTATTTGTATTTTTTTTGTTTTTATTATTGGTTATTTTTTTTTACATTTTTGCAAGTTTATTCTATTTTTGATGATTGTTTCTGGTGCATTTCAGGGAATGAAAGAAAGGTTGGAGCTCTAGAAGAGGTCTTGTGAATTAAATGTTTCGTGGATTTTTTTTGTTTCGAGTGGCTTGTAATTCAAATTTATGATGCATTGCTTGTCTATGTGTGTTGAATTTTTAATTCAGTGAACTTATAAAGTATGCATATACAGGTCACATGACCATGTACATTTTGCACATGGCCGTGCATCTTACGTCGCCACTTCTAAACCATCAGGTCACACGGTCGTGCACATTTTGCACATGGCCATGCGCCTTATGATGCTACAACTCAACACACGGCTGTGTGCATTTTGCACATGGCCATGTGACGAGAGAGACCTAACTTTTAGAAAAGACACAAAATTTATTTTAAGTGGAATTTTTCCACTTCCCAACACTCCACAATTCCCCAATTATGCAATAAATATGTGAGGCTTGTCCTACCAATATGATGCAAAAAAAAAAATTGTGCTAGCAGGTAGCACGGCCATACGCAACATGCACACGACTATGCGTGATATGACGTTAATCAGGTAGCACAGCCATGCGCATTTTGCACATGACCATGCGACCTGATGCACAGGACAAATTCGAATTCCTCAAAATTTTCTTGTTATGGAAGTTGCAATAAGGACATTGCACATTTTAAGTGTGGGGGAGGAATTAAATTTTTTTTATTTTGCAAGCTTGTTAGTTGTGACTCCAAAGCTAAAAGGTTGCAACTTCAAATTGATGAAATCTTTCACATCCTTCCTCAAAGCAAAAGATCTAAAGCTATAAATGAAGTTGCAAAGTGCATCATGGTCACACCATATATTCCCCCTCCAGTTTCTCCAGAATAAAGGGAGTATACTGTTCTTTAATTTTCTTTTATTTATTTAGTTTTCATGATTGTATACTTGTGTGTTTGTTTTACTTTAAGAATTTACATGCTTTATTTTTATTTTATTTTATGTTATTTTATTTTACCCTTATATGTGTTTATGCCTTGCCCTTACACTTGAATTTTAACAACATATACACCTTTAGAGCCTTATTCATTAATCTTAGTTTTCTTGAAGAAATGCCTTAATCTTCCCTTAATGGATTGTTTTAAATTTTTAAATTAGAAGAACAACTTGTGGTTAAGAATTTTTACATTTTAATGAACATTAATGCTTACTTTTCTATTGAGCAAGTGAATCTAGATGATTAATATTTGAGAAAAGTATTTATGAGTAGGAATTTGAGGCTGCTTTAGAGTGGTTACAAATGTTTAAAAAAAATCAATCAATTAAAAAGTGAGATAGAGCGTAAAACACACTCATTTGGAGCTTAAAATTGAAAAGAAAATCTTTTAAATGCTCCTTCTACTCCAATGCTCTTTAAGAGTAAAAGTATCCAAAGGACCCTTTTTGGAGGTTTCCACACTGAGTAACACAAGAAAGTTGGGGGATGTTGAGATTGGGAAGATATTGATTGATGAACTTCTTAGCCTCTTTATTGTTGGCACAATTCCTACTTGTTTATATTTTTCTTAAGTGTCAATCATTTGTTTTCATATTTTCACTAGAAAAGTATGCTCTGCACATGGTAACATTATATTCTTGACCTCAGTTGTTGTTTTACTTTTTGAGTTTATAAACTTTTTATTAAAGGAAGATTATGGTAGTTAGTCAAGTTAAAGCTAGTTATTCAGTATGATTCTTTAGGTAGATATGTGTTTTCAGGTTTTGCTTAAGGACAAGAAAATATTCAAGTGTGGGGGAATTTAATGAGTGTGAAAAATGCATTTTATTAACTAGCCTTTATCTTAGGAAAAATTCAATTTCAGTTAAGTTTATGTTTCTTTTATTCAGTTTTTATTTAGTTGAGTACTTAATGCATGTCTTGTGTGTTTATTTATTTTTACGTATTAGTTGGTTTATTTTTGGTTGATTTTTATGTATTTAGGGAAGTCAAAGAACAATAAAGGAAGGTTATATGGGAGCCGTGAGCACTTGAAGTGGGCTCAAAAAGCAATGGAGGTCAATATGCAATAATGCTGAAAAAGGGATGTGCACGGCCGTGCGCAAAATGCACATGGCCATGTGACCTGGTGATTGGAAAAATTCGGAGTCGAATTTAATTGCTGACTCATGAGGGACAAGATGGAGATTTCACATGGCTGTAACCCTAGGGCTTGTAATTAGGGTTTTATAAGAGGGTAGCCACCAGAAACAAGTATATAAAGAGATTATTATTCATCACTTAAAGGAGATACATTAGATTATATTTTCTTAGAGAATATTCGGAGAGCAGTTTGGAAAAACAAGGATTTTTCTTGCTTATGTTAGTTTGAAGATTTGAGAATAAGAATTAAAGAACATCAAGCTTCCTATTGAACAGGGGGTTTCTTCTATTCAATTATGTTTATTCATCCTTAATTTTAATTTAATGATTATGTTTATTTTTCTTTTATTCTTTTTCTTTATCTCTTACAATTGACATGAGTAGCTAAATTATTAGTTAGGGTTCTTATTGCAAATCAACCATGGGCTAATCGTAATTAAACCTAAGCCATTAATCTAGATCCTTTGGTTGTTATTGAACTTAATGTCTTCTTAGGATTGATCACCCTTTGATTGAATATACACAATAAAACTTGATCGAGAGATAGGTTGTATTGGATTTAAACAATAACCTGTTAGATGCTTTCTTAGTTGAGAAACACTTAAGCAACTAAAATTGATTAAAGGTTAATTCTTAAACTAGGTTAATCGAACACTTAGTAGGCGAGAGCTTTAAATCAAAGAACGTCAATGTACTTGGTTAATCATAGGGTTGTCTTATGAGGAAAGCCTATGATTCTTGAGAAATGCTCAAATTGGATTAAGGTTAGGTATGGCTTAGTAGTTAATTTATCTTAAATAAAGGTTGAATTGGTAATAAGAACCCTAGCTCTTTAAAGTGATTGTTATCTCATTGTGATTTTTGTGTTTTGTTTTAGTTTAATTTTTAGTTTAATTAAAAATACCCTTTTTCATTGTTTAAACAAATAAACACAACTACTATCACTGTAATTAATTTGCAATCTCTATGGGATTGATATTTAATTACTACTTGTACGAATCTGTATACTTGCAGAAGACCATCACCATTCCATCTTTGGTCCCAAATACCTTTGCTTAGGCCCATAGATTTGGTAGAGTGGGCTTTCACACTTGGGCTTTAAATAGACATTCATGGCAACATCGGTTGACCCACAAGTCTCATAATATATCAAGTCAAAGCTGACTCAGAGGGCTATAATGGGGCCTATAAACTTTATCTATACCAATCCATCTTTGGGCCCAAATATTTTTTTTGGGCCCGTTGATTTGGTAGAGTGTGATTTCACACTTGGGCTTCAAATGGACATTCATGGCAACATCGGTTGACCCACGGGGCCCATAAAATATCAAATCGGAGCTTACTCAAAGAGACTATAAACTTCATCTATAATAGTTCATCTTTACGCCTAAATGTTTTTGTTTAGGCCCATTGATTTGATAGAGCGTGCTTTCGTACAGGGGCTTCAAATGAACATTCCTGGTAGCATTGGTTGACCCATTAGGCTCATAATATATCAAATTGAAGCTGACTCAGAGGGCTATAATGGGGGCTATAAACTTTGTCTATAGTAGTATATCTTCGGGCCCAAATGTTTTTGTTTAGGCCCATGGATTGATAGAGTGGGCTTTCATACTTGGGCTTCAAATGGACGTTCGTGGCAACATCGATTTACCCATAGGGCATATAATATATCAAATCAAAGCTGACTTAGAGGGCAATAATGGGGGCTATAAACTTCATCTATTGCTATCCATTTTCGCGCCTAAATATTTTTGTTTGTTCCTAAGGATTTGAGAGAGTGGGTTTTCGCACTTTGGCTTCAAATGAATGTTTGTGGCAGCATCGGTTGACTCTCGAGGCCTATAATATATCAAATCGAAGCTAACTCAAAGCACTATAATGGGGGCTATAAACTTTATTGATAGCAGTCCATCTCTGGGCCTAATATTTCTGTGTAGGTCCATGGATTTGATAGAGTGGGCTTTCGCGCTTGGATTCAAATGGACGTTCATGGTAGCAACGGTTGACCCATGAGGCCCATAATATATTAAATCAAACCTAAATCAGAGGGCTATAATGGGGGCTATAAACTTTGTCTATAACGGTCCATCTTGTAGCCCAAATACCTTTACTTCGGCCAATGGATTTGATAGAATGGGCTTTCGCACTTAGGCTTAAAATGGACGTTCGTGGCTAGCATCAGTTGACCCACGGGGCCCATAATATATCAAATTGAAGCTGACTTAGAGGGCTATAATGGGGGCTATAAACTTCATCTATTGCGTTCCATCTTTGAGACCAAATATTTTTGTTTAGGTCCATGGATTGATACAGTGGGCTTTTGCACTTGGGCTTTAACTGGACGTTCGTGGCAACATCGGTTGGCCCACGAGGCCTATAATTTATCAAATCAAAGCTGACTCTGAGGGCTATAAACTTCATCTATTGTAGACTATCATAGGGCCTAAATATTTTTATTTAGGCCCATGGATTTTATAGAGTGGGCTTTCACACTTGGGCTTCAAATGAACGTTTGTGGTAGCATCGATTGACCCACGGGGCCCAAAATATATCAAATAGAAACTGACTCAGAGGGCAATAATGGGGGCTATAAACTTTTTCTATAGCAGTCCATCTTTGGGGCTAAATATTTTTTTCTAGGCCTAGGGATTTGATACAGTGGGCTTTCACACTTGGGCTTCAAATGGACGTTCGTTGCCACATCGAATTACCCATGAGGCCCATAAGATATCAAATCAAAGATGACTCAGAGGGCTATAATGGGGGCTATAAAATTTGTCTATAATAGTCCATCTTTAGGCATAAATATTTTTTTCTAGGCCCATTGATTTGATAGAGTGGGCTTTCGCACTAGGGCTTCAAATGGACATTCGTGGTAGCATCGGTTGACCCACGGGGCCTATAATATATCAAATCGAAGATAAATCATAGGGCTATAATAGGGGCTATAAAATTTGTCTATAGCAGTCCATCTTCAGGCCCAAATATTTTTATCTAGGCCCATGTATTTGATAGAGTGGGCTTTCACACTTGAGCTTCAAATGGACTTTCATGGCAACATCAGATGACCGACGGGGCCCATAACATATCAAATTGAAACTGACTCAGAGGGCTATAATGTGGGCTATAAACTTCATCTATAATAGTCCATCTTCAGGCACAAATTTTTTTTTTAGGCCCATTAATTTGATAGAGTGGGCTTTCATACTTGGGCTTCAAATGGATGTTCGTGGCACTAAATATTTTTGCCTCAGCCCTTAGATTTGATAGAGTGGGCTTTCACACTTAGGCTTGAAATGGACGTTCATGGCAGCATCAGTTGAGCCACAAGGCCTATAATATATCAAATCAAAGCTAACTCAAAGGGCTGTAATGGGGGGCTATAAACTTCATCTATGGCAGTTCGTCTTCAAGCCCAAATTTTTTTGTTTAGGCCTATTGATTTGATAGAGTGGGCTTTCACACTTGGCCTTCAAATGAACATTTGTGGCAGCATTGGTTGACCCACTGGGCCCATAATATATCAAATTAAAGCTGACGTAGAGGGCTAAAATGAGGGCTATAAACTTTGTCTATAGTAGTCCGTCTTCGGGCAAAATGTTTTTGTTTAGGCCCATTGATTTAATATAGTGGGCTTTCACACTTAGGCTTCAAATGAATGTTCGTGGTAGCATCGGTTGACCCACTAGGCCCATAATATATCAAATGGAAACTGACTTAGAGGGCTATAATAGGGGCTATAAACTTCATCTATAGCAGTCCGTCTTTGAACCCAAATGTTTTTATTTAGGCCTATTACTTTGATAGAATGGGCTTTCATACTTGGGCTTAAAATGGATGTTCGTAGCACTATCGATTGACCTATGGGGCCCATAAGATACCAAATCTAAGATGACTTAGAGGGATGTAATTGGGACTATAAAATTTGTCTATAGTAGTTCGTCTTCATGCCCAAATGTTTTTGTTTAGGCCCATGGATTTGATAGAGTGGGCTTTCACACTTGGGCTTCAAATGAACGTTCGTAGCAACATCAGTTGACCCACTAGGCCCATAATATATCAAATTTAAGATGACTTAGAGGGATGTAATGGGGGCTATAAACTTCATCTATAGTAGTCCATCCTCGTGCCCAAATGTTTTTGTTTAGGCCTATGGATTTGATAGAGTGGGCTTTCACACTTGGGCTTCAAATGGACGTTCGTGGCAGCATCAGTTTACCCATGGGGCCTATAATATATCAAATCAAAGTTGACTTAAAGGGCTACAATGGGGGCTATAAACTTTATCTATTGCAGTCCATCTTTAGGCCTAAGTATTTTTATTTAGGCCCAAGGATTTGATTACACTTTGGCTTTAAGTGAACGTTCACAGCAGCATCGGTTGACCCGCGGGGCCCATAATATATACCGAAGCTGACTCAAAGGGATGTAATTGGGGCTACAAACTTCATCTATAGCTGTTTGTTTTTAGGTTCAAATAATTTTATTTAGGCCCATTGATTTAATAGAGTGGGCTTTCGCACTTGGACTTTGAATGGATGTTCATGGCATCATCGATTGACCCACGGGGCCCATAATATATTAAATCAAAGTTGACTCAGAGGGCCTATAAACTTCATCTATAACAATTTTTATTCAAGCCCAAAGTTTTTTGTTTAGGCCAATGATTTGATATAGTGGGCTTTCGCATTTGGGCTTCAAATGAATGTTCGTGGCAACATCGGTTGACCCACTGGGCCCGTAATATATCAAATAGAAACTGACTCAAAGGGCAATAATGGGGGCTATAAACTTTTTCTATCGCAGTCCATCTTTGGGGCCAAATATTTTTGTCTAGGCCTAGGGATTTGATAGAGTGGGCTTTCACACTTGGGCTTCAAATGGACGTTTGTTGCCACATCGAATTACCCACGAGGCCCATAAGATATCAAATTGAAGATGACTCAGAGGGCTATAATGGGGGCTATAAACTTTGTCTACAATAGTCCATCTTTGGGCATAAATATTTTTTTCTAGGCCTATTAATTTGATAGAGTAGGCTTTCGCACTAGGGCTTCAAATGGACGTTCGTGGTAGCATCTGTTGACCCACGGGGCCTATAATATATCAAATCAAAGCTAAATCATAAGGCTATAACGGGGGCTATAAAGTTTGTCAATAGTAGTCCATCTTCGGGCCCAAATATTTTTGTTTAGGCCCATTGAATTGATAGACTGGGCTTTCGTACTTAGGCTTCAAATGGACATTCGTGGCAGCATCGTTTGACCCACGGGGCCCATAATATATCAAGTCAAAGATGACTCAGAGGGCTATAGTGGGGGCTATAAACTTTATCTATAGTGGGCCATCTTTGGGCCTAAATATTTTTTTTAGGCCCATTACTTTGATAGAGTGGGCTTTCGTACTTAGGCTTCGAATGGATGTTCGTGGCGCTAAATATTTTTGTCTCAGCCCATGGATTTGATAGAATGGGCTTTCACACTTGGGCTTGAAATGGACGTTCGTGGTAGCAATGGTGGACCCATGGCGCCCATAATATATTAAATCAAAGTTGACTTAGAGGGCTATAATGGGGACTATAAACTTTGTCTATAGTGGTCTATCTTATAGCCCAAATACCTTTGCTTAGGCCCAAGGATTTGATAGAATTGGCTGTCGCACATAGGCTTAAAATGGACGTTCATCGCAGCATCTATTGACCCACGGGGTCCATAATATATCAAATTGAAGCTGATTCATAAGGCTATAATGGGGGCTATAAACTTCATTTATTGCGTTCCATCTTAGACACCAAATATTTTTGTTTAGGCCCATGGATTTGATAGACTGGGCTTTTGCACTTGGGCTTTAAATGGACGTTTGTAGCAACATCGGTTGCCCCACAGGGCCTATAATATATTAAATTGAAGCTGACTCTGAGGGCTATAATGGAGGCTATAAAGTTCATCTATTGCAGTCTATCTTAGGGCCTAAATATTTTTGTTCAGGCCCATGGATTTTATAGAGTGAGCTTTCACACTTGGGCTTCAAATGAATGTTCGTGGTAGCATTAGTTGACCCACAGGGCCTAAAATATATCAAATAGAAATTGACTCAGAGGGCAATAATGGGAGCTATAAACTTTTTCTATAGCAGTCCATCTTTGGGCCCTAATATTTTTGTCTAAGGCCATGGATTTAATAAAGTGAGCTTTCACACATGGGCTTCAAATGGATGTTCGTTGCCACATCGAATTACCCAAGAGGCCCATAAGATATTAAATCAAAGATGACGTAGAGGGCTATAATGGGGTCTGTAAACTTTGTCTATAGTTGTCCATCTTCGGGCATAAATATTTTTTTCTAGGCCCATTGATTTGATAGAGTGGGCTTTCTTACTAGGGCTTCGAATGGACGTTCATGGGAGCGTTGGTTGACCCACAAGGCCTATAATATATCAAATCGAAGTTGACTTAGAGGGCTATAATGGGGGTTATAAACTTTTTCTATAGTAGTCCATCTTCAAACCCAAATATTTATGTTTAGGCCCATTGAATTGATAGAGTGGGCTTTCACACTTGGGCTCCAAATGGACATTCGTGCTAGCGTCGGTTGACCCACAGGGCCCATTATATATCAAATCAAAGTTGACTCAGAGGTCTATATTGGGGGCTATAAACTTTGTCTATAGCAGTCCATCTTCGGGCCTAAATATGTTTATCTAGGCCCATGTAGTTGATAAAGTGGGCTTTCACACTTGGGCTTCAAATGGACTTTCATGGCAGCATCAGATGACCAACGGGGCCCATAACATATCAAATTGAAATTGACTCAGAGGGCTATAATGTGGGCTATAAACTTCATTTATAGCAGTCCCTCTTCAGGCTCAAATGTTTTTGTTTAGGTCCATTAATTTGATAGAGTGGGCTTTCATACTTGGGCTTCGAATGGATGTTCGTGGCACTAAATATTTTTGTCTCAGCCCATGGATTTGATACAGTGGGCTTTCACACTTAGGCTTGAAATGGATGTTCATGGCAGCATCGGTTGACCCATGGGGCCTATAATATATCAAATTAAAGTTGACTCAAAGGGCTATAATGGAGACAATAAAATTCATCTATAGTAGTTCGTCTTCAAGCCCAAATATTTTTGTTTAGGCCTATTGATTTGATAGAGTGGGCTTTCGGAATTGGGCTTCAAATGAACGTTTGTGGTAGCATCGGTTGACCCACTGGGCACATAATATATCAAATTAAAGCTGACTCAGAGGGATAAAATGAGGGCTATAAACTTTGTCTATAGCAGTCCATCTTCGGGCCAAATGTTTTTGTTTAGGCCCATTGATTTGATATAGTGGGCTTTTGCACTTGGGCTTCAAATGAACGTTCGTGGCAGCATCGGTTCACCCACTAGGCCCATAATATATCAAATGGAAACTAACATAGAGGACTATAATGGGTGCTATAAACTTTATCTATAGCAGTCCGTCTTCGGGCCCAAATGTTTTTGTTTAGGCCCATTACTTTGATAGAGTGGGCTTTCGCACTTGGGCTTGAAATGGACGTCCGTGGCACTATCGATTGACCCATGGGGTCTATAATATATCAAATCGAAGATTACTTAGAGGGATGTAATTAGGGCTATAAACTTCATCTATACCGATCCATCTTTAGGTCCAAATAACTTTATTTAGGCTCATTGATTTAATAGAGTGGGCTTTCGCATTTGGGCTTTGAATGGATGCTCGTGGTAGTATCGGTTGACCCACAGGGCCATAATATATCAAATCGAAGCTGACTCAGAGGGCTATAATGGGGGCTATAAACTTCATCTATAGCAGTTCGTCTTCAAGCCCAAATGTTTTTGTTTAGGCCCATTGATTTGATAGAGTAGGCTTTCGCACTTAGGCTTCAAATGAACGTTTGTAGCAGCATCAGTTGACCTACTAGGCCCATAATATATCAAATTGAAGCTGACTCAGAGGGCTATAATGTGGGCTATAAACTTTGTCTATAGTAGTCTGTCTTCATGCCCAAATGTTTTTGTTTAGGCCTATAGATTTGATAGAGTGGGCTTTCACACTTGGGCTTCAAATGGATGTTCATGGTAGCAACGATTTACCCACGAGGCCTATAATATATGAAATCAAAGCTGACTCAGAGGGCTATGATGGGGGCTATGAAATTTATCTATTGCAGTCCATCTTCTGGCCTAAGTATTTTTATTGAGGCCCAAGGATTTGATTGAGTGGGCTTTTGCACTTTGGCTTCAAATGAATGTTCGCAGCAGCATCGGTTGACCCATAGGGACCATAATATATCAAATTGAAGCTGACTCAGAGGGATGTAATTGGGGCTATAAACTTCATCTATAGCAGTCTGTCTTTAGGTCTAAATAACTTTATTTAGGGCCATTGATTTAATAGAGTGGGCTTTCACACTTGGGCTTCAAATGGATGTTCATGGCAGTATCGATTGACCCACGGGACCCATAATGTATCAAATCAAAGCTGACTCAGAGGGCTATAATGGGGGCTATAAATTACATCTATAGAAATTCGTCTTCAAGCCCAAATGTTTTTGTTTAGGCCCATTGATTTGATAGAGTGGGATTTCATACTTGGGCTTTAAATGAACGTTCGTGGTAGCATCAGTTGACCCACTAGGCCCATAATATATCAAATTAAAGCTGACTCAGAGGGCTATAATGGGGGCTATAAATTTCATCTATAGTAGTCTGTCTTTATGCCCAAATGTTTTTGTTTAGGCCCATGGATTTGATAGAGTGGGCTTTCACACTTGGGCTTCAAATGGACATTCGTGACAGCATCGGTTTACCCACGGGGCCCATAATATATCAAATCAAAGCTGAATCAGAGGGCTATAATGGGGACTATAAACTTTTTCGATAGCAGTCAATCTTCAGGCCTAAATATTTTTATCTAGGCCCATGGTTTTGATAGAGTGGGCTTTCACATTTAGGCTTGAAATGGACATTCGTGGCAGCATCGGTTGACCCATGGGGCCCATAATATATCAAATAGAAGATGACTCAAAGGCTATAGTGAAGGCTATAAACTTTGTCAATATCAGTCCGTCTTTAGGCTTAAATACCTTTGTTTAGGCCCATTAATTTGATAGAGTGGGCTTTCGAACTTGGGCTTCAAATGGATGTTCATGGCAGCATTAGTTGACCTATGGGGCCCATAATATATTAAATCAAAGCTTACTCATAGTGCTACAATGGGGGCTATAAACTTTGTCTATACTAGTCCATCTTCGGGCCCTAATATTTTTATCTAGGCCCATTGATTTGATTGTGTGGGCTGTCACACTTGGGCTTCGAATGGATGTTCGTGGCAGAATCGTTTGACCCATGGGGCCCAATATATATCAAATCGAAGTTAAATCAGAGGGCTATAATAGGGGATATAAACTTTGTCTATAGCGATCAATCTTCAAGCCCAAATATTTTTGTTTAGGTCCATGGATTTAATAGAGTTAGCTTTCACACTTGGGATTCTAATGGACGTTCATGGCAGTAACAGTTGACACATGAGGCCCATAATATATTAAATCAAAGCTGACTGAGAGGGCTATAATTAGGGCTATAAACTTCATCTATAGTAGTCCATCTTCAGGCCCAAATGACTTTATTTAGGCCCATGGATTTGATAGAGTGGGCTTTCGCACTTAGGTTTCAAATGGACATTTGTGGTAGCATCAGTTGACATATGGGGCCCATAATATATCAAATCGAAGCTGACTCAGAGGGCTATAATGCAAGCTATAAAATTCATTTATTACGATACATCTTTGGGCCCAAATATTTTTATTTAGGCCCATTGATTTGATAGAGAGGGCTTTCACTCTTAGGCTTCAAATGGACATTCGTGGCAGCATCGGGTGACCCACGGGGCCCATAATATATCAAATCGTAACTGACTTAGAGGGCTATAATGGGGGCTATAAAATTTGTCTATTTTAGTCTATCTTTAGACCAAAATATTTTTGTTTTGGCCCATGGATTTGATAGAGTGGACTTTCGCACTTTCTCTTCGAATGAACATTTGTGGCAGCATCAGTTGACCGACGGGGCTAATAATATATCAAATCGAAGCTGACTCAGAGGGCTATAATGGGGGCTATAAAATTTGTCGATAGCATTCCATCATTATGCCTAAATATTTTTGTCTAGGCCCATGGATTTGATAGTGTGCGCTTTCGCACTTGGGCTTCAAATGGATGTTCGTGGCAGCATCAGTTGACCCACGAGGCCAATAATATATCAAATCAAAGATAACTCAGAGGGCTGTAATGGGGGCTATAAAATTCATCTATAGCAGTCCATCTTTAGGCCCAAATACCTTTGTTTAGGCCCATGGGTTTGATAGAGTAGGCTTTCGCACTTGGGCTTCAAATGGACGTTCATGGCAACATTGGTTGATCCACGAGGCCCATAATATATCAAATCGAAGCTGACTCAGGGGGCTATAATGGGGGGTATAAATTTTATCTATAGCAGCCAGTCTTTAGGGCCAAATATTTTTGTTTAGGGCCATGGATTTAATAGAGTAGGCTTTCACACTTGGGATTCAAATGGACGTTCGTGGCATTAATGGTTGACCCACGGGGGCCCATAATACATCAAATCGAAGCTGACTCAAAGGGCTATAACAGGGGCTATAAACTTCATCTATAGAGGTCCATCTTTGTGCCCAAATACCTTTGTTTAGGACCATGGATTTGATAGAGTGGGCTTTTGTACTTGGGCTTCAAATGGATGTTTGTGGCAGCATCAATTGACCCATAGGGCCCATAATATATCAAATCGAAGCTAACTCAGAGTGCTACAATGGGGGCTATAAACTTCATCTATTATGGTCCATCTTCAGGCCTAAATATTTTTGTTTAGGCCCATAATATATCAAATTGAAGTTAACTCAGAGGGCTATAATATGGGCTATAAACTTTGTTTATAGAAGTCCATCATTTGGCCCAAATATTTTTTTTAGGTCCATGGATTTAATGGAGTGGGCTTTCGCACTTGGGCTTCAAATGGACATTCATCGTAGCATCGGTTGACCCATGGGGCCCATAATATATCAAATAGAAGATGACTCAGAGGGCCATAATGTGGGCTATAAACTTCATCTATAGCATTTCATCTTCAGGCCCAAATACCTTGGTTTGGGCCCATTAATTTGATAGAATGGGCTTTCGCACTCGAGCTTCAAATGGACGTTCATGGCAGCATCGATTGTCCCATGGGGCCCATAATATATCATATCAAAGATGACTCAAAGGGCTATAATGGGGGCTATAAACTTTGTCTATAGCAGTCCATCTTCAAGCCCAAATATTTTTGTCTAGGCCTATTGATTTGAAAGAGTGGGCTTTCATACTTAGTCTTCGAATGGATGTTCATGGCAACATCAGTTGACCCACGGGGCCCATTCATGGCAACATCAGTTGACCCACGGGGCCCATAATATAACAAATTAAAGCTGAATCAGAGGGCTATAATAGGGGATATAAACTTTGTCTATAGCTATTAATCTTCAGGCCCAAATATTTTTGTTTAGGTCCATGGATTTGATAGAGTGGGCTTTCACACTTGGGATTCAAATGAACGTTCGTGGTCGCAATAGTTGACCCACGGGGCCCATAATATATCAAATCAAACCTGACTCAAAGGGTTATAATGGGGGCTATAAAATTCATCTATAGCAGTCCATCTTCGAGCCCAAATACCTTTACTTAGGCCTATGGATTTGATAGAGTGGGCTTGAGCACTTAGGCTTTAAATGGACATTTATGGCAGCATCAGTTGACCCATAAAGCCCATAATATATCAAATTGAAGCTAACTCATATAGCAATAATGGGTGCTAAAAACTTCATTTGTAGCCTTCTTTTGGCCTAAATCCCTTTATTTAGGCCTTTGGATTTGATAGAGTGAGATTATGCACTTTGGATTCAAAAGGACATCAATGGCAGCATCGGTTGACCCATGGGGCCCATAATATATCAAATCGAAGATGACCAAAGCACTATAAATTATGCTACACACTTTATCAATTACTATCCATATTCAAACCCAAATCCCTTTATTTAGGATCACAGATTTGATAGAGTGGGCTTGCACACTTGGGCTTCAAATGGATGTTCGAGGTAGCCTCGTTTGAACCACGGAGCCCATAATATATCAAATCAAAGCTGACTCAGAGAGAAATAATGGGTGCTATGGACTTCATATGTAGTAGTCAATCTTTAGGCCCAAATCCCTTTGTTTAGGCCCCTGGATTTGATAAAGTGGGCTTATGCACTAGGGATTCAAATGGACACTCGTGGTAGCATCGATTGACCCATGAATCCCATAATATATCAAAACAAAGTTGACCTAGAGAGTTATAATGAGTGCTATAAATGAAGTCTGCAGCAGTCCATCTTCGATCCTGAATCCTTTGTTTAACCCATGGATTTGATAGAGTGGTCTTGAGCACTTAGGCTTCAAATGGACATTTATGGCAGCATCGGTTGACCCACGAGGCCCATAATATATTAAGTCAAAGCTAACTAAGAGAGTAATAATATTTGCTACACACTTCATATGTAGTAGTCCATCTTCGAGCCTAAATCCCTTTGCTTAGGCCCATGGTTTTGATAGTGTAGGGTTGCACACTTGGGCTTCAAATCGACGTTCATGGTTGTATCGCCTAACCCATAGGGCCTATAATATATCAAGTCAAAGCAAACTCAGAGAGAAATAATGGGTGCAACACAGTTTGTTTGTAGCTATCCATCTTTGGGCCCAAATTCCTTTGTTTAGAACCATGGATTTGATAGAGTGGGCTTTCGCACTTAGGCTTTAAATAAATGTTCGTGGTAGCATCGGTTGACCCACGGGGCCCATTATATATTAAGTCAAAGCCAACTCAGAGAGCAATAATGGGTGCAACACACTTTGTTAGTAGCAGTCCATCGTCGGGCCCAAATCCCTTTGTTTAGGACCATGGATTTGATAGAGTGGGCTTGCACACTTGGGCTTCAAACGAACGTTCATGGTAGCATCGGTTGACCGACAAGGCCTATAATATATCAAATCGAAGCTGACTCAAAGAGCAATAATGTGTGCTATGCACTTTGTATGTAGCCATCCATCTTTGGGCCCAAATCCCTTTGTTTAGGCCCATGGATTTGATAGATTGGGCTTGCGCACTTAGGCTTCAAAAGACATTCATGGTAGCCTAGGTTAACCCACGGGCCCCACAATATATCAAATTGAAGCTGACTCAAAGAGAAATAATGGTACTACACACTTCATTTGTAGCAGTCCATCTTGGGGCCCAAATCCCTTTGTTTAGGGCCATGGATTTGATAGAGTGGGCTTGCGCACTAGGGCTTCAAATAGACATTCATAGCAACATCGATTGATCCACGAAGCTGATAATATATTACATTGAAGCTGACTCAAAGAGAAATAATGGGTTATACACACTTTGTCTATTGCAATCCATCCTTAAGCCAAAATCCCTTTGTTTAGACCCACAGATTTGATAGAGTGGACTTGCGCACCTGGGCTTCAAATGGATGGTGGTGGCAATATCGATTGACCCAATGGGCCAATAATGGGTGCTACACAGTTAGTTTGTACCAGTCCATCTTTGTGCCCAAATCACTTTGTTTATGCCCAAGATTTGATAGAGTGGGCTTGCGCACTTGGGCTTCAAATGGACGTTCATGGTAGCATCGGTTGAACCATGGGGTTTATAATATATCAAATCAAATATGACTCAGAGAGCAATAGTGCGTACAATGCACTTTGTACATAGTCATCCATCTTTAAGCCCAAATCTCTTTGTTTAGGCCCATGGATTTAACAGAGTGGGCATGCGCACTTGGGCTTCATATGGACATTTATGGTAGCATCGGTTGACTCATAAAGCCCACAATATATCAAATTGAAGCTAGCTCATATAGCAATAATGGGTAGTAAAAAATTCAGTTGTAGCAATCCTTCTTTGGGCTCAAATCCCTTTATTTAGGTCCATGGATTTGATAGAGGGGGATTACGCACTTTGGCTTCAAATGGACATCAATGGTAGCATCGGTTAACCCACGGAGCCCATAATATATCAAATCAAAGCTGACCAAAGAGCTATAAATTGTGCTACACACTTCATCAATTACAGTCCATATTCAAGCCCAAATCCCTTTATTTAGGCCCATGGATTTGATAGAGTGGGCTTGCACACTTAGGCTTCAAATGGATGTTCTTGGTGGCCTCGGTTGACATAAGGGGCCTATAATATACCAAATCAAAGCTGACTCAAAGAGAAATAATGAGTACTATAGACTTCATACGTAGAAGTCAATCCTTAGGCCCAAATCCCTTTGTTTAGGCCCATGGATTTGATAGAGTGGGCTTACGCACTAGGGATTCAAATGGATACCCGTGGCAGCATCAATTGACCCACGGATCCCATAATATATCAAAATGAAGTTGACCTAGAGAGCTATAATGAGTGTTATAAATGAAGCCTATAGCAGTCCATCTTCAATCCTAAATCCCTTTGTTTAAGCCCATGGATTTGATATAGTAGGCTTGCGCATTTGGACTTCAAATGGACATTTATGGCAGTATCAGTTAACCCACGGGACCCATGATATATCAAGTCAAAGCTGACTCAGAGAGCAATAATACTTGCTACACACATCATCTGTAGCAACCCATCTTCAAGCCTAAATCCTTTTGCTTAGGCCCATGGTTTTTATAGAGTGGGGTTGTGCACTTGGGCTTCAAATGGATGTTCGTGGCTGTATCAGCTGACCCACGGGGCCCATAATTTATCAAGTCAAAGCAGACTCAAAGAGCAATAATGGGTGCAACACAGTTTTTTTATAGCAGTCCATCTTTGTGCACAAATCCATTCATTTAGGACCATGGATTTGATAGAGTGGGCTTGCAGACTTAGGCTTTAAATGGATGTTGATGGCAGCATCGATTGACCCCCGGGGCCCATAATATATCAAGTCAAAGCTGACTTGGAGAGCAATAATGGGTGCAACACACTTTGTTAGTAGTAGTCCATCTTCGAGCCCAAATCACTTTCTTTAGGACCATGCATTTAATAGAGTGGGCTTGCATACTTAGGCTTCAAACGAACGTTCATGGTAGCATCAGTTGACCCATGGGGCCTATAATATATCAAATCAAAGCTGACTCAAAGAGCAATAATGTGTGCTATGTACTTTGTACGTCACCATCCATCTTTGGGCCCAAATCCCTTTATTTAGGCCCATGGATTTGAAAGAGTAGGCTTGTGCACTTGGGCTTCAAATGGACGTTCGTGATAGCCTAGGTTGACCCACAAGGCCTATAATATATCAAATTGAAGCTAACTCAAAGAGCAATAATGGGTACTACACACTACATTTATTACAGTCCATCTTCAAGCCCAAATTCCTTTGTTTAGGGCCATGGATTTGATAGAGTGGGCTTGCACATTAAGGCTTCAAATGGATCTTCATGGTACCATCGATTGATCCACGGGGTTGATAATATTTTACATCGAACCCGACTCAGAGAGAAATAATAATTCTACACACTTTTTCTGTTGCAGTCCATCTTTAAGCCCAAATCTCTTTGTTTAGGCCCATGGATTTAATAGAGTGGACTTACGCACCTGGGCTTCCAATGGACGGTGGCGGGTAGTATCGGTTGACCCAGGGGGCCAATAATATATCAAGTCAAAGCTGACTCAAAGAGCAATCATGGGTGCTATACACTTAGTTTGTACTAGTCCATCTTTATGTTTGGTTTTATGATACAAACGCAGTAGAAAAATTAAAAAATTTATCATATTCCCAAACCTAGATCCATGTAATTCGACTACTTCATTAAATCTAGGATTTCAAGAATCTCACCAAAATGCAGAAGAGGCAAGATTTTCTGGAAGGATGAGAGGAGGTTCACACCGGTGACACCTTACCTCGAGCTTTTTTTGCTTTGGTTGTTCGGATCAAGACGTCTCCAAAAGGATGCGTCCTCTATAGGTATCCACATGAACAGCCCTTCACAAAAACGAATTTGAGTGTATGCGCTAGCAACCTCCTTAATTGTCTCACAAATCAAGAACAAAAGAAAAACTCTGTCTTTGTTTTCTAAGAAGAAAGAAAATGAATTTGGAGGCAGGAAAAACTAGTGTGTGAAACCCCAGAGAATATAACATATTTATAGACTCTAAATTAGGGTTTCACCTACCAATGACCTTTTGGTAATTTCCATTTATTATATTCTAATTTTTTTTAAAAAACAAATCAGAAATAATATCTTATTTATTTATTTAAAATAACATTTATCTTAAATAAAGAAACAAATAAATAAAACACTTTAATTATTTATTTCCATAGAGTTTATTTTGGGCTTATTAAACCCATATTTGCTTTGGGCTTGTTCTAAGTGTGTGACCCTGTAGGTTCACATAACATTGGTAATGGGCCTAAATCTCTATTTAGGCCTACAAGTCATAAGTGGCCTCTAGCAAGACATTATGACTACCCAAGTCATGTGAAGTCAATAATCCGACATAACCTAATTACAATGATTTTTATTGTCCGTTTATCACATGATATCTTAATTGAATATAAGGCATAGAATTTCATCCTTATATAGTTCAATATTATGACTTGATTCTAAGTAGACTAAAAATGACAACTCTTTATCAATTCATTTTAACATGGTCATGCATTTTCCTTCAGTCTATCTCATCAAGGGGCCCTTAGATATCTTTCTCATATTAATGAGGGATAAATCCCTTCTAAATCACTCACATTCCTCACATAACTAATTTTATATCCAATAACATCCTATTTAATCATTCGATTAAAGACAATGTTAGAATGTGTCAAAACATAAAATAGCTATGTAGAAATCCATGATGATTTCAAGGTCAAAGGACCAAAATAAAATTACTGTGATGAGAAATACTTATGACAATAATCTATATAGTATTTTCATAGTGGGTCAATCCAGTACATGATCTCTCATCATGTACCTATGAGTTGACTTAATATCTCATATTCATTATTAGTAAAACGTAACCATCAGTCAACTTCATACTAGCCTTAATACTTTAATATTTATATATAATGAATAAATGGCTAGGGATAATTAGAATAGAACTCTTATTTTAATTTAAGGGTTTTACTATCAAGTCACATACTCGATGGCCTTAGTAAGAATTAACCATTCATATGATTATCATAAAACCAAAAAATAGAAAAGTCAATACATAATCACAAATGATTGACCTAGTGCATATTACCAACAATCTCCCACTTGCACTAGGGCCAATCAACATCTTATCGAATACCCATGGACCTAGTATGACTCTCATGTTTAGGCTGTGGAAGAGGCTTAGTCAATGGATCAGCAACATTATCATTTGTAGGTACTCTGCATATCTTGACGTCTCCTCTCTCAATGATTTCTCGAATGAGATCTGGGCTCCTTAGCTTAGGCTATAGCTCCATTATTGTCATAATACAAGTTCACTGGATCTGATATACTAGGAATAACACCTAGTCCAGTTATAAACTTTTTGATCCAAATAGCCTCCTTAGTTGCTTCTGAGGCAGCTATGTACTCAGCTTCTGTTGTAGAATTAGCAATAGTGTCTTGCTTGGAACTCCTCTAGCTTATTGCACCTCCATTCAAACAAAACACTTATCCTGACTGTGATCAAAAATCATCCTTGTCAGTTTGGAAGCTGGCATCTATGTAACCATTTACAACTAACTCATCTTCCTTACCACCATACAATAAAAATGCATCCTTAGTTCTTCTCAAGTACTTAAGGATATTTTTAACTGTTGTCCAGTGACTTTCACCTGGGTCTGACTGATATCTGCTCATTATGCTTAAGGCATATAAAACATTAGGTCGAGTACACAACATTGCATACATGATAGATCCAATAGTAGAAGCATATGGAATCTTACTCATGCGGTCTCGCTCATCTTATGTCATAGGACACTGAGTCTTGCTGAGACTAATGCCATGCGACATTGGCAAGAATCCTCTCTTGGAATCTTGCATATTAAACCTGTTCAATACCTTATCAATATAAGTGCTTTGACTTAGGCCAATAAGCCTTTTAGATCTATCTCTATAGATCTTGATGCCTAATATATAAGCAGCTTCACCTAAGTCTTTCATTGAGAAACAATTCCCTAACCATGATTTAACATTTAGTAAAATAGGGATATTATTTCCAATGAGCAGTATGTCATCCACATACAACACTAAAAACACAATAGCACTCCCACTAACTTTCTTGTATACACAAGGTTCATCTTCATTTTTAATGAAGCCAAATTCTTTGACTGCTTCATCAAAATGAAGATTCCAACTCCGAGATGCTTGTTTCAATCCATAAATGGATCTTTGAAGCTTGCATACCTTTCCAAAATTCTCAAGACTAATAAAACCCTCTGGCTGTGTCATGTACACATCCTCAAGTAAGTTTCCATTGAGAAATGTTGCTTTGACAACCATTTTCCATATTTCATAATCATAGTATGCAGCTATGGCAAGGAGAATTCGAATAGATTTTAGCATAGCCACTAGTGAAAAGGTTTCATCATAGTCTATACCATGTGTTTATTTGAAACCTTTTGTAACTAGTCTTGCCTTAAAGGTATGCACATTGCCATCCCTGTCAGTTTTCTTTTTGAAAACCCATTTGCACCCAATAGTTTTTAAACCATCATTTGGGTCAATCAAGGTCCATACTTGATATCATACATGGATTGCATTTTTGATCTCATGGCTTCAAGCCATTTCTTAGAGTCAGGACTATTTATGGCCTCCTAATAGGATGTGGGCTCATTTTGATCCACAATTAACACATCATTATCATCGGTTATGAGAAATCCATATCTCATGGGGATTTGACGTGTCCTACCAGACCTCCTTGGGCCTTCTGGTACTTATGCAGGCTCAATAACTTCTTGTTGATTCAGTTGCGATTCCATATTAGGTACAATGCTATTTTATGGGCCTTGAATTTCTTTAAGTTGCACTGTGCTCCCACTGGTTCCTTTGGAAATAAACTCTCTTTCCAAAAATATACCATTCCAAGACACAAACACTTTGTTCTCAGACACATTATAGAAGTAATATCCTTTAGTTTCTTTAGGATATCCCACAAAAAGGCATTTGTCAAATTTAGGTGCTAGTTTATCTGAAATTTGATGCTTAACAAAAGCATCACATCCCCAAATCTTTAGAAAAGACAAACTGGGAGTTTTTCCAGTCCATATCTCATATGGTGTCTTTTCAACTTCCTTCGATGGAACTCTATTCAAAATGAATGCAGTAGTTTCGAAAGCATATCCCCAAAAAGAGATTGGAAGATCATATTGACTCATCATAGATTGAACCATATCCAATAGAATCTGATTTCTATGTTTAGACACACCATTCGATTGTGGTGTACCTAGAGGAGTCAATTGTGAAACAATCCCACAATCTCTAAAATGATCTATAAATTCTTGGTTTAAATATTCACCACCTCGATCAGATCTTAGTGTTTTAATATTTTTACCAAGTTGATTTTGTACTTCATTCTTAAAAATTTTGAACTTTTCAAAAGATTCAGATTTATGTTTCATTAGATAGAGATAACCATATCTACTAAAATCATCTGTGAAAGTTATGAAGTATTGAAAACCTCCTCTAGTAGTTGAGCTTAATGGTCCACATACATCAGAATGTATTAGGCCCAATAAGTCATTAGCCCTCTCACTTTGTCCAGTAAAAGGTGTTTTAGTCATTTTTTAAGTAAACAAGATTCACATGTATCAAATGATTAATAATCAAATGAATTTAAAAGCCCATTTTGGTGTAGCTTTGAAATACGTTTCTCATTTATATGGCCTAAACGACAATGCCAAAGATAGGCTGAGTTTAAATCATTAGATTTAGACTTCTTTGTATCAACGTTATAGATTGGCATTTCATTAGTGTCTTCGGCATCTAAAATATAAAGTCCACTAGTGCATAGAGCATATCCATAGAAAATTTTATCCTGATAAATATTCTTAATAACAAATTCAAACCCTTTCTTGTCCAAACAAGAAATAGAAATAATATTCCTATGCATAATAGGTACATAATAACAATTTTCTAAAGATAAAACAAGTCCACTAGGCAAAGGTAACTCATAAGTTCCTACAGCTAAAGTAGCAACTCTTGCTCCATTGCCAACTCGTAGTAACACTTTACCTCTTGCTAATGATCTACTCCTTTTTAGACCCTGCACATTTGTACAAATGTGAGATCCTAATCCAGTATCTAATACCTAAGAATCATAATCAAAAGCAGATAAATTTAATTCTATAACATGAATACCTGAAGAGGTAGTCTCACCACCCTTTTTCTTCTTCAGATCATCCAAATAGAGCTTGCAATTTCTTTTCCAATGGCCTGGCTCATTACATAAAAAACAAATTCCTTCCTTTGCTTTGGGTTCAGCTTTGGATTTGGGCTTGGGCTTTGGCTTGGGCTTCTAAAAGCCTTTAAAGACCTTGCCCTTGCCCTTTCCAACCCTTTTCATCCCCTTTCCCTTATTGACCATGAGAACATCCTTGGTGTTACTCTTGATGTTCTTTTCAGCAATTTTCAGCAACCCATGCAACTCTAAAATAGTCTTCTCTATACTATGCATATTGAAATTCATAATAAAGCTATCATAAACTTCAGGCAAAGCTTAGAGAATAATATCCACAGCTAGTTCTTGTTTAATCTTGAGACCAAGCTTGTCCAAGTGATCAACATGACCCTTCATCTTGAGAACATGAGGACTGACAGAGCCACCAGTAGTCAGCTTGCAGGAAAGCAATGCCCTGATGGTATTGAACCTTTCAATTATGGCTTTCTCTTGGAACATTTCCTTGAGATGGCCTATCATAGTATAAGCCTCCATTTCCATTAATTTCTTTTGTAGCTCAGATTCCATACATCCAAGCATGACATAAGTGACATTAGTAGAATCATTGAGATGCTTGGTATAAGCATCCCTTTGTGCTCTAGGAGCATTGGCAGCTAGTTCCTCAGGGATGGGTTGATCAAGGATGTATTCCTTTCTCTCATGCCTAAGAAAAATTCTTAGGTTTCTATACCAGTCAAGAAAGCTAGTCCTATTGAGCTTATCCTTCTCAAGGATCGATCACAGTGACATGGTAGGTGTAGTGTTTAAAGTCATTATCTACAACAAATATATGCAAAGTCCATTCAGTATTTTATTAAATATGTATGAGGCATAATAAAAAAATCCCACTAAATTTACTCAAATTAATAACCCTCTAAGTTAATTTTACAAATTTTAGTGGGCCAAGATCCATATTTCACCATACTCTAAGTGAGCTTTGGCTCATCGCCTAAAATATGGTTATTTAGGTAGACAACTCTTATCAATTACATCTCATGTAACTCTTGGATGGTATGGGATTTGACATCACATGTCATGGCTAAAAATCCCATCTAATGCCCTAGGTCCAAAACCATTTTGATAGCCTAGTTAAGTCAAACCATATCAAATGTTTCGATGGCACCATTGTTATACACCCTGCTTTGGCAGGCTTATATATAATAATCTAAGGCTTGAACTTATGGAAGGCATTATAATGACTTAATATTAAATGAGGGTTCATCTTTATTTAATCTTATTTAGTTATTGTTATGTTGTATTGCATGGCATCACATACATAACAACAAAAATAAATGTGACATAGCATGGCCCAAATCTAAGTTGATCTTCATAAGCCAATATGAAGATCAAAGGTCAAACCTAGGTAATATTACAAATACAAATTGAGCCTCCAACTTGGATCTCCATCTTCTACCATGGATCTCCTTCTTTGGTTCCCACCTTGGATCTCTATCCTAGGCCTCCAACTTGAATTGCACCATGGGTCTTGATTTACAAAAATTGTTGTAATTTATTATACACTATTCTAACAAAATAAATACAACAAAACAAAAATAACTCACAGGCCGTATTTAAAATTACAATCCATAAAAATAAAATCCAATCATATTGGTCTAAGGGCCATGCTATGCACCATGCATAAAACAACAAACAAGTATAACATAAAAATTTATTTAGTTATTAAAACCAATTATTATGTTAAAAATAAAATAATGTGACAATTCTTTCGGGGTTAAGGGGCAACACCCCTAGTGGGGTTCCAAGGGGTAGCGCCCCTGGCGGGGTCCAGGGGCAGCGCCCCAGGTGGCGATCTAACGATAAACACTTTATCTTAGCTTTTCAGTGAATTACCTTTCAAATTTCTGAACATTAATGAATTTTTGTAATCAAATTACTATAAAATCAATTTGTTCAAAAATAGATAAAAACGCTCAATTAAAACAACCACCTTTAAAACCCTAATTTGCGTCAAGGAAGCAACTGACCAATTTTCATAATCATATTACTGAATCAACTATTGCCTAAAAACATCACTTTCTGTAAACATTTTACAGTCTGAAAAATCTGTTCAAAACATATCAAAATAATTAATTTTTTTTAAACAGACGCATCTATTAAGAAAACCCTAATTTCTATGATCAAAATTACAGCTTGAACGAACCTCTATAAAATAGATCCATTCTACATAATCTATTTAACATTTAAACAGATTGCCCTTAACACATAATCTGTATAATCACAAAAATTCTGTTTCAGATTTAATCAAAAATGATTTTCCTTATCAAAATAGAAAACGATTTTCCTAATTAAAACAGGAAACAAATATGATGTTTCAATTAATCATATTAATAAAAAAATAGAATACATAATAGATTTAAATCCTTAAGTGATTAGGTTTTCGAAAATAGAATTTCTGTTTCATTAAATCACATTAATAAAACATTATACTTAACTCATTTTTCATTAAAATATCATACAGAATTCGTTTTCATGAAACATCATTCTTAATTCATAAAATTAAAAACTACTTTTAGTTTAATCACATTAAACCATTACAAACATTAATCAAATTAATGTTTAATTCCGTTTTCAAATAGATTACTAAGAATTGTCACAAAACAAAAACCCCTTTTGATAATTTTGAAAACCCTTTTCAAAATGAATCATAAACCCTAACATATATCACATATACACATAATCAATTAATCGAATTACAAGTGGCTCTAATACCACTATTGGGTTTCGTGATACAAACGCAGCAGAAAAATTAAAAAATTTATCACATTCCTAAACCTGGATCCATGTAATTCGACTACTTCATTAAATCTAGGATTTCAAGAATCTCACCAAAACGTAGAAGAGGCAAGATTTTCTAGAAGGATGAGAGGAGGTTCACACCGGTGACACCTTACCTCGAGCCTTTTTTGCTTTGGTTGTTCGGATAAAGATGCCTCCACAAGGATGCGTCCTTTATAGGTATCCATATGAACAACCCTTCACAAAAATGAATTTGAGTGTGTGCGCTAGCAACCTCCTTGATTGTGAACAAAAGAAAAACTTTATCTTTGTTTTCTAAGAAGAAAGAAAATGAATTTGGAGGTAGGAAAAACTAATGTGTGAAACCCTAGAGAATATAACATATTTATAGACTCTAAATTAGGGTTTCACCTACCAATGACCTTTTGGTAATTTCCATTTATTATATTCTAATTAAAAAAAAACAAATCAGAAATAATATCTTATTTATTTATTTAAAATAACATTTATCTTAAATAAAGAAACAAATAAATAAAACACTTTAATTATTTATTTCCACAGAGTTTATTTTGGGCTTATTAAACCCATATTTGTTTTGGGTTTTTTCTAAGTGTGTGACCCTGTAGGTTCACATAACATTAGTAATGGGCCTAAATCTCTATTTAGGTATACAAGTCATAAGTGGCCTCTAGCAAGACACTATGACTACCCAAGTCATGTGAAGTCAATAATCCGACAATGAATTTTATCGTCCTTTTATCATATGATATCTTAATTGAATATAAAGCATAGAATGTCATCCTTATATAGTTCAATATTATGACTTGATTCAAAATAGACTAAAAATGACAACTCTTTATCAATTCATTTCAGTATGGCCATGCATTTTCCTTCAATCTATCTCATCAAGGGGCCCTTAGATATCTTTCTCATATTAATGAGGGATAAATCCCTTTTAAATCACTCACATTCCTCACATAACTAATTTCATATCCAACAACATCCTATTTAATCATCCGGTTAAAGACAATGTTAGAATGTGTCAGAACATAAAATAGCTATGTGGAAATCCATGATGATTTTGAGGTCAAAGGACCAAAATAAAATTACTGTGATGAGAAATACTTATGATAATAATCTATGTAGTATTTTCATAATGGGTCAATCCAGTACATGATCTCTCATCACGTACCTATGAGTTGACTTAATATCTCATATTCATTATTAGTAAAATGTAACCATCAGTCAACTTTATACTAGCCTTAATACTTTAATATTTATATATAATGAATAAATGGCTAGGGATAATTAGAATAGAACTCTTATTTTAATTTAAGGATTTTACTATCAAGTCACATACTTGATGGCCTTAGTAAGAATTAACCATTCATATAATTATCATAAAATCAAATGATAATGAAATACCTCTTTATTAATAAAAATAGAAAAGTCAATACATAATAACAAATGATTGACCTAGTGCATATCACCAACACTTTGTGCCCAAATCACTTTGTTTATGCCCATGGATTTGATAGAGTGGACTTGCGCACTTGGGCATCAAATAGACGTTTGTGGTAGCATCGGTTGACCCACGGGGTTTATAATATATCAAATCGAATATGACTCAGAGAGCAATAATGTGTGCAATGCACTTTGTACATAGTCATCCATCTTCGAGCCCAAATCTCTTTATTTAGGCCCATGGATTTGATAGAGTGGGCTTACGCACTTGGGCTTCAAATGGACGTCCATGGTAGTATCTGCTGACCCAGGGGGTCCATAATATATCAAATTGAAACTGACTCATAGAGCTATAATGGGTGCTACTTTGTCTGTAGCAATCCATCTTCGGGCATGAATCCTTTTGTTTAGGCCCATGAATTTGATAAAGTGGGCTTGCGCACTTGGGCTTCAAATGGACGTCCATGGCAGCATCTGTTGACCCATGAGGCCCATAATATATCAAATTGAAATTGACCCATAGAGCTATAATGGGTGCTACTTTTTCTATAGCAATCCATCTTTGGCAATGAATCCTTTTGTTTAGGCCCATGGATTTGATAGAGTGGGCTTGTGCACTTGGGCTTCAAATGGACGTTCGTGGTAGCATCTATTGACCAATAAGCCCATAATATATCAAATCAAAGTGAACTTATAGAGTAATAATGGATGATAAAAATTTTGTTTATAGCAGTCCTTTGGGCCCAAATCCTATTGTTTTACCCATGGATTTGATAGAGTGGGATTACACACTTGGGCTTCAAATGGACATCAGTGGCAACATCAATTGACCGATGGGGCCCATAATATATCAAATCAAAGCTGACCTAAAGAGCTATAAAGTTTTCTACACACTTCATCAATTGCAATCCATATTCAGGCCTAAATCCCTTTATTTAGGCCCATGGATTTGACAGAGTGGGCTTGCACACTTGGGCTTCAAATGGACATTTGTGGTAGCCTCAGTTGACCCACAGGGCCCATAATATATTAAATTGAAGCTGACTCAAAGAGCAATAATGGGTGCTACATACTTCATATGTAGCAATCGATCTTTGGGCCCAAATTCTTTATTTAGGCCCATGGATTTGATTGAGTGGGCTTATGCACTAGGGATTCAAATAGACGCCCGTGGCAGCATCGATTGACCCACGAATCCCATAATATATCAAATCGAAGTTGACCTAGAGAGCTATAATGGTTGCTATAAATGGAGTCTTTGGTAGTCCATCTTCAATCCTGAATCTTTTTGTTTAAGCTCATGGATTTGATAGAGTGGGCTTGCGCACTTTGGATTCAAGTCAACATTCGTGGCAACATTGGTTGACCCATGGGGCCCATAATATATCAAGTCGAAGATGACTCAGATAGCAGTAATGGGTACTATACACTTCATGTGTACTAGTCCATCTTCATGCCCAAATCTCTTTATGATGCCCAAATCTCTTTACGTAGCCCAATTAATTTGATAGAATGGACTTGCGCACTTCAGCTTCAAATGGACATTCGCGGGTAGCATCGGTTGATCCACGGGGCCGATAATATATCAAATTGAAGGTGACTCAAAGAGCAATAACAAGTTCTACACACTTTTTCTTTAGCAGTCCATCTTCTACCCTAAATCCCTTTGTTTAGGCCCATGGATTTGATAGAGTGGGCTTATGCGCTTGGGCTTCAAATGGACGTTCGTGGTAGCATCGGTTGAGCCATAGGACCCATAATATATCAAGTCGAAGCTAACTTTGAGAGAAATAATGGGTGCTACACATTTCATTTGTACTAGTCCATCTTTGGGCCCAAATCCCTTTGTCTATGCCCATGGATTTCATAAAGTGGGCATGCGCACTTAGGCTCAAATGAATGTTTATGGTAGCATCAGTTGACCCATGAAGCCCATAATATATCAAATCGAAGCTAACTTATATAGCAATAATGGGTACTAAAAACTTCATTTGTAGTAGAACTTCTTTAGGCCCAAATCCCTTTTTTTAGGCCTATGGATTTGATAGAGTGGGATTACACACTTGGGCTTCAAATGGACGTCAGTGGCAGCATCGATTGACCTTCGGGCCCATAACATATCAAATCAAAGCTAACCTAGAGAGCTATAAATTATGCTACACACTTCATCAATTATAGTCCATATTTAGGCCCAAATCCCTTTATTTATGCCCATGGATTTGATAGAGTGGGCTTGCACAATTGGGCTTTAAATGGATGTTCGTGGTAGCCTCGGTTGACCCATGGGGCCCATAATATATCAAATCGAAGCTGTCTTAGAGAGCAATAATGGGTGCTATAGACTTCATATATAGCAGTCAATCTTTGGGCCCAAAAATCTTTATTTAGGCCCATGGATTTAATAAAGTGGGCTTATGCACTAGGGATTCAAATAGACACCCATGGCAGCATCGATTGACCCACGGATCTTATAGTATATCATAACAAAGTTGACCCAGAGAACTATAATGAGTGCTATAAATAAAGTCTGTAGCAGTACATCTTCAGTCCTGAATCCCTTTATTTAAGCCCATGGATTTAATAAAGTAGGCTTGCGCACTTGGGCTTCAAATGGACATTTATGGCAGCATTGGTTGACCCATAGGGCCCATTATATATCAAGTCAAAGCTGACTCAGAGAGAAATAATAATTTTTGCACACTTCATCTTTAGGAGTCCATCTTTGAGCCCAAATCCCTTTGCTTAGGCCCATGTTTTTTATAGAGTGGGGTTGCGCACTTGGTCTTCAAATGGACATTCGTGGCTATATCAGCTGACCCATGGTACCCATAATATATCAAGTCAAACCCAACTCAGATAGCAATAATGGGTGTAATACACTTTGTTTGTAGCAGTCCTTCTTTGGGCCCAAATCCCTTCGTTTAGGACCATGGATTTGATGGAGTGGGCTTGCACACTCGGGCTTCAAATGGATGTTCATGGCAGCATCGGTTGACCCACGAGGCCTATAATATATCAAGTCAAAGCTGATTGAGAGAGAAATAATGGGTGCAACACACTTTGTTAGTAGCAGTCCATCTTCGGGCCCAAATCATTTATTTAGGACCATGGATTTGATAGAGTGGGCTTACGCACTTGGGCTTCGAACAGACGTTCATGGTAGCATCAATTGACCCATGGGGCCTATGATATATCAAATTAAAGCTGACTTAGAGAGCAATAATGTGTATTATGCACTTTGTACATAGCCATCCATCTTTGGGCCCAAATCCCTTTGTTTAGGCCCATGGATTTGATAGAGTGGGCTTGCGCACTTGGGCTTTAAATGGACATTCATGGTAGCATCTGTTGACCCATAAAGCCCATAATATATCAAATCGAAGCTAACTCATAAAGCAATAATAGATGCTAAAAACTTTCTCTGTAGTAGTCCTTCTTTGGGCCTAAATGCCTTTGTTTAGGCCCATGTATTTGATAGAGTGGGATTACGCACTTGGGCTTCAAATGGACGTCAGTGGTAGCATCAGTTGACCCACGGGACCCATAATATATCAAATCAAAGCTAACCTAGAGAGCTATAAAATGTGCTACACACTTCATCAATTGCAGTCCATATTCAGGCCCAAAGCCCTTTGTTTTGGCCCATGTATTTAATAAAGTGGGCTTGCACACTCGGGCTTCAAATGGATGTTCGTGGTAGCCTCGGTTCACCCATGGGGCCCATAATATATCAAATCAAAGCTGACTCAAAGAGCAATAATGGGTGCCACACATTTTATATGTAGCAGCCAATCTTTGGGCCCAAATCCCTTTGTTTAGGCCCATAGATTTGATAGAGTGGGCTTACACACTAGGGATTTAAATGGACGCTCTGGCAGCATCGATTGACCCATGAATCCCATAATATATTAAAATGAAGTTGACCCAAAGAGCTATAATGGGTGCTATAAACAAATTCTATAGCTATCCATCTTTGGTCCTGAATCCCTTTATTTAAGCCCATGGATTTGATAGAGTGGGATTGCACACTTAAGTTGCAAATGGACATTTGTGGCAACATCAGTATACCCACGAGGCCCATAATATATTAAGTTAAAGCTGACTCAGAAAGTAATAATAGTTGTTGCACACTTCATCTGTAGTAGTCCATCTTCGAGCCTAAATCCCTTTGCTTAGGCCCATGGTTTTCATAGAGTGGGCTTGTGCACTTGGGCTTTAAAGGGATGTTTGTGGCAGCATCAGTTAACCTATAGGGGCCCATAATATATCAAGTCAAAGCTGACTCAGAGAGCAATAATGGGTGCAACACACTTTGTTGGTAGTAGTCCATCTTCGAGCCCAAATCCCTTCATTTAGGACCATGGATTTGATAGAGTGGGCTTGCACACTTAGGCTTCAAATGGACATCCATGCTAGTATCGGTTGACCCACAAAGCTCATAATATATCAAATCAAAGTTGACTCAGAGAGCAATAATAGGTGCTACACACTTTGTTTGTAGCAGTCCATCTTCGGGCCCAAATTCATTTATTTAGGACTATGGATTTGGTAGAGTGGGCTTACGCACTTGGGCTTCAAGTGGACATCTATGGCAACATCGATTGACCTACCGAGCCCATAATATATCAAATCAAAGCTGACCCATAAAACTATAATGGTTACTATAAACAAAATATGTGGCAGTCCATCTTTGTTCTTGAATCCCTTTCTTTAAGCCCATGGAATTGATAGAGTGGGCTTACGCACTTGGGATTCAAATGGGCATTCGTGGCAGCATCAGTTTACCCACAGGGCCCATAATATATCGAACATAAGCTAACTCCTAGAGCAATAATTAGTGCCACACACTTTATCTATAGAAATCCTTCTTCTTGCCCAAATCCATTTGTTTAGACCTATGGATTTGATAGAGTGGGCTTACATACTTGGGCTTCAAATTGACATTCGAGGCAGCATCGGTTGACCCATGGGGCCCATAATATATCAAGTCAAAGATGACTCAGATAGCAATAATGGGTGCTACATGCTTCATTTGTACCAATCCATCTTCATGCCCAAATATCTTTGTTTAGGTCCATTAATTTGATAGAGTATGCTTGCACACTTGGGCTTCAAATAGACATTCATGGTAGCATCGGTTGATCCACGGGGTCAATAATATATCAAATTGAAGCTGACTCAGAAAGCAATAATGGGTTCTACAAACTTTGTCTTTAGTAGTCCATCTTCTACCCTAAATCCCTTTATTTAGGCCCATGAATTTGATAGAGTGGGCTTGCACACTTGGGCTTCAAATGGACATTTGAACCACGGGGCCCATAATATATCAAATCAAAGCTGACCTAGAGAGCTATGAAGTGTGCTACACAGTTTATCAATTGCAATCCATATTCAGGCCTAAATCTCTTTGTTTAGGCCTATGAATTTGACAGAGTGGGCTTGCACACTTGGGCTTCAAATAGACGTTCTTGGTAGCCTCGATTGACCTATGGAGCCCATGCTATATCAAATCAAAGCTGACTCAAAGTGCACTAATAAGTGCTACATACTTCATTTGTAGCAGTCAATCTTTAGGCCTAAATCCCTTTATTTAGGCCCATGGATTTGATAGAGTGGGCTTACACACTAAGGCTTCAAATGGACACCCATGGTAGCATTGGTTGACCCATGAATACCATAATTTATCAAATTGAAGTTGAATTAAGGAGCTATAATGGATGCTACAAATGAGAAGTCCGTAGAAGTCCATCTTCAGTCCTGAATCCCTTTGTTTAAGCCCATGGATTTGATAGACTAGGCTTGCACATCCTTACTTCTAAAGGATGTTCATGGCAGCATCGGTTGACCCACGGGGCCCATAATAGATAAAATTAAAGCTGACTTAGAGAGCTATAAAGTGTGCTACACAATTCATATTTGGGCCCAAATCCCTTTATTTAGGTCCATGGATTTAATCTAATGGGCTTACGCACTAGGGCTTCAAATGGATGCCCGTAGCAGCATTGGTTGACCCATAGATCCCATAATATATCAAATCAAAGTTGACCTAGAGAGCAATAATGGTTGCTACAAATGAATTCTGTAGCATTCCATCTTCGGGCCCAAATCTCATTGTTTAGGCCCATGAATTTGATATAGTAGGCTTATGCACTTGGGACTCAAATGGACGTCCATGGCAGCATCTGTTGACCCATGGGGCCCATAATATATCAAATCAAAACTGACTCATAAAGCTATAATGGGTGCTACTTTGTCTGTAGCAATCCATCTTCGGGCATGAATCCTTTTGTTTAGGCCCATGGATTTGATAGAGTGGGCTTGCGCACTTGGGCTTCAAATGGACGTTTGTGGTAGCATCTGTTAACCCACAAGGCCCATAATATATCGATTGAAGCTGACTTAGAGTGCAATAATGAGTGCTACACACTTAAATTGTTGCAGCCCATCTTCAGGCCAAAATCCATTTATTTAGGCCAATGGATTTGATAGAGTGGGCTTGCACACTTGGGCTTCAAATGGACATTCATGGTAGCCTCGATTGACCCACGGGGCCTAATATATCATATCAAGGCTGACTCGGAGAGCAATATTAGTGCTACACACTTCTTCTATAGTAGTCCATCTTTAGGCCTAAATCCCTTTATTTAGGCCCATGGATTTGATAGAGTGGGCTTACACACTTGGGCTTCAAATGGACATTCGTGGCAGCATCAGTTGACCCACGAAGCACATAATATATCAAATCATAGTTGACCCAGAGATCTATAATAGGGGCTCTAAACAAAATCTATGGCAGTCCATCTTCGATCCTGAATCACTTTGTTTAAGCCCATGGATTTGATAGAGTGAGCTTGCGCACTTGGGCTTCAAATGGGCATTCATGCCAGAATCGATTGATCCATAAGGCTCATAATATATCAAATCAAAGTTGACTTAGAGAGCAATAAGGGTGCTACACACTTTTCTTATTGTATTCTATCTTTGGGCCCAAATTCGTTTGTTTAGGCCTATGGATTTGATGGAGTGGGCTTATGCACTTGGGCTTTAAATGGACGTCCGTGGCAGCATTGGTTGACACACCGAGCCCATAATATATCAAATTGAAGCTCATCTATAGAGCTATAATATATCAAATCAAAGTTGACTCATAGAGTAATGATTGGTGCTACACACTTTGTCTGTAGCAGTCCATCTTTGAGCCCAAATCCCTTTGCTTAGGCCCATGGTTTTGATAGAGTGGGCTTGTGTACATAGGCTTTAAATGTATGTTCATGGCAGTATCAGTTGACCCACTGCGCCCATAATATGTCAAGTCAAAGCTGACTCGGAGATCAATAATGGGTGCTATACACTTGTTTTGTACTAATCCATCTTCAGGCCCAAATCCCTTTGTTTATGCCCATGGATTTGATAGAGTGGGCCTATGCACTTGGGCTTCAAATGGACATTTGTGATAGTATTGGTTGATCCATAGGGCCAATAATATATCAAATTGAAGTTGACTCAGAGAGCAATAATGGGTGTAACACATATTGTCTGTAGCAGTTCATCTTTGGGCCCAAATAACTTTGTTTAGGCCCATGGATTTGATAGAGTGGAATTGCACACTTGGACATCAAATGGACATTCGTGGTAGCCTTGGTTGACCTATGGGCCCCATAATATATCAAATCAAAGCTAACTCAGAGAGCAATAATGGGTGCTACACACTTCATTTGTAGTAGTTCATCTTCGGGCCTAAATCCCTTTATTTAGGCCCATGGTTTTGATAGAGTGTGCTTGCACACTTGGGCTTCAAATGGACGTTTGTGGTAGCCTCGATTGACCCATGAGGCCCATAATATATCAAATTGAAGCTGACTCATAGGGCAATAATGGGTGTTACACACTTCATATGTAGCAGCCGATCTTTAGGCCCAAATCCCTTTGTTTACGCCCATGGATTTAATAGAGTGGGCTTGCGCACTTTGGCTTCAAATGGACATTCATGGTAGTATCAGCTGATCCACTGGGCCGATAATATATCAAATCAAAGCTGATTCATAAAGCAATAATGAATTCTACACACTTTATCTGTAGCAATCCATCTTCAAGCCCAAATCCCTTTGTTTAGGCCCATGGATTTGATAGAGTGGGCTTGCGCACTTGGGCTTTAAATGGACGTTCATGGCAGCATCAATTGAGACAAGGGGCACATAATATATCAAGTCAAAGCTAATTTAGAGGGCAATAAAGGGTACTACACACTTTGTTTGTACCAGTTCATCTTCGGGCCCAAATCCCTTTGTTTATGCCCATGGATTTGATACAGTGGGCTTGCACACTTAGGCTTTAAATGGACGTTTATGGTAGCACCAGTTGACCCATAGGGTTCATAATATATTAAATCAAATCTAACTTAGAGAGCAATAATGTGTGCAACATAATTTGTACATAGCCATCCATATTTGGGCCTAAATCCCTTTGTTTAGGCCCATGTATTTGATGGAGTGGGCTTACACACTTGGGCTTGAAATGGATGTCCATAGTAGCTTCTGTTGACCCATGGGGCCTATAATATATCAAATTGAAACTGACTCAGAGAACTATAATGGATGCTACTTTGTCTGTAGCAGTCTATCTTTGAGCATGAATCCCTTTGTTTAAGCCCATGGACTTGATAGACTATGCTTGCACACTTGTTCTTTAAATGGATGTTCGTGGCAACATCGATTGACCCATGGGGCCCATAATATATCAAATTGGAGTTGAATCAGAGATGTGTGCTATACCATTCATCAATTGTAGTCCATCTTTGGGCCTAAATCCCTTTGTTTAGGCCCATGGATTTGATAGAGTGGGCTTATGCACTTAGGCTTCAAATGGATGTCCATGGCAGCATCGGTTGACCCATGAAGCCTATAATATATCAAATTAAAGTTGACCTAGAGATCTATAATGGGTGCTATAAATGAAATATGTGGCATTCCATCTTCAATCTTAAATCCCTTTATTTAAGCCCATGGATTTGATAGAGTGGGCTTACGCACTTGGGCTTCAAATGGACATTCATGGTAGCATCGATTGACGTACGAGGCTCATAATATGTCAAATCGAAGCTAACTAGAAGAGCAATAATGGGTGCTACACACTTCATTTTTAGTAGTCCATCTTCGGGCCTAAATTTCTTTATTTAGGCCCATGGATTTGATAAAGTCGGCTTACACATTTGGGCTTCAAATGGACGTCTATGGCAACATCGGTTGACCCACAGAGCCCATAATATATCAAATCAAAGCTGACCCATAGAGAAATAATGAGTGCAACACACTTTGTATGTAGCAGTCAATCTTTGGGCTCAAATCCCTTTATTTAGGCCCATGGATTTGATAGAGTGGGTTTGCACACTTGGGCTTCAAATGGACATTTATGGTAGCCTTGGTTGACCAACGGGGCCCGTAATATATTAGATCAAAGCTGACTCAAACAGCAATAATGTGTGGTACACACATCATATGTAGCCGTCAATCTTTGGGCCTAAATCCCTTTATTAAGCTTATGGATTTGATAGAGTAGGCTTACTCACTTGGGCTTCAAATGGATGCCCATGACAGCATCAATTGACCCACAGATCCCATAATATATCAAATCAAAGTTGACCCAGAGAGCTATAATGGGTGCTACAAATAAATTCTGTAGTAGTCTATCTTAAGTCCTGAATCCTATTATTTAATCCCATGGAGTTTATAGAGTGGGCTTGCGCACTTCGGCTTCAATTGACATTTGTGGTAGCATCAGTTGACCCATAGGGCCCATAATATATCAAATCGTAGCTGACTCAAAGAGTAATAATTAGTGTTGCACACTTCATCTATAATAGTCCATCTTTGAGCCCAAATCCCTTTACTTAAGCCCATGGTTTTGATAGAGTGGGCTTGCACATATGGGCTTCAAATGGACATTAGTGGTAGTATCGGTAGACCCACGGGGCCAATAATATATCAAGTTGAAGCTGTCTCGAGAGCAATAATGGGTGCAGCAAAATTTATTTGTAGCAATCCATCTCAGGCCTAAATCCCTTTATTTAGGCCCATGGATTTGATAGAGTGGGCTTGTGCACTTGGGCTTTAAATGGATGTTTGTGGTAGCATCGGTTGACCCACGAGGTTCATAATATATCAAATTGAATATGACTCAAAAAGCAATAATGTGTGCAACGTACTTTGTATGTAGCCATCCATCTTTAGGCCCAAATCCCTTTGTTTAGTCCCATGGATTTGATAGAGTGGGCTTACTCACTTGGGCTCAAATGGACGTCCGTGGCAGCATCTGTTGACCCACGGGGCCCATAATATATCAAATCAAAACTAACTTAGAGAGCTATAATATGTGTTACTTTGTCTATAGTAGTCCATCTTCAAGCATGAATCCCTTTGTTTAAGCCCAAGGATTTGATAGCCTGGGCTTGCACACATGTGCATCAAATGGATGCTCATGGCAGCATTGATTGACCCATAGAGCCCATAATATATCAAATCAAAGCTGACCCAGAGATCTATAATAGGTGCTATAAACCAAATCTATGGAATTCCATCATCGGTCCTGAATCCCTTTATTTAAGTCCATCGATTTGATAGAGTGGGCTTGCACACTTGGGCTTTAAATGGACATTTGTGGTAGCATCGGTTAACGCATGAGGCTCATAATATATCAAATAGAAGCTAAATCAGAGAGCAATAATGGGTGCTACACACTTCATTTGTAGCAGTCCATCTTTGGGCCCAAATCCCTTGATTTGATAGAGTGGGCTTAAGCACTTGGGCTTTAAATGGACGTCCATGGTAGCATCGGTTGACCCACAGAGCCCATAATATATGAAATCAAAGTTGACCCATAGAGCAATAATGTGTGCAACACACTTCATATGTAGCAGTCAATCTTTGGGCTCATATCCCTTTGTTTAGGCCCATGGATTTGATAAAGTAGGCTTGCACACTTAGGCTTCAAATTGACGTTCGTGGTAGCCTCAGTTGACCCATGGGGCCCGTAATATATCAGATTGAAGCTGACTCAGAGAGCAATAATGGGTGCTACACACTTTGTATATAGCAGTCGATCTTTGGGCCCAAATTCCATTATTTAGGCCTAGAGATTTGATAGAGTGGGCTTACGCACTAGGGCTTCAAATAGATGCCCATGGCAGCATCAGTTCACCCACAGATCCCATAATATATCAAATTAAAGTTGACCCAGAGAACTATAATAGGTGCTACACACAAAGTCTGTAGCAGTCCAACTTCGATCCTAAATCCCATTATTTAAGCCTATGGATTTGATAGAGTGGGTTTGTGCACTTGGGCTTCAAATGGACACTTGTGGCAGCACCGATTAACCCGTAGGGCCTACAATATATCAAATCAAAGCTGACTCAAGGAATAATAATTGGTGCTACACACTTCATCTGTAGTAGTCCATCTTCAAGCCCCAATCCCTTTGCTTAGGCCAATGGTTTTGATAGAGTGGGCTTGCATACTTGGGACTCAAATGTACATTCGTGGCAGCATCGGTTGACCCATAAGGCCCATAATATATCAAGTCAAAGCTGACTCAGAGAGCAATAATGGGTGCAATACACTTTGTTTGTACCAGTCCATCTTCAGGCCCAAATCCCTTTATTTATGGCCATGGATTTAACAGAGTGGGCTTGCGCACTTGGGCTTCAAATGGACATTTATGGTAGCATCGGTTGACCCACGGGGTTCATAATATATCAAATCAAATCTGACTCAGACATTAATAGTGTGTGCAATGCACTTTGTACGTAACCATTCATCTTCGAGCCCAAATCCCTTTGTTTAGGCCCATGCATTTGATAAAGTGGGCTTACGTACTTAGGCTTTAAATGGACATCCATGGTAGCATCTGTTGACCCACGGGGCCTAAAATATATCAAAACAAATCTGACTCAAAGAGCTATAATGGGTTCTACTTTGTCGGTAGCATTCCATCTTTAGTCCTGATTCCCTTTGTTTAAGCCCATGGATTTGATAGATTGGGCTTCCACACTAGGGCTTTAATTAGACATTTTTGGCATCATTAGTTGACGTAGAGAGCAATAATGGATGTTATACACTTCATATGTAGCAGTCAATCATTAGGCCCAAATCCCTTTATTTAGGCCTATGGATTTGATAGAGTGGGCTTACGCACAAGGGCTTCAAATGGACTCCCGTGGCAACATCGGTTGACCCATGAATCCCATAATATATCAAATCAAAGTTGACCTAGAGAGCTATAATGGGTGATACAAACTAAGTCTATAGTAATCCATCTTCAGTCTTGAATCCCATTATTTAATCCTATAGTTTGATAGAGAGGGCTTGCACACTTAGGCTTCAAATGGACATTTCTAGCAGCATCGGTTGACCCACAGGGCCCATAATATATCAAATTGAAGATGACTCAGAGAGAAATAATTGGTGCTACACACTTCATCTATAGCATTCCATCTTCGAGCCCAAATCCATTTGATTAGGCCCATGGTTTTGATAGAGTAGGCTTGTGCACTTGGGCTTCAATTGGACGTTCATGGTAGCATTGTTTGACCCACGGGGCCCATTATATATCAACTTAAAGCTGACTCAAAGCGCAATAATGGGCGTATCACACTTTATTTGTAGCATTCTATCTTTGGGCTCAAATCCCTTTTTTTAGGCCCATGGATTTGAAAGAGTTTGTGCACTTGGGCTTTAAATGGACATTCATCATAGCATTGGTTGATCCACAGGGCTAATAATATATCAAATTGAACCTGACTCAGAGAGCAATAACAACTTCTACACACTTTTTCTATAGCAATCCATCTTCAAGCCTAAATCCCTTTGTTCAGGCCCATGGATTTAATAAAGTGGGCTTGCACACTTGGGCTTCAAATGGACATTCATAGCAACATCGGTTGACACATGGGGCCTATAATATATCAAGTCAAAGCTGACACAAATAGAAATAATGGGTGCTATACACTTCATTTGTACTAGTCAATCTTTGGGCCTAAATCCATTTGCTTATGCCCATGCATTTGATAGAGTGGGCTTGTGCACTTAGACTTCAAATGGACGTTCATGGTAGCATCGGTTGACCCATAAGGTTCATAATATATCAAATCGAATTTGACTCGGAATGTAATAATGTGTGCAATGCACTTTGTACATAGTCGACCATCTTCGAGCCCAAATCTCTTTCTTTATGCCCATGGATTTAATAGAGTGGGCTTTTGTAATTGGGCTTCAAATGGACGTCCGTAGCAGCATCTGTTGACCTATGGGGTCAATAATATATCAAATCATACAAATTCATATAGCTAAAATGGGTACTACTTTGTCTATAGCAATCCATTTTCGGACATGAATCCTTTTGTTTAGGCCTATGGATTTGATAGAGTGGGCTTGTGCACTTGGGCTTCAAATGGGTGCTCGTGGTAGCATCTGTTGACCCACATGGCCCATAGTATATCAAATCAAAGCTGACTCAGAAAGAAAAAATGGGTGCTGCACATTGCATTTGTAGCAGTCCATCTTCAGGCCCAAATCCCTTTGTTTAGGCTCATGGATTTAATAGAGTGGGCTTGTGCACTTGGGCTTTAAATGGACATTCGTGGTAGCCTCAGTTGACCCACGGGGCCCATAATATATCAAATCAAAGCTGACTCAGAGAGCAATATTAGTGCTACACACTTCTTCTGTAGTAGTCCATCTTTGGGCCTAAATCCCTTTATTTAGGCCTATGGATTTGATAGAGTGGGCTTATGCACTTGGGCTTCAAATAGACATCCATGGCAGCATCGGTTGACCCACTGAGCCTATAATTTATCAAATTGAAGCTGACCCATTAAGCTATAATGGTTGTTATAAACAAAAAATGTGGCAATCCATCTTTGATCCTGAATCCTTTTATTTAAGCCCATGGATTTAATAGAGTGGGCTTACACACTTGGGCTTCAAATGGACATTTGTGGCAGCATCAGTTTACCCATGGGGCCCATAATATATCAAATTGAAGCTGACTCAGAAAGCAATAATTGATGTCTCACACTTTGTCTGTAGTAGTCCATCTTCTTGCCCAAATCCCTTTGTTTAGGCCCATGGATTTTATAAAGTGGGATTGCGCACTTAGGCTTAAAATCGACGTTCGTGGTAGCATCGGTTGACCCATAGGGCCCATAATATATCAAGTCAAAGATGAATCAGATAGCAATAATGGGTGCTACACACTTCATTTGTACCAATCCATCTTCATGCCCAAATCCCTTTGTGTAGGCCATTAATTTAATAGAGTGGGCATGCGCACTTAGGCTTCAAATGGACATTCATGGTGGCACCGGTTAATACATAGGGCCAATAATATATCAAATTGAGGCTGACTCAGAGAACAATAATTGATTCTATACACTTTTTCTTCAATAGTCCATCTTCTACCCCAAATCCCTTTGTTTAGGCCTATGGATTTGATAGAGTGGGCTTGCACACTTAGGCTTCAAATGGACATTTATGGTGGCATTAGTTGAGCCAAGGGGCCCATAATATATCAAGTCAAAGTTAACTTAGAGAGAAATAATGGGTGCTACACATTTCATTTGTACTAGTCTATCTTCAGGCTCAAATCTCTTAGTTTATGCCCATGGATTAAATAGAGTGGGCTTGCGCACTTGGGCTTCGAATAGACATTTGTGGTAGCATTGGTTGACCTATGAAGCCCATAATATATCAAATCGAAGCTAACTCATAGAGAAATAATGGGTGCTAAAAAAATTTTTTGTAGCAGTCCTTCTTTGGGCCCAAATCCCTTTGGTTAGGCCCATGGATTTGATAGAGTGGGATTACACACTTGGGCTTCAAATGGGCATCAGTGGCAGTGTCGGTTGACCCATGAGGTCCATAAGTTATCAAATCAAAGCTGACCTAAAGAGCTATAAAGTGTGCTACACACTTCATATCTTACAGTCCATATTCAGGCCCAAATCCATTTATTTAGGCCCATGGATTTGACAAAGTGGGCTTGCAGACTTAGGCTTCAAATTGACGTTCATGGTAGCCTTGGTTGACCCACAGGTCTTATAATATATCAAATCGAAGATGGCTCAGAGAGTAATAATGGGTGCTACACACTTCATATGTAGTTATCGATCTTTAGGTCCAAATCCCTTTGTTTAGGCCCATGGATTTGATAGAGTGGGCTTACTCACTAGGGATTTAAATGGACGCCCGTGGCAACATCGATTGACCTACGAATCCCATAATATATCAAATCGAAGTTGACCCATAGAGTAATAATGGGTGGTACAAATGAAGTCTATAGCAGTCCATCTTTGGTCCTGAATCCCTTTGTTGAAGCCCATGGATTTGATAGAGTGGGCTTGCACACTTGGGCTTCAAATCAATGTTCATGGTAGCATTGGTTAACCCACTGGGCCCATAATATATCAAGTCAAAAATGACTCATGTAGCATTAATGGGTGCGACACACTTAATGTGTACCAGTCCATCTTCATGCCCAAATCCCTTTATATAGGCCAATTAATTTGATAGAGTGGGCTTGCACACTTGGGCTTCAAATGGACATTCGTGGTAGCATTGGTTGATCCACGAGGCTGATAATACATCAAATTAAAGCTCACTCTGAAAGAAATAATGGGTTTTATGCACTTTGTCTTTAGTAGTCCATCTTTTACCGTAAATCCCTTTATTTAAGCCCATGGATTTGATAGAGTGGGCTTGCGCACTTGGGCTTCAAATGGACATTCATGATAACATCAGTTGAGCTATGGGGCCTATAATATATCAAGTCGAAGTTGACTTAAAGAGGAATAATGGTGCTACAAATTTTTTTTATACCAGTCCATCTTCGGGCCCAAATCTCTTTGTTTATGCCCATGGATTTTATAAAGTGGGCTTGTTCACTTGGACTTCAAATGGATGTTTGTGGTAGCATCAGTTGACCTATGAAGCCCATAATATTTCAAATCGAAGCTAACTCATATAGAAATAATGGTGCTAAAAACTTCATTTGTAGTAGTCTTTCTTTGGGCCTAAATCCTTTTGGTTATGCCCATGGATTTGATAGAGTGGGATTATGCACTTAGGCTTCAAATGGACGTCAGTGGCAGCATCGGTTGACCCACGGGGCCTATAATATATCAAATCGAAGCTGACCCAAAGAGCTATTAAGTGTACTACACACTTCATCAATTGCAATCCATATTTAGGCCCAAATCCCTTTGTTTAGGCCCATGAATTTGATAGAGTGGGCTTGCACACTTAGGCTTCAAATGGATGTTTGTGGTAGCCTCGGTTGACCCACGGGCCCATAATATATGAAATCAAAGCTGACTCAGAAAGCAATAATGGGTACTACACACTTCATATGTAACAGTTGATCTTTGGGCCCAAATCCCTTTGTTTAGGCCTATGGATTTGATAGAATGGACTAATGCACTAGGGATTCAAATGGATGCCTATGGTAGCATCGATTGACCCATAGATCCCATAATATATCAAAACAAATTTGACCCAACAAGCTGCAATGGGTGCTATAAATGAAGTCTATAGCAGTCTATCTTTGGGCCCAAATCCCTTTGTTTAAGCCCATGGATTTAATAGAGTGGGCTTGCGCACTTGGGCTTTAATTGGACATTTATGGTGGCATTGGTCTACCCACGATGCCCATAATATCTCAAGCTGCACACTTTATATGCAGCAGTCCATCTTCGAGCCCAAATCCCTTTACTTAGGCCCATGGTTTTGATAGAGTGGGCTTGCATACTTAGGCTTGAAATGGATGTTCGTGGCAGTATCGGTTGACCCATGGGGCCCATAATATATTAAGTCAAAGCTGACTTAGAGAGAAATAATGGGTGCAACACACTTTGTTGGTAGCAATCCATCTTCGGGCCCAAATTCCTTCGTTTAGGACCATGGATTTGATAAAGTGGGCTTGCGCACTTAGGCTTCAAATGGACATTTATGGTAGCATCGGTTGACCCATGAGGCCCATAATATATCAAGTCAAAGCTAACTCAGAGAGAAATAATGGGTGCGACACACTTTGTTGGTTGTAGTCCATCTTCAAGCCTAAATCCCTTTCATTAAGACCATGGATTTGATAGAGTGGGCTTGTGCACTTGTGCTTCAAATGGGCAGTCGTGGAAGCATCAGTTGACCCATGGGGCCTATAATATATCAAATCGAAGCTGACTCAAAGTACAATAATGTGTGCTATGCACTTTGTATGTAGCCATCTAACTTTAGTCCCAAATCCCTTTGTTTATGCCCATGGATTTAATAGAGTGGGCTTGCACACTTAGGCTTCAAATGGACGTTCGTGGTAGCCTAGGTAGATCCACTGGGCCCATAATATATCAAATTAAAGCTGACTCAGAGAGAAATAATAGGTACTACACACTTCATTTGTAGCAGTCCATCTTCGGGCCCAAATCCCTTTATTTAGGGCCATGGATTTAATAGAGTGGGCTTGCACATTAGGGCTTCAAGTGGACATTCATGGTAGCATCAGTTGATCCATAGGCTAATAATATATTAATCAAAGCTGACTCAAAGAGCAATAATGAGTTCTACATATTTTTTTTATAGCAATCCACCTTCAAGCCTAAATCCCTTTGTTTAAGCCCATGGATTTAATAGAGTGGGCTTGCGCACCTGGGCTTCAAATGGACGGTCATGGCAGTATTAGTTGATCCACGGGGCCCATAATATATCAAGTTAAAGCTGACTCAGAGAGCAATAATGGGTGCTACGCACTTAGTTTGTACTAGTCCATCTTTGGGCCCAAATCCCTTTGTTTATGCCTATGGATTTAATAGAGTGGGCTTGCGCACTAAGGCTTCAAATGGACGTTCGTGGTAGCATCGGTTGACCCACAGGGTTTATTGGAGCGGGTAGAATTGTATAACCCTAGTCTCTAAGGACTTAGTATAGAGCAAGTCGGGTGTCGAACACTTGAGATTTGGGAAGAATTATGTATTAACCGAGAAAATACCCAGATGGATAGGCAAAACTAAATCAAATAGAATTGGTGATTTAATTATTCGTAATTACTATAATACTAAACAAAATAAAAATGCAATATATATATAAGAGAAGCATAAATCAGAATGTAAACAACAACTTATAAGAATTTATCACAAAATATATTGATTGGAAATTAGTGCATATAATCTTTTAAAGAAACTCTCGTTGGCAAATTAAAGTAAAGTTCCTAAAAGTAACTCTCATTATCAATTAGAAGTATTTCCCCTTAGAGTCTACAAGCTCTCTTGGTGTATTATAGAGATAAGAGAAAATCATAAATGACATTATACTAATAAATCCTTAAAAGAAACTCTCATTATTGATCAAGGATATTCCTGTCTAGATTCTACAAGCTCTCTCGGTGTTTTGCAGAGATAGACAAGGAAATCACAAGTAATCTACTAATTATTTCCCTTAAGATGAATTCCTTGTCTCCAAGTAAATCTAACTCTTAAGTAATCTCAATTATATTTCCACCAAATTACTCCAACTCTCATTGTAAGTAAATTGATTAAAATAAGTTACATATGGTGATCAATCATAAATAACTTAATCAAGCACTAATTGAAATTAAATCATAAAAAAAGATAAGATAGAAAATGTAGTTCTTATTTAATCCATCATTGCTTCTCAAACAAGACTTAGCCAATAGACATAATTAGAAAACAATAAGAAAAGAAGAAAAGGAATTGATAAAACCCTTTTAATAATCTTCTAACACTTGCTGATGTAGAGCAATCTTCTCTTCTTGCTTCCTTCTTGCTTTCTTCTAATTGATCTTTAAAAATACTATATCTAAGACTAAGATTGTTCTAATGAAATTTTGTATTTTCTTATAATAATGATGTTCTCTTTTTTTTCAGATATGAATATCTTTGAATGAATATATATATCCCTCTTATAGGTTGCCACTAATCTATATATAGACCCTAGAGGTGGTTAAAAAGGAGTTACAAATTGAAAAGGTGCCCTTTTACATAAAAGGTCACAACTCTATATAGTAACTTCTAGGGCATTTTTATCCTTTCAGATGACCTTATCTGGAAAACATCCCTTTATGAAAGTTCTAGATCTCTGAGATATCTTTCCAAAACAACTTGAATCACCTCATTTAAACATTTTTAAAAGAAGTTATGACTAAAATAAAAAAATTTCTTAGAGCTTAAAAGTTGCATCTCTTTGATGAGGCACAAGTGGAACAAGTCAGCATGAAGGGTCAAGTCGGCACGGATGGCTTCTGTAATGAGTCATCCCTAGTGTAACAAGTTAGCACAACTCCAATTCAACTTCCTTTGTCTTTTCAAGCTTCATACTTCATTCTAATAAATCCAAGGTCCTTCTAATGCATGAATTGAACCTAAAAGCATACAAACTACCATAAAAAGCATTTGAAAACTAAACATAACAATTTCATAACTAAATAAGCATAAAAACTTACTAAAATGAAATAAAAAAACACCTATAATACCTAAATAACTATACAAGTTTTCATTATATCATTCATAATATATCAAATTGAATTTGACTTAGAAAGCAATAATGTGTGCAATGCACTTTGTACATAGTCATCCATCTTTGGGCCCAAATCTCTTTGTTTAGGCCTATGGATTTGGTAGAGTGGGCTTACGCACTTGGGCTTTAAATGGACATCTGTGGTAGCATATGTTGACCCATGAGGCCTATAATATATCAAATCAAAACTGACTCATAGAGCTATAATGGATGCTACTTTGTCTGTAGCAATCCATCTTCGGGCATGAATCCTTTTATTTAGGCCCATGGATTTGATAGAGTGGGCTTGTGCACTTGGGCTTCAAATGAATGTTCATGGTAGCATTTTTTGACCTATAGAGCCCATAATATATTAAATCAAAGCTAACTCAAAGAGCAATAATGGGTGCTACACACTTCATTTGTAGCAGTCCATCTTTGGTCCCAAATCCTTTTATTTAGGCCAATGCATTTGGTAGAGTGGGCTTGCACACTTGGGCTTCAAATGGACATTCGTGGTAGCCTCAATTGACCCACAGGGCCCATAATATATCAAATCAAAGCTGACTCAGAGAGCAATATTGGAGCTTCACACTTCTTCTATAGCAGTCCATCTTTGGGCCTAAATCCTTTTGTTTAGGCCTATGCATTTGATAGAGTGGGCTTACAAACTTGGGCTTCAAATGGAGTTCCATGGTAGCATCGGTTGACCCACGGAGCACGTAATATATCAAATCAAACCTAACCCAGAGATCTATAATGGGTGCTATAAACAAAATTTATGGCAGTCCATCTTCGATCCTGAATCACTTTGTTTAAGTCCATGGATTTGATAGAGTGGGCTTGCGCACTTGGGCTTCAAATGGACATTCATGCCATCATCGGTTGACCCACAAGGCTTATAATATATCAAATCAAAGTTGACTCAGAGAGCAATAATGGGTGTTACACACTTTGCTTGTAGCAGTCCATCTTCAAGCCTAAATTCATTTGTTTAGGCATATGGATTTAATAGAGTGGGCTAACCCACTTGGACTTCAAATGGACATTCGTGCCAGCATCAGTTGACCTATCGAGGCTATAATATATCAAATCAAAGCTGATCCATAGAGCTATAATGGTTGCTATAAAAAAATCTATGGTAGTCTATATTCAGTCCTGAATCCTTTTCTTTAAGCCCATGGAATTGATAGAGTAGGCTTATGCACTTGGGATTCAAATGGACATTCGTGGCAGCATCAGTTTACCCACGGGGACCCTAATATGTAGAATGGAAGTTGACTTAGAGATCAATAATTAGTGCCACAAACTTCATCTTTAGCATTCCATCTTCTTGCCCAAATCATTTTGTTTAGGCCTATGGATTTGATAAAGTGGGCTTGCGCACTTGGGCTTCAAATCGACAATCATGGCAGCATCAGTTGACCCATGGGGCCTATAACATATTAAGTCAAAGATGACTCAGATAGAAGTAATGGGTGCTACACACTTCATTTGTACCAATCCATCTTCATGCCTAAATCCCTTTATTTAGGCCGATTAGTTTGATAAAGTGGGCATGCGCACTTGGGCTTTAAATGGACATTCGTGATAGCATCGGTTGATCCACGGGGCCGATAATATAACAAATTAAAGCTGACTCAGAGAGAAATAACAAGTTCTACACACTTTGTCTTTAGCAATCCATCTTCTTCCCTAAATCCCATTGTTTAGGCCTATGGATTTAATAGAGTGGGCTTACGCACTTGGGCTTCAAATGGATGTTCATGGTAGCATCGGTTGAGCCACAAGGACTATAATATATCAAGTCAAAGTTAACTTAGAGAGCAATAATAAGTGCTACACATTTCATTTGTACCAGTCAATCTTCTAGCCCAAATCCCTTTGTTTATGCCCATGGATTTGATAGAGTGGGCTTGCGCACTTAGGCTTCAAATGGACATTTATGGTAGCATCAGTTGATCCATGAAGCCCATAATACATCAAATCAAAGCTAACTCATAGAGCAATAATGGGTGCTATAAACTTCATTTGTAGCAGCCCTTCTTTGGGTCCAAATCCCTTTTTTTAGGTCCCTAGATTTTATAGAGTGGGAATACGCACTTAGGCTTCAAATGGACATCAATGGCAGCATCGGTTGACCCATGGGGCCCATAATATATCAAATCAAAGCTGACCTAGAGCGCTATAATGTGTGCTACACACTTTATCAATTTTAGTCCATATTCAGGCCCAAATCCCTTTATTTAGGCCCATGGATTTGATAGAGAGGGGTTGCACACTTGGGCTTCAAATGGACATTCTTAGTAGCCTTCGTTGACCCACGGGGCCTATAATATATCAAATCAAAAATAACTCAGAAAGCAATAATGGGTGCTACACACTTCATTTGTAGCTATCGATCTTTGGGCTTAATCCCTTTATTTAGGCCCATGGATTTGATAGAGTGGGTTTACGCACTAGGGCTTCAAATGGACGCCTGTGGTAGCATCGATTGACCCACGGATACCATAATATTTTAGATTGAAGTTAAATTAGAGAGCTATAAGGGGTCCTACAAATAAAGTTTGTAGAAGTCCATCGTCAGTCCTGAATCCCTTTGTTTAAGCCCATGGATTTAATAGAGTGGGCTTGCACCCTTGGGCTTCAAATGGACATTTGTGGCAGCATTGGTTGACCCACGGGGCCCAAAGTATATCAAATCAAAGCTGACTCAGAGAGCAATAATTGGTGCTATGCACTTCATCTGTAGCAGTCCATCTTCGAGCCAAAATCCCATTACTTAGGCCCATGGTTTTGATAGAGTGGGCTTGTGCACTTGGGGTTCAAATGGACATTTATGGCAGCATCGGTTGACCCATGGGGCCTATCATATATCAACTCAAAGTTGACTCATATAGCAATAATGTATGCAATGTGCTTTGTACATAGTCATCCATCTTTGGGCCCAAATCCCTTTGTTTAGGCCCATGGATTTGATGGAGTGGGCTTACACACTTGGGCTTTAAATAGACATCCGTGATAGAATCTGTTAACCCACGAGGCCCATATTATATCAAATCAAAACTGACTCAAAGAGCTATAATGGGTGCTACTTTGTCTGAAGCAGTCCATCTTCGAGCATGAATCCCTTTGTTTAAGCCTATGGATTTGATAGACCAGGCTTCTAAAGGACATTCGAGGCAGCATCAGTTGACCCACGGGCCCCATAATATATCAAATTAAAGTTGACTCATAGAGAAATAATTGTTGCTACACACACACCATCTGTAGCAATCCAGCTTTGAGCCCAAAACCTTTTGCTTAGGCCTATGCTTTTGATAGAGTGGGCTTGCATACATGGGCTTCAAATGGATGTTCATGGCAGCATAGGTTGACCCACAGGGTCCATAATGTATCAAATCAAAGCTAACTCAAAGAGAAATAGTGGGTGCTACACACCTTGTATGTATCGGATTTGATAGAGTGGGCCTGCGCATTAGGGCTTCAAATGGACTCCTGTGGTAGCATTAGTTGACCCCAGATCCCATAATATATGAAATCAAAGTAAACCCAGAGTGCTATAATGGGTGCTACAAACAAAGTTTGTAGCAGTCCATCTTCAGTCCTGAATCCCATTGTTTAAGCCCATGGATTTGATAGAGTGGGCTTCCGCACTTGGGCTTTAAATGGACATTTATGGCAGTGCCGATTGAACCACAAAACCCAAAATATATCAAATCGAAGCTGACTCAAAGAATAATAATTGGTGATGCACACTTCGTCTATAGCAGTCCATCTTGGAGTCCAAATCCCTTTGCTTAGGCCCATGGTTTTGATAGAGTGGGCTTTCATACTTGGGCTTTAAATGTACATTCGTGGCAGCATCAGTTGACCCATAAGGCCTATATTATATTAAGTCAAAGCTGGCTTAGAGAGCAATAATGGGTGCTACACACTTCATTTGTAGCAGTTCATCTTCGGGCCCAAATCCCTTTATTTAGGCCTATGGATTTGATAGAATGGGCTTGCACACTTGGGCTTCATATGGACGTTCATGGTAGCCTCTGTTGACCCACAGGGCCCATAATATATCAAGTAGAAGCTAACTCATAGAGCAATAATGGGTGCTACACACTTCATATGTAGCCATCGATCTTTGGGCCCAAATCCCTTTGTTTAAGCCCATGGATTTGATAAAGTGTGCTTACGCACTAGGGCTTTAAATGGACGCCCATGGCAGCATTAGTTGACTCACGGATCCCATAATATATCAAATTAAAGTTGACCCAGAGAGCAGTAATGGATACTACACATAAAATTTGTAGCAGTCCATCTTTGGTCTTGAATCCTATTGTTTAAGCCCATGGATTTGATAGAGTGGGCTTGCACACTTGGTCTTAAAATGGACATTTATGGTCACATCGGTAGACCCACGGGGCCCATAATATATCAAATCAAAGCTGACTCAGAGAGCAATAATTGGTGCTGCACACTTTGTATGTAGTAGTCCATCTTTGAGTCCAAATTCCTTCACTTAGGTCCATGGTTTTGATAGAGTGGGCTTACGCACTTGGGCTTCAAATGGACGTTCGTGGCAGCATCAGTTGACCCACTGAGCCTATAATATATCAAGTCGAAGCTAACTCTGAGAACAATAATGGGTGCTACACACTTTGTTTGTACCAATCCATCTTCGGGCCCAAATCCCTTTGTTTACGCCCATGGATTTGATAAAGTGGGCTTGCACACTTGGGCTTCAAATGGACATTCGTGGTAGTATTGATTGATCCATGGGGCCCATAATATATCATATCAAAGCTGACTCATAGAGCAATAATGTGTGCTACACAATTTTTATGTAGCCGTCCATCTTCGGGCCCAAATCCCCTTGTTTATGCCCATGGATTTGATAGTATGGGCTTATGCACTTGGGCTTCAAATGGACGTCCGTGGCAGCATCTATTGACCCACGAGGCCCATAATATATCAAATAAAAGTTGATTCAAAGAGCTAAAATGGGTGCTATAGACTTACAAAGTCTATAGCAGTCCATCTTCGTGCTTGAACCCCTTTTTTTAAGCCCACAGATTCGATAGAGTGGGCTTGCGCACTTGGCCTTCAAATGAATGTTTGTAGTAGCCTCGGTTGACCCACGAGGCCCTTAATATATAAAATCAAAGCTAACTCAAATAGTAATAATGGGTGCTGCACACTTCTTCTGTAGTAGTCCATCTTTGGGTCCAAATCCCTTTGTTGAGGCCAATTGATTTAATAAAGCAGGCTTATGCTCTTGAGCATTAAATGGACGGCTATGGTAGCATCGGTTGACCCATAGGGCCCATAATATATCAAATCAAAGCAAACTCAGAGAGCAAAAATGGGTGCTACACATTTCATTTATAGCAATCAATCTTCTTTCCCAAATCCCTTTGTTTAGGGCCATGGATTTGATAGAGTGGGCTTGCACACTTGGGCTTCAAATGGACATTTGTGCCAGTATTGGTTGACCCACGAGGCCCATAATATATCAAATCAAAACTAAATCAAAGAGCAACAATAGGTACTACACACTTCATTTGTTGTAGTCCATCTTCAGGGACAAATCCCTTTGTTTAGGTTCATGGATTTGATAGAGTGGGCTTGTGCACTTGGGCTTCAAATGGACATTCGTGGTAACATCAGTTAACCCATGAAGCCCATAATAAATCAAATCAAAGCTAACTCAGTGAGCAATAATAGGTGCTACACACTTCATTCGTAGCTATCCATATTTGGGCCCAAATCCCTTTATTTAGGCCCCATGGATTTGATATAGTGGGCAAACGCACTTGGGCTTCAAATGGACATCCATGGCTGCATCGGTTGACCCACAGGGCCCATAATATATCAAATCAAAGCTTACTCAAAGAGCTATAAAGATTACTACACACTTCATATGTTGCAGTCCATACTCAGGCTCAAATCCCTTTGTTTAAGCCCATAGATTTGATAGAGTATGCTTGCATACTTGGGCTTCAAATCAACGTTCGTGGAAGCATCGGTTAACCCATGGGGCCCATAATATATGAAATCAAAGCTTACTCAAAGAGCAATAATGGGTGCTACACATTTCATTTGTAGTAGTCAGTCCTCGGGTCCAAATCCCTTTATTTAGCCCATGGATTTGATAGAGTGGGCTTGCACACTTGGGCTTCACGCCCGCGGCATCATCAGTTGACCTATGAAGCCCATAATATATCAAATAAAAGCTAACTCAGTAAGAAATAATGGGTGCTACACACTTCATTTGTAGCAGTCCATCTTTGGGCCTAAATCCCTTTTTTCAGACCCATAGATTTGATAGAGCGGGCTTACGCACTTGGGCTTTAAAAGGACATCTGTGGCAGCGTCGGTTGACCAATAGGGCCCATAATATATCAAGTCGAAGCTTACTAAGAGAGCAATAATGGGTTCTACACACTTCATTTGTAGATGTCCATCTTTGGGCCCAAATCCCATTGTTTAGGCCCATGGATTTGATAGAGTGGGCTTACACACTTGGGCTTCAAATGGACATCCGTGATAGAATCTGTTAACCCACGGGGCCCATAATATATCAAATCAAAACTGACTCAAAGAGGAATAATTGGTCCTACACACTTCATCTGTAGTAGTCCATCTTCGAGCCCAAATCCCTTTGCTTAGGCCCATGGTTTCGATAGAGTGGGCTTGCATACTTGGGCTTCAAATGGACATTCGTGGCAGTAACAATTGAACTACGGGGCCCATAATATATTAAGTCAAAGCTTACTGAGAGAGCAATAATGGGTGCTACACACTTCATTTGTAGTAGTCCATCTTTGGGCACAAATCCCTTTGTTTACACCCATGGATTTGATGGAGTGGGCTTGCGCACTTGGGTTTTAAATGGACATTCATGGTGGCATCGGTTGATCCACAGGGCCCATAATATATCAAATCGAAGTTGACTTAGAGAGAAATAATGTGTGCTATATACTTTGTATGTAGCATTCCATCTTCAGGCCAAAATCCATTTGTTTAGGCCCATGGATTTAATAATGTGGCCTTACGTACTTGGGCTTCAAATAGACATCCATGGAAGCATCGGTTGACCCACGAGGCCTATAATATATCAAATCAAAGCTAACTCAATGAGCTATAAAGTGTGCAACACACATCATCTATTACAGTCCATATTCAAGCCCAAATCTCTTTGTTTAGCCCATGGATTTAATAGAGAGGGCTTGCGCACTTGGGCTTTAAATGGACGTTCGTGGTAGCATTAGTTGACCCACGGGGCCTATAATATATCAAATCAAAGCTGACTCAGAGAGCAACAATAGCAGCTACACATTTCATTTGTAGCAGTCAATCTTCTATCCTAAATCCCTTTATTTAGGGCCATGGATTTGATAGAGTGGGCTTGCACACTTGGGCTTCAATTGGACATTTATGGTAGTATTAGTTGACCCATGGGGCCCATAATATATCAAATCAAAGTTGAATCAAAGAGCAATAATGGGTGATACACAGTTTATTTATTGCAATCCATCTTCAGGGACAAATCCATTTATTTAGGCCTATAGATTTGATAGAGTGGGCTTGCGCACACAAATGGACGTTTGTGGTAGCATCAGTTGACCCATAAAGCCCATAATATATCAAATCGAAGCTAACTCAGTGAGTAATAATGGGTACTACACACTTCATTTGTAGTTGTCCATCTTTAGGCCTAAATCCCTTTATTTAGGCCTATGGATTTGATAGAATGGGCCTATGCACTTGGGCGTCAAATGGACGTCCATGGCAACATCGGTTGACCCATTGGGCCCATAATAGATCAAATGAAACTTGACCCAGAGAGTTATAATTTGTGCTACACATGAAGTCTGTAGCAGTCCATCTTTGGTCCTAAATCCATTTGTTTAAGCCCATGGATTTGATAGAGTAGGCTTACACACTTAGGCTACAAATGGACATTCGTGGCAGCATCGATTGACCCATGGGGCACATAATATATTAAATGGAAACTGACTGAGAGAGCAATAATGGGTGCTACACACTTCATTTGTAGCAGTCCATCTTCAGGCCTAAATCTATTTGTTTAGGCCCATGGATTTGATAGAGTGGGCTTACGCACTTGGGCTTTAAATGGACATTCATGGTAGCATCAATTGACCCACATAGGTCATAATATGTATAAAATCAAATCTAACAAAGAGAGAAATAATGTGTGCAATGCACTTTGTATGTAGCTAGCCATCTTCGGGCCTAAATCCCTTTGTTTAGGCCCATGGATTTTATAGAGTGGGCAAATGTACTTGGGCTTCAAATTGAGATCCATGGTCGTATCGGTTGACCCACGGGGCCTATAATATATCAAATCGAAGCTGACTCAAAGAGCAATAATGTGTGTGACACACTTTGTACGCAGCGTTCCATCTTTGAGCTAAAATTTCTTTGCTTAGGCCAATGGATTTGATTGTGTGGGCATACGCACTTGGGCTTCAAATGGATGTCCATGGCAGCATCTATTGACCCACAGGGCCCATAATATATTAAATTGAATATGTCTCAGAAAGCAATAATTGGTGCTACATACTTCATTTGTAGTAGTCCATCTTTGAGCCGAAATCCCTTTGTTTAGGCCCATGGATTTGATAGAGTGGGCACGCGTACTTGAGCTTTAAATGGACGTTCGTGGTAGCATCGGTTGACCCATGGGTCCCATAATATATCAAATCAAAGCTGACTCAGAGAGCAATAATGGGTGCTACTCATTTCATTTGTAACAGTCCATCTTTAAGTCTAAACCCCTTTATTTAGGCCCACAGATTTGATAGAGTGGGCTTGCGCACTTGGGCTTCAAATGGACGTTCATGGTAGCATCGGTTAACCCATAGGGCCCATAATATATCAAATCAAAGCTGACTTAGAGACCTATAATGGGTGATACACACTTTTTATGGAGTATTCGATGTTTGGGTGCAAATCCCTTTCTTTAGGCTCATGGATTGGATAGAGTGGGCTTACGCACTTGGGCTTCAAATGGATGTCTATGGCAACATCGATTGACCCACAAAGCCCATAATACATCAAATCAAAGCTGACCTAGAGAGCTATAATGGGTGCTATGCACCAAGGATTTAGTAGTCCATTTTCAGTCCTGAATCCCATTGTTTAAGGCTATGGATTTGATTGAGTGATCTTGCGCACTTGGGCTTCAAATGGACATTCATGGAGGCATCGGTTGACCTGGGGGGCCTATAATATATCAAATCAAAGTTGACTTAGAGAGCAATAATTGGTCTACACACTTCAGCTATAACACTCCATCTTCGAGCCCAAATCCCTTTGTTTAGACCCATGGATTTGATAGAGTGGGCTTGCACACTCGGGCTTCAAATGGACATTTTTAGTAGCATCGATTTACCCATAAGGCCTATAATATATCAAGTCAAAGATAACTCAAAGAGTAATAATGGGTGCTACACACTTCATTTGTAGCAGTTCATCTTCGAGCCCAAAACCCTTAGTTTAGGCCTATGAATTTGATAGAGTGGGCTTGCGCACTTAGGCTTCAAATAGATGTTTATGGCAACATCGATTGACCCACGGGGCCCATAATATATCAACTCAAAGCTAACTCAGAGAGCTATAAAGTGTGCTACACACTTCATTGCAGTCCATATTTGGGCCCAAATCCCTTTGTTTAGGCCTACGGATTTGATAGAGTGGGTATGCACACTTGGGCTTCAAATGGATGTTCGTGGTAGCATCGGTTGACCCATGGGGCCCATAATATATTAAATCAAAGCTGACTTAGAGAGTAATAATGTGTGCTATGCACTTTGTACGTAGCTATCCTTATTTATGCCCAAAACCCATTATTTAGGCCTATGGATTTGATAGTGTACACATACACACTTGGGCATCAAATGGACGTCCATGGTAGCATCTGTTGACTAACGAAGCCCATAATATATCAAATCGAAGCTGAATCAAAGAGTTATAATGGGTATTATAGAAAAGGTTGTACCCGTCTAACTTCAGGCATGAATTTCTTTGTTTAAGCCTATAGATTTGATAGAGTGGGATTGCGCACTTGTGCTTCAAATGGACGTTCGTTATAGCATTAGTTGATCCACTGGGCGCATAATATATCAAATTAAAGCTGACTTGGATGGCTATAAAGTATTCTACACACTTTATCAGTTGCAATCCAAATTTGGGACCAAATCCCTTTTTTTAGGTCCATGGATTTGATAGAGTGGGCTTGCACACTTGGGTTTCAAATGGACATTTGTGGTAGCATCGATTGACCCACGGGGCCCATAATATATGAAATCAAAGCTGACTCAGAGAGCAATAATGGGTGCTGCACACTTCATTTGTAGCAGTCCATCTTTAGGCCCAAATCTCTTTGTTTAGGCCTATGGATTTGATAGAGTAGGCTTCTACACTTAGGATTTAAATGGATGTTAGTGGTAGCCTTGGTTGACCCACGGGGCCCATAATATATCAAATCAAAGCTGACTCAGAGAGCAATAGTGGGTACTATAAACTTTGTGTGTAGCAGTTGATCTTTGGACCTATATCCCTTTATTTATGTGCATGGATTTGATAGAGTGGGTTTACGCACTTGGGCTTTAAATGGACGTCCGTGGTAGCATCGGTTAACCCACGGAGCCCATAATATATGAAATTGAAGCTAACCCAAAGAGCTATAATGGGTGCTACATATGAAGTCTATAGCAGTCCATCTTTGGTCCTGAATCCCTTTGCTAAAGCCCATGAATTTGATAGAGTGGGCTTGCACACATGGTCTTTAAATGGACATTCGTGGCAGGATGGGTTGACCCACAGGGCCCATAATATATTAAATCGAAGCTTACTCAAAGAGAAAAAATTGGTGCCATACACTTCATCTGCAATGGTCAATCTTCAAGCCCAAATCCCTTTGTTTAGGCCCATGGATTTGATGGAGTGGGCTTGTTCACTTGGGATTCAAATGGACGTTCATGGTAGCATCAATTGACCCACGGGGCTTATAATATATCAAGTCAATGCTGACTTAAAAAGCAAAAGGGGTGCTACACACTTCATTTATAACAATCCATCTTTGAGCCAAAATCCATTTGTTTAGGCCCATGGATTTGATAGAGTGGGCTTGCACACTTGAGCTTCAAATGGACATTCGTGGTAGCATCGGTTGACCCACATGGCCCATAATATATCAAATCAAAGCTGACTCAGAGAGCTATAAAGTGTGTTGCACATTTCATCCGTTGAAGTAGATATTTGGGCCTAAATCCCTTTTTTTAGGCCCATGGATTTGATAGAATGGGTTTGCGCACTTGGGCTTCAAATGGACGTTTATGGTAGCATCGGCTGACCCACAGGGCCCATAATATATCATATCGAAGCTGACTCAGAGAGCAAAAATGAGTGCTACACAATTTCTACATAGTAATCCATCTTCAGGCCCAAATGCCCTTATTTAGGCCCATGGATTTGATAGTGTGGGCTAACGCACTTGGGCTTCAAATGGATGTCTGTGGCAGCATCTGTTGACCCATGAGGCCCATAATATATCAAATCAAAGTTGACTCAGAGAGCTATAATGAGTGCTACAGACTTATAAAGTCTGTAGCAGTCCATCTTCATGCTTGAATCCCTTTATTTAAGCCCACAGATTTGATAAAGTGGGCTTGCGCACTTGGGCTTCAAATGGACGTTCGTGGTAGCCTTAGTTGATCCACGGGGCCCATAATATATCAAATCGAAGCTGACTCAAACAGTAATAATGGGTGCTACACACTTCTTCTATAGCAATCCATCTTTGGGCCCAAATCACTTTATTGAAGCCCATGGATTTGATAGAGAAGGCTTACACTCTTGAGATTTAAATGGACGTTTATAGTAGGATCGGTTGACCCACAGAGCCCATAATATATCAAATCAAAGCTGACCCAGAGAGCTATAATGGGTTCTATAAATGAAATATGTCATAGTCCATCTTCGGTCCTGAATCCCTTTATTTAAGCCCATGGATTTAATAGAGTAGGCTTGCGCACTTGGGCTTCAAATGGACATTCATGGCAGTATCGATGAACCCACAAGGCCCATAATATATCAAATCAAAGTTGACTCATAGAGTAATAATTGGTGTTAAACACTTCATCTGTAGCAGTCCATCTTCAAGCCTAAATCCCTTTGCTTAGGCCCATGGTTTTGATAGAGTGGGCTTGCACACTTAGGCTTCAAATGGACATTCGTGGCAGCATCGGTTGACCCACAAGGTTCATAATATATATCAAATCAAATCTAAATCAGAGAGCAATAATGTGTGCAATGCACTTTGTATGAAGCCATCCATCCTCGGGCCCAAATCCCTTTATTTTAGCCTATGGATTTGATAGAGAGGGCATACGCACTTGGGCTTCAAATGGATGTCTGTAGCAGCATTGGTTGACCTATGGGGCCTATAATATATCAAATCGAAATTGACTCAAAGAGCCATAAAGTATGCTACACACTTCATCTATTGCAGTCCATATTCGAGCTCAAATCCCTTTATTTAGGCCCATCGATTTAATAGAGTGGGCTTGTGTACTTGGGCTTCAAATTGTCATTCATGGCAGCATCGGTTGACCCACGGGACCCACAATATATCAAATCAAAGCTGATTTAAAGAGCTATTATGGGTGCTACACTCTTCATTTGTAGCAATCAATCTTCGGAACCAAATCCCTTTGTTTAGGCCCATGGATTTAATAGAGTGGGCTTGCGCACTTGGACTTCAAATGGATGTTCGTGGCAGCATCGATTGACCCACGTGGCCCATAATATATCAAATCAAAGCTAACTCAGAGAGCAATAATGTGTGCTACACACTTCTTTTGTAAAACTCCATCTTCAAGTCCAAATCCCTTTCTTTAGGCCCATGGATTTGATAGAGTGGGCTTTCGTACTTGGGCATCAAATGGACGTTCGTGGTAGCATCAGTTGACCTACTGGGTCCATAATATATCAAATCAAAGTTGACTTAAAGAGCAATAATGTGTACTATGCACTTCATATGTAGCCTTCCATCTTTAGGCCTAAATTCTTTTGTTTAGGCCCATGGATTTGATAGAGTGGGCTTATGCACTTGGGCTTCAAATGGACATTCATGGCAGCATTGGTTCACCCACGAGGCCCATAATATATCAAATCAAAGCTGACTCAAAGACCAAAAATAGGTGCTACACACTTCATTTGTTGTAATCCATCTTCGGGGCCAAATCCCTTTATGTAGGTCCATGGATTTGATAGAGTGCACTTGCACATTTAGGCTTTAAATGAATGTTCGTGGTAGCATCGATAAACCCACAAAGCCCATAACATATCAATTTGAGGCTGACTTAGAGAGAAATAATGGTTGCTACACACTTCATTTGTAGCAGTCCATCTTTAGGCCCAAATCTCTTTGTTTAGGCCAATGGTTTTGATGGAGCGGGCTTACTCACTTGGGCTTCAAATGGATGTCCATGGTAGCATCAGTTGACACACAGACCCCAAAAAATATCAAATCAAAACTGACCTAGAGTGCTATAATAGGTGCTACACACGAAGTCTGTAGCAGTCCATCTTCAATCCTGAATCCCTTTATTTAAGCCCATGGATTTAATAGAGTGAGCTCACGCACTTAGACTTCAACTGGACATTTATGGCTGAATTGGTTGACCCATAAGACCCATAATATATCAAATTAAAGCTAACTCAAAGAGCTATAATGGTGCTATATACAAAGTCTACAGTAGTTCATCTTCAAGCATAAATCCCTTTGTTTAAGCCCATGGATTTGATAGAGTGAGCTTTCACACTTGTGCTTCAAATGGACATTCATGGCAACATTGGTTGACCCACAGGGCCTATAATATAACAAATTGAAGTTGACTCAAAGAGACATAATGGGTGGTACACACTTCATTTGTAGCAATCCATCTTCGGTCCCAAATCCCTTTATTTAGGCCTATGGATTTGATAGAGTAGGCTTGCACACTTGGGCTTCAAATGGATGTTTGTAGTAGCCTTAAGGGCACATAATATATCAAATTGAAGCTAACTTAGAGAGCAATAATGGGCGCTACACGCTTCGTATGTAGCAATCAATCTTTGGGCCCAAATCCCTTTATTTATTCCCATGGATTTGATAGAGTAGGCTTATGCACTTGGGCTTTAAATGGACATCCATGGCAGTATTGGTTGACCCATGGAGCCCATAATATATCAAATTAAAGCTGACCCAGAGAGCTATAATGGGTGCTACATACAAAGTCTGTAGCAGTTGATCTTCAGTCTTAAATCCCTTTATTAAAGCCCATGGATTTGATAGAGTGGGCTTGCGCACTTGGGCTTCAAATGGACATTCGTGGTAGGATGGGTTGACCCACGAGGCCCATAATATATTAAATCAAAGCTAACTTAGAGAGCAAAAATTGGTGCCACACACTTCATCTATAGTAGTCCATCTTCGAGCCCAAATTTGTTTAGGCCCATGGATTTGATAGAGTGGGCTTGCACACTTGGGATTCAAATGGGTGCTACACACTTCATTTATAACAACCCATCTTCGGGCCCAAATACCTTTGTTTTAGCTCATGGATTTGATAGAGTGGGCTTGCACACTTGGGCTTTAAATGGACATTCATGCTAGCATCGGTTGACCCACAGGGCCCATAATATATCACATTAAAGTTGACTCAGAGAGCTATAAAGTGTGTTACACAATTCATTTGTTGTAATTGATATTTGGGCCCAAATCCCTTTGTTTAGGCCCATGGATTTGATAGAGTGGGCTTGCGCACTTAGGCTTCAAATGGACATTCATGGTAGTATCGGTTCATCCATGGGGCCCATAATATATCATATAGAAGCTGATTGAGAGAGCAATATTATGTGCTACGCAATTTGTATGTAGCCATCCATCTTCGGGCCCAAATCCTTTTGTTTAGGCCCATGGATTTAATAGTGTGGGCTTACGCACTTGGGCTTCAAATGGACGTCTGTGGCAACATCTGTTGACCCACGAGGCCCATAATATATCAAATCAAAGCTGACTTAGAGAGCTATAATGGGTGCTACAGACTTAAAAGTCTATAGTAATCCATCTTCGCACATGAATCCCTTTGTTTAAGCCTATGGATTTTATAAAGTGGGCTTGCGCACTTGTGCTTCAAATGGATGTTTATGGCAACATTGGTTGACCCACGGAGCCCATAATATATCAAATAGAAGTTGACTCAAGGAGCTATAAAGTGTGCTGCACACTTTATCAGTTGTAGTCCATATATGGGCCCAAATCCCTTTGTTTAGCCCTATGCATTTGATAGAGTGGGCTTGCACACATGGGCTTAAAATGGATGTTCATGGTAGCATCAATTGACACACGGGGCCCATAATATATCAAATCAAAGCTGACTCAGTGTGAAATAATGGGTGCTAAACACATCATTTGTAGTAATCCATCTTTGGGCCCAAATCCCTTTATTTAGGCCCATGGATTTGATAGAGTGGGCTTATGCACTTGGGCTTCTAATGGAAGTTCATAGTAGCCTCGATTGACCCACGAGGCCCATAATATATCAAATCAAAGCTGACTCAGAGATCAATAATAGGTGCTACACACGAAGTGTGTAGCAGTCGATTTTTGGGCCTTAATCTCTTTGTTTATGCCCATGGATTTAAAAGAGTCCGATTATGCACTTGGGCTTTCAATGGACATCCATGGCAGCATCAATTGACCCTTGGAGCCCATAATATATCAAATCGAAGGTGACCTAGAGAGCTATAATTGGTGCTACACACGAAGTCTGTAGCACTCCATCTTCAGTCTTGAATCCCTTTATTTAAGCCTAGGGATTTAAAAGAGTGGGCATGCACACTTGGGCTTTAAATGGACATTCATGGCAAGATCAGTTGACCCATGGGCCCCATAATTTATCAAATCAAAGCTGACTTAGAGAGTAATAATTGGTGCTACACACTTATTCTATAGCACATTTGTGGCAACATCAATTGACCCACGAGGTTCATAATATATATTAAATCAAAGATGACTCAGAGTGCAATAATAGGTGCAATATACTAAGTTTGTAGTAGTCCATCTATGGGCCTAAATCCCTTGGTTTAGGCCCATGGATTTGATTGAATGGGCTTGCACACTTGGGCTTCAAATGGACATTCGTGGTAGCATCGATTAACCCACGGGGCCCATAATATATCAAATCAAAGCTGACTCAGAGAGCAATAATGGGTATTACACACTTCATTTGTAGCAGTCCATCTTTGGGCCCAAATTCCTTTATTTAGGCCCATGGATTTAATAGAGTGGGCTTGCGCACTTGGGCTTCAAATGGGCGTTCATGGTAGCCTCAATTGACCCATGGTGCCCATAATATATCAAATCAAAGCTGACTAAGAGAGCAATAATGGTTGCTACACACAAAGTGTGTAGCAGTCGATCTTTGGGCCCTAATCTCTTTGTTTATGCCTATGGATTTGAAAGAGTGGGCTTACACACTTAGGCTTCAAATGGACGTCCATGGCAGCATCAGTTGACCCATGGAGCCCATAATATATCAAATAGAAGCTGACCTAGAAAGCTATGGTTGGTGCTACACACAAAGTCTGTAGCGGTCCATCTTCAGTCTTGAATCCTTTTGTTTAAGCCCATGGATTTGATAGAGTGGGCATGTGCACTTGGGCTTCAAATGGACATTCATGGCAGGATCGGTTAACCCATGGGCCCTATAATATATCAAATCGAAGCTGACTCAGAGAGTTATAATTGGTGCTACATACTTCATTTATAGCACATTTATGGCAGCATCGGTTGACACACTAAGTTTTTAGCAGTCCATCTTTAGGCCCAAATCCCTTTGTTTAGGCCCATGGATTTGATTGAGTGGGCTTGCACACTTGGGCTTCAAATAGACATTCGTGGTAGCATCGTTGACCCACGGGGCTCATAATATATCAAATTGAAGCTGACTAAGAGAACAATAATGTGTGCTATATAATTTGTACATAGCCATCCGTCTTCAAGCTCAAATCCCTTTGTTTAGACCCATGGATTTGATAGAGTGGGCTAACACACTTGGGCTTCAAATGGACATCCGTGGCAACATCGGTTGACCCATAGAGCCCATAATATATCAAATTGAAGCTTACCCAAAGAGTTGTAATTGGTGCTACACATGAAGTTTGTAGCAGTCCATCTTCAGTCTTTAATCCCTTTATTTAAGCCCATGGACTTAATAGAGTGGGCATGCACACTTGGGCTTCAAACTGACATTCATGGTAGGATCGGTAGACCCACAAGGCCCATAATATATTAAATCAAAGCTAAATCAGAGAGAAATAATTAGTGCTACACACTTCATCTATAGCAATCCATCTTTGAGCCTAAATCCCTTTGTTTAGGCCCATGGATTTGATAGGGTAGGCTTGTGCACTTGGGATTTAAAATGGATGTTCGTGGCAACATCGGTTGGCCCACGGGGTTCATAATATATGTCAAATTAAAGCTAACTTAGAATGCAATAATGGGTGCAATGCACTAAGCTTAGAATGCAATAATGGGTGCAATGCACTAAGTTTTTAGCAATCCATCTTCAAGCCCAAATCCCTTTGTTTAGGCCTATGGATTTGATTGAGTGGGCTTGCGCACATGGGCTTCAAATGGATGTTCGTGGTAGCCTCAATTGACTCATGGGGCCTATAATATATCAAATCGATGATGACTCAGAGAACAATAATGGGTTCTACACACTTCATATGTAGTAGTCAATCTTTGGACCTAAATCCATTTTTTAGGCCTATGGATTTGATAGAGTGGGCTTGCGCACTTGGGCTTCAAATGGATGTTCGTGGTAGCCTTGGTTGATCTATGAAGCCCATAATATATCAAATCAAAGCTAACTCAGAGAGCAATAATGGGCAACACACACTTTGTGTGTAGTAATCAATCCTTGGGCCGAAATCCCTTTATTTATGCCCATGGATTTGATAGAGTGGGCTTGCACACTTGGGCTTCAAATGGATGTTTGTGGTACCATCAATTGACCCACGGGGCCAAAATATATCAAATCGAAGTTGACTCAGAGAGAAATAATGGGTGTTACACACTTCATTTATAGCAATTCATCTTCAAGCCTAAATCCCTTTGTTTAGACCCATGGATTTGATAGAGTGGGCTTGCACACTTGGGCTTCAAATGGACATTCGTGGCAGCATCGGTTGACACAAGGGGCCCATAATATATCAAATCGAAGCTAACTCAAAGAGCAATAATGGGTGCTATGCACTTCATTTGTTATAGTCCATCTTTAGGGCCAAATCCCTTTGTTTATGCCCATGGATTTAATAGAGTGGGCTTGAGCACTTGGGCTTCAAATGGACATTTGTGGTAGCATTGGTAGACCCACGAAGCCCATAATATATTAAATCAAAGCTGACTCATAGAGCAATAATGGTTGCTACTCACATTATTTGTATTAGTTTATCCTTAGGCCCAAATCCTTTTATTTAGGCTACTGGATTTGATAGAGTAGGCTTGCACACTTAGGCTTCAAATGGATGTTAGTTGTAGCTTCGATTGACCCACAGGGCCCATAATATATCAAATCGAGGCTGACTAAGAGAGAAATAATGGATGTTATGCACTTTGTATGTAGCAGTTGATCTTTGGGCCCAAATCCCTTTATTTATGCATGTGGATTTGATAGAGTGAGCTTATGTACTTAAGCTTCAAATGGACGTCCATGGCAGCATCAGTTGACCCATGGAGCTTATAATATGTCAAATTAAAGCTGAACCAGAGAGCTATAATGGGTGCTATACACAATGTCTATAGTAGTCCATCTTCAGTCTTGAATCCCTTTATTTAAGCCCATGGATTTGATAGAGTGGGCTTGCGCACTTGGGCTTTAAATGGACAGGATTGGCTAACCCACGAGGATCATAATATATCAAATCAAAGCTGATTTAGAGAGCAATAATTAGTGTAACACACTTCATCTGTAGCAGTCCATCTTCAAGCCCAAATCTCTTCGTTTAGCCCCACGGATTTGATAGAATGGGGTTGCGCACTTAGGCTTCAAATGGACGTTCATGGTAACATCGGTTGACCGATGGCACCCACAAGATATCAAATTGAAGCTAACTTAGAGAGCAATAATGGGTGCTACACACTTTGTTTATAGCAGTCCATCTTCAGGCCTAAATCCCTTTATTTAGGCCCGTGGATTTGATAAAGTGGGCCTACACACTTGGGCTTCAAATGGACGTTCATGGCAACATCAGTTAACCCATAAGGCCCATAATATATAAAATCAAAGCTGACTCAGAGGGCTATAATGGATGCTATAGATGAAGCCTATCATAGTCCATCTTTAAGCATGAATTCCTTTATTTAAACCCATGGACTTGATAGAGTGGGCTTGCACACTTGTGCTTCAAATGGTCATTCATGGCAGCATCAGTTGACCCATGGGGCCCATAATATATAAAATCAAAGCTAACTCAGAGAGATATAAAGTGTGCTACACATTTCATTAGTTGTAATCCATATTTAGGCTCAAATTCCTTTATTTAGGCCCATTGATTTGATAGAGTGGGCTTTCACACTTTGGCTTCAAATGGACATTTGTGGTAGCATCAGTTGACCCATGGGGCCCATAATATATCAAATTGAAGTAGACTCAGAGAATAATAGTAGGTGCTACTCACTTCATTTTTATAGCAGTTCATCTTCGAGTTCAAATCCCTTTGTTTAGGCCTATGGATTTGATAGAGTGGGCTTGCGCACTTGGGCTTCAAATGGAAGTTCATGGTAGCATTAGTTCACCTATGGTGCCCATAACATATCAAATTGAAGCTGAGTTAGAGAGTAATAATGGGTGCTATGCACTTCATATGTAGTAGTCAATCTTTGGGCCCAAATCCCTTTATTTAAGCTCATGGATTTGATAGAGTGGGCTTACACACGTGGGCTTCAACTAGGCGTCCATGGCAGCATTGGTTAACCCATGGAGCCCATAATATATCAAACTGAAGCTAACCCAGAGAGCTATAATAGGTGCTACACACGAAGTCTGTAGCAGTCAATCTTCAATTTGGAATCCCTTTATTTAAGCACATGGATTTGATAGAGTGGGCTTGTACACTTGGGTTTCAAATGGACATTCGTGGCAACATCGGTTGACCCACGGGGCCCATAATATATCAAATCAAAGTTGACTCAGAGAGCAATAATTGGTGCTATAAACTTCATCTATAGTAGTCCATCTTCTTGCCCAAATCCCTTTCTTTAGACCTATGGAATTGATAGAGTGGGCTTTTACACATGGGCTTCAAATGGACGTTCGTGGCTGCATCAGTTGACCTACGGGACCCATAATATATCAAGTTAAAGCTGACTCAAGGAGTAATAACGGGTGCTACACACTTCATTTGTAGCAGTCCATCTTCGGGCCCAAATCCCTTTGTTTAAACCAATGGATTTGATAGAGTGGGCTTACACACTTGGGCTTCAAATGGACGTCTGTGGCAACATCTGTTGACCCACGGGGCCTATAATATATCAAATTAAAGTTGACTCAAAGAGCTATAAAGGGTGCTACAAAATCATTTATAGTAGTCCAACTTCAAGCATGAATCCCTTTATTTAAGCCCATGGATCTGATAGAGTGGGCTTGCACACTTGTGTTTCAAATAGACATTCATGGCAGCATCGTTTGACGCACGGGGCCCATAATATTTCAAATCAAAGCTGACCTAGAGTGCTCTAATGAGTTCTACACATGAAGTCTATAGTAGTCCATCTTTGATTTGTTTTAGCCCATGGATTTCTTATAATGGGCTTGTGCACATTGGCTTTAAATGGACATTCGTGGCAGCACTGATTGACCCACAGGATCTATAATATATCAAATTGAAGCTAACTTAGAGAGCAATAATTATTGCTATAGTTTATCTGTAGCAATCCATCTTTAAGCCCAAATCCCTTGTTTTAGGCCTATGGATTTAATAGAGTGGGCCTACGTATATGGGCTTCAAATAGATGTTCATGGTAGCATCGGTTGACCCACAGGGCCCATAATATATCAAATTAAAGCTTACTCAAAGAGCAATAATGGGTGCTACACACTTCATTTGATGTAGTCCATCGTCCAGGCCAAATCCTTTTATTTAGGCCCATGGATTTGATACAGTGGGCTTGCATAATTGGGCTTCAAATGGACGTTCGTGGAAGCATCGGTAGACCTACGAAGCCCATAATATAATGAATCCAAGCTGGCTCAGAGAGCAATAATGGGTGCTACACACTTCATTTGTAGCAGTCCATCTATGGGCCTAAATCCCTTTATTTTGGCTCATGGATTTGATAGAGTGGGCTTACGCACTTGGGCTTCAAATGGACGTTTGTGGTAGCATCGGTTAACCCATGGGGCCCATAATATATCAAGTCAAAGTTGACTCAAAGATCAATAATCAATGCTACACACTTCATTTGTAGTAGTCCACCTTTAGGTCCAAATCTTTTTGTTTAGGCCCATGGATTTGATAGAGTGGGCTTGCACACTTCGGCTTTAAATGGACGTTCATGATAGCCTCGGTTGACCCACGGGGCCCATAATATATCAAATTAAAGCTGACTCAGAAAGCAATAATGGGTGCTATGCACTTCATTTATAGCAGTTAATCTTTAGGCCCAAATCCCTTTGTTTAAGCTTATGGATTTCATAGAGTTGGCTTACACACTTGGGCTTCAAATGGACGTCCATGGCAGCATCAGTTGACCCATGAAGCCCATAATATATCAAATCAAAGCTGACCCATAGAGCTGCATCAGTTGACCCATGAAGCCCATAATATATCAAATCAAAGCTAACTCATAGAGCTATAATAAGTGCTACACACAAAGTCTGTAGTAGTTAATCTTTAGTCCTAAATCCTTTTATTTAAGCCCATGGATTTGATAGAGAGGGCTTGCGCACTTGGGCTACAAATGGACATTCGTGGCAGCATTGGTTGACCCACGGGGCCCATAATATATCAAATTGAAGCTGACTCAGAGAGAAATAATTGGTGCTACATACTTAGTCTATAGCAATCCACCTTTGAGCCTAAATCCCTTTGTTTAGGCCCATGGATTTGATAGAGTGGGCTTGCACACTTAGGCTTGAAATGGACGTTCATGGCATCATCGATTCACCCACGGGGCCTATAATATATCAAGTCAAATCTAACTCAGAAAATAATAATGGGGGCTACACACTTTATTTGTAGTAGTCCATCTTTGGGCCCAAATCCCTTAGTTTAGGGCCATGGATTTGATAGAGTGGGCTTACGCACTTGGGCTTCAAATGGACGTCCATGGCAACATCTATTGACCCATGAGGCCCATAATATATCAAATTAAAACTAACTCAAAGAGCTATAAAGGGTGCTACAAAAAAAGTCTGTATTAATCCATCTTTGTGCATGAATCCCTTTATTTAAGCCCATGGATTTGATAGAGTGGGCTTGCACAGTTGTGCTTCAAATGGACTTTTGTGGCAGCATCTGTTGACCTACGAGGCCCATAATATATCAAATCGAAGGTAACTTAAAAAGCTATAAAGTGTACTATAAACTTCATCTGTTGCAGTCCATATTCAGTCCTAAATCCCTTTATTTAGGCTTATAGATTTCATAAAATGCCCTTGCACACTTAGGCTTCAAATTAACGTTTATGGTAGCATCGGTTGACCCACAGGGACCATAATATATCAAATTGAAGCTAACTCATAGAGCAATGATAAGTGCTACACACTTCATTTATAGTAGTCAATCTTTGGCCTCAATTTTTTTTTTTAGGCCCATGGTTTTAATAGAGTGGGCTTGTGCACTTGGGCTTCAAATCGATGTTCATGGTAGCATTGGTTGACGCACGGGGCCCATATTATATCACATCAAAGTTGACTCAAAGAGCAATAATGGGTGCTACACACTTCATTTGTAGTAGTCAATCTTTAGACCTAAATCCCTTTATTTAGACCCATGGATTTGATAGATTGGGCTTGCGCACTTGGGCTTTAGATGGACATTCATGGCAGCATCGATTGACTCACGGGGCCCATAATATATCAAATCGAAGCTGACCTTAAGAGCTATAATGGGTGCTACACATGAAGCGGTAGCAATCAATCATTGGGGCAAATCTCTTGGTTTTGGCCCATGGATTTGATAAAGTGGGCTTATGCACTTGGGCTTTAATGGACGTTCGTGGTGACATCGGTAGACCCACAAAGCCCATAACATATCAAATTGAAGCTAAGTCACAGAGCAATAATGGGTGCTACACATTTCATTTTTAGTAGTCCATCTTTGGGCCCAAATCCCTTTATTTAGGCCCATGGATTTGATAGAGTGGGCTTACGCACTTGGGCTTCAAAAGGACGTCCATGGCAGCATCGATTGACCCACGGAGCCCATAATATAACAAATTAAAGCTAACCCAGAGAGCTATATTGGGTGCTACACATGAAGCCTATAGTAGTCCATCTTCAGTCTAATATCCCTTTATTTAAGCCCATGAATTTGATAAAGTGGGCTTGCGTACTTAGGCTTCAAATGGAAATTCGTGGCAACATCAGTTGACCCACTAGACACATAATATATCTAATCAAAGCTGACTCAAAGAGCAATAATCGGTGCTACACACTTCATATATAGCAGTCCATCTTCAAGCCCAAATCCCATTATTTAGGCCCATGGATTTGATTGAGTGGGCATGTGCACTTGGGCTTCAAATTGACATTCATGGTAGCATCAGTTAACCCACGGGACCTATATTATATCAAGTCAAAGCTGACTCAGAGATGAATAATGGGTGCTACAAACTTCATTTCTAGCAGTCAATCTTCGGGCCCATGGATTTAATGGAGTAGGCTTCAAATGGATGTTCACAATAGCAACAGTTGACCCACGGGGCCAATAATATATTAAATCAAAGCTAACTGAGACAGCAATAATGTGTGCTATGCACTTTTTACGTAGCCATTGATCTTCGGGACCAAATCCCTTTGTTTAAGCCATGGATTTAAAAGAGTGGGTTGATGTAATTGGGCTTCAAATGGACATCCGTGGCAGAATCTATTTACCCATTGGGCCCATAATATATCAAATTGAAGCTTACTTAGAGAGTTATAATGGGTACAATAGATGAAGTCTATAACAGTCCATCTTTAGGCATGAACCACTTTGTTTAAGTCTATGGATTTGATAAAGTGGGCTTGCAACGTTCGTGTCAGCATTGGTTGACCTAAGGGGCCCATAATATATCAAATCAAAGCTGACTAAGAGAGCTATAAAGTGTGCCACACACTTCATCTATTGCAATCCATATTCAAGCCTTAATCCCTTTATTTAGGCCCATGGATTTGATAGAGTGGGTTGCATACTTGGGCTTTAAATGGACATTCATGGTAGCCTCAGTTGACCCACAGGGCCCATAATATATCAAATTGAAGTTGACTCAGAGAGCAATAATTGATATTGCACACTTTGTTTATAGCAATCCATCTTTAAGCCCAAATCCCTTTGTTTAGGCCCATGGATTTGATAGAGTGGGTTTGCATACTTGGGCTTCAAATGGACGTTCATGCAGCATTGGTTGACCCATGGGGCCCATAATATATCAAGTCAAAGCTTACTCAAAGATCAATAATTGGTGCTACACACTTCATTTATAGTAGTCCACCTTCAGGCCCAAATCCCTTTGTTTAGGCCCATGGATTTGATAAAGCGGGCTTGCACACTTCAGCTTCAAATGGATGTTCATGGTAGCATCGGTTGACCCACGGGGTTCATAATATATCAAATCGAATCTAACATAGAGAGCAATAATGTATGTAGTGCACATTGTAAGTAGCCATCCATCTTTGAGCCCAAATCCCTTTGTTTAGGCCCATGGATTTGATAGAGTGGGTTTATGCACTTAGGCTTCAAATGGACGTCCGTGGCAGTATCTGTTGACCCATGCAGCCCATAATTTATCAAATTGAAGCAGACTCAAAGAGCTACAAAGTGTGCTACACACTTCATCTGTTACAGTCCTTATTCAGCCCAATTCCCTTTATTTAAGCCCATAGATTTGATAGTGGGCTTGAGCAATTAGACTTCAAATGGGCGTTCATAGTAGCATCGGTTGACCCACGGAGCCCATAATATATCAAATTAAAACTGACTCAAAGAGCAATAATTGGTGCTACATATTTCATTTGTAGTAGGCCATCTTTGGGCCCAAATTTCTTTGTTTAGGCGATGGATTTGATAGAGTGGACTTGCACATTTGGACTTCAAATGGATGTTTGTGGTAGCATCCATTGACCCACAAGGTTCATAATATATCAAATAAAATCTTACTTATAGAGAAATAATGTGTGTAACACACTTTGTATGTAGCCATCCATTTTCGGGTCCAAATCCCTTTGTTTAGGCCCATGGATTTGATAGAGCAAGCTTACGTACTTGGGCTTCAAATGGATGTCCATGGTAGCATCTGTTGACCTATAGGACCGATAATATATGACATCAAAGTTGATTCAGAGAGCTATAAAGGGTGCTATAGATGAAGTCTATAGCAGTCCATCTTTGGGCATGAATCCGTTTGTTTAAGCCCATGGATTTGATAGAGTGGGCTTCAGCACTTGTGCTTCAAATGGACGTTCGTGGCAGCATCGATTGACCCACGGGGCCCATAATATATCATATCAAAGCTGACTCAAGGAGCAATAATGTGTGCAACTCACTTTGTATGTAGCCATCCATCTTCGGGCCCAAATCCCTTTATTTAGCCCCATGGATTTGGTAGAGTAGGCTTACACACTTAGGCTACAAATGGACGTCTGTGGCAGCATCTGTTGACCTACGAGGCCCATACTATATCAAATAGAAGATGATTCAAAGATCAATTAAGGGTGCTATAGATGAAGTCTATAGCAGTCCATCTTCGGGCATGAATCCCTTTAATTAATCCCATGGATTTAATAGAGTGGGCTTGCGACGTATGTGGCAGCATCGGTTGACCCATAAGGCCCGTAATATATCAAAGTGAAGCTAACTCAGAGAGCTATAAAGTGTGCTACACACTTCATCTGATGCACTCCATATTCAGGCCTAAATCCCTTTGTTTAGGCCCATAGATTTGATAGGGTGGGCTTGCACACTTAGGCTTTAAATCGACATTCATGGTAGCATCGATTGACCCACATGGCCTATAATATATCAAATTGAAGCCAACTTAGAGAGCAATAATGGGTGCAATAGACTTCATTTGTAGTAGTCAATCTTCGAGCCCAAAGCCCTTTATTTAGGGCCATGGATTTGATAAAGAGGGCTTATGCACTTGGGCTTCAAATGGACATTCGTGGTATCATCGATTGACCCACAAGGTCCCTAATATGTCAAATCGAAGTTGACACAAAGAGCAATAATGGGTGCTACACACTTCATTTGTTGCAATCCATCTTCGAGGCCAAATCTCTTTATTTAGGCCCATGGATTTGATAGAGTAGGCTTGTGCACCTAGGCTTCAAATGGATGTTCGTGGTAGCATTGGTAGACCCACAAAGCCCATGATATATCAAATTGAAGTTGACTTAGGTGCTACATAATTCGTTTGTAGTAGTCCATTTTTAGGCCCAAATCCCTTTGTTTAGGCCCATAGATTTGATATAGCAGGCTTTCACACTTGGGTTGCAAATCAACGTTTGTGGTAGCATCGGTTGATGCACAGAGCCCATAATATATCAAATCGAAGCTGACCCAAAGATCTATAATGGGTGCTACACATGAAGTCTATAGTTGTCCATCTTCGATCCTGAATCCCTTTATTTAAGCCCTTGGATTTGATAAAGTGGGCTTGCGCACTTGGGCTTCAAATAAACATTTGTGGCAGCATCGGTTGACCCATCGGACCTATAATATATCAAATCGAAGCTGAATCAAAGAGCAATAATGGGTCCTACACACTTCATTTATAGTAGTCCATCTTTGGGCCCAAATCCCTTTCCTTAGGCCCATGGATTTGATAAAGTGGGGTTATGCACTTAGGCTTCAAATGGGCGTCCATGGCCGAATCAGTTGACCCATTGAGCCCATAATATATCAAAACAAAGTTGACCTAGAGAGCTATAATGGGTGCTATGCATGAATTCTGTAGCAGTCCATCTTCAATCCTGAATCCCTTTATTTAAGCCCATGGATTTGATAGAGTGGGCTTGCGCACTTAGGCTTCAAATGGACATTCGTGGTAGCATCGATTGACCCATAAGACCCATAATATATCAAATCAAAGTTGAATCAAAGAGCAATAACTGGTGCTACACACTTCATCTCTAGTTGTCCATCTTCGAGCCTAAATCCCTTTGTTTAGGCCCATGGATTTGATAGAGTGGGCTTGCACACTTAGGCTTTAAATTAATGTTCATGGCAGCATCGGTTGACCGCAGAACCCATAATATATCAAGTCAAAGCTAACTCAGATACCTATATTGGGTAGTATATACTTTAATTGTAGCAGTCCATCCTTAGGCCCAAATCCCTTTGTTTAGGCCCATGAATTTGATAGAGTGGGCTTGCACACCTGGGCTTAAATAGATGTTCGCGGTAATATTGGTAGACCCACGAAGCCCATAATATATCAAATCAAAGCTGACTCAAATAGTAATAATGGGTGCTACACACTTCATTTGTAGCAGTCCATCTTTGAGCCCAAATCCCTTTCTTTAGGCCCATGGATTTGATAGAGTGAGCTTATGCACTTGGGCTTCAAATGGACGTCCGTGCCAGCATCGGTTGACCCATGAAGCCCATAATATATCAAATCGAAGCTGACCTAGAGAGCTATAATGGGTGCTAAACATAAATTTTGTAGTAATCCATCTTCGATCCTAAGTCCCTCTGTTTAAGCCCATGGATTTGATAGAGTGGGCTTGCGCTCTTGGGCTTTAAATGGATGTTCGTGGAAGCATCGGTTGATCTATAGGGCCCATAATATATCATATCAAAGTTGACTCAGAAAGCAATAATAGGTGCTATAGACTTTATTTGTAGTAGTCCATCTTCGGGCCCAAATCTTTTATTTATTCCTATGGATTTGATAGAGTGGGCTTGCATACTTGGGCTTCAAATGGACATTCATAGTAGCCTCAATTAACCCATAGAGCCAAAAATATATCAAATCAAAGCTGACTCAGAGAGTAATAATGGGTGCTACACACTTCTTTTGTAGTAGTCCATCTTTGGGCCTAAATCTCCTTGTTTAGGCCCATGGATTTGATGGAGTGGGCTTATAAACTTGGGCTTCAAATGGATGTCCGTGGCAACATGGGTTAACCCACAGAGCCCATAATATATCCAATCAAAGCTGACCCAGAGAGCTATAATAGGTGCGAGACACTTCATTTGTAGCAGTCCATCTTTAGGCCCAAATCCCTTTCTTCAGGCCCATGGATTTAATAGAGTGGGCTTGCGTACTTAGGCTTCCAAAAGACGTTTATGGTAGCATCGGTTGACCCACTAGGCCCCTAATATATCAAATCAAAGCTAACTCAGAGGGCAATATTAGGTGCTACACACTTTTTATATAGCAGTCCATCTTTGGGCCCAAATCCCATTGTTTAGGCCCATGGATTTGATTAAGTGGGCTTACGCACTTGGGCTTTAAATGGATGTCCGTGGCAGCATCAGTTGACCTACGGAGCCCATAATATATCAAATCGAAGCTGACCCAAAAAGCTATAATGGGTGTTACACATAAAGTCTGTACAACCCATCTTCAATCTTAGATCCCTTTATTTAAGCCCATGGATTTGATAGAGTGGGCTTGCACACATGGACTTCAAATGGACTTTCGTGGTAGCATTGGTTGACCCACGAGACCCATAATATATCAAATCGAAGCTAAACTAGAGAGAAATAATTGATGCTATGCACTTCATCTATAGTAGTCCATGTTTGAGCCTAAATCCCTTTGTTTAGGTACATGGCTTTGATAGAGTAGGCTTGTGCACTTTGGCTTTAAATGGATGTTCGTGGTAGCATCGATTAACCCATAGTGCCCATAATATATCAAATCAAAGCTAATTCAGAAAGCTACAATGGGTGACATATAAGAAGTCTGTAGTAGTCCATCTTTAAGTATAAATCCCTTTATTTAAGCCCATGGATTTGATAGAGTGGGCTTGTGCACTTGTGCTTCAAATGGACGTTTGTGGCAACATCAGTTGACCCACTGGGCCCATAATATATCAAATCGAAGCTGACTCAAAGAGGGTGCTACACACCTCATTAGTTGCAGTCCATATCCAGGCCCAAATCCCTTTATTTAGGCCTATGGATTTGGTAGAGTGGGCTTCTGCTCTTGGGCTTCAAATGGACATCCATGGTAGCATCGGTTGACCTACAGAGCCCCTAATATATCAAATCGAAGATGACCCAAAGAGCTATAATGGGTGCTACACACGAAGTCTGTAGCAGTCCATCTTCAGTCTTGAATCTCTTTATTTAAGCCCATGGATTTGTTTGAGTAGGCTTGCACACTTAGGCTTCAAATGGACATTCATGGTAGCATCGGTTGACCCACGGGGCCCATAATATATCAAATTGAAGCTGACTCAGAGAGCTATAAAGTGTGCTACACACTTCATCAATTGTAGTCCATATTCAGGCCCAAATCTCATTATTTAGCCCATTAATTTGATAGAGTGGGCTTGCACACTTGGGCTTCAAATGGACATCCGTGGTAGCATCGATTAACCCACAGGGCCCATAATATATCATCTCAAAGTTGACTCAAAGAGAAATAATGGGTGCTACAGACTTTGTTTATAGTAGTCCATCTTTGAGCCTAAATCCCTTTGTTTATACCCATGGATTTGATAGAGTGAGCTTGCATACTTGGGCTTCAAATTGACGTTCACAGTAGCCTCGGTTAACCTATAGAGCCCAAAATATATCAAATTAAATATGACTCAGAGAGCAATAATGGGTGCTAGAAACTTCATTTGTAGTAGTCCATCTTTAGGCCTAAATCCCTTTGTTTAGGCCCATGGATTTGATGGAGTGGGCTTACACACTTGGGCTTCAAATGGATGTCCATGGCAACATCGGTTGACCCTCAGAGCCCATAATATATCCAATCGAAGCTGACCCAGAGAGCTATAATGGGTGCTACACACTCATTTATAGTAGTCCATCATCGGCCTAAATCCCATTCTTTAAGCCCATGGATTTAATAAAGTGGGCTTGCGCACTTAGGCTTTCAAAGGACATTTGTGGTAGCATCAGTTGAGCCACAGGCCCCCTAATATATCAAATCAAAGCTAACTTAGAGGGCAATATTGGGTGCTACAAACTTTGTATGTAGCAGTCCATCTTTGGGCCCAAATCCTTTTATTTAGGCCCATGGATTTGATTGAGTGGGCTTAGCACTTGAGCTTCTAATGGATGTCTATGGTAGCATCGGTTGACCTACGGAGCCCATAATATATCAAATTGAAGCTGACCAAAAAAGCTATAATGGCTACTACACACGAAGTCTGTAGCATTCCATCTTTGGTCTTAGATCCCTTTGTTTAAGCCTATGGATTGGATAGAGTGGGCTTGTGCACTTGGGCTTCAAATGGACATTCGTGGCAAGATCAGTTGACCCATAGAGCCCAAAATATATCAAATCAAAGCTGACCCAGAGAGCTATAATAGGTGCTACACACTTCATTTGTAGCAGTCCATCTTTAGGCATAAATCCCTTTATTTAAGTCCATGGATTTAATAACATGGGCTTGCACACTTATGCATCAAATGGACGTTTATGGTAGAATTGGTTGACCCACTTGGCCTATAATTTATCAAATTGAAGCTAACTCAGAAAGCTATAAATTTTGCTACACACCTCATCAATTATAGTCCATATTCAGGCCCAAATCCCTTTATTTAGCCCATGGATTTGATAGAGTGGGCTTGCGCACTTAGGCTTCAAATTGACATTCATGGTTGCATCGATTGACCCACAGGGCCTATAATATATCAAATCAAAGCTTACTCAAAGAGCAATAATTGATGCTATGCACTTCATCTGTAGCAGTCCATCTTTGAGCCCAAATCCCTTTGTTTAGGCACATGGCTTTGATATAGTAGGTTTGCACACTTGGGCTTCAAATGGATGTTCATGGTAGCATCAGTTGACCCACGGGGCCCATAATATATCAAATTGAAGCTAACTCAGATAGCTATAATAGGTGCCATAGAAGAAGTCTATAGTAGTCCATCTTTGAGCATGAATCCCTTTATTTATGCCCATGGATTTAAATAGAGTGGGCTTGCGCACTTGTGCTTCAAATGGATGTTTGTGGCAACATCGGTTGACCCACTAGGCCCATAATATATCACATCGAAGCTAACTCAGAGAGCTATAAAGTGTGCTACACATTTCATCAGTGGTAGTCCCAAATCCCTTTTTTTAGGCCCATGGATTTGATAGACTGGGCTTGCACACTTTAGCTTCCAAAGGACATTCGTGCTAGTATCACTTGACCCACGAGGCCCGTAATATATCAAATTGAAGCTAACTCAGAGGGCAATATTGGGTGCTATACATCTTGTATGAAGCAATCCATTTTTAGGCCCAAATCCCTTTATTTAGACCCATGGATTTGATAGAGTGGGCTTAGCACTTGGGCTTCTAATGGACGTTCGTCGTAGCATCAGTTGACCTTTAAAGCCCATAATATATCAAATCAAAGCTGACCCAAAAAGCTATAATGGGTGCTACACCTAAAGTTTGTAGCAGTCCATCTTTGGTCCTAGATCCCTTTGTTTAAGCCTATGGATTTGATAGAGTGGGCTTGCACACTTGGGCTTCAAATGGACATTCGTGGCAACATTAGTTGACCCTCAAGGCCCATAATATATCAAATAGAAGCTAACTCAGAGAGCAATAATTGATGCTTTGCACTTCATTTGTAGTAGCCATCTTTGAGCCAAAATCCCTTTGTTTAGGCACATGGCTTTGATAGAGTAGGCATGCACACTTTAGCTTCAAATGGATGTTCATGGCAGCATCGGTTGACCCATGAGGCCCTTAATATATCAAATCAAAGCTGACTCAGAGAGCTATAATAGGTGACATAGAAGAAGTTTGTAGTAGTCCATCTTCAAGCATGAATCCCTTTGTTTAAGCCCATGGATTTGATAGAGCGGGCATGCGCACTTGGACTTCAAATGGACATTCATGTCAGATCTATTGACCCACAAGGCCCATAATACATCAAATCGAAGCTAACTTAGAGAGCTACAATGGGTGTTACATAAGTCATCTGTAGCAGTCCATCTTTAGGCCTAAATCCCTTTGTTTAAGCATATGGATTTGATAAACTGGGCTTGTGCACTTGGTCTTCAAACGGACGTTAATGGCAACACCGATTGACCCATGGGGCCCAAAATATATCAAATCGAAGCTAACTCAGAGAGCTATAATGGATACTATAGACTTCTTCTATAGCAATCCATCTTTGGGCCCAAATCCCTTTATTTAAGCCTATGGATTTGATAGAGTGGGCTTGCGCACTTAGGCTTCAAATGGACGTTCATGGTAGCATTGGTTGACCCACGGGAACCATAATACATCATATCAAAACTAACTCAGAGAGCTATAATGGATACTATAAACTTCATCTATAGCAGTATCTTTAGGCCCAAATCCTTTTGCCTAGGCCCATAGATTTGATAAAGTGGGCTTGTGCACTTGGGCTTCCAATGTACGTTCGTGGCAGCATCAGTTGACCCAATGAGCCCATAATATATCAAATTGAAGCTAACACAGAGAGCAATAATAGGTGCTATAGACTTCTATCGTAGCATTCCATCTTCGGGCCCAAATCCTTTTATTTAGCCCAAGGATTTGATAAAGTTATATTACGCACTTTAGCTTCAAGTGGACGTTGGTGGCAGCATGGGTTGACCCACAGGGCCCATAATATATCAAATCAAATTTGACTTAGAGAGCTATAACAGATGATACACACTTCATCTATAGCAGTCCATCTTCGAGCCCAAATCCCTTTGTTTAAGCCCATGGATTTGATAGAGCAAGCTTGCACACTTGGGTTTCAAATGGACATTCGAGGCTGTATCGGTTGACCTACGGGGCCCATAATATATCAAATCAAATCTGACTTAAAGAGCTATAATAGGTGCAACAGACTTCATCTATAGCAATCCACCTTTGGACCCATGTCCTTTTGTTTAGGCCTATTGAATTGATAGAGTGGGCTTGTACACTTAGGTTTTAAATTGACGTTTGTGGTAGCATGGATTGACCCACTGGGCCCATAACATATCAAATCGATGTTGTCTCAGAGATTTATAATGGACTTGTGTACACTAGGGCTTTAAATGGACTTTTATGGCAGCATCGATTGACCCACTGGGCCCATAACATATCAAATCAATATTATCTCAGAGAGCTATAATGGGTGCTAAAAAATACATCTATAGCAGTCCATATTTTGGCCTAAATCCCTTTGTTTAAACCCATGAATTTGATAAAGTGGGCTTGTGCACTTAGGCTTCAAATGGATGTTCATGGCAGTATCGATTAACCCACATGACCCATAATACATCAAATCAAAGTTGACTTAGAGAGCTATAATGTGTGCTACACACTTCATCTGTAGTAGTCCATATTCAAGCCTAAATCCCTTTGCTTAAGCCCATGGATTGGATTTGATAGAGTGGGCTTGCGCACATGGGCTTCAAATGGACATTCATGGCAGTATCAGTTGACCTATGGGGCCCATAATACATCAAATTGAAGCTGAATCAAAGAGCTATAATGGGTGCTACACACTTTGTCTGTAGCCATCCATCTTCAGGCCCAAATCCCTTTGTTTAAGCCCATGAATTTGATAAAGTGGGCTTGTGCACTTGGGCTTCAAATGGACGTTCGTGGTAGCATCGGTTGACCCACGTAACCTATAATTTATTAATTAGAAGCTGACTCAGAGAGCAATAGTGGGTGTTATGCACTTTATATGTAGTATTCCATCTTTGGACCCAAATCCTTTTATTTTGACCCGTTGATTTAATAGAGTGGGCTTATGCACTTAGGCTTCGAATGGATGTCCATGGCAACATCGGTTGACCCCTGGGCACATATTATATCAAATTGAAGATGACTTAGAGAACTATAATGGATGATACACACTTCATCTATTGCAGTCCATCTTCGACCCTAAATCCCTTTGTTTAAGCCCAAGGATTTGATAGAGTAGGCTTGTGCAATTGCACTTCAAATGGATGTTCGTGGTAGTATCAATTGACCTACGGGGCCCATAATATAACAAATCAAAGCTTTCTTAGAGAGCTATAATGGGTGCTACACATTTCATCTGTTGCAATCCATCTTCAGGCCTAAATCTCTTTATCTAGGCCCATAGATTTGATAAAGTGGGCTTGCACACTTGGGCTTCAAATGGACATTCGTGGCAGCATCGGTTGACCCAAAGGTCCCATAATATATCAAATCAAAGTTCACTCAAAGAGCTATAATGGGAGCAACACAATTTAACTATAGCCAGCCATCTTTATGCCCAAATCCCTTTGTGTTGGCCCATGGATTTGAAAGAGTAAGCTTACGCACTTGTGCTTCAAATGGACATTTGTGGCAGCATCAATTGACCCACTGGGCCTATAATATGTCAAATAGATGTTGATTTAGAGAGCTATAATGGATACTGTACACTTTGTTTATAGCGGTCCATCTTCGGGCCCAAATCCCTTTGTTAACACACATGGATTTTATAAAGTGGGCATGCACACTTAGGCTTCAAATGGACATTCATAGCAGCATTGGTTTGCCCATAGGGCCCATAATATATCAAATCAAAGCTAAATCAAATAACTATAATGGAAGCTACACACTTCAACTGTAGCAATCCATCTTTGGGGCCAAATCCCATTGTTTAGGCCCATGGATTTGATAAAGTGGGCTTGCATACAAGGGGTTCAAATGGACATTCATGGCAATATCAGTTGACCCACAGGGCCTATAACATATCAAATTGAAGCTTACTCAAAGAGCTATAATAGGTACTAAACACTTCATCTATAGTATTCCATCTTTGGGCCTCAATTAATTTCTTTAAGCCTATGGATTTAATAGAGTGGACATGCGCACTTAGGCTTCAAATGGGCATTCGTGGTAGCATTGGTTGACCCACTAGGCCCAAAATACATCAAATCAAAGTTGACTTAAAGAGCTATAATGGGTTCTACATAAGTCATTTGGAGCAGTCATCTTCAGGCCTAAATCCCTTTGTTTAAGCCCATGGATTTGATAAAGTAGGCTTGTGCTCTTGGACTTTAAATGGACGATCATGGTAGCATCAGTTGACCCACGGGACCCATAATATATCAAATCGAAGATGACTCAAAAAGCTATAATGGGTGCTAAGCACTGCATCTATCACAGTCCATCTTTGGGCCTAAATCAAGTTATTTAATCCCATGGATTTGATAGAGTGGGCTTGCACACTTGGGCTTTAAATGGATGTTCGTGACAGTATCGATTGACCCACGGGGCCCATAATACATCAAATCAAAGCTAGCTTAGAGAGCTATAATGGGTACTACACACGCCATCTGTAGCAGTCCATCTTCAGGCTTAAATCCCTTCGTTTAAGCCCATGGATTTGATAGAGTGGGCTTGTGCACTTGGGCTTCAAATGGACATTCATTGCAGCATCGGTTGACCCATAGGGCCCATAATATATCAAATCAAAGCTGACTCAGAGAGCTATAATAGTTGTTACACACTTCTACTATAACAATCCATCTATGGTCCCAAATCTCTTTATTTAAGCCCATGGATTTGATAGAGTGGGCTTGCGCACTTGGGCTTCAAATAGATGTTCGTCGCAACATCGGTTGACCTATAGGACCCATAATATATCAAATCAAAGCTGACTTAGAGAGCTATAATGGATGCTACACACTTCTTCTGTAGTAGTCCGTCTTTAGGCCTAAATCTCTTTATATACGAACATGGATTTGATAGAGTGGGCTTACGCACTTGGGCTCTAAATGGAGGTTCGTGGCAGCATCAGTTGACTAACAGGGCTAAAAATACATCAAATAAAGCTAACTCAGAGAGCTATAATGGGTACTACACACTTCACTTGTAGCAGTTCATCTTTGGGCCCAAATCCTTTTGTTTAAGCCCATAGATTTGATAGAGTAAGCTTGTGCATTTGGGCTTCAAATGGACGTTCATGGCATCATCGATTGACCCACGGGGCCCATAATATATCAAATCAAAGCTAACTCAGAGAGCTATAATGGATGCCATAAACTTCATCTATAGTAGTCTATCTTTGGGCCCAAATCCCTTCTTCTAAGCCCATGGATTTAATAGAGTGGGCTTATGCACTTGGGCTTCAAATGGACATTCGTGGCAGTATCGGTTGAACCATAGGCCCTAAAATATATCAAATCAAAGTTCAGAGAGCTATAATGGTTGCTACACACTTTGACCATAACAGTCCATCTTCATGCCCAAATCCCTTAGTTTATACCCATGGATTTGATAGAGTGTGCTTGCACACTTAAGCTTGAAATGGATGTCTGTGGCTGCATCAATTGACCCACGAGACCCATAATATATCAAATCAAAGCTGACTCAGATATCTATAATGGCTATTACAAACTTCATCTGCAAAGAGTCCATTTTTGGGTCCAAATCCCTTTGTTTAAGCCCATGGATTTGATAGACTCAGCTTGCACACTTAGGCTTCAAATGGATGTTTGAGACAGCATCAATTGACCCACGGGGACCATAATATATCAAATTGAAGCTGACTTAAAGAGCTATACTAGGTGCTACACACTTCATTAGTTGTAGCCCATCTTTAAGCCTAAATCTCTTTGTCTAGGCCAATGGATTTGATACAGTGGGCTTGCACACTTAGGCTTCAAATGGATGTTCGTGATAGCATTGGTTGACCCACAGGGTCCATAACATATCTGATTGAAGCTGACTCAAAGAGCTACAATGCGTGTTGTATATTCCATTTATAATAGTCCATCATCAAGCATAAACCCGACACACTTCATCTATTGCAGTCCATCTTCAAGCCCAAATCCCTTTGTTTAGGATCATGGATTTGATAGAGTGGGCTTATGCACTTGGGCTTCAAAGGGACATTCATGGTAGCATCGGTTCTTGGGGCCTATAATATATCAAATCAAAGCTGACTCAGAGAACAATAATGGATGCTAGACAATTCATTTACAGCAGTCCATGTTCGAGCCCAAATCCCTTTGTTTATGCCCATGGACTTGATAGAGTGGGCTTGCACACTTGGGCTTCAAATGGACATTTGTGGCAGCATTAATTAAACCATAGGGCCCATAATTTATCAAATCAAAGCTGACTCAAAGAGCAATAATGTGTGTTATACACTTTGTATGCAGCCATCCATCTTTGGACCCAAATCCCTTTGTTTAGGCCCATGGATTTTATAGAGTGGGCTTACACACTTAGGCTTCAAATGGACATCTATGGCAGCATCTGTTGACCCACAGAGCCTATAATATATAAAATCAAACCTAACTCAGAGACCTATAATAACTACTATAGAAAAAAGCAGTTCACCTTTGTTTAAGCCCATGGATTTGATAGAGTGGGCTTACACACTTGGGCTTCAAATGGACATTTATGGTAGCAGCGGTTGACTCATGGGGCCTATAATATTTCAAATTGAAGCTGACTCAGAGAGCCATAATAGGTGCTACACACTTCTTCTGTAGCAGTCCATCTTAAGGACCAAATTGTTAGTGATATGCACTAGGTCAATCATTTAATTATGCATTAACTTTCTTATTTTATTAATAAAGAGGCATTTCATTATCATTTGATTTTATGATAATTATATGAATGGTTAATTATTACTAAGGCCATCAAGTATATGACTTGATAGTAAAACCCTTAGATTAAAATAAGAGTTCTATTCTAATTATCCCTAGCCATTTATTCATTATATAAATATTAAAGTATTAAGGCTAGTATGATGTTGACTGATGGTTATGTTTTACTAATCATGAATATGAGATATTAAGTCAACTCATAGGTACATGATGAGAGATCATGTACTAGATTGAACCACTATGAGAATACTACATAGATTATTGTCATAAGTATTTCTCATAATAGTAATTTTATTTCGGTCCTTTGACCTTGAAATCATCATGGATTTCTACATAGCTATTTTATGTTTTGACACATTCTAACATTATCTTTAACTGGATGATTAAATTGGAATGTTGTTGGATATGAAATTAGTTATGTGAGGAATGTGAGTGATTCAGAAGGAATTTATCCCTCATTAATATGAGAAAGATATCTATGGGCCCCTTGATGAGATAGACTGAAGAAAATTGCATGGCCATACTGAAATGAATTGATAAAGAGTTATCATTTTCAGTCTACTTGGAATCAAGTCATAATATTGAACTATATAAGGATGACATTATATTCCTTATGTTCAATTAAGATATCATATGATAAAGGGACGATAAAATTCATTGTAATTAGGTTATGTCGGATTATTGACTTCATATGACTTGGGTAGTCATAACGTCTTGCTAGAGGCCACTTATGACTTGTAGGCCTAAATAGAGATTTAGGCCCACTACCAATGTTATGTGAACCTACAAGGTTACACACTTAGAACAAGCCCAAAACAAATATGGGTTTAATAAGCCCAAAATAAACTTTGTGGAAATAAATAATTAAAGTGTTTTATTTATTTATTTATTTAAGATAAATGTTCTTTTAAATAAATAAATAAGATATTATTTTTTATTTATTTTTAAACAAAATCAGAATATAATAAATGGAAAATTATCAAAAGGTCATTGGTAGGTGAAACCCTAATTTAGAGTCTATAAATATATTATATTCTCTAGGGTTTCACACAGTTGTTTTTCCTGCCTCCAAATTCATTTTCTTTTTTTCCTACCTCTAAATTCGTTTTCTTTCTTCTTAGAAAATAAAGACAGTGTTTTTCCTGTTGTTCTTGATTTTTGAGACAATAAAGGAGGTTGCTAGCACACACACTCCAATCCATTTTATGAAGGGTTGTTCATGTGGATACCTATAGAGGACGCATCCTTTTAGAGATGTCTTGATCCGAACAACCAAGCCAAAAAGCTCGAGGTAAGGTGTCACCGGTGTGAACTTCCTCTCATCCTTCTAGAAAATCTTGCCCTCTTCTGTGTTTTGGTGAGATTCTTGAAACCCTAGATTTAATCAAGTAGTCGAATTACAAGGATCCAGGTTTGGGAACATGATAAAATTTTAATTTTTTTACTACATTTGTATCACGAATCCCAACACAAATCCCTTTGTTAAAGCCCAAGGATTTGATAAAGTGGGCTTGCGCAGTTGTGCTTCAAATGGACCTTCATTACAGCATCTGTTGACCAACGAATCCCATAATATATTAAATCAAAGCTGACTCAGAGAGCTATAATTTTTACTATATATTTCATCTGTAGTAATCCATCTTTGGATCCAAATCCCATTATTTAGGCCCATGGATTTGATAGAGTGGGCATGCACACTTGGGATTCAAATGGACGTTCGTGGCAGCATTGGTTGACCCACGGGACCCATAATATATCAAATTGAAGCTGACTCAGAGAGCAATATTCATTTATAACAGCCCATCTTTAGGCCCAAATCCCTTTGTTTAGGCCCAGGGATTTGATAGAGTGGGCTTGCACACTTGGGCTTCAAATGGACATTCTTCGTAGCATCAGTTGACCCGTGAGGCTAATAACATATCAAATCGAAGCTGACACAGTCAGCTATAATGGGTGCTACACACTTCATCTATAGCAGTCCATCTTTGGGCCTAAATCCCATCGTTTAAGCCCATTGATTTGATAGAGCGGGCTTCAAATAGACGTTTGTAGCAGTAATGGTTGACCCATGGGGCCATAATATATAAAATAAAAGCTGACTCAGAGATCTATAATGGATGCTATGCACTTTGTCTATAGCAATCCATCTTTGAGCCCAAATCCTTTTGTTTAAACCCATGGATTTGATAGAGTAAGCTTGCACACTTATGCTTTAAATGGACGTTTATGGCAACATCGATTGACCCACAGGGCCCATAATATATCAAATCGAAGCTAACTTAAAGAGCAATAATGGGTACTACACACTTCATGTATAACAGTCCATCTTCGGGCCCAAATTTATTTATTTTGGCCCATGGATTTAGTAGAGTGGGCATACGGACTTGGGCTTCAAATGGACATTCGTGGCAGCATCGATTGACCCATAAAGCCCATAATATATCAAATCAAAGTTGACTCAGAGAGATATAATGGGTGCTACACACTTCTTCTATAGCATTCCATCTTCGAGTCCAAATCCCTTTATTTAAGCCCATGGATTTGGTAAAGTGGGCTAGTGCACTTAGGTTTTAAATGGATATTTGTGTTAGCATCGGTTGACCCACAGGGCCCATAATATATAAAATTGAAGCTGACTCAAAGGGCAATGATGGGTGCTACACATTTAGTGTGTAGCAGTCCATCTTTGAGCCCAAATCCCTTTGTTTAAGCCCATGGATTCGATAGAGTGGGCATGCACACTTGGGATTCAAATGGACATTCGTGGCAGCATCGGTTGACCCACGGGGCCCATAATATATTAAATCTAAATAGACTCAGAGAGCAATAATAGGTTCCATACATTTCATTTGTACCAGTCTAGATTTAGGCCCAAATCCCTTTGTTTAGGCCCATGGATTTCATAGAGTAGGCTTATATACTTAGGCTTCAAATGGACGTTCATGGCAACATCTGTTGACCCATGGGGCCCATAATATATCAAATTGAAGGTGAATCAAAGAGCTATAATGGATACTATAGACTTCTTTTGTAGCAGTCCATCTTCAGGATCAAATCCCTTTGTTAAAGCCCAAGGATTTGATAAAGTGGGCTTGCATAGTTGTGCTTTAAATGGACCTTCGTGGTAGCACCGGTTGACCAACGAGGCCCATAATATATCAAATCCAAGCTGACTCAAAGAGCTATAATGTGCACTATATACTTCATCTATTGTAATCCATCTTTAGGTCTAAATCCCATTATTTTGGCCCATGGATTTGATAGAGTGGGCCTGCACACTTGGGCTTCAAATGGGCGTTCTTTGTAGCCTTGGCTAACCCACAGAGCCCATAATATATAAAATTAAAGTTGTCTTAAAGAATTATAATGGGTGCTACACACTTTATTTGTTGTAGTCTATCTTTGAGACCAAATCCCTTTGTTTAGGCCCATGGATTTAATAGAATAGGCATACGCACTTAGGCTTCAAATGAACGTTCATGGCAGGTAACGGTTGACCTACAAAACCCATAATATATCAAATTGAAGTTAACTCAGATAGCTATAATGGGTGCTACACAATTCTTCTGTACTAGTCCATCTTCATTCCTAAATCCCTTTGTTTAAGCCCATTGATTTGAAATAGTGGGCTTGTGCACTTGGGCTTTAAATGGACGTTCGTATTAATAATAGTTGACCTACATGACCCATAATATTTTAAATTGAAGCTGACTCAGAGAGTAATAATGAGTGCTACACACTCCATTTATAGCACTGCATCTTTGAGCCCAAATCCCTTTGTTTAGGCCCATGGATTTAATAGAGTGAGTGCGCACACTTAGGATTCAAATGGACATCTGTGGCTGCATCGGTTAACCCACGGGGCCCATAATATATCAAATAAAAGCTAATTCTCAGAGAGAAATAATAGGTGCTACACACTTTATTTGTAATAGCCCATCTTTAGGCCCAAATCCCACTGTTTAGGTCTAGGGATTTGATAGAGTGGGCTTACACACTTAGGCTTCAAATGGATGTTCGTGATAGCATCGATTGACCTATGGGGCCCATAATATATCAAATCAAAGTTGACTCAAAGAGTAAAAATGGGTGCTACACACTTAATTTGTAGCAGTCCATCTTCGGGGTCAAATTCCTTTCTTTAGGCCCATAAATTTGATATTATGGGCTTGCACACTTGGGCTTAAAATGGACGTTCTTCACAGCATCGATTGACCCACGAGGTCGATAATATATCAAATCAAAGCTGACTCAGTGAGCTATAATGGGTGCTACACACTCATCTATAGCAGTCCATCTTTAGGCCCAAATCCCATTATTTAGGCCCATGGATTTGATAGAGCAGGCTTTAAATGGACATCCGTAGTTGCATCGATTGACCCACGGGACCATAATATATCAAATCAATGCTAACTTAGAGATCTATAATGGATGCTACACACTTTATCTATAGCAGCCCATCTTCGGGCCCAAATCCTTTTGTTTAAGCCCATGGATTTGATAGAGTAAGCTTGCGCACTTAGGTTTTAAATGAACGTTTGTGGCAACATCGATTGACCCACGAGGCCCATAATATATCAAATCAAAGCTGACTCAGAGAGCAATAATGGGTGCTACACACTTCATGTATAGTAGTCCATCTTCGGGCTTTAAAGTGGACATATGAACTTAGGCTTTAAATGCACATTTGTGGCAGTATCAGTTGACCCACATATCCTATAATATATCAAATCAAAGTTGACTCATAGAGCTATAATGGGTGCTATACACTTCTTCTATAGCAATCCATCTTCAAGCCCAAATCCCTTTGCTTAGGCCCATGGATTTGATACAGTGAGCATGTGCCCTTGGGATTCAAATGGACATTCGTGGGCACATAATATATCAAATTAAAGCTGACTCAAAGAGCAATAATGGGTACTACACACTTTATCTGTACCAGTCTAGATTCGAGCCCAAATCCCTTTGTTTAGGCCTATGGATTTAATAGAGTGGGCATATGTACTTGGGCTCCGAATGGATGTTCGTGGCAGCATCTATTAACCCACGGGGCCCATAATATATCAAATTGAAGTTGACTCAGAGAGCTATAATGGGTGTTATAGACTTCTTCTGTAGTAGTCAATCTTCATGCCTAAATCCCTTTGTCTAAGCCCATGGATTTGATAGAGTGGGCTTGCACACTTAGGCTTCAAATGGACATTCGTGGCAGCATCGGTTGACCCACGAGATTGATAATATATCAAATCAAAGCTGACTCAGACAGCTATAAATTGTACTACACACTTCATCTATTGTAGTACATCTTCAGGCCCAAATCCCTTTATTTAGGCCCAAGGATTTGATACAGTGGGCTTGCGCACATGGGCTTCAAATGAACATTTGTGGGAGCATCGATTGACCTACAAGGCCCATAATGTATCAAATTGAAGCTATATCATAGAACAATAATGAGCGTTACACATTTTGTATGTAGCAGTTCATTTTTGGGCCTAAAGCCCTTTATTTAGGCCCATGGATTTGATAGAGTGGGCTTACGCACTTGGCCTTCAAATGGATGTCCGTGGCAGCATCAGTTGACCCATAGGGCCCATAATAAATCAAATTGAAGCTGACTCAAAGAGCTATAATGGATGTTGTAGACGTCTTCTACAGTAGTCCATCTTCAGGCTTAAATCCCTTTGTTTAAGCCCATGGATTTGATAATGTGGACTTGCACAATTGTGCTTCAAATGGACTTTTATGGTAGCATCGGTTGACCACAGGGCCCATAATATATCAAATTGAAGCTGACTCAGAGAGCTATAATGGTTGCTATAAACATGTCTTATAGCAATCCATCTTCAAGCCCAAATCCCTTTGTTTAAGCCCATGGATTTAATAATGTCGACTTGCACAATTGTGCTTTAAATGGAAGTTCATGGCAGCATCAGATGACCCACTAGGCCCATATTATATCAAATCGCAGCTAAAGTATGCTACACACTTCATCTGTTGCAATCCATCTTCAGGCCCAAATCCTTTTATTTATGCCCATCGATTTGATAGAATGGGCTTGCACACTTGGGCTTCAATTGGACGTTCGTGATAGCTTCAGTAGATCCACAAGCCCATAATATATCAAATTGAAGTTGACTCAAAGAACTATAAAGTTGCTATGCTCTTTATCTATTATAGTCCATCTTCGAGCCCAAATCCCTTTATTTAGGCTCATGGATTTGATAGATTAGGCTTGCGCACTTGGGCTTTAAATGAACATTCATGGTAGCATCGGTTGACTCACAAAGCCTATAATATATCAAATCGATGCTGAATCAGAGAGAAATAATGGGTGCTACCCATTTTTGTACGTAGTTATCCATCTTCGAGCCCAAATCCCTTTGTTTAGGCCCATGGATTTGATAGAGTGGGTTTATACACTTAGGCTTCAAATGGACGTCCGTGGCAGCATCTATTGACTGACAGAGCCCATAATATATCAAACCGAATATGACTTAGAGAGGTATAATGGGTGCTAGACCATCTTCAAGCCTGAATCCCTTTATTTAAGCCCATGGAATTGATAGAGTGTGCTTGTGCATTTGGGCTTCAAATGGACGTTTATGGCAGCATCAGTTGACCCACAGGGCCCATAATATATCAAATCAAAGTTGACTTGGAGAGCTATAAAGCATGCTACACACTTCATCTATTGTAGTCCATCTTCAAGCCCAAATCCCTTTGTTTAGGCCTATGGATTTGATAGAGTGGGCTTGCTCACTTGGGCTTTAAATGGACGTTCGTGGTAGCATCAGTTCACCCATAGGGCCTATAATATATCAAATCAAAGCTAACTCAGAGAGCAATAATGGGTGCTACACACTAAATTTATAGCAATCCATCTTCGGGCTCAAATCCCTTTATTTAGGCCTAAGGATTTGATAGAGTGGGCATACAGGTATGGGCTTCAAATGGACGTTCGCGGTAGCATCAGTTGACCTATGGAGCCCATAATATATCAAATCGAAGTTGACTTAGAGAGCTATAATGGATGCTACACACTTCTTCTGTAGCAGTCCATCTGCGAGCCCAAATCCCTTTGTTTAAGCCTATGGATTTGATAAGCTGGCCTTGCACACTTGGGCTTCAAATGGACGTTCGTGTTAGTATCGGTTAACCCACAGGGCCTATAATATATTAAATTGAAGCTGACTCAAAGAGCAATAATAAGTGCTACACACTCCTTGTTTAATTGTAATACCCTATATTTTTTTTATTTAACTTAAGTAACTTCCAAAACTTTGTTATTATTTTATTTTATTTTATTTTATTTATTATTTTTATATATATATTATTATAATTGTTATTATTATTATTACTAATCTAAACTATATTAACTTCATGGCTAATTTCTGTATTATTTAGTACATGTATATATATATTTATATATTCATAGTTTATAATATAATATGGTATGTGTGTATGTATATTAGTAGGTTATATATGTATATATGTTTATTTAAAGGTTATAATATTATATATATATATATATATATATATATATATATATATATATATATATATATATATATATATTATATATATATATATATATATATATATATATAATATGTAGATATATATATAATATATGTAGATATATATATATAGATGCATTAGCCTAAGAAACCCTCACCAACACCCTCCTTCTCCGTCTGCCACCCACGCCAACTCTTCCCCTCCCTCTGTCCTGTCCAGCGGTGTGGTGAGTGACAGCCCTCATTTTTCCCTTTTCTTCTCAATTTCCTTGAAGCTTCGATAGATCATGGTCATGCTAAAATTGTTATTGGTGATTATGTTAGTCTTTATGCTTTTATGGATTTATGATGGATTTTTTTTAGTTATGCAGAATTTTAGGTGAATTTTCTTGGTTTAGTTGGTCTAGTTAGTTGTTAGTTGGATTTAAGTAGTGATTAGTTTGATTTATGTTAATCATAATTTTTATGCACATTTTTCTTTATTTTCCTTAATTTACAGAATTTTTGCATAATTTTTTTAGTTGATTTATTGGGTTTTATTTGGTTTAGTTAGTAAAAATTTAAGTAATTATAGTTAATTGTTCTTAGTATATTAATTTTATTTAAGGTTTTAGAATTTTGGTGTTAATTAGAGGTTTATGTAAATTTTAGATATTTAATGGGTAATTATGTTAATTTTGAAAAATTATTGTTAAAAATTATGAAATTTTAATAATTGAGGTTATTAGTGAATGTTATTAATTTTAGAACTCAAATTATAATTTTTGTGATTTTTATACTATTTTTATAAATATTTTTGAGTTTATGCCAAATGTGATTTTTAGGTTAAATTATATTTTTTTTGGAAGAAAATTGTTGGTTGATTAAATGTTTTAATTATATTAGGAAGATTTATTTTGAGAAAATAAATTTTTGGCATGATTAAATAATTTTAAGGAATTATTTTCAGTATTAATAGCACACTATGTAATTTATGTATTTAGGGGGGGTAAAAATGTAATTTTATGCTAAACATAGTTAAATATATATTTTAATTATTTTATTAATATTTAAGAAGTTTAGAGAATTTGTATAAATAATTGATATTTTTAATTAAGTATAAATTCCAAATATTATATATATGTATATATAACACATTATAATGGTTTTAATTTAGGCTTTAATTATATTTTAATAATGAAATACAAATTTAGTCGTTTAATTTTTGAATAATTGAGATTTTATATTTTGTCTATTTTTTTTAGTATATGTGTATGTGAAATATGTATTTTGAGAAAAATGTTAATAACTCTCGATATTTTATTGAGTTGTGATCTCGGTCAGGGCAAAAATGTAGTTTTGGGAGCCCGACTCGAGTGTGGGTGTCTGTGATTATTAGAAGTGCATTTTTATGCAAGTCTGACTCTACCTTTGGTAGAGAGATGTCCGTTTTACAGAGGAGACTCTACCAAAATTTCGATAGATTTTCTCATAAAATGTGATATTCGTAAAAAAAAATATACCAAATCAAAGCTAACTCGAAGAGCTATAATGGGTTCTATAGATTTCATCTATGGCAGTGCATCTTTAGGCCTGAATCCTTTTGTTTAAGCCCATGGATTTGATATAGTGGGCTTGCGCACTTGGGCTTTAGATGGACATTCGTGGTAGCATTAGTTGACACATGAGGCCCATATTATATCAAATCGAATATGACTCAGAGAGCTATAGTGGGCGCTACACACTTCTTAAGTAGCAGTCCAACTTAGAGTTCAAATCCCTTTATTTAAGCCCATGGATTTGATACAATGGGCTTGTACACTTGGGCTTCAAATGGACATTTGTGTTAGCATCGATTGACCCACAGGGACTATAATATATTAAATCAATGTTGACTCAGAGAGCAATAATGGCTGCTACACACTTTATAAGTAGCAGTCCATCTTCGAGCCCAAATCCCTTTATTTATGCCCATGGATTTGATAGAGTGGGCTTGCACACTTGGGTTGCAAGTGGACATTCATGGCAGCATCAGTTGAACCACGGGGCCCATAATATATCAAATTTAAGTTGACTTAGAGAGCAATAATGGGTGCTACACACTTTATTTGTAGTAGTCCTTCTTCGGGACCAAATCCCTTTGTTTAGGCCCCGGATTTGATAGAGTGGGCATGCGCACTTAGGATTCAAATGGACGTTCGTGGTAGCATCCGTTGACCCACGGGGTCCATAATATATCAAACTGAAGCTGAATCAAAGAGCAATAATGTATGCTATGCACTTCATCTATAGTAGTCCACCTTCAAGCCTAAATCCCTTTGTTTAAACCCATGGGATTTGATAGAGTGGGCTTGCACACTTGGGCTTCAAATGGACGTTCGTGGCAGCATCGGTTGAGCCACGGGGCCCATAATATATCAAATCGAAGCTGACTCAGAGAGCAATAATAAGTGCTACACACTTCATTTATAGTAGTCCATCTTCATGCCCACATCACTTTGTTTAGGCCTATGGATTTGATGGAATGGGCTTGTGCACTTGGGCTTCAAATGGACATTCGTGGTAGCATCGGTTAACCCACGGTGCCCATAATATATCAAATCAAAGCTGACTCAGAAAGCAACAATAGGTGTTATGCACTTTGTACATAGCTATCAATATTTAGGCCCAAATCCCTCTGTTTAAGCCCATGGATTTGATAAAGTGGGCTTACGCACTTAGGCTTTAAATGGATGTCCGTGGCAACATCGATTGACCCACGAAGCCCATAATATATCAAATCAAAGCTAACTCAGAGAGCTATAATGGGTACTACAGACAAAGTTTAGCAGCCCATCTTCAGGCTTGAATCCCTTTATTTAAGCTAATGGATTTGATTAAGTGGGCTTGTGCACTTGGGCTTCAAGTGGACGTTTGTGGCAGCATCAGTTGACCCACGGGGCCCATAATATATCAAATCGAGGCTAACTCAAAGAGCTATAAAATATACTACACACTTTATCTATTGCAGTCCATCTTCAAGCCCAAATCCCTTTGTTTAGGCCCATGAATTTGATGGAGTGGGCTTATGCACTTGGGCTTTAAATGGACATTTGTGGTAGCATCGGTTGACCCACAGAGTCCATAATAGATCAAATTAAAGTTGACTCAGAGAGCTATAATGGGTACTATGCACTTTCTATGTAGTCATCCATCTTCAGGCCCAAATCCCTTTGTTTAGGCCCATGGATTTGATAGAGTGGGCTTATGCACTTGGGCTTCAAATGGGCATCCGTGGAAGCATCTGTTGACCCACGAGGCCCATAATATATCAAATTGAGATGACTCAAAGAACTATAACAAGTGCTATAGACTTCATCTTTAGCAATCCATCTTTGGGCCTGAATCCCTTAGTTTAATCCTATGGATTTGATACAGTGGGCATGTGCACTTAAGCTTTAAATGGACGTTCATCGGCAGCATCAGTTGACCCACAGAGCTCATAATATATCAAATTGAAGCTGAATTAGAGAGCAATAATATGTACTATGCACTTTGTATGTATCCATCCATCTTCGGGCCCAAACCCTTTTGTTTAGGCCTATAGATTTGATAGAGTAGGCTTATGCACTTGGGCTTCAAATGGACGTTGGTAGCGTCTGTTAACCCCCAAGGCCCATAATATGTCAAATCAAAGCTGACTCAGAGAGCTATAATAAGTACCATAGATTTTGTCTATAGCAGTCCATCTTCAGGCCTGAATCCCTTAGTTTAAGCCCATGGATTTAATAGAGTGGGCTTGCACACTTGGGCTTCAATGGACGTTCGTGGCTGCATCGGCCGACCCACGAGGCCCATAATATATCAAATCAAAGCTGACTCAGAGAGCTATAAATTTTATTACACACTTCATCTGTTGTAGTCCATCTTTGGGCCTAAATCCCTTTGTTTAGGCCCATGAATTTGATAGAGTGGGCTTGCGCACTTTGGCTTTAAATGGACGTTCGTGGTAGCATAGGTTGACCCACGGAGCCCATAATATATCAAATTGAAGATGACTTAGAGAGCTATAATGGGTGTTGCACACTTCTTTTATAACAATCTATTTTTAGGCCCAAATCCCATTGTTTAGGCCCATGGATTTTATAGAGAGTGCATGCGCACTTGGGCTTCAAATAGACGTTCGTGCCAGCATCGGTTGACCCATGGAGCCTATAATATATCAAATCGAAGTTGACTCAAAATCTATAATGAGTGTTATACACTTCTTCTTTAGCAATCCATCTTTGGGTCCAAATCCCTTTGTTTAAGGCCCATGGATTGATAAAGTAGGCTTGTGCATTTAGGCTTTAAATGGACATTCGTGTTAGCAACGGTTAACCCATGAGGCCTATAATATATTAAATCAAAGCTGACTCAGAGAGCAATGATGGGTGCTATATACTTTGTGTGTAGCAGTCCATCTTTGAGCCCAAATCCTTTTATTTAGGCCCATGGATTTGATAGAGTGGGCTTGCGCACTTGGGATTCAAATGGATGTTCGTGGCAGCATCAGTTGACCCATAAGGCCCATAATATATCAAATCAAATTTGACTCAGAGAGAAATAATGGGTGCTACACACTTTGTCTATAGCAATCCATCTTTGGGCCCTATCACTTTATTTAGGCCCATGGATTTAATAGAGCGGGCTTGTGCACTTGGGCTTCAAATAGACGTTCATGGCAGTATTGGTTGACCCACGTGGCCTAAAATATATCAAATTAAAGCTGAATCAGAGAGAAATAATGGGTTCTACACACTTCATTTATAGTAGTCCATCTTCAGGCCCAAATCCCTTTATTTATGCCCATGGATTTGATAGAGTGGCTTGTGCACTTAGGCTTCAAATGGATGTTCATGGTAGCATCAATTGACCCATAGGGCCCATAATATATCAAATCAAAGTTGTGTGCTATGAAATTTGTATATAGCTATCCATTTTCAGGCCCAAATTACTTTGTTTAGGCCTATGGATTTGATAGAGTGGGCTACGCACTTGGGCTTCAAATGGACATCCGTGGCAGTATCTATTGACCCACGGGGTTCATAATATATCAAATTGAAGCTGACTCAGAGATCTATAATGGGTGTTATAGATAAAGTCTGTAGCAGTCCATCTTTGAGCTAGAAATCCTTTGTTTAAGCCCATGGATTTGATAGAGTGGGCTTGCGCACTTAGGCTTCAAATGAACATTCATGGCAGCATCAGTTGACCTATAGGGCCCATAGTATATCAAATTGAAGCTGACTTAGAGAGTTGTAAAGTTTGCTACAAACTTCATCTATTATAGCCCATCTTTAGGCCTAAATCCCTATGTTTAGGCCCATGGATTTGGGTAGAGTGGGCTTGCATACTTAGGCTTTAAATGGACGTCCATGGAAGCATCGATTGACCCATGGAGCCCATAATATATCAAATCGAAGCTGACTCAGAGAGCAATAATGGGTGCTACACACTTCATATGCAGTAATCCATCTTCGAGCCCAAATCCCTTTATTTAGGCCCATGGATTTAATAGAGTGTGCTTATGCACTTAGGCTTCAATTGGATGTCCGTGGCAGTATCTGTTGACCCACGGAGCCATAATATATCAAATCAAAGATGACTTAGAGAACTTTCATCTTTAGCAATCCATCTTCGGGCTTGAATCCTTTTGTTTATGCCTATGGATTTGATAGAGTGAGTTTGCACACTTGGGCTTCAAATGGATGTTTGTGGAAGCATCAGTTGACCTATAGGGCCCATAATATATCAAATCAAAGCTAACTCAAAGAGCTATAATGGGTGCTACACACTTCTTCTATAGTAGTCCATCTTTGCGCCCAAATACCTTTGTTTAAGCCCATGGATTTGATAAAGTGGGCTTGCACAATTGTGCTTCAAATGGACATTCGTGGCAACATCGGTTGACCCCCGAGGCCCATAATATATCAAATTAAAGCTAACTCAGAAAGCAATAATGGGCACTACACACTTTGTATGTAGCATTGCATCTTCGAGCCCAAATCCCCTTTATTTAGGCCCATGGATTTGATAGGGTGGGCTTACGCACTTGGGCTTCAAATGGACATTCATGGTAGCATCGATTGACCTACGGGACCCATAATATATCAAATCGAATCTGACTCAGATCTTGAAATTTTGCTTTGATAAGGTGAGTAGATCATTAATTAACAATTTTATGGGTTTATATATAAATATATATGTTGTCTCTAAAGTTTGGTTTATTGTTAAAGATAATATGAATTATATGATGAGTTTTTATTATTAAAGATGATTTGATTTTTATGAATGATTTTTTATCCTATCTTGTGAAAGATATTTTGAATGCTATTTTGCTATTAAATATTAGGAACATGCATTATATTTTGATGAATATTGCTATAAAAAGTGTATATATATACAATTACTTAATGAAAAATTGTACACACTCATGTTATGGTTGATATATGAGATCTCTATACACGTGTATGACATGAACATTTAGGGGGAGTAACATATAGGATGGGTTACCAACTAAATGTATTTAATCACTTAGGGGGAGTAACATATTGGATGAGTCACCACCTAAGTGTGTTCAATGCTCGTAGGGGATTAACATATTAGATGAGTTAGCACTAAAAAGCTTAAAATGTTAAGTATGACTTGAGTGTGTATTAAAAGTCTTGATTTTAATGATGAATATTTATATGAAAATGATGTTCTTTAAGAAGTATGAGATTTTGATATTTATGATTTGATTAAGTTTTGTATTGAAATAGAAATGTGGTAAATTATTTGACTTTGGTATAAATGATATTTATATTATTGTTTTTCTTTAAGAAATACATGTTCTCCATTGTTAATTCTTAATCTACTCATTAAAGTATTCATACTCATCCTTTTATTACTATTTTTTTAAAGAATCTATTTTAGGAGTGAATCTTTAGCTTGGTTGGATAACGTTCTAACACTCTTTCGCATTAAAGCCAAGGTCGAGCCAACATTTAGCTTTGGGTGTTGTTTTTAATCCTTAGAGTATAGTAGTATGTATAGTTTTGTGAATTTGGGCATATCCATATGTGTGTATTTATTTTGATTGTAAATAGGTAAGTATGTTATTTAGCTAAGGCATGTGTACTTAATACACTAATGGCCCTTTTTAATAGAATGTTGAAAGTTGGTTACTTGTGAATATATTTCTTCTTGTAGTATTGAGAATTTTTAAAGTGGTTAGTTTCTTTTTGAATGGGGTGTTACAGAAATTATTGTTATATTGCTGCTTACAAACATTCAAAGTTCATTTTGAGAATTTTAGCTTTCTATTATTACTCATTTTTTCCATAGAGAAGATATGCATGCATCTGTTTTTTGCTTTAAACTTTGAGCACCCTTTCAAGTTTAATTCATTTTTTATTTTTAATGGAAAGTTGAAGCTGCATATTTTCTTGAAATAAAGAAAGACTGCAATGCGCACTGCATTATATGAATGCATTTTTTTTATATTATATTTAGTTAGTGTTTCCTGAACATAATGAAAGCCAAAAATTCTATGATCAACTCATTCATAAAAGCATGATTTGAGCTCTTGAACCATAGAATAGTTGCAGAGTTCTGAACCACAGAATAGTTGCAGAGTTCTTAACCACAGAATAGTTGCAAAATTCTAAAAAGTATTCTCTCTTTTTTCATCTTCTCTCCTTGCAACACTTACAATTTTTAGTTTCTATCATTTATCTTCTCCTTTGGTTAATAAAAATGATAAAGATAAACTATATCTATGGAGAAATATTTATATAAACTGCAAACTGAATGATTTAAAATTATGATTATTGCTAAATTGCTATCTAATAAATCTGTCATCTTTTCTCATCTTATAGTGCAATATGGTTGTGCAAAATCTTTTACCATAAATGTGTAAGTACCACCACACATACTCTGTGTCTAATGTGTGTATTTATGCGAATTACATGTTTGCAATGGGATTCTTGTATTTCATACTTCATCTATTTTCTATATAATTAACCATTGACTAACTATAACCTAAATCAGGTCCTAATGCTTCTCTCCTCTTATTAGGTTCACTTGGTCAAGCATATTTATTCTGTTTGCGTAATATCTATTGGTATAAGTCCAACGGGGAGGCTTAAGTTTAAGTTTTGCTGCAACAGAGGAAGATCCAACGGGGCAGCTTTTAAATAAACATTTTGGTTAATTGTATTAATAGTGAAAGGTTTTAAAGGAACTTACATCATCTTGTACCAGATGAACCATCTTTTCACTTTCCATTACTTTAAAATTTCTTTTCTTTAAAAGTGGCGATTCACCAAAAATGGATGGAATTGAAATGAAGATAGAGTGGTTGAATATTCTTTGAACAAGTTATCACTCTCGTACATAATTAGCACATGATCTGAAATAGGCCTAACATAACAAGGGTAACTCCAAAGGCCTTCACCTACTTCACCACTATTATCAAGGTCTACACCATCCAACTTGAACAAAATATCATATGAATCAAAATTATATAACTCTTGGAAGGTTTCCTATATTCAAAGATAATGTAGAAAACCACTCCTTTGAACTGATCCCAACTTAAAGGAAACTATATGTTTATGGAAGATTCCATACTTCTATCGGTGAACCATCATAGAACTTCATTGTCAAGATATATTACTTCATAATGACGCTGCAACACAAAATCAAACATTTAGCTAGAAATCAAATATATAAGAAAATTTTGGTTACCTTAATGGCCTTACATTCTCATTTATGAACGGAAGCTCTGCCTCGAGTGGCTTTTGATCCAATCTTAAGCAATTTGTAAAATTTACAAAGAAAAGATTGAAACATTTTCTCAAGTTGCTTGATATGGTTTACAGTGATATGCATTTGTATGAACGTAGACATTTCAAAGATGGTGGAAGCTCTGGCAAGGAACTAAGACTCACACATCTGGACACGTCCAAATCCCTAAGTTATGGAAGCTTCTAGATACAACTCGGAAGGCTTTCAATCAAGTTTGGCCTTAATTTTAGCGCGTGACACCTAGGGGTGTTTATAGTTTTATGTGTACTTCTAAGTGACACATGCTGATCATTAGGTTATGTTGGACCATTTTGAGACTACTTCCGAAGGTTTTAAAGCCTTCTAGATGTGTTTTTGAAGTCCATTTTATCAAAATCGATTTCCATTTTTTCACAAAGTTGGTTCCCAGTATAACAAAATGAACATTGACCTAACAAGCTGAGTGCTCTGAGAAAGGAATGCTCAAAATAAGCTCCTCATTATTCTAATAATTCTTATTTCATAAGGTTAGAGCACAACTTAATGACTCGGTGATTGATTTTGCACACTAGTGGGGTCAGTTAGTTTTTTAAGTTGCACGCTTTAGAGGTGTTACGAACGAGCAGATTCTAGTCATCTCGGAGTTCATTTCATCATTGGACCTTTTTTGGGGACAATCAAATTTGAGGTATAACAAGTGTCATTTTGGATTGGCATATTGGAAGTAATCATATGACAAGGCAAGAACTATGGTCTACTGATGTACATTAATACTGCTTGTGTTATGTGCTTAGCAATTACAATATAAAGTTTAAAAATGTTGCATAAAGAACTTACTTAATAAAGAAGGTAAAAAGCTCTAGAAAAGAAAGTTCAAGAGATGGATGGACAAAGTTAAGCTCCTACACTCGGATTTAAAAAATGGATTGACAAATTACCAAAGGAGAAATGGACTTTATCATATAATGATGGTCATCATTATGGTGTAATGACTACAAACTATGCTGAATCGATGAATGCCATATTCCAGACAATTAGATCGATGCCTGTGACTACATTGATGTATTAAATTTTTCTAAAGTTGGTTGATATGTTCAATTAGCATCGAATTGAATGCACTAAATTGTTGAATGATGGCATTTTGTGGACACTAAAAAGTGTGGAAATACTAAAGGATCAAATTAATAAAGCAAATGGGCATGTCATGGAAAGATATGATCAAGATAATATGATTTTTAAAATTGTAACTACTTTTAACAATGTCCACAGAAAAGGAGGTCACAAACAAGTTATCAATATAAAATAATAAATTTGCACATGCAATAAGTTCTAACAAAGCAAAATTCCCTGTTCTCAAGCCATTATTGGTTGTTTGACATATGGATTTGATTATAGAGAATTTATTACTCCATTCCACTTTGTCAATGAAAATTTAAAATGTTGGTTAACTTGTTTTATTCCTTTAGGTAATCCTAAGTATTGGCCTAAGACACATGAATTGCCATTCGTTCCAAATCTAGTATAGAGAAGGAAAAAAGGAAGACCAAGATAAACACACATTAGAAATGAAATGGACAAACAAAATTCTAATGCTACAATAAACTTCTACATGAAATATGGTTTGACTAGTCACAACGCTAGGACTTATGTGCAAAATTAATATAATATTATCTTGTATGATTTTTAATGTATATTTCTTTAAACTTATTTACTTTTTATAGTCATTGTAATCCTTATAAACTTTTTTTAAAAAGTATGTCATACATTTTATGTTTATCAGTAATGAACAAAAGTAGGCTCATCTTCTTGTTCAAATGGAGCATGTGGTTAAATGGAAATGAAAATTGTTGATAAATATGAAGACCCGAATGGTGTCATTTGGTATGGAACTAAAAAGCAATTTAAAAATCATTTAAAAATCATCTAACTTATTCATGTCTTGAATGAGGATGTGCAAATCATATATTTATTGTGTATCATACATTAAATATATATGCTTTTGGATAGTTATATAATGTTATAGTTAGAGCATATCCAAAATGGGGTTGTTTATGAGACATAAGATGTGAATTGGAAGCTTATTATGGGTACCATGAGTTACCAATGCTGTAGACGGCAAGGTTTAGTGCGCGTCTAAGATTTTAGCAACTGTGACACTATTTAAGCTCAGGGCCTTAGGGAACACACTACTATGTCACAAAAGTCATAATGTGGAGAAGAGGAGTCGCCACCCAGGGTAATAACTAGGACAATTTGATTGGTGGTACTCGATTCTCTAAAAGAAAGTTAGCACCACAACCAGGAGATTCTGGGAACGGAATACTAACTTCTTTTAGTCTCATGTTCATTTAGAATAATTTTATAAACGATTATTTCATCCTCTAATTACTTGCAATTTTATTTAAACCCTATTTGACATCCATCTAACCCTAGGCATCTAGTCAATAAAATTACATATAAAAAGTGCACTCAATATTGCATTGTCCCTAAGTATAAACTATGTTAATTTTATTAAAAAGTTAGCTAGATTTACATTTTATTTACAAGTGAGAAAGGGACTAAAGGTGGGCCTACATTTTTATTAATTAGTGAGCCTAGATCTATTTATTTTACTTTGTCTAAAAAATGGGCGTAAGTCTATTCAATTTTAAAGGAAAATTAAATTAATGGGCCTAAGTCTAACTTGGTTTTATTTTAAGTGAAATATGGGCCTAGGTTTATTTATTTTAAAAGAAATGAAATTAAGTGGGCTGAGCTAAGTCTAAACAAGTTTTAATTAACTAAGTGGGCCTGAAATCTAATTAACCTAATGGGCCTAAATTGATTATTTAAAGTCCTAAACCATTTTTTAAGCCTATTTAAAGTGAGTTGTACCTAAGCGTGAGCTTGGGGCCCAAAATAATATAAAAACCCAAAAAAACACAACCCAAAACAAATAAAACATAAAAAGGGGATCAAATAAACATTTTAGTGATTTTCTAAAAAAAAAACCTAAATCAATTACATGCGAACCCTAAATTAAGCTACTGCCACCATTAATTCTAATTGATTTTTTACCCAATTGAACCTAATTACTAATTGATTTTAAACGCAGGAAATTAAATCTTTCACTATTCCCACTAATGAGGCTATTATAAACTACATACAAAAATTAAAATTAAACAATTATAGACCCATGAATTAAAATAACTATACATAACACATAAATGCAAAATGAAAATTAAAACCCTAATATCTACTGGAAAACAATACATATTATTCCATGGCATTCCATAAATCTTCTGTTCATTTGAACACAAGCAGTATCCTCCTCAATCCACAATCGGACGTTAAAATAAAAAACACGAAAACAAAAAGATTAGTAAAACTGAATCAAATAACAAAATATCAATCAAAAATATTGTGAAATAAAAGAGAGAAGGGAAAGAGAAAATGGAGTTCTATGCAAATGCTTGTTTTAGCCCCTCAGACTAGGATTTTCACTGTTGAAATTGAATTGTTGTTGATTTTGGACTGGAACTAAAAGAACAACGAATCACCCTCATTAAAATGAACCACATCAAGAAAAATAAGGCTTTGAAAGAACAAAAGAAATCAAAGTTTATGGTGTACAGGGCATTCTCAATAGCGTCTAGATTTTAGGGTTTTTTCCGTAGTCAGTTTTTTTTTTTACGCTATTCTCTCTGGTCTTCTCTTACCGCTTAAGGTTTTTTCTCTCTGGTTTTTCTTCCCTCTTTCTTTTTTTTTTGCACGCACGCACGTAGACTCTTTATTTTTTAAAGCAAAGTCTACCTGCGTACTGACTTTCTCAATTGCAGGAACAGACTATCTCTTCAAAATAAATTGATAACAAATTTTGATTTTGAAAGCTCCTTACGCATTTTGAACACGTTAAAAAATTACTGATAATAATAATAATAATATTAACTTTTTAACCAATTAAACACTAAAAAAATAGATGAAAAAATAATAAAATAGGCAAAAAATTGAAAAAAATGAACTTTTACAGCATCAGCATTATATAATGTCGATCGGCATTACACAATATCAATCGACATTGTGTAATGCCAGTCAGCATTACATGCCGATCCTAATTTTTTTAACTTTTAATTACCAAAAGACCCCTGAAAAATTGACTTCCTTGTAATCAAATCCTAAAAAATGTTGCAATTTAATCCCTAAAGTCCAAAAGATTGACAATTGAGTTCAATTTTTAAATAAATTTCATTATAAGGACTTATATTGCAATTATGCACAATTGCATCCCGAAATTAGGTGCTTACAAATGCCAAAAGCAATTTCATCAACACTACTAAGACACAATAATAAATAAGTAAATAATGTAGTTAAGCAATCGGAGAAGGAGATTGCTATGATGGACTTTTAGAGAAATATCATGCACCAAAATGACACATTTAGACAACAGTCTTTGGTGGAACCAGAAAGTACTTTATGTGACATATATGGAGGGCATAAAATATTATAGTGATATTGATACTAACTTTGTAAAATACCTTATGTCATGTTTACTAAAATGTTGTTAAACTACAATAAATTATTGTTAAGCTGTAATAATAAGTTTGAAATGTAGATATATTAATATATTTTATAGGTACAATGTCTAGAGTATATTCTTTGGGAGATATTTTTAAGGCCATAGGACATCATTGGGCTTTAAATGATGAAATTTCATATCCAATGGACCCAAGGCAACATAATAGTCATATTTTTATGATGAAAATGATTGAAGAATGACAATGTTGGATATGATAATCTCAAGCACTTCGTAAAGAAACTATTGAACATAATATACTTGTAAAGCATAGGCAATTCAACTAACACGATGTAATATGGATGAAATACAAAATGTTTTGTATCGTATAGAGAGGAGAACAATCATATCAAAATATGTTTGGATAGAGAATTTTATAAGAGTCGTACACGAGAGTTATTAAAAAATGGAGATATAGGACAAGCTAGACTGTATAATTCAATAATGCATTCAATTGAATGTTCATCTGATATTGAAATATCAAATAAAGAAACATAATATAAGAAATAACATTAATAAATTATTCTTCATCATACATTTCATAGTCAAAAATGTATGTTGGATTATTAAAAACATTGTTAACCTATGTCTCAAAAAGTGTCTTTTCCATTCCAGTAGCTTGATTGTTAGCAAGCTTTAAAAGATAATATCTTGATCTTCTTATGAACATCTGATTGTTCTCCTCTTGAATTCTTTTAATAGAAACTTTATATTTTGATCGACTTCTTAATTATATTGATAAATATTAATGCCTGACAAAAGTTGCTCCCAATTCATATAGTTGCTTGACTACAAGCTCAGCTTCAGTAACTTAAAATGCCCATTCTTGTCATAATCCTACATAATATTCTTTCAAATTTGACACTCTCAAATTGTGATACCCATCATTTAATTCTGGTAGTAGCCATATTCTGCCTCTACCACCATATGAAGAACCACTTTCCATCTAGAAATAAGCAATAATGTCTGTGTATGTGTATGTGTATGTGAATGTAGTGTTATTATGCAGAAAAATTGCATATGTTTTTGTACTACTAAACTATCAAATGAATGATAGCAAATAAAGTTGCTCACTCATTCAATTAGGTCACATTTATGACCCTATGGGATTGAATGTAGACATTCGGCATGTGTGTTGTCAAATTAATATAATTTATATGCTCACATGACAAAGGGGTCCCATAATTTTTCATGTATGGTTGTATCACATGTGATTGGGTTGTGGTTAAAGTAGTAATTTTAAAATCAATTTATTTAGTTGACACTCATTTTGTCCATTCAATATACGTTATGCTTCCATGTCATATGGTAGAGTAATTTTTTCTGTCATTAGGTTATGGTTCTATTATTAATTATCAAATTAATTCATAGAGTTATTAATGTCAACTAATTTATATGAATGAATAGAAATGGATGAATATACATTACACAAGAGCTTATATTAATAGTTAAACATTATGACGTGATATTATTTCTCATTTATTTTCTTAGATACAGAGTCATTGGGTTATGGTTCTATTATTAATTGTCAAATTAATTCATAGAGTTGTCAATGTTAACTAATTTATATGAATGAATAAAAATGGATGAATATACATTACACAAGAGCTTAGATTTATAGTTAAAAATTATGACATGATAGTATTTCTCATTTATTTTCTTAGATGCGAAGCAAAATTTCATGTCATATGATTACATACAGCCTGGGCCTTATGATGCATCATTACTATACCTACAAAATGAGCATACATTATGGAGTATATGGAATGGCCAGGTAATTATGAATATTTATTTATCAATATTTAATATAAATACTTACATATCTTCAATATTAACTATAATTATTAGGAATAATGCATATATACACCAAATTTAGGAACATGTATTTTCAAGAATGTTAAAGGAATTAGATTATTAGCAAAAGTTAAATGGATTATATTGTTATCAAAATAGAGTGCTATTAGTAATTTATAAACATTACATATTCAATTGGAAGAACCCATCCTAAGATGTTGATGAATGGCTCGAATGAATGATTTATATGCAAACATAACTCATGAAATGGAGGTGTTATTAAGAGAGTTGCACGCCTTCACTAGTGTCAGTATGAATGGCACCTAATTTTTACGCTTGTGGAGCATTGGAGACTGGAGACACATACTTTTTATTTGCTAGATGGAGAGTGCACAATCACTCTCTAAGATGTTGTTATTTTGATAAGAATGCCAATTGATGGGCATCCTATTACTGGTCAAGTTCAATGTGATTACCTAAATTTATGCCAATCACTTCTACGAATTTCACCTAAACCAAAGGACATTCATTATTCATTAGTTCACAGTTCTTGGTTTACCTAGCATTTCTCAGAATTGCCTAAACAAGTTAACTAGATGACATTGCATAGGCATACACGTGCCTATATATTACAGCTTTTTTCATTAGTATTATTCACTAAATATGATATTAGCAAAGTTAGTTTGATGTTCCTTTAATATTTGGATAATTTTGACATAATAGGCCATTACAGTTAGGGATCTACATATTTGGATACCCTATATAGGGAGTTGTGTTGTGCATCAAGGCTTCTGGCAATGTCCTAGATGCCCAGCCCACTCTTTCTCCTTCAACTATAGGCTTGGGAACAATTTCCTTTTCTCACCCTTATATTGCGTGATCGGTCGATTCTGTCATATGCACCTTTGGGTCACAAGTATAACAATTATTTTATTCTAAATTTAAGTTATATTTCTATATTTTATTGTCAAATTTATTTTACTCACATACAATTATATTAGATGGAGCCGACCACATGAAATTATAGCTATTCCCACACATGTCATTACCGACATCCGATTGAGGCTAGATAATGCACATTAGGATGAGGTAAATCATAAAAAAATTTGTTTAATTATTCAACATTTCACAAATTTAGATATAATCATCATCATATACTATACTCATTATAAAGGAATTTCTCCAATTTACTAATAATAAGCATCATCATATATATATATACTTTAAATTTCAATATATATAATGTCATAATTACATTTATTATTATTATTATTATTATTATTATTATTATTATTATTATTATTATTATTATTATTATTATTATTATTATTATTATTATTATTATTATTATTATTATTATTATTATTATTATTATTATTATTATTATATACATATACATATACATATTAACTGGGAGCCATATACCAAGGATGTCATTCAACAACTGCCTGCTTATTGTTTACAAGGGTGCAACATAAGGTGGTCGACAGTACCCCTCATATGCATCCATATTGTAGAATAGCATTACCTTAATAGGGTACTTCGACAATTTGGATATGTACAACCCATTCCTTATCCTCCATTTCATTTTGATGCATTATATCATAATAATTTGTGGGACAATGACATAAATTGGGCAAAAATACATGCCCAATGGGTCGAGCTTTGGGGTCGTCGCTCTTATAATGTTGTTGTTGGCGAACCTTCAAATGGATCCATACATTACCATTCATAGTATTTGGAGTGGTACCGTTCTGTGACATGCCAATGGATCTCACCCGAGAGTGCTCGGAGTAGCTGTACATAATTAATTTTATTTTGTCATTTAAAATTTTTTTAAATTATTTCTATAATTTTTTATAAATTTATTTCATTACAATGCATAGGCAGATGCATTGGAGCATATTGCATTGACTAAAGATTTATCCCAAGCTAGTCAAATCACCAACAATTACAAAATTATAATTAATGAGCTTAGACAATGAGCTACTAATGATATGCCATGCCCCAATCTTTCACAACAACCTACACCACTCCTACAATAGTTGAGTAATGTTGGGCCTATTGATGAGGCCACATTGAGACGTCATAAGCGTTAGGTGCATGCCGACAAGCTACCGCTCCACTACCCCGCCTGCTAATGCTCCACATTTTCTCATTCCTCAACCAAACTCTGTTCATTCTGAGTTCCACACAGGGCATCAACACCACCTCACCTCATCGACATTACTTTTAGAAGCTGGTCCTTTTGGCACTTTATTCATTCCTCCCCCCTATTTTTCTTTTACTTATCCATCTGGTCTATTCTTACATGCTTTAGCTCTCACTCCTCCGACCCAATTAACTTTTTCTTCTCCATTCATTCACTCTTCATCACACCACACTCCACATCTCTCTATCCCCTCATAAGTCACAGACTTCCATCTCACTCGACTTTCTTTTACTTCTATTTTGAATTTATCACAAATGACATCGACTATGTAAACTCTTCATTTTCCATCTTTTCCTTCTTTAACTTAAAATTTTCTATCTGTATTTACCACCCCTCAACCTCTTAAAGTGCCTACTCCATCACATCACACACCTCCTTTTAATATAAATATGTACATGCTTATGATACCGAAGACGAAGATGATGGTGATGATTCTGATAGTGGTGGATCTCAGTTCATTGACATAAGCTCTGTATGTGTTCATCACCATCACAATATGGGATTACGCTCTAGAGTTCACAGACATAAACCCAGTGACACCTAAATTTTTTTCTTTTTTCTTTTGAAAAATAACACTTTTTATATTCATTTGTTGCTTTCCTTAATTATTTTTTATTTGTTCTAATACTCACTATTATATATTAATCATTATTATTTTATTTTAACCATTTTATCCTCTCTTTTAATATCAACAACACATATATTAGAATTTTTTAGTATTATGATTTAATATCAACAACAACAACAACACATATACTATAAATAAAATTTTTAAACTAAATAAACAATTTTTTTTGCTAATTCGAGAAATAAATTTTCAATATTGACTAAATAATTTATTCTTCACTAGTTAAATACAACATATATATTTACCAAAACATATACATTAAAATATTTACTATTAAATATCCATAAATATATTACTAACAAATATATCTAATAAAACATAACAATTTTTACCAATATGCAACATATTAAAATCATTTTATTTTTAAAATGAAATATAACAAATTTTACCAAATTTCAACATAACAAATCATTTTATTTTAAACATACCTTTTTATGTTACAAGTCACCCCTTCAAGATTAACTTTTAATTAACTTTTTTTAATAAATTAATTACTAGTAACAATTTTTTTACTTTTTTAATTACAGCTCCTTCAATATTATGCACTCTTATTATTATTCAAAAATATTATATAATAACTTTTATTATTATTTCAAATTACCTATTTTATATTAAACATTTCACTTACATAATCTAAAAAATTTATTAATAATTATAATTATTTTTTATAAAATCATCACATAATTATTAGTGACTAACTCATTATTAAAAATATCATAATCATAATCAAATAATTACTTATATAATCATAATGTTATAGAAGTTATAATAATCATTTAACTATAATGATATGATTTGCGTAAGACTTAAAAAAAAAATTCAGTTATACCACCACTGCTACTGAGAGTATGATCATAAAGCCATTAGTAATGGAGGTATAAGGAAAAAAAGAAAATTTTCTCTCCCTTCCACCTCAATGAAAAGTACCCTAAAATGGGAATTTACTTCATAATATACCATAAAAGGGGAAAAATTTTCAAAGTGCCATAAAATGAGAAATATTTTTAATTTTTACCATAATTTGGTAAATAACCCATATATCTAAGGCTATGTTTGGAATGAGAGGAAAGGAGGAGGATGGAAAATGAGTGAGGAAAATAAATGAGGAATTCCATTTTCCCTTGTTTGAAATGGGTGAGGAAAATGGGGGGAGGATGGAAAGTGGGTTTTATTTTCCTCTATATATGGGAGAGAAAATGATGGAAAATGTTGTATAATAACTAATTTTATTATTTTACCCTTATTATGTCACTTTTTCCATTTTTAAAATCTGTTTCCTTCTCTTTTTTAAAATATTTGAAATGGTTATTTTATTAAGTTTTATATTTTCTTTAAATTATTAATTTGAAATGGTTAATTTAATAAGTTTTATATTTTTGCTAAGTTCATAAAAAAATAAAAGATTTTTAATAAAAACTATTATTTTTATGTAGGGGTATAATAGTAAATATATCACATATATTTTAGCTATCCAATAAAAAATATATGTTTACTTTCTTTTCTCTCTATATTATTTCTCTTCAATCCAAACATAAGAGGGAAAATTAAAGAAAGAAAAATAGCATTATTAACCTTCATACTTGATTTTTTATTTTCTATCCTCCCTTTCCAAATATAAGGTAAAGTTACAATAATTGCTATGTAATAACATAAACAAGTAATCTTGATTTCTTTTTGTCTCTTTGTTTTACTAAATCAAGTTAAAGCTTCTTTAGCTTCTTCAACTGGGCTTTTAGAAAGCTTCAGTTTTGCACAATCCTGTCCTTTACTAAAAATGCAATGGAAATGTTTCCTTTGTGGAAGAGTTTTTGCCTTTTAATCCATTCTTTTAAAGATTCAAATCCAAATAATTTCTTTTGATTGAGATTAATTTTGTACTATAAAACGATAATGATATCACTATTTAGCATTTGATAAAGTAGTTAATATAGGTATTCACTATCCATTATAGTGAAACCTTTGCCTTCTTATTAGGGTTGCTATGGAATGTCCGCAATCATAAGTGAATTATAGTATTATTGTAGAATTTTTAGCTTGTAGTTGGCACTCCAAGAAATTTAATTTTTACTGTACTTGAATTTTTACAAGCAAGGTAACATTAAAAAGTGTTGACGATAAAGTAAAAGTTTAGCGGTCACTTCTCTCTAAAGGCATTATGAAGTGTAAAATTCAAATTTTGATGTTGTTAATTTATGGAACTAATTTTCACTTGATTTAAAGATGGGAGAGCTACCTCTAATTATGCAGTCTATTAATATTTTAATCATTGAACCTTCCTATTAATAAAAAAAAGTGCAAGTTCATTATGATAATATATATATATATATGTCAGTTTGAACTCTGAAATAGTCAAAGTGTTTATAACTATTGCATAGTAAATATCATAGGAAAAAAAATAGGTCGAATGCTCTACTTTACCCATGAACTTTACCCTTTTGACCCATTACACTCTCAACTTTCATTGTGACAATACAACATCTAAACTTCTACTTAGGACCTATTTAACACCTGAGATGGACATATCTAACGTGTGTAATAAATGCAAGTTGATGTGTATTAAATGTGCTGAGTTAGAATGACAGAACATAATAAACTCTAACCCTACATGGCATTAAAATTTATAATGCTAGCATTTATTAATTAAATATTAAAAATAAAAAATAATAACTAAACTATAACCCTAACCTTTCTATTCATTCTTTATTATCATCTCATCTCTCATTACCTACCCAAATAGAATGGGCGATTCGTGTTTTGGCCATGACAAGAATGATGACTGCTTGTTTAATTTCTTTCATTAGCTAAGGGTAGCTTATACGACCAATGCCACCTTGCGCTGTGGGAACGCATTCTAAGGCTATGACGACATAGGCTTTAGTTTATTCAATAATGCAAGCTTGCTCAGCATTAACAACATCCATCATAATGCCGCCATAGAGCATCTGTACAAAGCTAACTTTGACGAAGAAAGTTGATTACTTAGTGGTTTCATAGAGAGTGTTGTTACCATAGACGATTACTACTTTGATGTCTACCATTGACATTGTAATGAATGAACAAGAGAGATGGGTAAAGAAGAAGAAAAGTTATTGGCTAGGGATTTTATTTTATTTTTGTTTGCCTATCCTATCCTATCCTATCTTTCCTTTATTTACTTGTTTTCCTTATAAATTAACTAATTTATGTGTTAATTATTATTAGAGTTTAATTCTGTGTTTTGTTTATTTATTTTATATGTCTTGTGTATGGTTAGCTAATCTCTAGGGAAAATTAGCTGCTTATTAGAATTAAGGAAAGGAAATATACTTATATTATCAATAAAGATTTGTTACAATCCAACCAGTAAATTTTGAAGGTTCGATTTTGGCCCAAGTTCGGTCCTTTAGATTAATTAGGTCTGCTTTGGAGATTTTAGATGCTAAAAATTATGGGGGGAAGGATAGTTTGATTAGTTAGTGTCTGCCTTATGATGTTTGGTGAAGCTGAACTCCGATGGTGCTAGCGAGTGGTCTTATCAGGGATGCCAATAGAAGATGGGTCAAGGGGTTTGTCATAAATTTAGGGTCTTGTAGTGTGATTATTATGAAAGCTTGGGGAGTGATTCATAGTCTCAAACTAGCATGGGATTAGGTTACTCAAGAATAATTCTTAAAGTGGAAAATCAATGCTTGGCTAATATGTTGATAAATAGCTCTGCTTGTTCCTTTAAGAATCTGACTTTGGTTCAAGAAATCAAGCATTTATTATCCAAAGATTGGGTGGTACAAGTGGCATATATTTTTTGGGAAGCTAACTAGTCTGTTGGCCATATTACAAGTCTGGGAATAAGTCATCCAGTTAGTGTCTATATGTTTGATGATCCTCTAGATAGTATTAGGTCAATTATTTTCTATGATCATATGGGTGTAGCTTACCCAAAAGGTTATTAGCTTGCCTTTTAGCTCCTCCCTAATGGAAAAAAAAAAAGAACTGCTTATTGATAAATTTATTTTTTTATATTTCATTCAATGTTGTGCTTGACTCTCATGGTGCCCATATTGTATATGTTGATGGATTGATTTGCAATTATTTATAGTTGATTCAAATAGTGATTGTTGTGATGATGGAGATAGTTATAGTGGTGTTGGTTAGTTATTATTGTTATGAGTATTGGTATCTTAGAAAATTGGTCAATTTGCTTATAATGGGATGGTGATGGAGGTTGAAGATGGTGTTATTGAAAGGAATCGGTTATGTAACTTACTAGTGTGGTGGGCACAAGCCTAAGTGTAGTGAAATTTCAAGAATTTCACTCATATAACCCTTCATAACATAAAGAATTATATTCCCAAGGATCCATTTTACATTTTACACATAGCTAAACAATAAAGCAATATATATATATATATATACACACACACACACACACATCAACCTAGGAAACTCTAAGTTAAAGAAAACTTACAAACTCCTAGTTTAATGTATACCATGGTTACTATCTATAAGCTTTGGATGCTTTAGGTTCAACATTCAAATGAAATGCTCTAGCCTTCCAAATGTAAGGCCTCTAAATTGAAACACCAAAGCTTTATCAACCACCTTCTAGCTTTGATTGGATTAGTTACAAGTAGCCTCTCAATTGACCCTTATAAATCTTGCACTAATTTAATCTTTGCAAGAACATTTAGGGTATTTGGTGTGTCTCTACAAATTCACATCATCCTTTTAAAAACATTTCTCTTAGGTTATATGTAGAGAAAGTAAGCACATGTGATTCACTAGTGTACAAAGAAGTATATAGAGAATACATCTCATGTGTATGTCTACATACATCCCTTACACTTATATTTATGTGATCTTATCTCTAACTATGCCAAAGTCAACAATTTATACATAAGAGATAATGTGTCTAATATGCCAAATTTTTCATGGTCAACAATTTACACATTAGAGATAAGGTATGCCTAATATGACAAATTTGACCATATCCTTTTATATGGACTTGGGCTTGATAATTGGGCCAACACTTGGCCTAAGCCTAATCCATTAGACAAATGGGCCTAGATTAGGTTCATGGGCTTTCTCAACATCTTCGATTAGTCTTTAGTCCAAAGTTCTTTTAGGCCTAAGCCTAAACTACTTAGGCCATTAATCCAAGTCCAAATAGAAACAACATATATTATTAATTTAATATCTTAATTAATATCTCATATTAATTAAGTATAAATTAATAATTAAACCCTTACTTGAATTGGATTTCATGATATGCTAGAATCATTGCTTAAAGCATAAATCCAATCTCATAAATCTTAATTAATTGATTAAAAACTTTAATCAATAACTAGATTAATATTGATAATGACTTGGTAAAACACTTTTATGTGTGACTTACTAGGTTCATGTCTAATTGGCAATGAGAAGATAATATAAACACTTGATAATATTTGAAACTCCTTTCAAATCTAAATATGAAAATTCAAATCATACACATTTAGTTCTCATAAGTTGTGAGTGACCCCTAGCATCGATATCACAACCACCCAATCAGAAATGAATGAATATATTGATTCACATGAACCCTTTAGTAATAATTACCATGCACTAAAATCCCTTCCTTAGAAGATCCTGATATAGCCTAGATTCAAGGTTTAGTCAAACTCTAATAACTATATCATACGACCTCATCTCATGTTTTAATTCTTGATAAAACATAACAAATGCTATAAACACTTTTCTAGAACTGAAACTCTTTCAAACTATATTATGTTTGTCCTTCCCAAGAACTTATTCATCAAGAGAAAACTTAAAAAGTATAGGTTCTTATCTCAGTTCACTTCAGGCAATGAATCATATCTTATTCATCCCTACATTTAACCGACTATAGCCACCATACGCCATATACTCATGTGTGAATAACACAAGTATGTAAGCGGTAATAAACTGTAACCACTTAAATGTAGATAATCGTGTACTTAAATATGGATGATCGTGTCACCTTAAGTCAAAAAACTATATGCACCATTATAACCTAGATTGTGATCGTTGACTATAGGTGAATATCCTCATGATCAGAAATCTAACATCACTGTTCGATCCACTCATTACATGAATATCCACTGTCTATTATGATATCTCATATCAAGTAGTATGAGACTCACTACCTCCCACTATTAGTATCACATACTAATAAAGGAAAATAGATAAATGTGTAAAATTAATATTACCCAAATATTAATTTATTGACAATGAACATTTTATAGCATATGTACTAAATAAATTTGTAGCTCATATTATCAATTCTTAATAATAAATTTAAGGTTAAGTATAGAAAACTACCCTCTAGTTTCACAATTTTAGATTCGAGGGCTTGTGGTTTTTTTTTTTTTTTTGCACTTAAGTGACATGTGATTAACAGTTATTAGCAACTAAGTGACAAAAGGCATAACTCTATTAAATCTACCTATATGGTAGCATATGTGGATTCAATTTAGTCTAAGTACACCCAATCTCTATCTTAATAAGCAATAAAGTTAAAAAAAAAACAATAATCATAATTTGAAAACTTCCTAAACAGCCCAAATTCGCTTTGACCCATAACCTTAATTGAAATTGTCTAAAACTCTAACCCTTTAATACTTGCACCAAGAATTGTAAAGGACTTATTGGTTTGCTTCTACCTTCTTAAAATCAAAATGAGTTCTCAATCATAAAGACTTTCAAAATCATGAAGGAAAGAGTAGAAATGCTATTGTGGCCTAAATATAGTGATTAAGACGTTGACTACTGCAAATAATAAGGGGAGACAATTTAAAGGTTGTCCCCTTATTTCCAAGTGTTGAAACTTGTGAGTTTTTTAACTGGATCGATAAATAGAAAACAAGAGCAACATCAAATGAGCAAATATGGGAAGATGAAATTCTTAAATGCAGCGTGTAAGCAATTAAGTTGGAAGAGATTTAAGTGAAGTATTTGAAGAAATTAATAGACTGAAAGGAATGGTAGATGGTGACATGAAGAAAAAACCAAAGCCAAAATGTTATTATTGTGATTTTTTTTGTGCTATTTATGTTGATGTATGCAATGGGTATCATGTGTGTGTAAGCCTGATAGGATGTGCATATCAGATGTTTAATGTAAGGTTTGCATGAAAAAGCCTATAAGGTGTTTAATCTCTAATGCAAATAATTACTTATGAAAAAAGTGCAATTATGTTCATGAATAGTTGTGTGCATTTGTTATTGAATCCATTATAAATGGATATAGAAGATAGTTCAAATGACAATATATTAGTCATATAAGTAACCTAATATAAAACACCAGTTTTAAAGTAATTAACATGACAATCTTGCAACTTGGTCAAGGTAAACAAAACTTACAAACACAATTATATAAGTTTTACAAACATAGATAAATGTTCAAGCTAACCAAATATATTAATCATATAAGTAACTTGACACAAAACACTAGTTTTAAAGTAATTAATATGACAATCTTGCAACTTAGTCAGGTTAAACAAAAGTTATAAACACAGCTACATAATTTTTTATCATCATTGCCTTAACCATATTTGGCTAGCTTGAACATTTATCTGTGTTTCTAAAAAATTGTGTAGCTGTGTTTGTAACTTTTGTTTACCTTGACCAAGTTGCAAGATTGTCATGTTAATTACTTCAAAACTGGTGTTTTATGTCAGGTTACTTATATGACTAATATATTGTCATCTGAACTATCTTCTATATCCATTTATAGTTGGATTTCAATAATAAATGCACACAACTGTTCATGAACACAATTGCACTTTTTTCATAAATAACTATTTGCATTAGAGATTAAACACCTTACAAGCTTTTTCATGCAAACCTTACATTAAACACCTAATATGCACATCCTATCAAGCTTACACACACATGATACCCCCTACACATATCAATACAAATAACACAGAAAAAGCACAATAATAACATTTTGGCTCTAGCTTTTTCTTCATGTCGCCATCTACCATTCCTTTCAGTCTATTAATTTCTTTAAATGCTTCACTTAAATTTTCTTGTAAGTAATTTAGATGTTGTTTTGCAACTCCTAATTCTGCTTCCAACCCAATTGCTAGCACCTGGCATTCAAGAATTTAATTTTCTCATATTTGCTCATTTAATGTTGCTCATGTTTTCTTTTCATCGATCCAGTTAAAAAACTCACAAGCTTCAGCACTTGTAAATAAGGGACAACCCCTTATTATTTGCAATAGTAGATATCTTAATCACTGTATTCAGGCCACAATAGCATTTCTGCTCTTTCCTTCATGATTCTGAAAGTCTTCGTGATCGAAAACTCATTTTGATTTTGAGAAGGTAGAAGTAAAGCAATAAATCCTTCACAATTCTTGATGTTGTATTAGAGGGCTAGAGTTTTAGACAGTTTCAATTAGGGTTATAGGTCAAAGAGAATTTAGGGATTTTATGTTTAGGAATTTTCAAATTATGATTATTGGTTTTTTTTTTAACTTTATTACTTATTAGGACAGAGATTGGATGCAGCTAGACTAAATTGAATCCACGTTTGCTACCATGTAGGTAGATTTAACAGAGTTATGCCTTTTGTCACTTAGTTGCTAAAGACTGTTAATTACATATCATTTAAGTAAAAAAAAAAAAAAAACCATAGGCCCTTGAATCTAAAATCATGAAATCACAAGGTACTTTTTCATACTTAACCCAAAATTTATTTAACATGATGCTAATAAATATATATTCAATTAAATAAACACTTTAGATAATATAATATTATTTTATTGCCATTTGAGATAATTTATATTATCAAATTATGTGATTGGTCTATCGGACGTACCACCTATACTAGTAGTTATTGAAACAAAATTTTCTAGTAGTTATTGAAACAAAATTTTCTAACTTTATTTATCTTGTCCTTATTTTTATTCACTTTTTCTTATAGACATCATCATCATTTTTTCTTATTTTTATGCACTTTTTCTTATTTTTTTTTCTTTTTACTCATACACATCATCATGTTTTTTCACTTCATGTGCGTGAAGGAAAGTAGAACCACACGCATGTCCACTCTTGCAATGGATGAATTAAATAGAATAAAAAAAAATATTTACAAAGGTGAAATAGGTCCTAAATAGAAGTTTAGATGTTGTATTGGTCACAATGAAAGTTGAGGGATGCAATAGGTTAGAAGAATAAAGTTCAGGGGTGAAATAGAGTATTTAGCCAAAAAAAAAAAATCTTACACATTGAAAAGAATAGGATTTTTTGCATATACTTCTATGATGTGGGTTTGTTGAAAATGAGAGCTCAACAATCTCACCCAAAGACAAAGGTTTCTTTATAGTGGGGATGGTCGATAATGCTCGTGAATCTTAACTTCCTAGGAACTACAGTCTTCTCATTTCTCTCTATAAATGATTCTATACTTATATGAGTAATAGTGTCTCGAAATTGAGAAATAATTATAGAGTGTGAATGTGAGTGTGAGATATGGGAAATAGCAATGTTTCCATGTTTGTAATTTTCGCAATCATTTTGCATTATTGTTTCATTTCTGAGGTTGGTTGTGATAATGTGGTAATTGAATCTTCAAAAAGAGAAACATTGGAGATTATCACTGGTGGTGGAGGCTATACTCCTCCTCCTCCTCCTCCTCCTCAGGATAATGATGGGTATTCCCCTTCACCCTCATCAATATGTCCTGAACCACCAAATAATATCCATAGAGATTACCAAACAATTCAGGCTTTCAAGGCAGCTATTGGAGATGACCCATTGGGCATAACAAAATCGTGGGTAGGAGGCCCTTCCGAAGTCTGTAAAAGCTGGAAGGGTTTTGCTTGCGGCACGAGGCCCGACACAGGACGTCTATCAGTGGCAGCACTAAACTTCAATGGCTTCAACTTCAATGGCAAAAATTGCCGCAACGTCCAGATAAAAGATTTCATTGATAAGTTGACGGACTTGGCCATCTTCCATACAAACTCCAATAATTTCGCCGGAGTGGTGCCTGAAGGTGTAGGAATCACTAACATCAATTTCTTGTACGAGCTTGACCTGAGCAACAACAAGTACACCGGCCCATTCCCCAATAATGTTCTCAAAGCCACGAACTTAACATTCTTAGACATCAGATTCAACCAATATTATGGCTCTGTTCCCAGCCAAGCCTTTAATCTTGATCTAGATGTGCTTTTCCTCAACAACAACAATTTTAATCAGCAGCTTCCTGATAATATTGGCGACACTCCAGCATTGTACCTTACTTTCGCCAACAACAAATTCTCTGGCCCCATTCCAAGAAGCATTGGAAGAGCTAAAAATCTTCTTGAGGTGCTTTTCTTGAATAATAATTTTACAGGATGCTTGCCATACGAGATAGGCAATCTGAGAAACACTACAGTTTTTGATGTTAGCTGCAACCAACTGACGGGTCCAATTCCTCATTCTTTCGGCTGCTTAGCAAATATCGAGATCCTGAACTTAGCCAATAATCATTTCTACGGGCCAGTGCTGGAAATGGTGTGCCAGCTTCCGAATCTGCAGAACTTGTCGCTGTCAGGAAACTATTTCACTCAGGTTGGACCTGAATGCAGGAAATTGATCCAGTTGAAAAGGCTTGATGTTAGGTACAACTGCATTTTAGGCCTACCAGATCAGAGAACACGGCAAGCTTGTACAGAATTCTTTTCCAAGCCGAAGCTATGTGCTAATGAGAGGTCGATGCGTTATATTCCTTGCAAGAACAAAGGGTATCCTAGTTCAACAGAGACAGTTGATCAGCAATTGTCAGTTGCTGCTATTCCTGCTGCTGCACCACCCAGATCATATGATGCTCTTTCACCTAATCATAAGTTCAGATTTTAATTAATCAGTTTGTATATTTACCCATCAAGTTAAAATTGTGTCCTTGATGGGTTTTGTGGGTGTGGCCATTAATGTGTACTTTTTATAGACTTATGAGTTTCATATAATTGTCGATGAATTGTATAATTAATGAATAATTCATGTATGGTAGTTCTGTTTCTTGGCCTTTTCCATCTCCTTGCCAATTTCTTGGTTAATTGGTCCCTAACCATCAAGCAAAGTTACAGACTTCTAATAATGTTGCAATTATTTGCAGGGAAAAAGAAATCTCCACAACCATTAAACAAAATTTTAATTGCAAACATTAATTGCAACCCATATGTAGTTCTTATCATGTCAGGAAACTTCTTGTTTCTATTCCTTAAAGTACATTTTTATGTAATGGGATGAGAATGCAAACATTAATTATGTATAAGGTTTTTGATAAAAAAAAAAAAATATATATATATATATATATATATATATATATATATATGTATGTATATATAAGGTTATTACCAACCAAAGAATTACAAGATTATCATCAAAATCATTTTTTTTAATGGCTTGGGATTTTATATAATGGAAAGTAGCATTTTCTTATACTTTTTATAAAATGTAATGAATTTTCACCAGCATTGATAAATACTGATCCAAAAATTTCAACAGTATAACTTTGCAATTTTCAAAAATAAAAATATCAATTAAATCACCCTAATTAACATCAAATCATTTTATTTCATACACTTGTACTCCTAATGAATTCATTTTTCATATTGGAAAATTTTTAAGGATCTTTTTTTGGACCCTTCTTGGAATAAAAATGCCCTTAAAATATAATATTAGCAAATGGATGACTACAAGTTAACCCCAAGTCTACTGCCATTAAATAGAGTTGTCCTGGCTTTAGGAAAAAAGAAAAAAAAAAAAAGTGGTTCCAATGATTGATTTGATATAAAGGCAAATGGGACTTGGGAATATATTTATTTGAAGAGAAAACACCGAAAAATAAGAGAAATGTCATATGTAATTAATAAACTAGTAAAAAACAGATAAGGTAAAGAAAAAATATCATAAAAAACCTGTGTGCAACCCAACCACCTTACAGTGCCTAGATATGGACATGCAACTCTCTCCAGCTGGTGGCAACCTGCACATTACCTCTCACATTGCATAGTTTGCATTTCTTGATATGACATTGCCAATGGAGATGGGCCTCAGAATCTTTTTTTGTCACAAATTAAATACCGGTTTAGCATTTTGGTGGAAGCAATTTTTTTTTTTATTTTTATTTTTTTTTTTATTTTTAATTATTTTTTAAATTTAGTTTTGAATAAAAATAGATAAATCATTTTTTTTAAAAAAAGGTGGAAATGAAGCAATCATAAAAACAACATAAAATGGAATTTAAATGGAAATTTTTATGTATAAATCCAATTCATTAATTAACTGATATGCCAAAATTTTAAAAATTAAATAAACAAATGAAAATACAAAGAATAGTATACCTTCGTGAAATGAGAGTTATTGAGTATGATTATTGTTGGGCATTGATGGTTAAATATTTTTAGAGAAAATTATAGTGTATATTATATTTTATCAAAAAATTTTAAATTTATAGTTATTACTTTTTTAACTTTAATTGTTCTGTATTTCATATAATATGATTTTTTTTTTCTTTTTTACATTGTTTGTTGGTTTTAGAATAAAACCATTAGAGGCTCTTACTCCAGGAGCTTGGAGCTTGCAACATTCTACATACAGTTCCAAATTGTATACAGCCAGCTTATTTATATTAATAATATTTAATTTTTTAATTAAATATTATTAAAATATCAAATCATTAAAATATAATACAAAATTTTTTTACTTTTCATTTGATTACCAATAAAATGTTTAAAGCTAATTTTCAGCTAAAGATGACTACATGGTACATCATATGACATCTAATATAGTGACATATGTTACTGTAATGATCTATATTTTCAAATTATTTTATTTTAAAATGAGATCTGCAGCATTAATAAAGTTAAATTTAATTATTTTACTATATTATGATTAATTATTATTATTATTTTATATTTAAATAAATTTCCTACGTAAAAATAATATTTTTGATCGTTTAATTAGCATGATTATTTTAACATTTTTACTCTATTATTATTTTATTAATTTCCTATTTATTTGTTAATAAATTATTCTATTAATTGTAATATTATTTTATTTGTTATATTTACATATAACAATTAGGATTTATTATTATTATTATTATTATTATTATTATTATTATAATTATTATATATACACTTGTGGTGGGGAATTTTTATGTATAAAGTTAAAATTATATTATATTATAATATTATATTATATTATAATGTTTATTAATAATAATATATACATATATATATTTACACATACAACAAAAAAAAAAAAAAACAAACAAACAAACACATATACATATATATATATAACTTACCTTGCCCCAACCATCGAGAGCCCCTCCGCCCATCGCCGTTCGTATCCCTTACCCGTTCCCCCGTCCTCCTACTTCTTCTACGGCGTCGTCGAGCGATTGTGGCAACGAGAAGCCGAGAGTTAACCTCTCCTCCATTCCTTGCATTTTCGGCCACCATTCTTCTCACTGCCGATCTCATTTTCTTCCTCTCTTACCGGCAAGTGTAAATCCAATCTTACTTTTAGCTTAAAACTTTGTTTGGTTGGGTGTTGAGTGATTTTTAGTTTATAACTCATTAGGGTTTTGAATTTTTTTTAGGTTCTTAATGGTTGATTCATACAAAATTTCTTTACAAATGTTGATTCTAGTAACTTAATCTACTTCCATGAATTTTTGTGTGATTTTTGGAATTTATTTTGATTTTTGTGAATTTTTTAATATTTTATTATTATTTTATTAATTTTCGTAAATTAATCATTTAAATTATAAATTTATGATTTTTGGTGTTATTATTAATTTTTATTAATTTTAGAGTTGAGTTTATAATTTTTGTGATTTTTATGTAATTTTTATAATTATTTTTAGTTTATGTCAATTTTAAAAAATTAGGTTAAATATATATTTTGGTAGAAATTATTGGTTAATTATATTTTTTTATTGATAATAATGAGATATATGTTAAGAAAATAATTTTTATGTATTTATATAATTTTTATTGAATTTTTGAGTAATAATAGTATATAATGTATATTTTTGTATTATAGGGGTAAATACGTAATTTTGTTCTACTTATGGCTAAATAATTTTTTTTTTTTTGGTTTTAACATTATTTAAGGTACCAAAATGATTTTTACAAATTATTTACTATTTTTAACTAATTAATACTAATTTTTAAAAATTATTTTCAAATAATATATTATATACTATTTTGGTAATAAAATGGATTTTTAGTAATTTTTAATATGTATTTAGACTAATTTAGTTATTTGGATTAGTAAAATGAATTTTTATTAAATTATATTGAATTATCGAGAAAATTTGATTTTTAATAATATTATATTATTATTTAGGATTTTTAAGTAATTATTGGAAAAATAATTATTTTGGTATTTTAATGTTAAATATGCTATATTTTGATGTTTTGAGGGTATTTATGATATTTATTGATTTTTATATATTTTATTATATTATTTGAATTTTTATGAATTGTGAACCTCGGTTGGAGAATTTTTGTAGTTTAGGATTCCAACCGAGGATTTGTGTAAATTTCTATATTAAAAGTGTATTTTTCTTACAGAACCAGTTCTACTTTTTAGTAGAGAGATATCTATTTTACAGAGGAGGTTCTACTGAATTTTTGGTAGAATTCTCGTAAAACGTGACATCATGTCAATTCTATGTCAGTCCGTATTTTGTAATTCTAGATCGAGTCTCTAGAAGTAAAGTTAGATTTATTCTGATTTTCGTGATCATTTTATTTGTTTAGCTACGCTGAGACTGAGGCCCAACGGATCAAGCCCGTCAGATCAGTCTCAAGGAGCGCACACCTATGAGTTGTTATTTTATATATACATTGTATTTAAGTTGAATGTTTTAGAAATACATGTTTTAATTGAAATTATTCATGAATTTCTTTAATAAATGATTAATATACTTTAGGTATATTTTTAGTATACTTTTAATATAATTCTAAATAAATGCATGTTTTATTTTCAATAAATATACCTAGCATGTTTTAGTATATTAATGGTTATCTTAGTATATTGTATGATTGATTTGAATTTATCTGACATATATATACTCGAGATATACTTAGTTTATTTTAGGTATATTTCTGGTATATATATGGTATATTCTATCATTTTTTAATGTCATTTTACATTATTTATTTTTGATTGAATGGTTTATTTTTAAAATGAAGGATATCAATAGAACGTGCTACCTAATGGGCAACACTAGGACCGAGTACTTACCGGTGCGATAAATCGTAAGGTTTAATTACTAACTTATTTGAGGAAATATGACATGATTGATATGATTGAGATTCATGTGATTGAGGCTGTGATTGTTGGAGCTCGATTGATATAGTGTCTTGAGACCAATCACGCTGACAGTCAGATTGTTGGAGCTCGATCGGCTTAGTGTTTCGGGGCCAGTTTACTGTTTAGATGAATTAAGTGAATTTATTTGAAATTAAGTGAGTCAATATGGCTAGAGTGATTTCTATTATTAATTGAGGTTACGATCATTTAGGGTTCTATTTTATCCTTCAAACTTATATTTTTTAATATCATGAAATAAAGTTATTTTCAACATCTGTGTGAATTGCTTGCATATATATATTTATTATACGTATGATTGATTGCATTTGTCATATAGGAGATGCGTGTATATATATTATAATAATTCACTCAGTAAGGTCTGACTTTCCTCAGTTGATATTTTTACAGGAGAGTTTTCTTCTTCAGGCCTCAGCAGTAGGCCTATATACCGAATTTCTTCCACCCTGGCTTTATTATGTAAATTATCTACTTAATTATTTTATATTATACTCTAGAAAACTGCAGTAGTTATAATTTGTATCAGTAGTGAGTTTTATTTTATAACCGATGTATATGATTTTAATTCAGAGGCTTTTCTCTAAGATTGTATTGAGATATTTCTTTATGATATGAAGAGCTTATTTTATTTTATTATATTGATTTGAGATTTTTAATATCAATGCATATTTATTTATTTAATTTATTTATTGTATGTTTTTATTAATTGAGGCTTGCTACGGATTTCGGATTTGAAAGAATTCTCGTTCCCTAACACCGGTCATGGCCCCCCGTTTGGGTCATGACAAAGTTAGTATTAGAGTAGAGTTTTGTATCAGGGCCTAAGTTGTTAAAGTTGTGGCCCTAGTTTTCATTGTCGTGTTTTCTTTTGAAACTACTGCAGTTAATTAGGGTCGAGTATGTCTTTGATAAGTATTCCTTGATTTAGTTTTCTGCATTACCGTTAGTTGGTTATTTTGTCTAAATCCTTTTGTTTGTCTTCTCAGAATGAGGAGGCGAGCGCGTGTCGCTCCATCGGTCATTGAGGCCGAGGATGATGAGTCCTTCCAAGATGAGGTTTTACCTCCTGAGCCGCTAGCTAGGCACAGAGGTTGTGGAAGAGGTAGACCTTAATGAGCGGCAAGTTGCCATAGACAGAGAGAGCTACAGGATGAGGAACCTGTAGAGCCTGAATTTGAGGATATTCCAGTACCTCCAATTGCATCGCCTGTTCAGCCTATTTATCAGCAGGGTATGTCTAACCCTGAGGTAGCACTATTCTATGCCAGAGTCGGTAGGATCGCATTCGATGGGACTTTTAACCCTCTAGACTTTTTAGATGTGATAGAGATGAGGACTCAGACTGCTCATACCGAGTACCAGTGGATTATAATCATTGAGCTATCAGTAGAGGGACCAGCCCTAGATTAGGTCATCCAAATGATTTAGCAATACATGATGACAATGACCTAGGCTCAGTTCAAAGAGAGATTTATGAGGAGATTCTGCCCAGAGCCACTCTGTATGACCTACAGACTCTGACTGACTAGTATTACCCAAGGTGACAGATCTATTGAGGATTACACCAGAGAGTTTCTTTGACTCGGCAGATATGCAAATGACCTGATAAGGGATCAGTACTTTGCAATCACCACTTATGTCACTGGTTTGGGTTCTGCATTTACTGGTATGCCTACAACAAGCCTTACTCTAAAGTCAATGATAGATTTGGCCAAGGAGATTGAGCTGAGGCTAGTCAGGCAAGGAGCTATGCCTGATTATTACCAGTTGGGCACTCAGTCAGGTGGATTTCAAACTACTCCGTACTCGAGTTTTCAGATTGGTTCGAGTAGTCAGCAAAGAGGCCCAGCCCAGCAAAGCCAGAGAGTAGAGAGTGCACATGAGCAGCAGACATGGTTGTTGAGGTCAGCACAGACCGTTCAAATTTGGGTTAGGTGCTTTGAGCAGCAGCAGTGGTCATAGTTTTGGGTCAGCTGCCAGTGTCTGTCAAATGTATGCTAGAGTCTATCAGGAACTATGTTACATGACACCGCTGACGTGTTTTCGATACGGAAAAATGAGACACTTTGCTAGATCATGTCCCTATTATGGTTATCAGTAGCTGCAGATTCCATGATTTCCACAACAATCGATTACCAGTACAGCACCAGTTCCTTTTCAGTTACCTCTAGCTCATCACTAGAGTTTTACTCAAATTGTTCCTCAGCAGGGACGTGGTAGAGGTACCAGAGGAGGTGCCAGAGGTTTTGACTAGGCTTCTAACAATTAGTAAGGAGGTCGAGATCAAACCAAAGTTTTCTATCTCACTCAGTAGGATGCTCAGGCATCTAATGTAGTTGTGGCAGGTATTATTTCTATTTGTTACCTGGATGCATAGGTTCTATTTGATCCGGGTACCACGCATCCGTTTATATCTCCTATTTTTGCTTCTAAGTCTTGTTGATAAGCTTCAAGGATGGCTTTTCCTTTATCTGTCGCCACTCCTCTAAGAAATTCTTTGGACACCAATGTTGTTCTTTCTTGTTGTCCAGTTTTTATCAGAGGTAGAGAATTACCTACTGATTTGGTGTTATTGAATATGATGGAATTTGATGCAATTCTGGGTATGGATTGGTTATCTTAACACTATGCCATGGTGAATTATTGGAGTAAAGAGGTAACTTTCAGAATTTTTGATGAACAAAAGTTTAAGTTTGTGGGTGATAAGAGTTCAGCACCTCAAAATCTCATTTTCACTATTACGGCTAGGAAGATGCTGAGGAAGGGTTGTCAGGGTCATTTGGCATTAGTCAAGGATACTTTAGTAGAGAAGTTGTCACTCATAAATGTTTCTATTGCTTGTGAGTTTCTTGATATTTTTCCTGAGGAGTTGCCAGGTTTACCACCTCATAGAAAGATTGAGTTTTATAAAGATGTTGTTCCAGGCACTACCCTTATTTCTATGCCACCCTATAGAATGGCTCCTACAGAGTTGAAAGAGTTGAAGGAGCAATTACAAGAATTACTGGATAAGGGTTTTATTAGACCCAGTGTTTCTCCTTGGGGTGCACCAGTCCTGTTTGTGAGGAAGAAGGATGGTACTTTGAGACTGTACATTGACTATAGAGAACTGAATAAGGTGATAGTAAAGAACAAGTATCCTCTCCTGAGGATAAATGACTTGTTTGATTAGTTACAAGGTGCACAGTTCTTTTTCAAGATTGATTTGAGGTCAAGTTATCATCAGTTACGAATCAGTGAAGCCGATGTTTCTAAAATGGCATTTCGCACTCGATATGGCCATTATGAGTTTCTGGTGATGTCTTTTGGCTTGACTAATGCACCAACAGCTTTTATGGATCTAATGAACAGGGTATTCAGACCATTTGAGGATTAGTTTATGGTAGTCTTCATTGATGATATATTGACGAATTCAAGGAGTATGGAAGAATATGTATATCACTTGAGTACTGTACTGCAGACACTGAGAGAACATCAGCTTTATGCTAAATTCTCGAAGTATGATTTCTGGATGGAGAGTGTTGCATTTCTTGGACACGTGGTGTCTAAAGAGGGTATCTAGGTTGATCCACAGAAGATTGAGGCAATGTCTGAGTGGCCTAGACCAACTTCAGTTACTGAGATTCAGAGTTTTTTGGGTTTAGCTTTGTATTATAAGAGGTTTGTACAGGATTTTTCCAGAATTGCAGCTCTTATGACTCACTTGACTCAAAAGAACGTAAGGTTTAAGTGGTCAGAAGCTTGTGAGAACAGTTTTCAGTTATTAAAAGAGAAGTTGACCACAACTCCAGTTTTGGCTTTGCCTAATGGAGTAGACAAGTTCACAGTGTATTATGATGCCTCTAGAGTTGGCCTAGGTTGTGTATTGATGCAGAATGGTAGGGTGATAGCTTATGCTTCGAGGTAGTTGAAGAAGCATGAATAGAATTATCCTACTTATGACCTAGAGATGGCTACAGTGATCTTTGCTCTTAAGATCTAGAGACATTATCTGTATGGAGTGACTTGTGAGACTTTTACGGATCACAAGAGCCTTAAGTACATTTTCCAACTGAGAGATCTAAATCTGAGGTAGAGAAGATGATTAGAATTATTGAAAGATTATGACTGTGAGATCCTTTATCATCCAAGCAAGGCTAATGTGGTAACAGATGCCTTGAGTAGGAAGTCCTCAAGTAGTCTTGCTCACATTAGTATGGAGAGGAGATCGTTGATCCAAGATTGCATCAGTTAATGGATTAAGGTCTGATGATGAAGGTAAGTAGATCAGGTGGACTACTAGCTCAGTTTAAGGTGCGATATGTGTTGAGAGATAGGATTAAGGCAGCTTAGAGTTGAGATCCTATTCTATAAGAGCTTGCAAAGAATGTTCGAGTAGGGAAGTTCACTGATTTCAAACTTGATGATGATGGTATTTTATGGATCAGTGGTAGGTTGTGTGTTCCTGATGTGGATGATTTAAGAGAAGAGATTAATGAGGAAGCACATTCTACAGCTTACAGAGTACATCTAGGTGTCACTAAGATATACCACAATATCAGAGACTTATACTGGTAGGATGGACTGAAGAAGGATGTTGTTGATTATGTTGCTAAGTGTTTGACATGTCAGTAGGTGAAAGCTGAAAATCAGAAGCCTTCTGGGAAGCTTTAGCCTCTTCTTATTCCTGGGTGGAAGTGGGAAAGGATTGCTATGGATTTTATGGTTGGTTTGCCTCATTCTAAGGATGGATACAATTCCATCTGGGTGATTTTGGACAGGTTGACCAAGTATGCACATTTCTTGCCAGTGAAATCCACTTATTCTATAGCTAGATTGGCGAAGATGTATGTGAAGCATATTGTATGCCTTCATGGAGTACTTGTGTCTATTGTGTCAAACAAAGGTTCAGTGTTTACTTCTCATTTTTGGTAGAAGTTACAGGAAGCGATGGGCACTAAGTTAGATTTTAGTACTACTTTTCATCCTCAGACAGATGATCAATCTGAGAGGACGATCCAGACATTGAAAGATATGTTGAGGATGTGTATTTTGGATCTAGGAGGTAGTTGGGATAATCATTTACCACTCATAGAGTTTGCATATAATAACAGCTATAGCAGTATTGGAATGGCACCATATAAGGCTTTGTATGGAAGAAGGTGTAGATCCCCTTTGAGTTAGGATGAGATTGGGGAGAGAGCTTTGACTGGACCTGAGATGGTTCAGGATACTGCAGAGAAGGTTGCTGTCATCAAGAGGAGATTAGAGACTGCAGTTAGTAGATAAAAGAGCTATGTGGATCTGAGAAGCAGAAATCTAGAGTTCCAAGTAAAAGACTATGTGTTTTTTAAAGTGTCTTCGATGAAGGGCATGATGAGATTTGGTAGAAAAAGGTAAGTTAGCACCGAGATATATTGGACTGTTCGAGATTCTGGAGAGAGTTGGCACTATTGCATATCGGTTGGCTTTGCCTCCGAGTTTTTCTCAAGTGCATCCGGTGTTTCATATCTCGATGTTGAGAAAGTATATTTTAAACCCTTCGCATGTGTTGTAGCCCGATAGCGTGGAAGTGAGTGAAGACCTGACGTTCGAGGAAGAACATGTTGCGATCGTAGACCATCAAGTTTAACAGTTGCGTTCGAAGCAGATTCCAATGGTCAAGGTGTTGTGGCGCAACAACAATGTTAAAGAGCATACCTAGGAGACTGAAGCTGAGATGCGAGCTTCTTACCCGTATCTCTTTCCTCCTTGACTCTTATAATTATTCTTTTCTTAAATTCAGGGATGAATTCTTGTAAGGAGGAGAGATTGTAATGACCTATGTTTTTAAATTATTTTATTTTAAAATGAGATATGCAGTGTTAATAAAATTTAAAATTTAAAAGTTAAATTTAATTATTTTACTACATTATCATTAATTATTATTATTTTATGTTTAAATAAATTTCCTACGTAAAAATAATATTTTTGGTCGTTTGATTTGCATGATTATTTTAACATTTTTATTCAATTATTGTTTTATTAATTTCCCTATTTATTTGTTAATAAATTATTCTATTAATTGTTTTATTATTTTATGTGTTATATTTACATATAATAATTAGGGTTTATTATTATGTGTGTGTGCGTGTATATATATATATATATATATATATATATATATATTAATGTATATAATTGTGGTGGGGAATTTTTATGTATAAAGTTAAAATTATATTATAATATTATATTATATTATAATGTTTATTAACAATAATATATACATATATATATATTTACACATTCAACCCAAAAACAAAAAAACAAACACATATACATATATATATAACTTACCTTGCCCGAACCACTAAGAGCCCCTCTACTCGTCGCCGTCCGTTTCCATTACTGTTAGAGCGCCGTCTGGTCTTCCAGCCACCTCCACTCGTCCTGTCATCCTCCTCCTTCTTCTCCGGCATCGTCGAGCAGTTGTGGCAGCGAGAAGCCGAGAGTTGACCTCTCATATGTTCCTCGCGTTTCTGGTCACCATTATTCTCACCGTCGGTCTCATTTTCTTCCTCTCTTGCCGGTGAGTGTAAATCCAAGCTTCCTTTTAATTTAAAACTTCGTTTGGTTGGGTGTTGAGTGATTTTTAGTTTATGGCTCATTGGGGTTTCAAATTTTTTTTAGGTTGTTAATGGTTGATTCATATAAAATTCCTTTACAAATGTTGATTCTAGTAGCTTAATCTACTTCCATGAATTTTTGTGTGATTTTTGGAATTTATTTTGATTTTTATGAATTTTTTAATTTTTTATTATTATTTTATTAATTTTCGTAAATTAATTATAAATTTTTGGTGTTATTATTAATTTTTATTAATTTTAGAGTTGAGTTTATAATTTTTGTGATTTTTATGTAATTTTTATAATTATTTTTAGTTTATGTCAATTTTGAAAAATTAGGTTAAATATATATTTTGGTAGAAATTATTGGTTAATTATATGTTTTTATTAATAATAATGAGATATATGTTAAGAAAATAATTTTTATGTATTTATATAATTTTTATTGAATTTTTGAGTAATAATAGTATATAATGTATATTTTTGTATTATAGGGGTAAATACGTAATTTTATGCTAATTATGGTTAAATAATATATTTTTGTTGGTTTTAATATTATTTAAGGTACTAAAATGATTTTTACAAATTATTTACTATTTTTAACTAATTAATACTAATTTTTGAAAATTATTTTCAAATAATATATTATATACTATTTTGGTAATAAAATGGATTTTTAGTAATTTTTAATATGTATTTAGACTAATTTAGTTATTTAGATTAGTAAAGTGATTTTTTTTAAATTATATTGAATTATCGAGAAAATTTGATTTTTAATAATATTATATTATTATTTAGGATTTTTAAGTAATTATTGAAAAAATAATTATTTTAGTGTTTTACTGTTAAACATGCTATATTTTGATGTTTTGAGGGTATTTATTTATTTTTTATATATTTTATTATATTATTTGGATTTTGATGAATTGTGGATCTCGGTTGGAGAATTTTTGTAATTTGTGATATCAACCGAGGATTTGTGTGAATTTCTATATTAGAAGTGTATTTTTCTTGCAGGACTGACTCTACTTTTTAGTAGAGAGATGTCTGTTTTACAGAGGAGGTTCTGTCGAATTTTCGATAGAATTCTCGTAAAACGTGATATGAGGTCAATTATGTTTCAATTCGTATTTTATAATTTTAGATCGAGTCTCTAAAAGTCAAGTTAGATTCATTCTAATTTTTGTGATCATTTTATTTGTTTAGCTGCGCTGAGACCGAGGCTAGCAAATCATACCCATTAGATCAGTTTTGAGGAGCGCACACCTGTGAGTTGTTATTCTATATATACATTGTATTTAGGTTGCATGTTTTAGAATTACATGTTTTAATTGAAATTATTCATGAATTGCTTTAATAAATGATTAGTATACTTTATGTATATTTTTAATATACTTTTAATATATTTCTAAATAAATGCATGTTTTATCTTCAATAAATATACCTAGCATGTTTTAATATATTAATGGTTATCTTAGTATATTGTATGATTGATTTGAACTTATCTGACATATATATACTTGAGATATACTTAATTTATTTTAGGTATATTTATGGTATATATATGATATATTCTATCATTTTTGAATGCCATTTTACATTATTTATTTTCGATTGAATGATTTATTTTTAAAATGAAGGATATCGATAGAACGTACTATTTAGTAAGCAGCATTAGGACTGAGTACGTACTAGTGCGATAGATTGTAGGGTTAAATTACTAACTTTTTTGAGAAAATATGACATGATTAATATGATTGAGATTGATGTGATTGCTGGAGCTCGGTTGACTTAGTGTCTCGGGGTCAATCACACTGACAGTCAGACTGCTGGAGCTCGGTCGATTTAGTGTCTTAGGGCCAGTCTACTATCCAAATGGATTAAATGAATTTATTTGGAATTAAGTGAGCCAGTATGGCTAGAGTGATTTCTGTTGTTAATTGAGGTTGCGATCATTTAGGATTTTATTTGATCCTTCAAAACTTATATTTTTCAGTATCATGAAATAAAGTGATTTTCAGCATCTGTGTGAATTGCTTGCATATATATATATATATATATATATATATATATATATATATATATATATATATATATATATATATATATATATATATTATATACATATGATTGATTGCATTTGTTATATAGGAGATGCGTGTATATATATTATAACAATTCACTCAGTGAGATCTTACTTCTCTTAGTTGATATTTTTACAGGAGAGTTTTCTTCTTCAAACCTCAGCAATAGGCCTATCCGTTGGATTTTTTCCGCTTCGACTTTATTATATAAATTATCTACTTAATTATTTTATATTGTACTCTAGAAAACTGCAGTAGTTACAATTTGTATCAGTAGTGAGTTTTATTTTATAATCGCTGTATGTGATTTTAATTCAGAGGCTTTTCTCTGAGATTGTATTGAGATATTTCTTTATGATATGAAAGAACTTATTTTATTTTATTATATTGATTTGAGATTTTTAATATCGATGCATATTTATTTATTTAATTTATTTATTGCATATCTTTATTAATTGAGGCTTACTATGGGTTCTGGATTCAAAAAAATTCTTATTCCCTAGTGCCGGTCATGGTCCTCAATTTAGGTCGTAACAATCATAATGTGCTGATATGGCGCCACATGATGCTGACATGACATTTACAAGTTTAACAAGTCAATATAATGAGACCATCACTAAAAGTGAGATACCGCAGTGAAACCAACGCTAAAAACTTGTATCATGAATGAAAATTTTTAATTTTTGGTTGATTTTTGTTTGTTTAATTGGTTTTTGTTTTTTGATTATATCGAAATTTATAGTTTTTAAGTAAAATTTTGTGTTTTTAATATGTATCTTAATTTTTAAATAAAATGAAATGTTCATAATTTAAATTAATATTCATTTCAATAAAAATCATTTAAAATTTATTATATATTGTTAACTCATAAGCTGACATGAATAGCAGTATAATGCATTGCTATTTTAATATGAAATATATAGTATATATTTTTTAGCATATAATAAATATAATTTTTTTTATTATAAAATATTCAATTATAATTATAATTTAATTTTTAAATAAAATGAAATGTTTAATTTAAATTAATATTCAATTCAATAAAATCATTTCAAATTTATTATATAATGTTAACTTGTAAACTGGCTCAAATAGTAGTTTAACGCACTACTATTTTAATATAAAATATAACATAATAGTGTATTATATTACTATTTGAGCCGATTTACTACTAATAGTGCATTAAAATACTATTTTCAAATCAAAATAGTAATGCATTAAATTACTATTTAAACCGATTTACGAGTTAATAATATTTTATTTTATTTAAAAATTGAAAAATACATTAAAAATATAAAATTTCACTTAAAAATTATAAATTTTAAAATTTTATTATCAGAAAATAAAAATTAATTAAATAAATAAAAATTAACTAAAAAATTCAAAATTTTCATTAATCGTACCCAATTTTTTAGTATGTCTCATTTTATGGACGTGTCAAAATTATAAATATCACACCTGCATAATGTGACATGTGTATAATATCATATTCCTTATAGTGTACCACATGATCATTGTTTATCGGAAATTAGGTTAAGATATTTTATTAATAATAAAATAAAAAGTTATAAAATTTTGTATTATATTTTAACGATAGGATATTTTAATAATATTTGGCAAATAACCCTATAAGATGTGAATGAGGGAAGTTTACCTTTTCTTAGCCAAATACCATAAAATGTTGGTCTATGACTCTTATGAAACTGCAACAACTGCTTTGTCCTTTTGCACTTATTAGCATCAGAACTCTGAAGTTTTGCTGCACATGATCTATCATCAGAAGGCACCTCTTCCCATTCATTTGCAAGGTTTTTCTACAATCAAATAATTTTTTCTTACATGAATATATGTATATTTTTCTGCTGTGTTTATGCTTTGTAAAACGGAGGTAAACAAGACTATTTGAATTGGTTATTATCAAGTTATTGTTGAGTTGTTATTAGGTTATTGTTGGGTTGTTATTATTTTTTGATTGTTGGTAGGTTGTTCTCTAATTTTTTGCTTGTTTTAAGTTGTTTTTTTACTCTATTTTAGATGTTTAATTTTTTTACATATTACAATTTTTTGAGTAATTGAGTGAGTTAAAATTTTTTAAAAGTAAATATATGATTTTTTGTACTAAATAAATTAAATGAAAATATTTTTTTTAGAAATTATGATTCTTTTATTTTTATTTTAATGGTTTTTTACTAAATAAATAAATTCAATCAAACAATAACAAGAAAAAATTTTTGAAAAACAACTGAACTACAACCAAAGAACAATCAGAAAAAAAAAAAAGAAAAACAACAACTTCACAACAACAATTTGGTAACAATCAGAAAAAAATCAGACAACAAGAAAAAAAAAAGCAAAATTACTTTTATGTTGTTCGTAATTGTGCCATAGTTATTCTGCAATGGTTGTTGGTAATTGTACCATAATTATTCTGCAATGGTTGTTGTAAAGTTTATATTAGTTTGTTGTTTATACATGAAAAAATAATCATATTTTTTTAAAAAATTATTATTAACACCGTGTTTTTTTAAAAAAATCCACCATATTTTAAAAAATTTTCTTCTGTTTTTTCTTGGTGAGATATTTTAAACAATTTTCTTCATTCTTTAGTTTGTTTAATTTTTTTTTTGTACTGGGAGTGCTAAAAAAAAAAAAAGATTTCCCTTTTGTTAATTACTTTATAATCTAAACTTTTGATTGTCACTTTTGGGAAAAAGAAAAATCTTAGGACTTGGATGGCCCAAAACTGTGACATAGCTTCGTCGGTCGGTATGATTTTTGCGTTCCTAAACGTCACTTCATCGTTCCATGAGGACTTTTTTTTTTTTGAGCAATAATGCCATCACTGAGGATACGGTCCTTGCTTCTCAACAGGGATAGCATTATTATAATTTATCATGTATGCATGCATGAATCTATTATCAGAAAATGTTTCAAAAAGAAAAAAAAAATCTATTATCAGAAACTTTAACAACTTGGAGGAGTTCATTTTAGAAGATAAAAAAAAAAAATAAATTCTGTTAATTTATGTGTCTAGATTCATTTTTTTAAAATCTAAATTGTTGAGCTTCAAACTTTAACTAATTTTTTTGAAAAATTACAAAGTTAAAAAGAAAAGTAGAGAATTAAACTTATAATTTTATCTTATAATATTTATTATCTGAGCTATTAAACTACAGGATAATAAACTCTAACTAATTTACTTATATGTGAGTAGCATAACTAATTTAAACTAATTTATCTCTTAATAATTAAATTAATATAATTTCCATAACTTTCTATAACTTTAAGTCTGAAATAATATTTAAATGGGAATAACCTTTTATTAGCTAATTTTAACAGCTTTTGATATCATGCATTAATTCATAATTTTTTATGAATCAAAATGATATATGTCTTGAAAATTCTTAATGAGTAATTGCTGATTATAAACCGTCAGACTATTTATACGATAAAAATGACCAATAAATTCACCTACTAATTTTGTAGCTTCACAAGTATAACTAGAGAGCTTTATATATATGGCAGCACGCCTAGTAGTAGTAGTAATTATTACGGCAGCAAGCCTAGTAGTAGTAAATTCACCTAGTAGTAGTACATGGCAGCAAGCCTAGCAGTAGTAAATTCATAGTAGCTGTTGTGGTGGCAGCAAGGCTAGTAGTAGTAAATTCACCTAGTAGTAATAGTAATTATTATTATTATTATTATTATTATTATTATTATATAATTTAAATATTACATAATAAAAGATAATTTTTTACTAAATGATAATTTTTTTATTTTAAATTGAGAATATTGAAATTTAAAATTAATATTTAAAAATATTTTTAAAAATAAATTATTATTTAATTACTTTGTAAGTAGTATTAGCATGCACAATTTAGCATCCAAATAAAGCTCCCACTGCTTATTGGCGCACTATTTCCTTTTAAACGTTTGATCATCGCTTCTTTTCACATGAAAATGTGAGCAATCTTTATCTGTATGGACCGAAATTGCATAGGAATAATTACTGTATTTATACTATTTTATTTTTAAAATTTTTAAAAAATATTTATTTATTTATTTATAATATTTATAAAATTATATATTATTTTATCATTAAAAAAATATTCATAAATATTAACTGTTTTAAATATTAGAAATAAATAAATATTTTTTTAAATATTAAAAATAAAATAATATAATAAATTAAAATATAAAAGATATACAGTAATTATTTTAACTGCATATTGAAGCAGAGATAACAGTGCTTCCTTTTTAGCAAACTTTTTGTGTCATGTAATTCTGGGCTCTGCCTTCCTTTTCAATGAAAAAAAAAAAAAGCCAGAAAACCTATTCTTATAGCAACTTTCATTTTACTGTATGTCATTAGTGTTTGTATGATGTTAATGTCATCAAGTCGAGCCCCACCACTATCATCAATTTGAGTGACCATGCAGCTTCAACCCATCAATTTATCCAAATATAACCACAAGTTATAAGCAACCAAAATGTATGATAACTTATTCCTAATCCACTATTGTGAGGAGGAGGTTTCCCAAAAGCCTTTATCTTCGTATCTTCATCCTATTAAATTTCCTTGTGCCAGCATTAGCCATGAAATGTGAATAGAAATTATTTTAATGTTTAATACGATGTGGGTTGGACACCTTATGATTTCAATTAAACAACATATATAAGAATGTTTTAATCTTGGAAACGAAGCTCTTACCTACCAGTCTATATATATATATATATATATATAAACATGTGAAGAATTCTTTAAGCCTCTTCTTCTTCTTCAACATGGGAATCATTTCTTTACTTTGTTAATCCATATCTTAACGGTTTTCATCTTGCTAACTCAAATATTGATGGCTTCATTGATCAGCTTCCTGACCTTGCCATCTTCCATGCAAATTCCAACAATTCTATACTTTTATGAAATAGACTTAAGCAACAATATTTTTTTTTTTGGCAGTTTTTCAACATCGGTTCTTATCATCACCGGCCTATCTTTTTTAGACATCCATTCAATTTCCTTAATAGGTCAGTACCTCCTCAGGTTTTTGCACAAAGACTTGACGTATTCTTTTAGAACAAGGACAACTTCGTGCAAAAAATACCTGAAAACCTTGGCGCAACACCTGTTCTTCATCTTAACTTAGCTAAAAACAAGTTTACAGGACAAATTCCGCGAAGCATATCTTCAATGCATCTTGAACATTAAAAGAAATATTGCTCCTGAATAATCTCTAGACAGGTTGCATACCTTATGAGTTAGGTTTCTTGAAAGAACTAGTAACAACTTAATTACTGACAGGTCCTTTACCTTGGGCATTAGGATGTTTAGCCAAGATTGAACAGCTCAACCTCACCGGAAACTTATTGTATGGCTGCCGGAGGTGGTATGTGCATTACTGTGGCAACCAACGCCCTGCTTTCTTGAAGACCTTTGGTGCCCTCATCAACATATATAAAGGTGCAAAAATTGATGTGTAATAACATCAAAAGTATTCTTGACTTCTTGGTGTCCTTTTGTTAATTATGTGATCAAGCTAGTTGAAGCTTCTTTGGCTTAAAGTGGCTATCAAGCTTCAAGTACCTTTTCTTAAACTAAATGCAATCTAAATATTTCTTTTGTGGAAGAGTTTTTTCCTTTAGTCCATTCTTGAAGATTCATATCCAAATATTTATTGAAATAGTTTTGCAATGCTGAAACAACAACAACAATAATAATTAATTAATTAATTAATTAAATTAGTGAGAATTTGATCTGTCAGCTAATGTTAGTAAGGAAAAATGAATTGATGTATTTTTATCCAATTATTGGATTTCAATCCGTTGGAATTAATGGGCTCAAACCCGCAACTTTTAGCTTGACGGGCAATGCCGCTCTGACTAATTGAACTATAATATGGGGAAAATGCAATAAAGTGTACGACTTATATATTCTTTTAATTTCATTCAAATATTTTCTATTTAGATTTTACTGTTATTCAAATTTGAATCGCCAGCTCTACATGACAAAACAGGAGTGATATTAATATTCACATGATATGCACTTTCCTAATAAAAAAGCTATGTATTTTAGAAAAAACTTGGCATGCTCATTATAGTGAAACTTATGTAAAATGCATAATGTGAAGTAAATTATAGTTTTCTTTTTTAGCAGAAATTTTATCATCAACTACAAACTCATTATATATAGTTGAAAAATGATGCGGGCATTGAAAAAATTACAATTTGGCTAATGAAAAATTATTAAAAATTACATTAGTGGTATTTTTATAATTTCAGCAACTTTGAAGTTTCAAATTTCGACGTGACAGGAGCCCAATTTGATTGAAATTGACCCAATAATTCTCTCGTTTAGGCCTCTAAACTGGGCAATTTTTTGTTTTTGGTTGTTTTAGAGTTTGTTTTCCTATTTTGTTTAGGACTCTTTTTGTTTAGGTTTTTTTTTTTTCCTATTTAAGCTATGTTTTGAACTTTTGTCTGTGTTGTTGTTTAATAATAAATTTTGAATTTCCTTCAATTTCTAATTTTTTTTTTAAATTTTAATGCCTATTTCCTAAATTTACGAATTACAGGTTGTATAAGATTAGTGTTCGGTAATCGTGCGCGATTCAACGAATATTAATTAATTATTATCACTCTTCCACTATATCAGTTTGATATCAAAGCTAAACTGATTCTTATTAATCATGCCGATAGATGATTATAAAGATAGTTTATTCTATGATACTGATAATAGTGAGGATGAAAATGTATTTATTGGAGATAAGCCAAAATTTAATGAATAAGATGAGGGTGATGTCGAATATATTGACTTCATTGACATTGATAAATTTCTTTATTCTTATATTCATTTAATTTCTATTTTAAAGGAATTATAAGTTGAAGATAAATTTATGATGTTATATAGCAAATTTATTTCTCAATATTTGGGAAAAATTCGATGTCAAATTTTCTCTACCCTGGAGAGAATGATGTGTAGCAACAAGTCTTAAAATAAGTTTGCAGAATAATTAGTACCAAATATAATTTATTATTATTATTATTATTGTTGTTGTTGTTGTTATTATTATTATTATTAGGATTTGATTTTTTTTATTTTAATTTAGCATTGATTAGAATTTAACATTCATATATTGTTAGGGATTTGATTTCCTACCTTAACTAAGATTTTCTTTATTTTTATTTCCTAATTAAAATTAGAGTTAGTAAGTTTGTGTTATCATATAAATATATAAGATTTAGGACCATGTGAGTTAGTTTTTGGTTATCAATAAAATTCTCTTAGAGACGTAATTTTTTTTTTCTCCAAATTTTCGTTATTATCTTTGAATCAATGAATATTTGATATCTATTTTCTGGTATTCTTGTTGAATCAACAAGTTATAAAATATTATTTTTCGATATTTGTGTACAAATCAACAAACTATAATATTTATCACGTTTATTCTTTTATTTCTTTAAAGCTTTGGGTACATCAATCAAACTAATAATATAAAAAAATACTATGAGATATGATAAAAAAAAATTTAGCTATAAAATGTGATCTCCTTAGAATACCGCAAATGTAATCTTTTTAAAATATGGCATTGATGGATTCCCCTTTATCTTATTCGATCATATTTATCCCTTTTAGTTAAAAATCTAATTATAATTAGTTTGATGTTCCAAATACATACAGTGACGAGTTGGTTATAGATATAACTTCTCATTTTTGTAGATACTATTACTGTATATGTTAAGAATGAATGCTTAACAATCTTACCCAAAGACATTTAGCCTTCTATATAATGAGAGCTCAACAATGTTTAATGCTCATGAATCTTGACTTCCCATAGGAACTTTAATCTTCTCTTTTCTCTCTATAATCACTGATTCTTTACTTCTATTAGTAATAGTAATAGTGTCTCAAGATTGAGAAATAATTATAGAGAGTTTTGAGATATGAATGATGCCAATAATAATATTTCTTTGATTGTAATCTTCACAATCATTTTCCATTGTTGTTTCATTTTTCTGCTCCTGCTCCTTCCCCAACATCACCTCTTCCTCCAAATATCATCAGAGATTACAATGCTATTCAAAGATTAAAGAGTAGCATTACTTATGATCCCTTGCACATAACAGATTCATGGGTACAGGACCCCTCCAAAGTCTGTACAAGCTACAAGGGTTTTGCCTGCGACGTAAGGCCTGACACAGGACTTCTTGCATTATCAGCAGTAGACTTCAATGCTACAACTTTAATGGCCCTTACTTACAGCTTCAGGGTTTATTGATGGGTTGAAGGACTTGGTTATTTTCCATGCAAACTCCAATAATTTCACAGGAGTGGTGCCACAAGGTGTAGCAATCAGCAATATCAATTTCTTGTACGAGCTTGACCTGAGCAACAAGAAGCACACCGGCCCATTCCCAATGAATGTTCTTGGAGCCAAGAACTTAACATTCTTAGATATCAGATTCAACCAATTTCATGGCCCTGTTCTAAAAAAGCCTTTAATCTTGACCTGGATGTGCTTTTCCTCAACGACAACCAATTCGATCAACAGCTTCCTAATAACATTGATGACACTCCAGCATTGTATCTTACTTTCGCTAATAACAAATTCTCTGGACCTATTCCAAGCAGTATCGGAAGGGCTAAAAATCTTCTGGAGGTTCTTTTCCTGAAGAACAATTTTACAGGTTGCTTGCCATACGAGATAGGCAACCTGAGGAACGCTACAGTTTTTTATGTTAGCGGCAACCAGCTGACAGGTCCAATTCCTCAATCTTTTGGCTGCTTGGAAAAGATGGAGATCCAGAACTCACACGAAAATAAGTTTTATAGGACGGTGCCAGAAATCGTGTGCAGGCTTCCAAATCTGCAGAAATTGATCTTGTCAGGAAACTATTTCAGCAATGTTGGACCTGAATGCAGAAAAAGCTTGATGTTGGCAACAACTGCATTGTGGGCCTACCAAATCAGAAACGAGCAAAAGCTTGTAAAGAATTCATTTCCAAGCCGAAGTTATGTTCCAGTGAGAGATCAATGATAGATATACCTTGCAAGATAAATGGGATTCCACAGAAAACAAAGCAGCAATCTAAACTTAGAACATATGCTGCTCTTTCACCAAATAATTAGTAAGTTACAAGTCTAAATAATTGTATTTTTTAATTGGTTTTTGGCCACTAATATATTTTTTGTAAACTTGTGAAATTCATAATTGTTGATGGACTTGTATAATTACAATTATATATAAATTTATAATCAAATTATTATTTCTTTTGTGAAAATTAACGACTTCTTTACCTAATAAAATAATTTCCATTCTGAAATTATAATAAAATCATTTTCTTTTGTAAAATTCAAGACTTCTTTACCTAATAAAATCATTGTCATTTTGAAAAATTTTAAGGTTCTCTAAGGGCTCACTACTTTCCTAACAAAAAAAAGAGAAATTGTGTGTACCCTTTGGTACAGTTATTTCTCTTGGAATAAAAATGCCTTTAACATATGGCGTTAGCAACTGAACAATTATTATGTGGATGAGTCTATATTAATTAATTCTAATAAAGTATCTGAATTTTTTAATATTTAAATCATTAGTATTTAAAATTAATTGAAATTTAACTAATTCAATTCTATACTAGAGGATGATGATATAAAACACTAAAATTTTAAGATCTCAACTTCGGGATGGAACTTATATATGTGGTATCCCACGTTCATATAATATGTACACCTACAACAAGTGATATATATATATATCTCTACATGGTTATTTGAGGAGGGTACGAAACTAGTTGTACTTTTTTCTATTATCAACAAGATTGATTTGTGGACAATGCAAATTCCAGATCCATATGTAATACGTCTCAGAAAATAAATTAGATATATTTATACAAGTTGGATTCATTATTTGTCCAATTTAAGTAATTTTCTAATTTTAGTAAATATCATATTAGAATCGAGCATAAATGCATGCAAGGATTTATTATGAGAAAAAGCTCATTTTACAAGATAAAAATCCAAATTTTATTTATTTATATTAAATATTTATTTTTACTACTGATAGCCACTAGAATTTCAACTAATTTAAAAATTCAAGTTATATTAGAAACAAAACACTCTAAACACCTAATACTGTATTTTTTTAGACCATCGTATGAGTTATATAGGTACAACTTAGATCAATATATGTACAACATATTCAACTATGGATGGAATGCAAATAATTAAGGGGTTTTTTATAAAAGTGCCCAAAAAATGAGTAACATTAACATCAGATATCCTTTGTTTCTAATAAATTACATGCATATCCTTTTTTTTCCAAAATTTTCATGGGCTATTGCTATTCTTCAGACTCGTCTTTGTCATTCTGCTTCTTCTTCATCATCATCTTCTTCTTCTTATTCTCCGTATCTTCACTTCTCTTGTTTATGCAAATCATCCCACTGAAAGCCTCGCCAAGAGTCCAAACTCATCCCACCTGAACTCCTTAACCGAATCTCCCGCCTCCTTATTCTCAGCCGCTGCCATGCCCTCAACCACCTCAGTCTCGATTTCTCCGATGATCTTCCCGATTATGCTCTCTTTTCTTCACTAGTTCTTAGGTTTATGGAATTAGAAAATTAGGTTTAGAGTTATGTGATAAAAACTGGGGATTGAGAATAGTGGGTGGTGCTGTTGAATTTGGCACAACCGAGAAGGTAAGGCTATTGTCATCTGTGGTTGAATGCGTTTTAGTAGAAGTTGTAGTTAACTTAATGTGATGCTATTGTAATTAATTATTACTGCAGGTTCAAGAAGACCTTGGATATGTACAACGTCTAAAGAGCTTCTTCGACTTGGTTCATCTGATGATGGGTCTAACAACCTAGACTAAGATTTCCAATTGATTGGGTCAAAATAAATTCTAGCATTTATTTCTGAAATTTCTGTGGTTAGTCTTTGGTGCCGCAATTTGTGATGGCACAGTGCCACCAATTTATTTGAAAATAAATTCTAGCATCATAGGCATGCGACTTCAAAGTTCAATCCAGAAATAGGACATGATGATGAAGGTAATGATGTCAATGCTGTTGGTTTGGCAAACGCACAAGGATATTACAACGACTATTGTTGAAAATAAATTTATTTGAAACCCAATCAAGTGGAAATCTGAGTCAAAAGCTGTTGGTTTGGTTCATCAATTTATTTGAAACCCAGATCATCATCAAAGCAGAGTCAGCAGGATGGGCACTGGTACAAGACCCATTCATTTATTTATTTTTAGTATGGGAAGCTGCTTGTAATTCTAACTTATAGGCTAGGCAGTGAAAGTTGCTAACTTTAAAAATATAATTGTTTTATATCTGATACAGAGGGATGAGAAATACTAATCACCACGTTGTAATTTGTTTATAAAGTTAAATAATATTTTTCAATTTTTTAAAAACTTTATAAAATAATATGACCCTTATTTTTATGAGTTATTAAGTAAGTTGTCAAAAAAAAAAAAAATCACCAAAATTATAAGAATTTATCTAGTATTATTAGAAGTAGTTAATTACTTTTAATTTTTTCTTTTATACATTTTTAGAATTTTTTTTATTTTTAACAAGTTCCAGAAATAAATATTGAACAATAATGTCAATTTCATTAATATGAACTTGTATCTGCCTTGTGAAATTTTGTACTTTGCCTAGAATTTTTGTTTGCTAAATTATACTATTTAGCAATTATTTTTTATTATCATTCTTGATAGTTTTTACTTGTATTTGTAAAAGTCATCCTATATTCAACTTTATTATGTAGTTTGTAATTTTAATTTTTTAAATTTTCAGTGAATAAAAAATTAAATTAATTAACATTGTATCATTGCCAATATTTGTTACACAACAACCTTAATAGATAATAAAAATGATATTTAAATCAGTATATTTTCTGAATATAATTCGTTTATGATACAATCAAATAATATATTATCTGAATATTATAAGTATTTGAAACTCAAAACAGTATCTCAAAATTAAAATAATATCTCAAACTCATAAATATAGTATACTATATGAATATTATATGTATCTAAAAATTTTAAATTGCATGTGATACTAAAAAATAATATATTATCTAACCGGTGCATTAATCAGCTGATAGATTATATTAGTTTAATTTGAAACTATTATTTCAACTACTTTTATTTAATAATGTAATGTCGTGAGAATAAATTTAGTAAAGACATTTCACGTTTTTTTTTATTTCTTAAAAAATATCAAAAGCTCTTATTCATGGCACAAGTTGAGAGCAAATTTTATGGTTAGAAATTAGAATCTCTAAAATTTTGAATTTTTTATATCAGTGTATTATTATTGAAAAAATAAAAAGTTATATTTTGTTAAAAAAAGTTGGATCTATATTGTCCAATTATGTTAAAAATTTTAAAAAATTATTAATTAAAATTTTTGTTAGACAACAAGTTTAAGAAATAATAAGAATGATATTTAAAAATAATATATTTTCTGAATATTGTTCATATATTATACAATCAAAACAACATATTATCTTAATATTATAAGTATCTAAAACTTAAAATAGTATTCGAAAATTAAAAACAATATGTCAAACTCATAAATACATGATATTATATGTATGTGAAACTTTAAAATCATATTTTAATATTATTCAACTATTTCCCTCTAACCAAAAGTATATATTCCGAATATTATTCGTATTTGAAACTCAAAACAGAATATGAAATTCAAAACGATATCTGAAACTCAAAACCCTATCTTAATATGATAATTTGAGCAAGTATTTATTGTTAGAAAAATTATCAAAGAAATAATTGGCCTTAAATAATAAATTTCAAATATAAATGTATTCAGTTAATTAAAATAAAAAAATAAAAATAATTGATATATGAATTCAAGTGTCCATCTTTTTTCAAATGCTTGAAACTTTAAATTTTTTTTTATTTATGTCAAATTTATTATCTGTATATTTTAATTTATTTTCCATGTTTAAAATGAATGAAATAATATCAACATAATATATGTATAAACATACAAATTTATATTTCAAAATATTTTTATAGGATATCTGAAATTTTAATTTTTTATTAAAACTAGTATGAGTTATATAATTTAAATATGTTAATTATAATCTCTGAAATAGAGCACACCGCCTATATATATATATATATATATATATACCTAGATTCAAAATAAAAATTAAAAACTAAAAATAAAAATAAGGAAAAATTAAAAATAGGTAAAATTAAAAAAATAAATAAAAGGATAAAATAAAAATAAAAAATAAGAATAATATAAAATAAAGAAAAAATAAGAATAAAATAAAAATAAATAAGAATAACAGGAAATAAAAAAATAAAGATAAAAGGAAATATGAAAAAAATAAAAAAAAGAGAAAAAATAAAATTAAAACTACATGAACTTTCATTATAGCATGAAAGTCACTACAAATATATATGTAGGAGCATGCCTAGTTTAGCATATCCAAATACAGCTCCCACTACTTATTGGCGCACTAATTTCCTTTTAAATGTTTGATCATTGCTTCTTTTCAATTGGAAAGGTGAGCACTCTTTGTCTATGGGCTGAAATTTCATATTGGAGTGGTGAGCTTAGTGCTTTCTTTTTAGCAAACTTTTGTGGACATTAATACCCAATAACCCAATAAATAAATAAATAAAAAAAGAACAATTATAGCACCTTTCATGTTTCTGTGTCTTAATTAGTGTTTGCATGATGTTAATATCATCAAGTGAAGCAACACTACTTTCATCAAGTTGAGCGATCATGCGTCTTCAACCCATCAATTGATCCCAATATAACCTTAAGTAATGAGCAACAAAAATGCATTATAACTCATAATTCCTAATCCACTAATGTATGTGAGGATGTTCCATGAGAGCTTTTATATTTGAATCTTCATCGTATCAAAATTTTTTAAACCAGTGCCAACTATGAAATATGTATGAAAATTGTTCTCGTATCTATTATGGTGGGTTGGATATCTTATGATTTCAGATATATATATATATATCACAAAGTTTTAATCTTGGAAATGAAGCTCTTACCTACCACACTATAACTACTATTATATAAACATTTCAAAAATTCCATAATCCTCATCTCCTTATTCAAAATGGGAATCATTTCTTTATACACCAAAATCTTATTAATTCACATCTCAATTCTCTTCTTGACATGTTTCCTTTGTGTAATTAGCCAAAACTGTGGGTGTCCTTCACCAGAAGCACCGCCACCATTACCAATATCACAAAATTTAACTTTCTTAGACCAAAGACTAGCCATAGTATACCCCATAATTCAAGCCTTCAAGAACATTATCACTTCTGATCCCCTTAACATCACCCAAACTTGGGTTGGTCCTGATATATGCAACTATAAAGGCTTCTACTGTGATAACCCACCTGATAATCTCTCTGCTACTGCTCTTGCTGCCATTGATTTCAACGGTTTTCAGCTGGCTGCGCCAAGTATAGATGGCTTCATCGATCAGCTTCCTGACCTTGCCATCTTCCATGCAAATTCCAACAATTTTTCTGGGACCATATCACCAAAAATTGCTAACCTTCCATACTTCTATGAACTAGACTTAAGCAACAACAATTTCTCTGGCTATTTCCCCACGTCGGTTCTTAGCATTACTGGCCTATCTTTTTTAGACATCCGATTCAATTTCTTTACTGGGTCAGTACCTCCTCAGGTTTTTGCACAAAGACTTGACGCACTATTTCTGAACAACAACAACTTTGTGCAAAAAATACCTAAAAACCTTGGCTCAACACCTGTTCTTTATCTTACCTTAGCTAACAACAAGTTTACAGGACAAATTCCACGAAGCATCTTCAATGTATCCTCAACATTAAAAGAAATATTACTCCTGAACAATCTCCTGACAGGTTGCATACCTCATGAGTTAGGCTTCTTGAAAGAACTAGTACTATTTGATGCTAGTAATAACCTGTTGACAGGTCCTTTACCTTGGTCATTAGGATGTTTAGCCAAGATTGAACAGCTTAACCTTGCCAGAAACTTGTTGTACGGTCAGGTGCCGGAGTTGGTATGTGCATTGGAGAATTTGGCAAATTTATCACTTTCGTATAATTATTTTACAAAGCTAGGGCCATTGTGTAGGAAACAAGTGAAGAGTGGGGTTCTTGATGTTAGAAAAAATTGTATTCTTGGTCTTCCTAAGCAAAGGTCATGGCACGAGTGTTTCGCTTTCTTCTTGCATCCTAAATCTTGCCCTTATCCTTCATTCTTCAATTTCATTCCCTGCAAGATCCATCCGTCACCAACAACACCACCACCACAACTTCATTATCAATTGGGACCAAAGAGAAATTTGATTAGCTATAAAACCCTTTTGAGACATAGACTGTGAATGCTGTTATGAAATGGATTCATGAAGTGATCAAGTTGAACTGAGTTGTTAAGATTGTGAAGCATTTAGGGGTTGAATTGCTTGCAAAACTAATACTATGGTTGATTCTTTGTAATTTGATTAGCTATAATATATATGTTTATCTACTACTTAAAAAGTTGTTCCACTTTCAATAAAAACTATTCGTTGATGATGGATGAACCTTGGTATGATGATGTAAGTAGGATGGAAATGAAAATGTAGAACGGGAGAATTGAATACAGTACAATAGTATTTTTAGAAATAGGGCTACATCTTATGTGGCTGAGGATTATTAACCATTTAATAAAATATTTTTTTGTATTTATTTTGGGATGTCATTTGATAAAAAAAAAATAAAATCTATTTGGAAAAGAAAATAATTGGCCAGGAATGTTGGCTAGTGAAAATTTCAAATGCCTGTATCCAATAGTTGGATGTGTGAGGCAAAAAAATGTATTTTATTTTCATTGGATGCAATTAATGCGCTAGATTAATCAAAAATCTCCTAAAAATTTGATGTCAACCTTTGTTTTTTTTTTTATTTTTTATTTTAAATTCTTTCTTCGGGTGATGTTCTCCAATGACAAGTGAAAACGTACGTGAAACGGTAGATAGATCTTGACTTGCTAAGTCTTGGTGATTATGGTCTTTTTTAATACTTATTTTTATTAATTTGCAAGAGAAAATGTCAGGAAGGTTTGATGGGAGAAACCAGCAAGAAAATGAAAAGAACATTTTCTTATAAAAAATATTCAAAGAACATATCTTAACTAGGGAAAACTTGGATGTCCTTAAAAAACACAAAAAGACTTCTTGTCCTTGTAAAATTTAGTTGACGAAAGTAAACTTATACATATATATATATATATATATATATATATATATATATATATATATATATATATATATATATATATATATAGTTGTTTTTAATGATAGTATAAAAAAAGTGGACGGCTTAATGGCTTAATTGATGTGAAAAAATTAATTAATTAATTTAGTTAGTGAAAAAAAATGTTTCTAAAAAAAATTATTTATTCAGTTAGTGAAAAATATTTATTTATTTGGTGAAAAATTTATATTTATTTAGTTAGTGAAAAAAATTATTTATGTAGTTAGTGAAAAAATCATTTAGTGAAAAATTTTATTTATTTAATTAGTGAAAAAAATTATTTATTTAGTTAGTGAAAATTTTTTTCTTTAGTGAAAATATTTATTTAGTTAGTGAAAAAATTTTATTTATTTAGTTAGTTAAAAAATAATTTAGTGAAAAAAATTATTTATTTAGTTAGTGAAAAAATTGTTTAACAAAAAATTAATTAATTTAGTTAGTGAAAAAACTTATTTATTTAGGTAGTGAAAAAATTATTTATTTAGTTAGTGAAAAAAATTTATTTATTTGTTTAGAGATATTTATTTAATTAGGGGAAAAATGTAGTTAGTGAAAGAAATTTATTTATTTTGTTATTGAAAAAATAATTATAATTTAATTAGGTGGTTCTAAGAACATTAGTATATTATGTATATACGAATTGAAATTTTTTATGTACTTGTTGCACAAAATCATGGCTCGTTTGAAAAAATCCTGTGTGATTGCACAAAATCATGGCTCGTTTGAAAAAATCCTGTGTGATTGAAACCACTGCACATCAAGAAAAAGTTAAGAAAATAATTGAGAATTTTAAGAAAATGCAAGTAGATTATAATTCTAGTACTGATAATTTGAAAGATTTGATAAATTATATTATCGAAATTCATTTAAAAATCCAACAAATTATTTGAAAATTTGGCTTAAGACGAGACTATAATAAATACGTTAGCTTTGGGACACATAAATAGAAACTAAAGAATAACAAAATTTATACTTGAAACTTTGAAATGTTGGTCTAGTTGTTATCTATTATTAAAAATTAAATTATTATTATCATTATCTTTTAAAATTATTCATATTATATAAAAAAATTAGATTATTACATTTTCAATAAAAAAATTAACAAAATAAAAAAAACTTGCCATGATTGTATAATAATGAGGAATGAGCCTCATTATTACACCATTCCTCCCCATTCCTTAATATTACATAATCACAAAAGGAATGACCTCAAACTAATAATAATAATAATAATAATAATAATAATAATAATAAAATTCTCTCTATTAATTCTGCCACTTATTATTGAAAAAAAAAAAAAAAAAACAAACAACAATTCCGCTACTTAGAATTGGAAGAATTGTTTTTCCAAGTCCAAGTGGCGGAACACTTTCTTCATTGCCACCGACCAAAAATCACTATAAAATTGGTAAGTTTTTGACATTAAAAGGAATTTTTTTTTAAAAAAAAATTATCATATTTTAGTATTTTTTTTTTGACTTTTGCCATAAAATGTTAAAAAGCTCCAACTTGCATGTTGCTTTTTATTTTTTATTTTTTAGTTGTTATTCATATTTTCTTTTTATTTTAAATTGTTTTTTCCTTATGTGTTATAAATTAATTATTTTATTAATAATTTTAGTTTATAAATAATTATATAATAACATATAACATCACGGTATTGAACCGATGCAACAACATTGAAAATTAATGGAAGAACCTATCTATAACCACCGAATAAATGTTGAGTAAACTATAAAATTACAATGGAAAATAAGAACAATAACAACAATCATACTAAAATTGAAACCGTTGTCTTGGTCTCGCAACGGACATCGAGCTGTTGTAACCTGATATTTCCCAAACCTCTCCTTGATAGCTTTCGACTGATCAACTTGGACACAACCTAACATATTACCGTATTTTTAAAAGATTTTCTATAAAAAAAGTTAAGTTTTGGAAAAACTTGTCAATCGTTATTTTTGAAAACTTTCTTCGCTTTTTTATTATGTTTAATAGCATTCTTTCAAGAATGGTTGAGGCCCGTACACGTCGGGGCCTCAAGACTAATAATTTTCCTTTCTTTGAAGTTTGACTTGCTCAGTCTTTGGTGTTCATGGGGTTAATTTCGTTAACTCTATATTATTAATCTCTTCGAAAGAAGAAAATTTGTCTCACGTTGAATCACCAACTGATTCATACACCACCCTGTAATTTGGTTTTTTGTTTTTTTTAACATGAATCAATCTGCTTCTTCTTCCTCTTCCAATCTCACTACCTCTCAAGGAAAACATGATGTTTTCATTAGCTTCAGAGGCAAAGATACTCGCTATAATTTTACCAGTCATCTCTTAACTGCCTTGACAAAAATGAAAATTCCAACTTTCATTGATGAGGTTGATCTTATGAGAGGAGAAGAGATTTCACCATCACTTTTGAAAGTAATTGAAGAGTCCAAAATCGCTATTGTTATTCTCTCAGAAAATCATGCATCTTCGAAATGGTGTTTGGAGGAACTCGTCAAAATTCTTGACTGCATGAGAAACAATGGGCTAATGGTTATACCGGTGTTTTATCGAGTTGATCCTTCCCATGTTCATAGGCAGACTGTTAGTTTTGCAGATGCATTTGTGAAACATGAAAAGGGCAAAGACAGGGTGCAGAAATGGAGAGCTGCCTTAACCAATATTGCTAAGCTTTCTGGCTATGATTTACCCCCCAACAGGTAATGTTTTCAATAGTTTAAAAAGGTTTGATAACTGTTGCTAAAAAAAAAAAGATTTGACAACTATAATCGTCTTTATGATTCAAATCCTGTTTAGTTTGACTTGAAATAAAATATGAGATTTAACAAAAATTGTCTTTTTTGACTTGAAATAAAATATGAGATTTAACTAAAATGGTCTTTACGACTATTTTGGTGGTAATGTTTTCAATAGTTTAAAAGGGTTTGATAATTATAATGGTCTTTATGGCTTAAATTCTGTTTAATTTGAGTTGAAATAAAATATGAGATTTAACTGTGATCGTCTTTGCGACTATTTTGGTGGAAATGTTTTCAATAGTTTAAAAAGATTTGATACACGAGATTTTTTGGAACATGTGGTGTTAGCAAAAGGATCGGGCCTACAAAGTATATATATATGAGTTAGGGCTTGTTATAATGGCTGTTGCCCCTAAACACTTTCCTTTACTTAATTTTCTCTTCCTTTAATGTTTTTTTTTTTTTTTCTCAATTTGGTGCTTTTCACATAAATTTAGGTTTTATTAATTTTAGTTTTTTTATGTGTTATCTTCTTTTTATAAATTTTAAAGAGGCAAAATCTAACTTTTGGTCTCTTTACTTTTCAATATTTTTTCATTGATTTTTTTCTTTCAATTTATTATATTAGATCCCTATGTTTTTATTTTTTATTTATTGAATCCTTATACTTTTATTTTTTTTAATAAATTGAATCCTTTTATCAAAATTTTAGTTCCTATATTGAATACTATATCTAATTAAGTCCTCACAAAATAAATAATTGAATTCCTATATTTTTAAATAATACTATTTAAATTCTTAAAATTTTTATTTTTAATCAATTAAATCATTGTTTTCAAATTTTTTAAGTTAATTGTTAAAATCCTAAAATGCATGTTCTTTCATTTTTTTTTTGTGTAGTTAAAAATATAGATTATCAATTTCTTATAATTTTTCATTAATAAAAATGTATATAATTTTTTAAAAATATGTATAATGCAAATTTAATTTATGTGTGAATAACAAACATTTTTATGTTTGTGATTCAAAAAAAAAAAAAAAAGGCTAGCTATTAGTACTCGTGTATAGTGGATTAATAAATTTGTGGTTCACTAATTTAAAATTCCAATTAAATATGTAATTGGTGCAACTTTTTAACATATGATAAATTTAAATTTTAGAAAATCATTAATTAAAATTTAAAGATTTAATAAATAAAAAAATTCATACTAATCAAATTTTTTTCTTAACCAAATATTTTATAATTCATGTAATCTTAAAATTACAATAATTCATGCATATAATTAAGATATAAATGTTTTTAATTATTAAATTTATCTATGAATTGAAACATATATGAAAATATTTATAAGATTATTTAATATTTTTATAAGTAAATGACTTATAAAAGTTTTAATTCACCAAACTAAATCTTGAATTATAACTAAATGACTTAAAGGTAAATTAGATAAGAAAAAAATGAAAAATAATGATTTAAATTCTTAATAGTTTTATTGGATTGCTTTAGTTAAAAAAATTATTGAAATTATATATTTATTAATTAGGTATATAAATGTTGGTGATTAGTTTATATATATATATATATATATATATATATATATATATATATATATATATGTAATTGACTTGAATTGAGGTTGTGCCTCTTCCATCCGTTCGGAATTTATTATAAAATAAATGACCTATATTTTAACTATATAAGAAAATAATGAAAGAGTATGTATTTTAAGATTTTAATAACTAAGATAAAAAAAAAAAATCAAAAGGTAAGGATTTAAATGGATTAAAATGAAATTTGTGAGGATTTACTTAACATGATTTAAAAATATAGGGAGTCAACTGTATATTTTATAAGGACTTAATCAATATAATGTTAAAAGACTTATAAAAAAAGTATAAGCACTAAATGAAAAAAAATAAAAATATAGGGATCTAATGAAGAGAATAAAAATTATGAAAAAATGTTAAAATAAAATGATGAAAAGTTGGATTTTGCCATTTTAAAATTTTAACAGAAGGAATCCTACATATTATTTCTTTTTTTTTTTTCTTTCATCAGATCAGAGTCTGAACTCATCGAGAAAATAACAGAAGATGTTCTAACAAAATTAAACAACAGGTCCATTGGTTACTACCAGAAAGGTTTGGTTGGCATTGAATCACGAATTCAACATATTAAAATTCTATTAAGCTTGGAATCATCATATGTAATAGTTGTTGGCATATGGGGCATGGGTGGTCTTGGTAAGACCACTCTTGCTAGAGCTATTTATGATCAAATATCCGTACAATTTGAAAGTTGTTGCTTTCTTGCTGATGCTAGAGAGCAAGTGAAAACAGGTACGCTAGCTCAGTTAAAAAATGAACTTTTTTCAGCATTGTTAGAGGAAGGAAATGCATCTGCAAGCAAACTTAATTTACGGGAATCTTTTGTAAGAGATCGGCTTCGTCGTAAGAAAGTTCTTGTTGTTGTCGATGATGTTAACAACTCGATACAGCAGCAAGAGCTATTGTTATTATTAGCTGATTTGTTTGGCCCTGGAAGTAGAATTCTTGTAACAAGTAGAGATAAGCAAGTGCTAAAGAATACAGCAAATGCGATATATACAATGGAGAAATTGAACGAGGACGAAGCTCTTCAACTCTTTAGCATGAAAGCCTTCAAGCAAGATTGCCCTCCAAGTGATCGTGTATTGCAAGTACAAAGGGTGGTAAATTACGCGAAAGGCAATCCATTGGCTCTTAGAGTTTTGGGTTCTGCATTGCTTGAAAGAAGTGACGAAGATTGGGACAGCATGTTGAAAAATTTAACACAAATCCCAAATTCTGATATCTACAATGTTTTAAAAACAAGTTATGATGGACTAGATTCTAAAGAGCAAAGTATATTTCTTGACATTGCATGTTTTTTCAGAGGACAAAGTCGTGAATATGTGACCAAAATTCTGGATGGCTTTGATTCTTCTTGTTCTTCCGTGCATTTTGCTATCACTATTCTTATTGACAAATCTCTTATTATGCTAAACTCTGACAATGTGTTGGAGATGCACGATCTGTTGCAGGAAATGGGTCGGAAAATTGTGGTTGATGAATGTAGACAACCTCAAAATCGTTCCAGGTTGTGGAATCCTAAGGATGTCCGCTATGTATTGATGGAAAACAAGGTGAGCTTTTCTTAATTCATTCCGCATTTAACTCATGCAATAATATTGAATACATATTGTACAATCAATTGCTAGGGAAATGAAGCAATTGAAGGAATATCGTTGGACATGTCCATGGTAAGAGAGATTCACTTAGAACCTGATGTGTTTACAAAGATGCATGGTCTTAGATTTCTCGAGTTCTTTTGGCCCGACGAGGACTTCGGTAGATATGGAGAAGAAAAATTACACCTTTCGCATCAAGGGCTTCGATCTCTTCCCGAGAATTTGAGGTATCTCCACTGGACTAAATTTCCTTTGAAGTCAATACCATCGAAGTTCTTTTCAGAAAGTTTGGTGGTGCTTCGGCTGCGGGATAGCAAGGTTAAAAAGCTTTGGGATGGAGTACAGGTATTTAATTATTTAAATATGCTAATAACTCTAATAGTTGTTGCTTCCATATTTAACTTTTTACTATCTTTACCTGAAACATGGATGAAGTTGATGCTTTTTGTGTGTGTGTGTGTTCATGTCAGAATCTTGCCAATTTAATTGAGATTGATCTCTCAGAGTCCCAATATTTGACTGGAATTCCTGATCTGTCAAAGGCTATAAAAATTGAGACCATCAAACTCAATGGCTGTGTAAGTTTAGTTGAGGTTCACTCATCCATTCAATATCTTTACAAGTTGGAATTTTTCGATGTTGAGGGTTGTGAAAAACTGAAGAATCTTCCAAGAAGAATCGAATCAAAAGCTTTGAAAGTTCTTAATATGATTGGTTGCCCAAGGGTGGAAAGGTGTCCAGAGATTACTCAAGTAAATATGCAACAATTGTCTTTAGATTGTGCTGCAATGACACAAGTGCCAGAATCAGTGCTGCTTCTCTCAACAGTTTCTGTTTTATATGTAACAAATTGCAGAAAGGTGTCGAGCTTGCCACGCAACTTCTGTAAATTGAAATATCTTCGGATGCTTTCTTTACGGAAATGGTCAGAACTAGAGAGTTTTCCAGAGATCCTGGAGCCTATGAATCTGGTCGAGTTGGATTTGAGAGACTGCAGAAATCTTAGGAGGCTTCCAGACAGCATCTACAATCTGAAATCCTTGCAAATCCTTAGTTTAGGACGAGCTGGTATTCAAGAGATTCCCTCATCCATTGAACATCTGAGTTCCCTTGTAACGTTGGAGCTCAAAGATTGCAGATATCTTGAAAGCCTTCCGAGCTGTATCCACAGGCTTTCGCGACTCCGGCATTTGCACTTGAGGAGATGCAAGAGTCTTAGTTCCTTGCCGGATCTTCCAACATCTTTAGAAGATCTTCGTGCAAACGACTGCAAACCTTACCAAGCAACTTCAGAAAATGTTGCAATTTGTACTTCTCAAATTTTGCAAATTGCTCAAGATTGAATCACAAGGCACTTGAGGCAGAGGCCCAGTTCATAACTCAGAATGTAAGGCCACTAAGGAAACCAAAATTTTCTTATATATTTCATTTCTATCTAAATGTTTGATTTTGTGTTGCAGCGACATCGTTATGGTTCTCTACTATATCCTGGAAGTGAAGTTCCAGAATGGTTCACCCATCAAAGTACGGGATCTTCCGTAACGATACAGTTTCCTTTAAATTGGGATCCGTTCAAGGGAGTGATTTTCTGCATCATCTGTGAATTTAGGAAACCTTCCGAGGAGTTATATTGTTTTGATTTATATAATCTTCGTTTCAAGATGGATCCTGTGGACCCTGATAATAGTGGTGAAGTACGTGACGGCTTTTGGAGTTACCCTTGTCCCTATATTCGGGCTGATTCAGATCATGTGCTAATTGTGTACCAGAGTGACAACCCCTTCCAAGAATACTCAGCCAGTCTATCTTCATTTCAATTCTGTCCATATGTAGACTCTGGAGAAAGAAATAATGTGAATACTGAAATCTTAAAGCATTGCAAGGTGAAAAAGTGCGGAGTTCATCTGCTACGCGATGGTGCCTCGATAATTAATGTAAGTTCCTGATACTAGCTTTAAAACCTTTCCAACATGTGCTAAACTGGATGCTGACGACTCTTATGTATTTCTTTTTTGATTTTTTTATCTTTTTAGTCACAAACCGCCTCCTCCTCCACTTCCCCTTGGGCCGTCATAGCTCCACGCGTCTCTGCCGCTGCCACGGCTGGCATATTTAGACGCCACCACGTTGGATCCTCCGCTGCTTCAGCATCTACCATCTCTTCCGGTGGAATTGGAATCAGCAAGATGGTCAAAATCTGTCCTATTGTCGTTCTCGTCATGATCCTCTGGCTCATCGGCTTCGCTACCGCTCTTCACGTCTTTGGTAAGTTTTATCCTAGTAGGGTAGCTCCCCGTGCCTAAATTGGGGTGACCAGAACCCGACTCTGAGAGGCATTGGTTTATTAGAATTGGATTAACAGGAGGTAGTGGTTTTGTGGGAGAGCAAAGTGGGGCATCCCTTGAAGAGCTGTAAGGAGCGACTGGAGTAGTCTTAAAGAGGGAATTACAACGTGTTTAGTGGAGTTGTCTGGTTACATGAGGGAGCAGTTGGTATGTTAAGAGGTTTCAACAATCAACAGTTTCAATTTTAATTTTCTTTGTTTTGTTATTTTCAGACAGATTTGTTATTTTTAACTTCAATTCAATCAAAATTCTTCAGTTTTCGTAGCAATTCTCTAATTGTTTATTTCAGTTATCAATTGTTTTTAATATATTTTTTTACAACGGAAGCAATTTTTTTTTTTTAAATAGATCACAGTAAACTTCAAATCTTATACCTTAACGTATCTTTGAAAATGAATTGACACTTAATAACTTATTCATTGATTAATATTCTTCAAATGATTTTTTAGTTTCTCTACTTTAATTCTACTTCAATTTTTAGTTTTTATTTAATTCTTAGACAGTGATTGATGTCGCGGCCTGTATCAAGAAAAAAAATAAAAATAAAATGTCTTTTTATCCATCAATATAGGGAGCCATCTAGCAAGGATGGAGAAATTTTGTAATTTCGTAGATAACGACAACACAGTTGTTGTCATTACCCACCACATAAATATTATCGTTATTTCTTTATTTCAATATTCACAAGGCATTTCCAAAAAACCTTATTTTACTAATTTTCTCCTGGATGTTTGATTTCTTTACTTTTATTTAATTCAATTGCTATCTTCATATATTGGAAAATAGGAATTATACTTTTAGTGGATTGGCTTGGTGAGAACCCCATGATTTTTCAAAGTTACTTCATTCTTTTATTTTCCATTCTATTAATTTTCAGCTTCATCACTCAAAACTTATTTCCACATTAGAATTCTAACTTATGTGATTATATTAATCAAAAAAGAAAAAAAAAATTACTATATATACATATACTAGCTTTATGATTTCATTTGACAAAAGAAAATAGAACAAGAATCTTGCTTGGAGGATGGGCACCAGAAAGCTTGTTGTTGAGTGTGATAACAAATGCGTGGTTCAGATAATTTTGGGGGAGGTCTCGGTTCATTCTGCGGATCTGCCTCTGATAACTCAATAAAAGCTTTAATAGCTCATGACTGGGAGGTGAATATTGTTCATGTTAACAGAGAAGCCAATGGGGCTGCTGATTGGCTTGCTCCCTTTGCTTCACAATTTTCTACTGGATTACACACTCTAGACCAGGTTCCGGAAGGCATCAAGGACATCTTGCAGCAGGACTATATTGGTGTTTTAACGCCACACATGGTTTTTGTCTAGTTTTTTTTTGAGCTTTTGGCCTCCGTTTGTACCAAAAAAAAAAAAAAAAAAAAAAAAGAAATAGAACAAGAAAATAATTGAGTAAGTGCGCTGGACATTGCAAATTTGGTAGGATTTTGCCGTCAACTATGTCTGTATACATATAGTGCCGGACCCAACCCCTCCTCTTGGGGGCTGGTTGAAAAAAAAAAAAAAGTTTTGAGGATTAATAAATTTTTGTTTACAAATATTACTAGACTAAATTTATATGTTATTTGGTTAGGAGGAAAGTGGCCCTGCCTGCCCAATTCTGTAATTGTGACTATACATATACACATTCGCAGAAGTTTCTTTGAATTGTTATATTCTTAAATTCTTTATATTTTTAGTGTGGGGAGAAAAAAAGTTTTAAGTTCTCGGCGTCTGCTAATATTTAATAAAATTTACTTATAGTAAGTGCTTTACACGGGAAGAGTGGCCCCAACCATGTAGTCCAAAAATTTCTGTTTATCTAACCTACAATGAGGGGGAAAAAAAAATTCATTTCTTTTTATTTTTCTGCATTTTTTTTTCAACCAGCCCCTAAGAGCACGGATTGGGTCCGCCACTCTATGTGGACATATTTGAAGGTAAAATCACATTAAATTCGCATTGTCCAACACAATTAAATTTGTTCAATTTTTTTCCTCTTAAGATGAAAATATGGTTCGAGGGATTGAGCTGAAATTAATAAGAATTGAAGAGAAAAAAAAAAAAAAAAAGCAAACATGGAAAAATCATGAATACTGAAGAAAGTCAATACAATAACCCACTCAATCAAAATACCAAAAATCTATCCCTTCCATTAACATAAAGATTACGTCACCTTCCATTATCAAATTCCAACGTCTCTGTCCATATGCTTATACAATGTTTCTTTCCATAAGATTTGGAATATTCCCTTACACAGTATAGGCTAATACGTCTCTTTCTTTTCTTCTGTTTACAATCCATTGTATATATATTTAGATGTATATCTTGTATATATTTTTAAGGAATGAGAATTACTTTTATCTCTGAATGGTTTCATGGTACCAGAGCCTGCAATTCTCATGGCCAATAATAATCTTGTCAAAATGAATAATGAAGCTGAACTCTTCAAACTCTCCATCAATGCTCTAGCCTAGTATCTCTAAAGCTAGATAACACAAATTATCTTCTTTGACGTTCACAAATGGAGCCCCTCATTTAGAGCATAGAAATGACAAACCATCTTGTTAAAAGCAATGAACCTCTACAAGAAATAACAAAAGAAGGCAAAACAGAAACTAATCCCAGCTACCTCCTATGGAAAAGAAACGACTGTCGTACTGAAAAACATTGAAATTGAAGTGCTCATTGCACTTGAAGATGTTGGTTCAGCCTCCAAGGTATGGCGTTCCATAGAACAACATATCCTACCAACTACAGTGGAAAAGGAGATGATTCTAAATGAGACACTCATGTCACTACAAAAAGGAGACCTCTCTGTTGATGATTATGTGAGGAAATTCAAGGGCCTATGTGATAACTTGGCTGCAATGAAGAAGCCAATTGATGAAACAAAGGTGTTTCAACTTGCAAGAGGTCTTGGGCCTAAATACCAAGATTTCCGTGCTGCCATGCTTACAAAACCACCTTATCCTTCATTTCACCAATTTGTTATGGCACTTCAAAACCATGAATAATTAAACTTCAACACCTCTGAACAAGCCCTCAATCCGAGATATGATCAAGCTTATTTTGCTCAAAGAGGAAGAGGACGTGATATAAATGGAGGTAGATACAATTCTCGTGGGCGTGGGTTCAATCCCGCAGCAAGACATAGCACTCAAATCAAATACATCACTGCTCACCGGGGAGAACAAGCCAACGGTAATCTTATTAACAACAAAAATGACAAACAAGATAAGGCACCCATCATATGTCAAATCTGTGGAAAATACAACCACTTTGCCATTGAATACTGGAGTCGGTTTGATCACTCTATTCAACTAGAGGACCAACTCCATAAAGCACTTGTAGTTATGAATATAAATCTAAGTGACGACCTAAATCTTTACGCTGACTCAGGTGTCACCACACACATCATCAATGATCCAGGTAAACTTTCAACTGTGACTCAATATACTGGTGATGACTCTATTATGGTAGGTAATGGAGACAATTTGCCCATTAGTCACATTGGATTAAAACAAATGATGGTGCTACTAATCTTAAAAATATTTTAGCAGTACCAGAAATTAAAAAAAAATTCATTTGTTGCCAAATTAACTTCAGATAATGCTTGTTCTAGTACTTTAATGCTGACCAATTTTTTGTCAAGTCTTAACAGGGAAAGGTTCTTGCTAAAGGAAGCTTTTTGTTAGAAATTTTTTTATATTTTAAGTTGCCATTAATTGTGAAATATTTTGATTTGTAAAACTGACTGAACAAATATAGTTTAAGAAAATATGTGGGGAAACCCAATTTGTGTTTAAAGTGATTATTTGTGTTATGGGCTTATATGCACCTTAATGGACTATTATGGTAAAACGGTAAGTATAGACCTAATCCTACTAGGGTTATTAATGGGAGTAAACCTGGAGGATTTTTTGTATAAATAGGCTAAGGTCTCATTTCCATCCCGTGAATTGATTTTCTAGCTTGTCCATTGATAGCCGCCTATGTGTGAAAATTATAAAAGAGGAAGATCTAGCCTTCTATTTTTGTCATGACCCAAATTGGGGAGTCATGACCAGCGCTAGGGAATGAGAATTCTTTCAAATTCAGAACCCATAACAAGTCTTAAAAATAAAAACGCATGCAATAAATAAATAAAAATATATCAAATTTAAAACTTGAATTGATATAAATACATAAATGTCATATCATAAATAAAAAATATTCATACAATATTTTAATACAAAACCCAACACCAAAACAACACACTGCCAATACAATAATACTACTACTGTAGTTTTCAAGAATACAATAAAAGTTCAAAGATGTAATTTACATAAACTAGCCGGGGCGGAAAAAGACCGGCGTGAAGCATTACTAGTACGGTTCGACGACGAAGACTCTCCTGAAAAAAATGGTTGAGAGGGTGTTAGACCTCACTGAGTGAATTATTATAATATATATACACGCACCTCCTACAGTCATATGCAATCAATCATCAGTATATATATAAATATATACAGATATTTCACACAAATGCTAAAATCCACTTTTATATATAATAAGTGCAGAAAACATTTATTTAAGTGAAAGATCAAATAAAACCTTAATACAATCGCAATCTCAATAAAAAAAATTAATAGCCAACAAGCTTAATCAAAACTCCATATATTCATTTGTCTAACTCAAGGTAGTAGACTGACTCTGAGTACACTAGGTTAATTGAGGATTCGCAATCTTACTACAAGCATGACTGGCCCCGAGTACACTAGGTCAATCGAGGATCCACAGTCATCCTTTTCTAATAGCCACTAATCTACATATTCTCATTTATAATTAGACATCAGAATTTCAACCTATTTCTACAAAACTATTGCGCAACAGTCTTAGTGCAACCCACTAGATAGCACGTTCTATTGATATCCCTCAATAAATTGTATTTAATGGAAAATAATAAATTTCACAATTTAAATATAAAGATAATCATTTAAAAAGGATATAACATTTATATACTGAATATATACCGTAAATATACCAAAAATATACTAAATGCATATGCTGAATATATGTCAAATATACTGAACATATATACTAAAACATACTAATATTGATATGTCACATATATACGAATTATATACTAAAAACAAACTAAGTAAAATGTCACATATACTAAAAATATACTTAAAGTATACCAAAAATATATTTATTCATTTAATAAAATAATTCATGTTTAAACTCATATTAAAACATGAAAACTCATAATCATGCATCTACATGTAATGTATAAATAAAATAATAACTCACAGGTTTGCGCTCCTCGAGACAAACTCGACAAGTCTAATCCGATAGGCCTTGGTCTCAGTGCAACTAAAAAATAAATATTAATAACAAATCAGAATAATTTCTAACTTATACTTTTAAGAAATTTGAAGGAAGACTTGATCTAAGGATCAAAACTCAGTTAAAACACATGAACTTAGGATCGACCCGACGTCACATTTTACGAGAATTTTTTCAAAAAATCGACAGAACCTCCTCTGTAAAATAGACATCTCTCTATTGACAGTAGAGCTGATCCTGCAAGGAAAACACACTTCTATAACACTGATTGCACAATACCTCGGGTTAGGACCCCAAACTACTCAAATCCCTAGCTGATGTCCACAATTCGCAATAAAATAAATATTAAATATATTAAAATCATTAAAAATTCATGAAATCAATAATAAATCACAATATAATTTATTTAAACATCAAAACACTAAATATACTTATTTTCACATTAATAAAATAAAAATCTCAAATAATTATATAATATTAATAAAAATTCAAATTTTCAAATATTCTACTTAAAATAGTAATATTCACATTTAATTACTCAAATAGTTTAAATATATAATAAAAATAGTTAAAAACCCATTTAATCAAAAAAATAGTAATTAATTTGTAAAAATTATTTTAATACCCTATAAAATTCTAAAATCATTTAAAACATATTATTTAACTATAATTTCAATAAAAATACACAATTAACCTATAATTTCCAAAATCACATAATACTAAAAATATTCTCAAAAATTATATAAAATCACTAAAAATTATTTTATGAATACTAAAATTACTAACTTAATCAAATTTCCATTCTAAATAAATAAATAACATAATTATTAAAAAATCTATTTTTTAATATTAAAATATTCAAAAATACCCATTATTCAAATTAATTTTAAAAAAATACAAAAAATATTTTTGAGAAGATTGAGCTACCTACAACAATATTTTCAAAGCAAAATTTCATGAATCAAACCCAATAATTAAATAAAAATTCAAAACCCTAATATCATATAAACTAAATGATGAAAACTCACAATAGAGGAAATTCAAGCTCAAACTAAGCTTAGAACAAGCTTCACTAGTCCAAGAGCTTTCAAAAGAGACTGAAGTTAAGAGCTATCATCGCCAAAAACTTCACCGGCTTCAATGGAATCCACTCTTGGCATGTCTTGATTTCTCCCCGTTCCGGTGGTGGAGGACAACATCTGGAGGTGGTGGTGGTCACTGGTGGTGGCTGTGGTGGCATGCGGTGGTGTTGGTTTGTCATGGGAAGTAGGCAAAAAAACATGAAGAGAAGAAAAGAAAATAAGGAAGGAAGAAAGAAAAAAAAGAGAAAAGAAAGGAATGGGGAGTTTGACTTGATTTTTGGATTTTGACTATATATATATATAAACTTTAACTTTACACTTGTCACACACATATATATACTACACATAAACACATGCACATATATTAACAACAACAACAACAACAACAACAACAACAACAATAATAATAATACTACTACTACTACTACTACTACTACTACTATCACATGCATAATAGTAACAAAATAATAATAACGCATGCATACAATATACTATTAATAATAATAACAATAAAAAATAACAACAACAACAACAATAATAATAATAGCAATAAAAATATTAATAATAATACTATTAAAAATATTAGCAATGAAAATAATTTTAAATACTTTAAATAATAAAACTCACAAATCAATTATTTTATGTAAATAAAATATTTAGAATAAAATAAATGAATAATATACACAAATAATGATAATATATAAATAAAATTTAAGATTTCATTAACATTGCATATCCTAAAATAATTTTATATTATTTAAAATATTGAAAGATTACAATCTTTCCTCCTTATAAGAGTTCATCCTCGAATTCAAATAAAAGAACAAATACAAGAATTTGTCGAGAAAAGAGGTAAAGATAGACAACTCGCATCTCAGCTTCAATCTCTCAGGTATGCTCCTCCATGTTGTTGCTTCGCCACAACACATTGACCACTGGAATCTGCTTCAAATGCAACTGATGAACTTGATAGTCCATTATCGCAACTAGTTCCTCCTCAAATGTCAGGTCTTCATTCACTTCCACACTATTAGGCTACAACATGTGCGAAGGATCCAAAATATACTTCCTTAGCATTTATATATGGAACATTGGATGCACTTGAGACAAATTTGAAGGCAAAGCCAACCGATATGCAACCATGACCACTCTCTCTAACATCTCAAACGGTCTAATATATCTTGGTGCTAGCTTCCCCTTCTTACCAAATCTCATCACACCCTTCGTCAGAGACACTTTGAGAAACACATAGTCTCCATTTCAGATTTGTATAGCTCTTTTGTCTGCTAGCTATGGTCTCTAATCTCCTTCTAATCACAATAACTTTCTTAGCTATATCCTAGAAAATCTCAGGTCCAGTCAAGGCTCTCTCTCCAATCCCCAACACAGAGGGTATTTACACTTCCTTCCATACAAAGCTTCATACGGTGCCATCTCAATACTGCTATGGTAGTTATTGTTATATGCAAACTCCATAAACGACAAATGATCATCCCAGTTACCTCTAAGATCCAATACACACATTCTTAACATATCTTCAAGTGTCTGGATCATCCTTTCAGATTGACCATCTGTCCGAGGGTGAAAAGCAGTACTGAAATCAAGCCCGGTGCCTATTGCTTTTTGTAACTTCTGCCAAAATTAAGAGGTAAACATTGAACCTCTATCAGATACAATGGACATAGGTACTCCATGAAGGCACACAATATGCTTAACATACAGTTTCACTAATTTAGTTATAGAATAAATGGCTTTCACAGGTAGGAAATGAGCAGACTTGGTTAACCTATCCATAATCACCTAAATGGAATCGTATCCATCCTTAAAATGAGGGAACCTAACCACAAAATCTATAACAATTCTCTCCCACTTCCACTCAGGAATAAGAAGAGGCTAAAGCTTCCCAAAAGGCTTCTGATGTTCAGCTTTCACTTGCTGACATGTTAAGCACCTAGAAATATAATCAACTACATCCTTCTTTAATCCATCTTACCAGTACCAATCTCTGATGCTATGGTACATCTTAGTGACACTTGGATGTACGCTGTAGGCTGTAGAATGAGCTTCCTCAAGGATCTCCTCTCTTAAATTATCCACATCATGAAAGTATAATTTACCACTAATCCATAAAACACCTTAATCATTAAGTGTGAAATCAGTGAACTTCCCTACACGAACATTCTCTGCAAGCTCTGCTAGAATAGGATCTCAGCCTGAGCTACCTTAATCCTGTCTCTCAACACTGATCAAACTCTGAACTAAGATAATAGTCCACCTAATCTGCTAGTCTTCATCATCAGACTTTAATCCGCCAACTAATGCAACTCTTGGATCAAAGGTCTCCTCTCCACACTAATATGAGCAAGACTACCCGATGACTTACTACTCAAAGCATATGCTACCACATTAGCTTTGCTTGGATGATAAAAAATATCACAGTTATAATCCTTCAGAAGTTCTAACCATCTCCTTTGCCTCAAGTTCAGATCTCTCAACTAGAAAATGTACTTAAGGCTCTTGTGATAAGTGAAAATTTCATAAGTCACACCGTACAGATAATGTCTCAAAATCTTAAGAGCAAAGATCATTATAGCCATCTCTAGGTCGTGAGGAGGATAATTCTATTCATGCTTCTTTAATTGCCTTGAAGCATAAGCTATTATCCTACCATTCTACATCAACACACAACCTAGGCCAACTCTGGAGGCATCACAATACACAGTGAATTTATCTATTCCATTTGGCAAGGTCAGAACTGGAGCTATGGTTAACTTCTCCTTCAGTAATTAAAAACTATTCTCACAAGCATCTGACCATACAAACTTCATATTCTTCTAAGTTAAGCGAGTCATAGGAGCTACAATTCTAGAAAAATCATGCACAAACCTCCTATGGTACCCAACCAAACCCAAAAACTCTGAATCTTTGTGATTGTCGTCGGTCTGGGCCACTCAAATATTACCTCAATCTTCTGTGGATCAACCTGTATACTATCTTTAGACACCACGTGTCCAAAAAATGCAATACTCTCCAACCAAAAATCACATTTCGAGAATTTAGCATAATGATGATGTTCTCTTAGTGTCTGCAGTACTGTCCTTAAATGATATACGTGCTCCTCTATACTCTTTGAATACACCAGTATATCATCAACGAAGACTACTATAAACTGATCCATATATGGTCTGAATACCCTGTTCATCATATCCATGAAAGTAGTTAGTGCATTAGTTAACCCGAATGATATCACTAAGAATTCATAATGTCCATATCGAGTGTAGAATGCCATTTTAAGAACATCGACTTCACTGATCCTCATTGATCCATAATTGATTATAGCCCAACCTCAAGTCAATCTTAGAAAAGAATTATGCACCCTGAAGTTGATCAAACAGATCATTTATCCTCGAGAGAGGATACTTATTCTTCATTGTCACCTTATTCGGCTCTCTGTAATCAATGCCTAGTCTCAGTGTACCACCCTTCTTTTTCATAAATAGGACTGGTGCACTAATAAAACTTTTGTCTAACAAATCCTATAACTGCTATTTTAACTCTGCAGGAGCCATTCTGTAGGGCTGTATAGAAATAGGAGTTGTACCTGGAACCATATGTATACAAAATTCAATCTCTTTATGAGGTGATAAACTTGGAAACTCACAAGCTACAAGGACATTTAAAATAGAAGTCTTATCCACAGTAGTATCTCTAACCATTGTTAAATATCCTTAACAACCCTTCCTCAACATCTTCTTATTCATGATAGCTGAGATGAGATTCTGAGGTGCAAAATTCTTGTCACCCATAAACTTAAACTCTTCTTCATCTAGAATTTTGAAAATCACCTTTTTACTCTGACAATCCACAACGACATAGTGCTGAGACAACCAATCCATACCAAGGACCATAACAAAATTCATTGTCAAAATCACGTCAAGTCAATTACACCCAAAAGGAATGAATCCATGAATAACTCTCTAAATTTCAGTTATTAGCTTAGATGCTAATATACTGAACTTAATCCTACAACATATAGTTCTACTAGTTTCCTTTTATACATTATCATGTCTATAACATAATGTGATATATTGAAGAGTTCAAAGGTATTCTTCTTAATAAACTACTCTTCTCTTACTCCGTGCAATACTACCACGTGTAGCTGTCCCTCCTTAAAGGTGGATGGAAGAATCTTAGAAGTCACCTTTTAAACTTTAATCATTTCATAGTAGTCACATAAAACTAATTTGACTGTATGCACCAATATTACACTGCAGTTAAAACTGATAACTTCGCCATCAAAGTATATAAAAATGTTACATTCACATTAAATATCTTATGATAACTTCATTAAAGCATAATCAAAACAATTATCATGCCTGGTTAAGTGCTATAAAGCCCTCATTAACCTTGGCTGTGCTAGTTACAATTGCTGCAAGTTCAAGTTCAAAGGTTGCATGTACCTCTTACAATAACTGTTTGGACTTTGAGTTACAACTGCCTCTGACCTACCCCTATATTAGATAGGTGTAGTAGAGGCTGAAACTAGAATCACAACTTTAACTTGAAAAGACTACTTAGCAATATATATTATCTCTATAGTATAAGCAGTTCACATTCACCTTACTTGAAAAGAAGTGTAAATCAACAAAATTTAAAACATGGAATATAAGTATAATTGACATATCCTGAGCTCTCTACTAAAATAGAGGTTGCATCTGTGATTGAGAGTATCTGCACTACACCTTATGGAATTCCTAGTGCATGGGCAATATCATCAAAATCCTGAGCCATAAGCTCCTCATCCCGTTGTGCCCGCTGTCTATGGTGACTATCTAGCCTTCTAGATTCACCTCTACCCCTACACCTAGCTGGCAACACAAATAATAGAACCTCATTCTTAAAAGACTCTTTGTCATCGGTCTCATTGACTGATGGGATGACTCACACTCACCACAAATGAAAAAGAACAAAAATAAAATAGACAATCATAGATAGTAAACAGACATCCTAACAGTTACACAAAATTTTAAAAAGTAATAAAGACTTTTCAAAGACATAATCAAACCTAATTTACTGCAGTAGTTTCAAGGAAAACACAACTCTACTAACCTAGGTCCACAACACTAAACCTAGGCTCTAATACTAACTTTGTCATGACCTAAACCTGGGAGTTATGATTGACATTAAGGAACGAGAATTCTTTCGAATCCAGAACCCGTAGTAAGCCTTAAAAATAAAAATGCATGCAATAAATAAATAAAAATACATCAAAATTGAATCAATATAAAAATAAATACATAAATATCATATCATCAATAAAAAATATTCATACAATATTTTAATACAAAGCCCAACACCAAAACAACACACTACCAATATAATAACACTACTATTGCAGTTTTCTAAAATGCAATAAAAGTTCAAAGATGTAATTTACATAAACTAGTCGGGGCGGAAGAAGACCGGCGTGAAGTACTACTAGTATGGCCTGACAACGAAGACTCTCCTTTAAAAAATTGTTGAGAGGGGGTCAGTCCTCACTGAGTGAATTATTATAATATATATACACGCACCTCCTAATGTCATATGCAATTAATCATCAGTATATATATATATATATATATATATATATATATATATATATATATATATATATATATATATGTACAGACATTTCACATAAATGCTAAAATCCACTTTTATATATAATAAATGTAAAAAACATTTATTTAAGTGAAGGATCAAATAGAACCCTAATATAATCGCAACCTCAATAATAAAAATAACAGCCAACAGGCTTAATCAAAACTCCAAATATTCATTTGTCCAACTAAAGGTAGTAGACTGGCCCTAAGTACACTAGGTCAACTGAGGATTCACAATCTTACGACATACATGACTGGCCTTGAGTACACTAGGTTAATCGAGGAACTACAGTCATCCTTTTCTAATAACTAGTAATCTCCATATTCTCATTTATAATCAGACATCAAAATTTCAACCTAATTCTACCAAATCGTTGCGCAACAGTCCTAATGCAACCCACTAGGTAGCACGTTCTATTGATATCCCTCAATAAATTGTATTTAATGGAAAATAATAAATTGCACAATTTAAATATAAAGGCAATCATTTAAAAAGGATATAACATTTACATTCTAAACACATACCGTAAATATACAAAAAATATACTAAATGCATATGCTGAATATATGTCAAATATACTGAATATATATACTAAAACATGCTAATATTGATATGTCACATATATACAAACTATATACTAAAAAAAAACTAAGTAAAATGTCACATATACCAAAAATATACTTAAAGTATACCAAAAATATATTTATTCATTTAATAAAATAATTCATGTTTAAACTCATATTAAAATATGAAAACTCATAATCGTGTAACTACATGCAATGTTTATATAAAATAATAACTCACAGGTTTGTGTTCCTTGAGACAAACTCGACAGATCTGGTCCGATAGGCCTCAGTCTTGGTGCAACTAGAAAATAAATATTAATAACAAATCAGAATAATTATACTTCTAAGAAATCTGAAGGAAGACTCGATCTAAGGATCAAAACTCAATTAAAACACAGGAACTTAGGATCAACCTAAAGTCACGTTTTATGAGAATTTTACTGAAAAATCGGCAGAACCTCCTTTGTAAAATAGATATCTCTCTACTGATAGTAGAGTCGATCCTGCAAGAAAAATACACTTTTATAACATAGATTGCACAATACCTTGTGTTGGGACCCCAAACTACTCAAATTTCCAACCGAGATTCACAATTCGCAATAAATTAAATATTAAATAATAATATATTAAAATCATTAAAAATCCATAAAATCAATAACAAATCACAAAATAACTTATTTAAACATCAAAACACTAAATATACTTATTTTCACATTAATAAAATACAAATATCAAATAATTATATAATATTAATAAAAATTCAGTTTTTCAAATATTCAACGTAAAATAGTAATATTCACATTTAATTACTCAAATAGTTTAAATATATAATAAAAATAATTAAAAACCCATTTGATCAAAAAAATAGTAAATAATTTGTAAAAATTGTTTTAGTACCCTGTAAAATTCTAAATCATTTAAAACATACTATTTAACTATAATTTCAATAAAAATAAACAATTAACCTATAATTTCCAAAATCACATAATACTAAAAATATTCCCTAAAATTATATAAAATCACTAAAAATTATTTTATCAATACTAAAATTACTAACACTAACTTGATCAAATTTCCATTCAAAATAATTAAATAACATAATTATCAAAAATCCATTTTTTAATATTAAAATATTCAAAAATACCCATTATTCAAATTAATTCAAAAAAATATACAAAAAATATTTTTGAGAAGATTGAGCTACCTACAACAACATGCTCAAAGAAAAATTTCATGAATCAAACGTAATAATTAAATAAAAATTCAAAACCCTAATATCACATGAACTAAAAATGATGAAAACTCACAATAGAGGGAATTCAAGCTCAAACCAAGCTTAAAACAAACTTCACCAGTCTAAGAGCTACCAAAAGAGACAAGAGTCAAGAGCTATCATCGCCGAAAACTTCACCGGCTTCAATAGAGTCCACTCTTGGCATGTCTCGATTTCTCCTTGTTCCTATGGCTTCAGGTGGTGGAGGATGACGTTTGGAGGTGGTTGTGGTCACTGGTGGTGGCTGGGGCAACTTCAGTGGTGTGAGGTGGTGCTGGTTTGTCATGGGAAGCAGGGAAAAAAACATGAAGAGAAGAAAAGAAAATATCGAAGGAAGAAAGAAAAGAGAAAAGAGAAAAGAGAAAAGAGAAAAGAGAAAAGAAAGGAACGGGGAGTTTGACCCGATTTTTGGCTTTTGACTATATATATATACGACATTAACAAATGCACATTTATTAGCAACAACAACAACAACAACAACAACAACAACAACAACAACAACAACAACAATAATAATAATAATAATAATAATAATAATAATAATAATAATAATAATAATAATAATAATAATAATAATAATAAAAATGATTTTAAATTCTTTAAATAATAAAACTCACAAATTAATTATTTTACGTAAATAAAATATTTAGAATAAAATAAATGAATAATATATACAAATAATGATAATATATAAATAAAATTTAAAATTTTATTAACATTGCATATCCCAAAATAATTTTATATTATTTAAAATATTAGGTCATTACAATTTTCTTAATACTAATTATTTTATTTTCTATTGTAGTTACATATTAGAAATGAGATCTCTGCATCGAATATGAAATAGATACGTGATTGCTTCCACTAAATTAACTATTGTCATATTATTTATGGTGTTTTAAATTTATATACTAGATCATATAAATTTTTTTATATGTGGTATCAAAATATAGATTGTGCATAAATTTAAAGCCCTGAATCAATTGTTATATATAAGTTTAATTATGATGGTTAATAATTTGATTAATAATTGATATATAATTGCGTTTGTATGTTACATGCTTTTGGTTTGTGAATATATACATAATGCTTCAATTTTTGCTAATTGATTTGTTTGGCAAGCCGCATTAAAGTGTGATAAGATTTATATGTGTGTGGCTAAATAATTAAGGAGGGTGGAGTAGTGCCTTCTAAAGTGACGGTCAAATTGATTAAAATGGTGTAAAATCAAATCTGATCATTAATTTTATCATCGAATTGTTTTGTTATGTCGAAGTGTGTAGAATACATTGAATTTGTGTAAAAATGACTTTTGTGCAGAGGGTATGTTATTACAATATGAAACTTTATTGTTTCTATGCTTTATAGATACAGAGCTAGCAAAACTGTGTCAGGATAAGAGAGTAAAGTTGATTATTAAATTCTATTATTTCTTAAGTTTCAGCCACCAAAAGTTCATTTATTAATTAGTTTTTTTTAATTTCATGTTTTTGTTTTATTGAAGAAAGTGAATGATCCATTTATAACTTTCATCTCAGGTGGCCCTCATAATGGGAAATTGCACATGGAATTGTAATTAAAAAAAAATGCAAGTGGGCCAAAGTTTTGCTTTATTTCTTCTTGTGAATTGGGATAGATGGAACTTCAGTTCCATTCATTATGAAAGTTAATGGGGAACGAATTTTTATTTATTCCATATTTTGTAGATGAACTTATATGTTCGTTAGTTAGAACAGATAATCTAAAGGTAGAAGAACTTTTGAGTTCAGAAGTTGGTAATAGATGACAACGCTAAACGTATACATATGTTGCTTTTGTGAAATAATTATGATTTCATTTGGATTAGAATTTTATAATTCTATTTAAATTTAATTTCTTAATTCAATATATATAAAATCAGATTTAAATTTTAAATTTTTATCTAAATTTAGTGATGAGTCAACACTAGAGAGTTTTGTGATGTTATGTGATTTGATCATTTTATAAAATTATCTCTCAAAATAAATATTAAGTATACTCTGTTTAGATGTAAGAGAATTTATCATGGATTTGATTTTGGATAGAATCTTTTGTTTGGCAACTTTATTAGTGAGGGTTTGACGTAGCATTTAATTATATGTTACTTGAAATTATTATTTTTGATGTTTAAAATTTTCAAATCAAATGTTTGCATTTAAATGTAAGGTCATTTTATTTTACAATTTATATTTGAGAGATTAATATACATTTTTCTTGTTGAGCATGTAAAGAGGTACATTCATGCAAGATATGTTTGTGATATCTTACTAAACATACATGGTTTAAATTATATATATATTTATGCTTATATTTGTGCATAAAATTGAGAACCATTTTCATGTGAGTTGTGAAAAGTTGTTCATTAAATATCAAATTATTTAATCATGAGTCAATAATTATTTATACTCATGTTGGTGATTTTTGATATAAGTGATATTGTTTGCTCTTGAGTTTGTTTATATGGCACAATTGCAATAAAATATGTGTTTTATGTTCAAAGTTTATGTGTTTGAGCATGTATTTAACAGTAGAGATATATTTGTGATTAGTATCTCATGTGTGTGACTTTATGCATACATTGGTGTTTATATGCATATTACTAATGAGCTTTTGAGAAATTCCTAATTGAGAAAATTTTATAGGTCAATGTGAATGTTACCATTAAAGTGAAACATTTATTGAGACTTGTATACTTATTTTCGATTTGTGTGAAAGAATAATTTTTGAAATAGTATATATAATAACCTGTCCAAAGGGGGTTATTATGTGTATTAGTTTAGAAATCGTGTGAGTATTGTATTATATATAATGACCTACCCAAAGAAGGTTGTTGTATATTGTGTGTGGGCACTAATATGAAGCATTTATATTTTGGGAATGCTCTAGTTTAGAGGGTCTATATGCTCAAAGGGGATAGTTTTCTCGAAAATTAGAGTGTTCTCATTTGTGAGCTTCACATAACAATTATATTGCATGTACATGTTCTTCCCAAAGGATAACGTGTAACGATACTAGAATTTTTTTGATGGAAAATGCTATTGCATGGACATATTCTACCCAAAGGTGAATATGTGGTGATGTTGGAATTTCTTCAAATAGCAGTTATGCCAGAATAATATTTTTAAGCTCTTGAAGCTTATATATTTCCCATTAGTAAATACATGCTTATATGTTATCTTTGAACAATTTTTATGAATATGAGATACAATATTGAAATGTGTAATTGCATAAAATTCTACAACTTTTAGAATTTTATGTTTATATTGAGAAAAAAAAAAGCTATACATTCTATGCTTAACTTTTAAGCATTGAGTGACTATATATTAGTCTGTTAGACTTGCTGATAAGACAAGTATTTAAATAAATAGAATTATGTGAGCAAATAATTGCATTTGTGTGGAAATTTCTCTTTTAAACTATGCATATGTAAATGTATTTTATGAGTGAAAATACTTCACAAATAATAATTATTGTATATTAGATATAACTAAAGTTTAAACTCTTTTAGACTATGTGACTAATATAAAATATCATTGTCTAAAAGTATATTCGGTGTAATCACTTGTGTTGTTTGTGATATTTTTAGTTTCTTATTTCTAAATTGATGTTGTTTTAAATATTTGTAAATATGACTACTTTTGTATTAAATGTTATACATTTAAGAATATATTAAAGGGGTGAGATATTTATGTTAAAATTGTTTTAGTTTTATATATTTAATGGGTTTTTTTTTTTTAATTTATATGTGGGATTTTTGAGATTATAAATATTAAAGTAAATTTTAAATTCTTATTTTGTTGTAAAATTAATATTTAAGAATTTTTTTAGTAGTATTGAATTAATTTAAAATTTTCTTTTATTAAAAAAAGTTTATTTATTTATTTATTTTTAATTTCTTTAACTTTTCTTCTTCATTTGATATGGGTGAGCTTTTAGTACCTCTAGTACTTATTTTTGTCAAATTTTTATTTGGTTTATGAAGTAAATATTCTCGCAAATAGGGTGAGAATTAGAACATTTTGGATTATTTGCTAAATATTTGCAAGAGTGTGAATGAACTTTTAATTAATTAATTAATTTTGAGTGCTATTTTCTGGTTAATAGTTAATCATACTTTTAAGAGTGAATAAGTATGATGTGTAATTGAGTTTTCTTGAAGTAAAAATATTTTTATTATTTTCTAAAGAGCTTTCTAATGCTTTAGAGTTTTGAGTTGATAGAGCATTTTTCTATTTATTGGCATTTTGTGCTTCATAACTTTCAAAGTTTAATGTGTATTAGTTTCTCTCCATTGAACATTGTGTAATTTGTGAAAAGAAATTTTATGCTAATATTGTTGGAGAGCTTATTTGATCTTTATATTCCTATGAATAATGAGGTAGTTGTTAATGTTTTGTTTGTTGTGAAATTAAGGGTAAGGAAAATGTGTTATATAGTTTACATTGTTAGAAAGAAAATTACTCATTGGTAATTTTTGTTTATTTGCTATGAGAATTTGTGCAATAAATGTTAAATTAATCTTTTATAGATTATTGAGAAGTATGAGAATTAGCTAAAATTTATGTTTGGGAATTACAATAATATTCTCATACATTTTGTGGTGATTTATTCATGAGCATTGATCTACTTTAACTGGTATTGTTGTTTGATATGTGTAAATATATCATTCTTAAAAGTTCATGTGTTGAGATGGTTTATATATTTGTCAAATATTAATTTTATGAGGTTGAGAAATTTTGCACTTATGAAATTAAATATTTGTTAAGTGTAGTGCAAAGTTGAGTGTTTTAAAGAAAAATATAAGTTGGTGCGTTTATATTTTTTGACTAGTTGGAGATTATTTTATTTTATTTTTATCCACTTTACAAAATGATTATTTGATAATGTTTTGATGGGGCTATTTAATAAGATAAATGGAGGTGTTTAATTTCTCATAATTAATGGCTTAGAGAAATATTATTTACTTTTAGTATTTGAGTTTTGTTAATATTAAACTCAATGTTTTGGTATCTTTTGCAATGTTTACGCTTAGTAAACTCAACAAGAGAAAATTTTTTATTATTAAATATTTAAGAGAATTATTATTATTGAGATGAAGTGATATTTATCCTCATCTAAAATATTTAAAACATTTATGTGGGGTTTGAGAAATTATCTTTTACGTGAGAATATCAAATAGATCCATACTTAAAGATAATTATATATGGATTAAATGTGCCACTTGTTATTAGTTGTGGAGTTACATAGGAGTGTCTATTCTAAAATTTATATGTCGTACTTTACTTATTGGCACATTTGGTATTACTCTTATTTTAAAAGATCAATAGGTATTTTTGGACATGTGGTATTTAAATGTCTCATTGTGGAGAATTTAATTGGTGATGAGATTATAAGATTAAGTTGCATAATAGAAATAATTATTCATTCACCAATCAAATTATATAAATACATGATGTTTATTAGAGATATGGATATTATGTGAATCTTTAATTCACTTGATTAGTGGGAGTTTGTTGTTTGTAATTAAATATTCGCGTTAAGTATCTCCAAATTCATTGATCGGTGGGAGTTTATTGTTTGTAAATTTCCATATGTGTTTATTATTATCATATATATGCATATGAGATTCATATTTATATGTGAATATCACATGCTTTGATAATCATCATTTTATTTTGATTAATGTATATATTGAATGATTGCATGCTATAAATTATAATTAAAGTCTTAAGACATTTTGTTTTCATCTTAAGTATGATCAATAATCATTACAAATATTTATTTTATGTTTCTGGAAATAAGTGGTGGTATTTAGCCAAAAAGACTTAAGACATTTGTATTCTAGTTTTAAGTATGATTCGTGGTCATTATATGAGTGTTTCCATTTGAGTTTAGAAAACAACTGTGCGGGGGTTTCCATTTTATTTATGGAAACAATTGGCTTTTAAAAGCTTGTAAATTTCTCTTACTCTTGTAAGCATTTGTGCTTTAAAGAGAAATTAATATGAGGACTAATAATGAAAATAGCATATTGATCACATTTGGGTTGCTATTTTCCTGTTACACTTCCATACCATAATTCATGTTGGTTAAGTTATTTATATTTGTAACTACAGATTATTTAATGTCAATAAAGGACATGATTACCATCATAATTCAATATAGATGATTTAATGTGGACTAAATTATTATAAGGTGCATTTTCCTTAAATTATATATTTTCAAAATTTGTGGCCACATTTGTGTTTGTTGTTTAGTCCAGAATCGTTTTATAAAAGTTTTTAAATTATTAAAAATTGACAATTTATATTGCCCAAATGAGAGAATGTTACAAATTTTATTATATTTTGGGCTGCCATTAATTGTGAGATGTTTTGATTTGTAAAATTAACTAAATAAATATAGTTTAAGAGAATGTATGGGGAAGCCCAATTTGTGTTTAAAGTGATAATTTGTGTTATAGGCTTATATTCACCTTAATGGCTAGTATGGTAAGGCGGTAAGTGTAGGCCAAACCCTACTATGGTTATTAATGGGGTAAACCTAGAGGATTTTCTATATAAATAGGCTAAGGTCCCCTCTCCATCATGTGAATTAATTTTCTGGCTTGTCCCATTAATAGTTGCCTATATGTGAGAAGGATAGGAGAGGAAGATCTAATCTTCTATTTTCTTAATACTAATTATTTTATTTTCTATTGTAGTTACACATTAGAGATGAGATCTCTGCATCGAACATGAAACAGGTATGTGATTGCTTCCATTAAATTAACTATTGTTATATTATTTATAGTGTTTTAAATTTATATACTAGATCATATAATTTTCTTACATGTTAGACCACAATCATAAAGTTTTTATTACCTATAAAGGGGTTTCTCAAATTATTTGGCATCAATTCATTGGACAACCAAATTCAAATTTTTCTAAAAATTTTACATTCTAAGATTTTAATTAGTGTTTCAAGTTATGATAATATTGGAGTCATTTACTTAAGCTTCTCTATGTTATGATAATATTATAGCCATCTACTTAAGCTCCAATCCTGTTTTTCATGCCCAAACCAAGCACATTGAGATTGATTATCATTTTGTCAGGGAACAAGTATCTTTTGGCTTTCTCAAGGTTTAATTTATCAACACTGACAATCAACTGGCTGAAATTTTCACCAAACCCTTGCCCATTACTCAGTTTCAGCACTTGTGTCGCCATCTTCACCTTCGTAATGACTAAGAGTTTGCGAGGGGCTGATAAGATAACTGTAGTTTAGTTCTACAGCTTAGTCTTAGTTATTCTTCTCTATCACTTTAGTTACATAATAGTAGCCTTTTGTTATTTATGTTTATCATTTGTAACCAACTGTGTGTTGTCTTTGTTTATATATACCACTGTGTACACTTATACAAATCAGTATATACACAAATGTCATACTCAATTCTCTTCACCAGGATGGTTCAACCATAGAAGTATGGAATCTTCCATAACCATAAAGTTTCCTTTAAATTAGGGTCTGTTTAAGGGAATGGTCTTCTACATCATCTTTGAATTTAGGAAAACTTCTAAGGAGTTATATAATTTTGATTCATATGATATTATTTTCAAGATGGATTGTGTAGACCTTAATAATAATGGTGAAGGCCTTTGGAGTTACCATTGTCATGTTTATTATGCACTATATACAGATCATATGCTAATTGTGTACTATAAATACAACTCGTTCACATAATATTCAGCCACTCTATCTTCATTTCAATTTGGTCCATTTGTGGTGAATCATTACTCTCTAAAAGATGAAATTTCAAAGCATTGTATTATGAAAAGATACGGGTTCATGTAGTACAAGATGATGTGGAGTCTATAATAGTAAGTTCCTTTATAACCTTTCACTACTCATATAATTAACCAAAATGTTTTTATTTATTTATTTATGTTCTTCTTTTTAGTCCCAAACCCTCTCCTCCTCCACTTATGGTCCGGGAGTCATAGCTCCATGCGGCTTTACCGCTACCATAGTTGGCAAATGCAAACTTGCCACATTAAAATCCTTCATTAATTCAACATCTACCATCTCCTCTAAGGGAATTGAAAGTAACAATGTGCTCCGATTCTACACTGATGATTAATTGAGACTTAAGTCTCTCCTACTATAGTTATGTTATGAGCCTCTGCTTCATCGGCTCCATTATTGCTTTTCACGCCTTCTCTTATTTTTATCCTACTAAAGGTAGCTCCCGGTGCCTAAGTTTAGATAACTCGAACTCAATCCAAGCATGTTCTGGATCTTTGACTAGTATCTGATTGGATTTTATTAGTATTTGAAATTAATTTCCTTATGTTATGTAAATAATGGAGGAATTAATGTACTAATTAGATGTTTGTGTTTATTTCTATCAATAGGCTACTATAGGATGTTTTACACTAGGATAACTTTGTTTTGATTTGATTTTTGATAATTTGAAAATTTATGATTATAGAATATGGGAGGCATTAAATGAAAATAGAAAAAAATAAGCATTTAAAGGCATAAAATTTTCTATCAGCAAGGGAAACAAATCTCACTAAAAGTTTTTGCATTGCTAATAATTCTAACACCATTAGCATTTCTAAATTTATTGTCAAAAGAAAAAAGGGCAAAATCCACTATAGATTAAACTTTGATAACAAAACTGGTTAGACATCTATAATTTCTAACATCTTACAATAATTTTGCAAATCTTGATTGGGAAATGCTTTCTCTAAAAATTGAAATTTTGTTTCAGTGTATTTATAAGTAAAAGGAAGAATTCATAATGAAGCTCCTGAACTTTGACACTCTATTTTATTGAGCCCTGCAACTTTTATTGTATTTTATTAAGCCCTCAATCTTTTATTTTCATATAGATTAAGGAAAAATTAAACTAAAGTAATGAAATTGTGCAACAAATCATGTTACTAAATATGTTGTTATGAAATGTTTAGAGATAATTGTGAAAAATGAAAGAAAAAAGGTAAGGGCAATGTGTAAGGCAAATTGTCTATGGAGGTTATTTGCTTCAATTGATAATTCTAATAACACATTCACTATTAAAACTTACCACTAGCATCATAATTGTGGTAGAGTAACATAATTTATTCCAAAATTTAGTTACTTCAGTCTAGTTTGTCCTTAATCTATATAAAAATAAAAGATTGAGAGCTTAATAAAATACAATAAAAGTTAAGGGACTCAATAGAATAAAGTGTCAAAATTGAAGAGCTTCATAATGGGTTTATCCAAGTAAAATGACTATGGGCCTTTACTAAGGCACATGCCATATCTTTAATAAGAGTTCTTCTACAATACAAATGTTTGTATGTGTACAAACAAAATTAAAAACCATTGATGCTATAGATTTATAAAATAGTGCCGATACAATTATATAATTTAAATTTATTCTGTTCCTTTTTCTTTTTGCATTGCAGTGAGCACCATATATATGCAATGAAGAGTCGTTGGTTGGTACCTGTTGAGTAACAATGAGGGGCTTCTGCACTCTCAAAAACTCCTCTACAATAAATCAATTATAATTTCTAGAATAATAGCCTTCTTCAAAGTTTAATGATGCTTAAACACTATCATTACCATTTCTAATTAACGCCCCAAAACCTGTGCCAACATCTACCCTTAAGAGCTGCATCAGAATTACCATTTACACCTATCAGCTGATTCTATCACCTAATCTTATGATTGACTAACGAACCTTACTAAATAATGAATCATATTAACATATATCTAGTCATCTAATAGATTGAAAATGTCAGAAGCAAGTATCTCTTGCTTATAATTTCTCAAGTGTACATTTATATATACCCTACAATTTCTCAATTCCCTGTTTTATTCTATTTTTCAAGAGCAAAGAACATGGTTTCAAGGACCATTTATGACTAGTTGGAGTAGATAGGTTATGGAAGGAAATCATTTGTAATGCTCATAACCTCATGGTTAAGCTTCTACCAGGAATCATTTCAAGCATCGACATTCTCGAAGAAGATGGTGGGGTTGGCACCATCTAGAAATTCAACTTCACTAAAGGTTTGTCTTCAACAACTTCTACTCTAATATATACAACTCAGAAACCTTAAATGTTTGGTCTTTTCTTGGACAAAATATCTTTGTGCAGCTATTAACGAATGTAGCTATGTTAAGGATCGTGTGGAGAGGTGACAGACGAAGAGAATCATACATTCACGTACTCTATTGTTGAAGAGGCATTCTTGGTGTCAAGGTGAAGTCCTATGAAGATGAAGAGGAAGGTTGCTTGGCCAAGCTGAAAATACTGTATAAATTGATAAGGGATAGCTTGCTATCTGATGAACATGTCAACAACATAAAGAAAGGTTTGCAATGGTGAAGGCTGTTGATGGGTTCTTGTTGGCCAACACTAATTCTTATGTATAACCTTTTTTTTTCAATGACTATTAATTTTTTCTTGCATTTCATAGCTAGTGTTCGGTCAATAAAATTTGATTCGGTAGTATATATATATATGATTTAATGTCAAATAAAGCTGAAAGTTTAAAATTTAACTAATTTATTTTTAAAGTCTTTTAAGGTACCAAAGAATACATAATTGCATAGTAGAATTTATACAACCAACAGTTTGATGCCATCATTTCTAATTTTTCATATCAATTACAAGCATCAGGATTTTAAGAAATGTTTTTGCTTTTGCTCGCAAACTTAAATGTGCTAGAATCATAAACCACAAACCAAAATTAAATTAAAAAAAATAACAATGAGGAATAGATATAAAAAAGGACATAAACAAATGAATTAAACTTCAACAACTTTGTATAGTCCTAGAACTTTGTCCTTGCCATCCTTAATATCTTCTTCTTTAAAGGTAAAATCTCCAGCAGCAATATAGTCGCTTGTGATCTTGCAAACAGAGCCTCCATCACTTGCTGCCTCAAACTTAAGCAATAGAATGAAGCTTGTCTCCAAGAGGGCCTCCCTCGTTCAGAGTATAATTGCATGCAAGATTATCTTTGTCTAGCTCTTCAATTCTATTCTTGTTATACTTGAACTCACTATCTGCATGTATAAATGAATAACACATATATGGACCAATCATATGCAAGAAAATGAAGAAGAGAAACAAAGAAAATGAAAGTGTGCGTATTTAGCTAATTACCTTCAGTGAAATTGACTTGTTCAATCAATGTTTCCAGCACCATCACCACTTTGAATCATATCAACACTTATAATGAATTGAGGTAGGAGCTTTGGGATCAAAACGTTGGAATCAAGGATTAAGGCCTTGAACATGCGTAATGGAGCAGCACCATCACCACCTTGAATCATATCAACACTTATAATGAATTGAGGTAGGAGCTTTGGGATCAAAATGTTAGAATCAAGGATTAAGGCCTTGAAAATGCGTGATGGAGCAACTAGGGAGGGAATTCTTGTGTGAAGGTAGATACACCCATTCTTTAATGGTTTGCAATGTTTATCCTCCTTCTCATTTGAATTTAATTGAACAAAAAACTTCTGCCAAACCAAAATGATTCATCACCATTATTTGACACAAAGTTAGCAAATTAAAATCCTTTTGACACACTATCCACATAACAAAAATTTCTATAGTTCACTGCTGTAATGTAGCAATCCAAAGTAAAAGGTTTCCAATTACATTAATAAGGAAAAAGAAAAATTTCAAGTTTAAGACTCAACACATTTCTAGTAATTGTAAACAAAATTTTAAAAGAAGTACAAAAAATAATTGCCTATCATTAATTTTGCTCCTTCAACGATGCTCAGTCTTGAAATGTTTAGCCCTATGCATGTTCACCTTCTGTTCAATGCCCTTTCCATCACCTTGCCCTGTTTCACCTATAAATTAAACTTAAAACCTTGTTGTTTTTGTAAATTAAACAACAATGACACAACCACCACACACACACACAGAGTACACATATAAAGGTACCTCTGTAAGAAGAGGAACATAAGTGTCAGCTTCATCTTCTTCATGTAGATGAGACTTAATGTTGGTAGATTTCAACATTATAATTCAATTATTAACATTGAAAATAGCAAAAAAAATTTGGCCCTCTAATTCACCAAAAAAAAAAAGGAAACAAAGCACCAAAACAATCATTAACTTTTAAATTAAAAATTAAACAATAAAAAAAAACCAAAATGCAGAAATAGTATTCACATTACCTATAACTTAATGCAAAATTGAGTTAATAGAGAAGACATAATTGGAGCTGTAACTCGTCCCGATAAATGTTTGGCGAATCTCTGCCCAATCAAGAAGAAAAAGACAGCAAAATGTATGAAAGCAAAGAGAAAAAGTTTTTTTAACCATAAATTTTTTAGAAATCTCAGAATGATAACCTAACGATGATAATTACCTTAGTGACATAAAAGTTCTGACCTTTTTCTCCCTTTATGCTTTCTTAGCACTTGCGGCCCTCTTCAGTTTCTGCAATTCCTCCATCACCTTTTTCTCATCCTTGTCAATTGAGTTCAATAGCTTCTTCTGAGGTGTAAAAACCTTTGAATCATTGGACGATTAATTTGTAACATTAAGCATTGATAACTCATATTAGTATCTTATTCTAATAAGGGTTACATTCCCTCAAAAGAGGAGGATTACTTGAATAAGAAGAAAGTTCAATAAGGAAGTCTATTTCAATTAGGAAAACTACTCTATAAAGGAAGTCTCCTCCTCTCCTAAACAATGTAATCTTACAAGACTAAGGAATCATATTCCTAAGAGGTTTGAGCAATATCTTCTCTTATAAATACATCTCATGTCATGGATGTTCTCATTCTCATCATACAACATTACCAAGACATTATTCCATCACTCTATCATCACATCATCCAAGCAATCACTCTTTATTATCTATTCTATTATGTGTATTTGCTTTATTATATTTTTCCTCATACCATTACTGACTTAAGTTTCGAAGTGTTTATGGGGGAAACCTTGCCCCTCTACCCATTCTCCTTGTCCATGTAGGTTCCACAAGCAAAAATATCAATTTGAAGTTATCAAGTGGCGCCGTTTGTGGGAATAAATCGAATTCAATTATGGATTATTATTGCTTACTGGAACCTAGCTTCAAAATTCCATTATTTTGTTAAACCAATATTCATGATGAGACAAGCTTACTTATTTTATAAGTATCTTATTCAATTTGTCACATTTACAACATGCATGTTATCAACACAGCAGAGGCTTAAAGATATGTCCATCTACCCTCATTGAAGAGCATAAGATCTCAGCACAACCATTAGCGACAACATGTCTATCGATCAAGAACAACTCAGAAGATGGAAGTTTTGGCAATGTTCAAACTCAAATGATCATTTCACATCACCACAGCTTCATTAGAAGGGGGATAAGAAGAAGAAAAAAAAGAAAGGGGATGCATCTGAGTTTTAAAGAAAGTTCTACTATTCATACAACAATTTCTAAGGTTAGAATTCAGAAAAATAGTAAGACAAATGGGCTACCAAAATGAATCATCGAGCATTTGAGCATTGAGGCTTGAAAGTAGTTTGACACCCATATCAGACGTAGTGATGAAAAGAAGCTGGACGTCTACACGTTTTCCTTTAAATTCATAAAGTTGGACCGTAGGACCTCATACCGAGATTGAAGAATGCGAGTATTCGATGAATGGTTCTCAAAGCTAAAATCGAGTATCAAGTGAACATCAAATATCAAATACTGAACATTGAGATTTTAAGTATCGAGCATGGAGCTTCTAAGCATTGAGTTTCAAAGCATCGAGCTTTCAAGCACTGCCACTCGAATATTTAAGCTGACCGAGCACCAAAGCACCATCGAAGCTAGGGAATTATTAGAAATGTAGGTCTAAAATCATTTTCTTCATTACTAAGCCTTGAAATTTCATACGTCAAAACTTCAAATGAGCGTCGGATACCAAACATCTACTTTATGAGCATCCATCAAGCTTTGAGTGATGAAGTTTCAAAGCATAAGACCATCAAGCATCTAAGTTTAAGCATTAAAGAATATGAGTTTAACCATTAAAGAATGTAAATAAGTTTTTGTTGAACATCAAAGTCTTTGATATCTGAGCATCAACAGAGCATCGAGCTTAGGACATTGGGCATCCAACAAGCACCCTTCATAAGCACTCAGACTCCGAGCATCCGAACAACACGAGTACCGTCCATTAAGGCCTTGGAAATTCGAGCATCTACTATTGAGCATTGATTTTATGGACACTCAGACTCTAAGTAACGAGTAAGTATGGAAAAATTGGACATCACTTCATGGGCATCTCCTGATCTCTGAGCATCTCCTGAGTTATGGCATTATAGGAATATCGAAGGCAACCACGACAACAACTTCATAAGTATATATTAATAAGTTAATTTCTTTTGTAAGAGCTCGAATAGCAAAGCAAAAATAAATGAATGAACCATGAGCTCCATGAGGAATTAATGGGTTTTTCAAATTAATCAGCAATAATTATTCATATCCACAACAAACATAAATATTTGTGAATTCGAAGGCGGGACAAGAGTATATCAGGAGATAAGTTTCTCTTAATATTATGTAATTTATTTATTTTCGCATCTTATTTATTCTTATATGAATATTTGTAGCTCGTCACATAAGTATGCTTACATATCTACACATAGATGCTCGTCCATATATACATGATTATTCTTCATGAAAAATATACATAAATTACATTTGATATATTTACTACACAAGGACTAATCATCAAATGAGATTGATTATACAATCCCAAAACTATTGTTCTTTTATCTATCACTACAAATAAGGAAAACATATTTATTAAAGACATTACTTTAAGCACCCATTAGTCCAAACAATCAGACACTCTGATCATCTCACTCGACATCAACATGCAGAGATTGACAAAAGACATTAGACACATTGCTAAACAACACTAAGATGAACAAGCTTTCACTCATGCTAAGACAATAAATGGTGGTTCCTATTCAAAGCCAGATTAAATAACATTCAAGCAAATCTTACTTTGTAGAAGATCCTTGTTCATGAAAATTTCAAAGAACATCCAACAAGGGAAATTCAAGAATGGAGTTAAGTATATCTGCCACATAGCCGGATAAATCAAAAGGCAATTCTAAGACATTCTAGCCAACATCACACACTATCCTCTATTTCAGAAGCAGTGCAACATTGACCCTTCACCTAAATTACAAATACTCATCTCATAATTCAGATTGGACAAACCTAAATTTTGTCTTTTAAAACCCACCTTCCATCATTTCAAAAACCCTTACTAAATTACTATCCCATATTATGGAGCTTAGATTGAAAGGGCTCAAACTCACAATTAGGATCACAAACATCCTACTTTTTACAAAAATACCACTAACAATAAATGCTCAAAAAATCAAACATCTGCAGCAATAATGTCTGGACTCAACATTAATCACTATTCTGACTAGCAGCTACTATTGATTGAGTTATTAAAGTTCATAAATCGAGCAATATCATATGACAGTTAGGTCGCGCTTCTAATGCATTGAGACTATACAACACTTGGGCCATGCTTCTAATGTGCCAAGATTAAGTCCAGTGATTAAAGCTGGCACCCTCAGGTCATTTCTATAGTATTGAGGTTCCGAGCATGTAAGCCTCACATCCTTGCATTGTGCATCTAAGCCTCGAGCATCTAAGTCCAGTGACTGAAGCTGGCACCTTCAAGTCGCTTCTATAGTATTGAGGTTTTGAGCATGTAAGCCTCGTGTCCTTGCATTGAGCATTAAAGTCCAGTGACTGAAGCTAGCACCCTTAAGTTGCTTCTACAGTACTGAGGTTCAGCAGTCGGGTTGCGCTTTTAATGCACTAAGCATCAAACTCCAGTGATGACTGGTTTCGTCATGTTGTCTCCACACTAGCAGGTTAATCCATTACATATCCTTTTTTTGTAGGTTTTATGCACTTAAGTCTAGCTGGCACTTCAACGATGTTCTTATATGATGATCTCAAGATTCGGTACTGAGCTTTATCTTTTTCTGTGACTGAGGCTGGCCACCTTAGCTCACCCTTCCATACAGATGCAATTACTCAGCAGTCTCTCTCTCCAGGCAGATACAATGACATTTTCCATCATCTTATAAACCTAGATATATCAGACATAAATATCTGAACATACTTTCAGGGGGGGACTCTTGATAACTCATATTAGTATCCTATTCTAATAAGGGTTACATTTCTTCAAAAGAGGAGGATTACTTGAATAAGAAGAATGCTCAATAAGGAAGTTTATTTCAATTAGGAAGACTACTCTATAAAGGAAGTCTCCTCCTCTCTTAACAAGGCAATCCTACAAGACTAAAGAATCATATTCCTAAGAGGTTTGAGCAATATCTTCTCTTATAAATACATCTTATAACATCTCATGTCATGGATGTTCTCGTTCTCATCATACAACATCACCAAGATATAATTCCATCACTCCATCATCACATCACCCAAGCAATCACTCTTTATTCTATATTCTATTATGCCTATTTGCTTTATTATATTTTTCCTTATACCATTACTGACTTAAGCTTCAGAGTGTTTATGGGGAAAACCTCGCCCCTCTACCTGTTCTCCTCGTCCATGTAGGTTCCACAAGCAAAAATATCAATTTGGAGTTATTAAGCATAATTTTTGGTACTTCCCTAGCGTAAAATAGTAGCACTTGACTTGAATACTGAGAATTGGAGACTTGACAATGCTATTATGCTCCAGATATGCAATTGGTGATTGTTAAGAAGAGTTATAAACCCCATAAGTGTGGAGTACTTGTTAGAAATCAATATAGTATTTAGACATAAATACATGTGTAGTAAGCACAATTCTAAATAAAGTAAATTTCAAAAATTTACTCATAATAACCCTTCATAAAATGAAGAATTTCATTTGCCCAGGATTCAAATTACATTGAAATACACAACTAAATAAATTAATCAATAAACAAATAAATAATTAAACAATTATAAGTTTGTAAACTTACTTGTTATAGAACTTAGCCTTCCTTTTGTTCAATTCCTTGAATCAAATCCTTAGCCCTCCAAATGTAAGGCCTCTAGTTTGAAACACCAAAGCCTTATCTAGCACTTACTTGTGTTAATTAAACTTAGTAACTTGTACTAATTTAATTAAGAACACAAGTGTAGAGTATATGTTTAGTATATATTGTATTTATTTTTGGTTTATGATCTTATCATAACCAAAATCATTTAGTGATTTTTCTTAACTCTTTAAGCAAAAACTCACTTAAGTATTATTTTGCCTCTTCCTTCTCTTACCAAGTCACTTGACTTCCCTTAGATATATGAAATGATATATGTGTAGTAATTTTCCACTAAGGAAAAATATGCATTAATTAATTAAGTGATTATTAAGTGTGCCACCTTAGGTATACACTTAACCATCCAAATGATTAAAATGACACCTTAGGCATACTTTAGAAATATCCACTTAATTAATATGCCACCTTGCTTAATTCAGTAATTGACCTTGCCACCTTTACATGTTAATGTATAAATTTGTATGTAAAGTATACACAAATTTATTATTTTACATATTAAATTATACATATACATAGATTTGGACTTTAATTAATCTTTGGTCCAACCATTCATGTAAGTCCATAAATAAATAACAACATATATATATATATATTTATTAATTTAATATATATTAATTAATATCCAATAATAATTAAATATTAATTAATAAATAATACTCTTAATTGAATTATATTTCAGGATATACTAGAATCATTGTTCAAAACATAAATCTAATTCTATTAATCTTGATTAATTTATTAAACTCTTTTAATCAATAATTAGATTAATACTATAGTGAATAAATAAAACTCAATTAGGTGTGACTTACTAGGTTCATGTCTAAATGGCAATGAGAAAATATAATGTTAACATTTAATATTATTTGAAACTCTTTTCAATTCTAAATGTGAAAGTCCCAGTTATTCACATTTAGTTCTCATAAGCTGTGAGTGACCCCTAGGATCGATATCACAGCTACCCAATTAGAAATGAATACATATTATGATTTGCATGAACCTAATGATAATTACCGTGCACTAAATTCCTTTCATTAAAGATCCCGATAAAGCTTAGAGTCAAGGTATTATTAAACTCTAATAGCTTCATTATATGACCTCCTCTTAAGTTTTAATTCTTGATAAAATACAACAAATACTATAACTCTTTCTAGTGCTGAAACTCTTTTTCAGACTGTGTTGTATTTATCCTAGCAAGGAATTTATTCATCAAGAATAAACTTAGATAGCATAGGATCTATCTTGGTTCACACCAGGTAATGAATCTCATCTTGGTTAAACATTCATCCTTACATTTAACTAATTAGAGCCACCACTCGCCATATACCCATGTGATGATTAACACAAGTATGTAAGCAGTAACAAACTCTAACCACTTAAATGTGGATGACTATGTCACCTCAAGTCTAAGGACTATATGCACCATTATAATCTAGATTGCGATTGTTGTTTATATGTGAATATCCTTGCAATCACAATTCTAATGTCATTGTTTGATTAACCTATCCAATGAGTATCCACATGTCTATTCTGATCACTCATATCAAGTAGCATGAGATTCACTACCTCCCACTATTAGTTTCTCATACTAATCAAGGAAAATAGACGGAGGTGATAGTCTAATTAATATTATTCAAATATTAATTAATTGACTACAAATATTTTATAGTAATGTACTGAATAAATTTGTAACTCATATTATCAACTCTTTGATAATAAATTTATTCAACATAATACTAAAGGAAAATACTAAAAAAAATAACATATTTATTTAAAAGAATATTTTATTGCCACAAGGATTATATACCATGTCTAAATAAGTACAAGAATGCCATTAGGGCATACCTTATACTAACAATACTATGCTCTCAATTTTTTGGATCCATTGATAAAGACTGAATAAAATGAGAGCCAATTGATATGGAAGTAATCGAAGGAGTGAGTGGAGGAGAGGAAGTTAAAAAGGCCAAAGTATTAATTTTTTTAATGTTAAAAAATAACCTAGGATATGTTATTGTTATTTGTAGTGAGATCCATGTGTTCTCTCCATTTGCATAAATAAAATAGTTGCATTGTAGTAAGAGCTCTTTTAATAAACTATGCAAGTCATTATAAGAATAAGAATAAATCTAATATTTTTTAATTGTTTGCTCAAAAATATTTTCTTTCTTTCTTCCTTATTTTTTAAAATTTAACAAATCCATTTCAAAAAAAAGGATAGAGAAATGGTCAGGCTAGAGGCAGACCAAATAGAGAGAGCAAAATTAGGGCAAGGCAAAACTAAACTTGGCAAAGGGAATGCTAGAACCAGCAAACCACAATCAAACAAACCGAAAGAAAAACTATAAATAATTACATTTATAACATGTCTTTAAGGATAATTTCAATGAATTGGGGTGGTAGAGAGTTGTAATAAAATCCTTGTTGCAACTCCATATTAGTCTTCGCAAGCCAATGACCAACTTTATTAGCTTCTCATTTGACATGAATAAAATGAGCCATAATTTCACCAGATGTCTTCCACTTGAGCAACAATCTCCCACTGCATACTATCCATACCATTTTGAAGGACCTCGTTAATAGCATCAATCACTCCTTTTATGTCCAATTCTGTGAACCTATAGGATTTCACAAAATAGCATGCTAGTCTAATGGCTTCTACTTCAGCAACTTCAATAGCAGAGCAAGTAATGAATTTAACTCCTATTATTATGACTTTGCCTATGGAGTTCCTACAAACAAACACAGCCTTACCCTATCTTTTGTTAGCATCAAAGCTAGCATCATAATTAATTTTGACATGTCCAGGAGGTGGTTTTTTCCACCTCTAATGAAGTGAGGTACGATTAGCTTTAGAATTCCATTAAGTAACATTTGCTTCCTAACATTCATTCCATTGAAGTGAAGCTTTCAAGATAACCATTGTAGGATCTTAATCCACCCCCGTGAACACTTCCTCATTTTTGTGTTTCCATGTCTGCCAATAAGTGAGAACAACTAATTTAAGGCAAAAATTGAGATCTTTTGTTTTTAATAAGTTGATAACTTGTTTCCACTAGTTGGAGAAAGAAATTCTATCATTATCTTCAAATATGAATACCAGAGAAGGCCCAAACCATACTCTTTGGGCCTTTGGGCATAAGTACATGGCATGCTCATCCGCACCTTTACAAATTTGGCAATTAGAGTCCTATTGACACCTTCTAGTAGCCAATTGAGATTTTGTAGCCAGAGCATTGTGTAGACATCTCCACATAAAAAATTTAACTTTGCTCGGGACTTTTAATTGCCAAACCTGAATCCCTTTCTTGGCTTTCCTTCTTTAATAAGCGATAGCCTAACTTTACAGAATAATTCCCTTTATTATCAAAATGCCAAACAACCTTGTCAATACCTCCCCTTCCCATAATTAGGATCTGTTGGATTGCCATTATCTCGTCAGGCTTGAACAAATGTTAAAGTAAATCCCCTTTCTATTGACATTGATCATGATTAACAAAATCTTTAACTCTGAGATTTTGGTAGTGCAGAGGAGCTGTTATTCGGACTTTGAAGTTCTAAGTACCAAGGATCCATTTCTCTTCCCACACATTGATGAGCTGACCTGAAGAGACATTCCACTGACTTGCCTTAGCTATAATCTCTTGGCCCTCCAGTAGACTCGCCCAAATCCAAGAAGGCCTATGTCCCTTTTTTGCCTTCATGAAAGTGGAATGGGGAAAATAGATACTCTTCAATATCTTTGAGCTTAATAGTGTCGGGTTTTTTAACACTCTCTAGCTCTGTTTTGCCAGTAAGGCTTTATCAAACTGCTCCAGGTCTCGAAATCCCAATCCTCCTCAAGTTTGTGATCCGTAAGTTTCTTCTATTCAACCTAGTTTATCTTCTACTTAATCATATCTTGCACCCACTAAAACTTTTTGATCATGTGTTGTACTTTTTTGGAAGTAGAGGAGGGAAGCTTAAACACTGACATGACATAGGTGGGGATAGCTTAAAGAACCACTTTAACCATAACATCTCTACCGGCTAGAGAAAGAGAATTTGCTTTCTAATTCTAAGCCTTCTGCATAATATTTGCACATATTTAGTCACACAAGCTCACCCTTTATCTTCCCTACATTAATGGAACCCCAAGGTATCTATAAAGAGATCGCTCCTCTTTCATACCAAACAAGTCACATATGTGCTGCCTAGTAGAGAAAGGAGTGTTTATAGTGTAAAGAACACCTGATATATTAGTATTTAGTTTTTGTCCCAAAGCTTCACAGTATTGTTGGAGAATTGACTGGAGTGCTTAATGGTGATGATCCATTAAAAATACACCTTTAATAGAAGCTCGACATATGGAAAGTAGATTTGTCTTATGTGCCACTTCAACCTACTTTTGATTTGCTAACTTAAGAATTTCCTACTAAGGACACCAAGTTTTGATACCCAAATGGAGTATCTCTCTTAGGAAATTACACAAAGTTCTAAGAGTGAGATCTCTCTTTAGATAAATCCTCTTACCGATATCGAGGTAGCCATCCTTCTTTTGACAAGCTGCCTCCCATTAGTCATTATAGCTTATAGGTTTTCCTTCTAGAGAAAACCACTCATTACCTGCCATTCCCATTTCTTAAGAGAGATGAACTTGAGCGTCCATTTCCCTTTATCACATTCGTCCATGCTTAACTACTAAGCCTATAAAATGGCTCCTCCAGCTACTGATGGAAGGTCTTCTCTTCCCCCTTCTTCTTCTTTACTTTTATCTCTATTTATTATCTCCTAATAACTACCATTCATATCATACACACATAAACACAACTATTCATCATCTTCCACATCTTTTTATTCAATGTTTTGGGTTGCCAAAACACTACCTAGAATACTCTCAAGATTTTCCATGGAGACTCTTTTCTCTCTCAAGAATTCTTTCTTTAAATTCATGGAGCTCGAGCATGTGGCCTCCAAATCTTTCACTAGAGTTGTAGCAAAGGTAAAAGGATTTTGACCTCATTAAAATAACATTGTATGTGGAAAAGGGATGATCTTTATTGCTTCAAGGGTTATTCTTTTTCCTTAAAATTTTCTCATTATTTACATCACAAATTTGCAAAAGAAAAATTATTTTGCTTATATTCTTCTCTCTACCTTTACATTTTCTCTATTGAAATCAAAGAGAATTGCAAGAGTTGTGCATTGTGTTTTTTCCTTCTTTATTTTTCCTCTATTGAAAATGAAAGAGGAATTATAAAAAGGAACTAAGTTGCTTTGTTCAAATAATTTGGAGAAATGAGTATATTGGTTGATTATCATAAACTTAAGAAATCAACTTCCCGCTAACTTCAAGTGATGAAGCCTCATTTCAATTTTATAAGATTTAATGAATAGTGCTTCAATACCTCCTACTTTACTCCTAGAAGCATCTCCTGAGTAGATAATGCCCATAATCCATCTCTTCAGAGGAAAAAGTACTTCATTTCAAATGTTTTTTAGTCAAATAGGAAAATTCTTTGAAGTTCATATGGAATCTTTATTTTTCCTGACAGATAGCTTTTTCATAGGAATTGAAGAATCATTTTCCTAATTAGTTGCTTCATACCTAGAAGATGGAATTCTCTTAAGTACTAATGTCACTCAATAAAATTGAAGGTTGTCATTTTATCTACCTTAGAGGTTGAGGAATATTATCATGAAAAGCTCATAGAGGAATGAATCTCTTTGCTATTCTTGGAATCTCCAAGGCTTATTTTCTATTTAGATTTATTTATTTAGTTCTTAAATGACTACAAGAAGTCTCCAAGGTTGATTACACCCTACTAGATAAGTTTTCTTTATCTTTTGTCTTGAACTAATATGTTTTAATAATTATTTTATGATGATACATGTTTTAGTCCATCTGCACAAAGCATGAATATCTTTCTATATAGGAAAAAACTTGACATCATACTCTTACTCATGAGGGAGGTCCTTCCTAGGTAGAATTTACCTTAGTCTGATTTTACCTAACCTCTATGGCAATATCCTGACACCTAAAACTTTCTTTGTAATGAGAAAATTCATATTCAAGCCTTCAATGGCGTGGGTTAAATCATTTGCCATGACATTTTAATTATTATATGTCTCAAATACATCAATGTGAAATTCAAGTTTAAGAATATGAATACTTTTATTATGTTATTATCAATATATTCTTGAAATAAGATTTTCCTGAGAGTGAAATCTCCATCATAAACATAAAGAAAGCTTTCTTCATTTACTTAGACATCAAAGTCACCACTTAGAGAAGTCAAAAGTAAAACTACCTCCATATAAATATCCTCTCAAAGTTTTTTACCTCCCTATGGGAGTAAAATTTCCTCACATGAAATTGTCAGTAAAAGACTTTTACCTCCCAATGAGAGAAAAATTTTCCTTATAGAAAATTCAATGGAAAATTCGAATCTCCCCCAAGGGAGACAAAATTTACTTAATAAAAGCATTTACATGGATATCTTAAGCTCTCTCAAGGAAGAGAAATTTCCTACATGCAAAATCCTCATAGCTCAACCTCCTCCAAGGGAGAGGAGTTTTCCTATAAAGGAACATCATACAAATCAATTTACTTATCTCATGAGGTAAAAATCAATTTCCTCATCTTATGAGGAACACATCCAAATTTGAGGTGAACAAAAAAGAATGCATTCAAAATCTATCAATCACACAAAGTCTCCAAAAGTGAGAAATTCCTTTCAGAAATTATCCTATAAGGGAACCAGTAAGAACATTCTCCATAAGTGAGAACTTCTTAAAAGGCACTAACCAACTTCTAAATTAGCCCTCCAAAAGTAAGGCACTCTCCATAAGTGAGAATCATCACCATAAGGGTTTAAGAAACACAAATCCTCCCTAAGCACCAACCAACCTCCTTAAGGAGGCTCACCCCAAGGAGAATTAATTAAGTTTATAAGTCAGAATCTCTTATAAGTGAGAGTCCCATGTCCCCATAGACTTGCGGTACAATAATCCTCCCCAAGGAGAATCAATCAAATAAATAAATAAATATGTCCTTAAGGACTTTTTATGTAGATTTCTTACTCAAGTACAACTCTTCCTCTTAAGAAAATTTTCAACACTCAAATACTAAGAACACTCCTAGATCCTAAAAGCCTCATTGTGAGTAAATCTCTCTAAAAAAATCATATAACTATACTCTTTCATATAGAACATCTGTTCTAGACTCATAGTGGGGGACATCTAACGATACATAAAAATAAACCTCCAATAGAAGCTTAACATGTGGAAAGTAGACTTGTCTTATGTGCCACCTCAACCTACTTTTGACTTATTAACTTTTTAACCTCTAAAAATCAAGTCAAAGTTAAACATCACTAGAGGAAATTTCCTACTAAGGACACTAAGTCCTAATACTTAAGTAGAGTATCTCTCTTGGGAAATCTCTCTTAAGAAATTGCATAAAGTCCTAATAGTGAAATATCTCTATGAATAAACCCTTTCACTAATACTGAGGTAGTCATCCTACTCTTGACAAGCCGCCTCCCATTAGTCACTGTATCTTACAGGTTTTCCTTCCTGAGAAAACTGCTCATTACCTATGATTCCTATTTCCTAAGAGAGATTATCTTGACTATCCATTTCCCTTTATCTTAGCCATCCATGCTCAACTACCAAGCCTTTAAAAAGGCTCCTCTAGTTGCTGATGAAAGGTCTTCTCTTCCTTTTTCTTCTTCTTTACTTTTCTCTCTATTTATTATCTCATAACAACTATTATTCACATTATACACATATAAACACAACTATTCATTATCTTATATATCTTTTTATTCAATGTTTAGGCTCTCAAGCCTCCTTTATATTAATCAACACATTGACTTAAGCATCAGAGGGGTTTTGGGTTGTTAAAACCCTACTTATAATACTTTCAAAATTTTCCTTAGAGACTCTTTTCTCTCTCAAGAATTCTTCCTTTAAATTCATAGAGCTTAAGCATGTGGCCTCCAAATCCTTCAACATATATGCTGGAGTTGTAGCAAAGGCAAAAGGATTTTGACCTCATTAAATGGTATCATTTAAGAATTGAACATGAGTAAGGATTGGACTTCCTCTATTTATCCTGTATCCTTTCATTACATTTGCTTAAAGACCCTACATTAGTAATCTTGAAAGAACATCAGAAATAATAATAAATAGATATGGCGAGAAAGGGTCACCCTGTCTAACTCCTCTCATAGGTTGAAAAATATTTTGAATATTACCACTTATCACTACTGCATAGCTCATTGATTACACACATTCCATAATCATTATGCACACATTCCATAATTATTTAACAATTTGAATTAAATAGTTATCTCATAAATAAATCTATTAATTGGCCAATTTTTTTTCAACATTCTTTACAAAAGCTTCATGTGGAATATGAATGAAGCTCCATGGACCTAGCCTTTTTTCAAGTGGCTCTTTCTCTTTTTAACTTCTTGGAATTACTTTTACTTTGCTTAGTCTTCATTTTAGTTATTTTCTTTATTAAAACACAAAAGAGAATTTTTATCTCATTTACTCGAAATATGTTTCTACCCCACGATTAAGAAAATTTCAAGTCTTATATAGTTATTAACAAATTGATTTCTATTTCATTTTGATAAAAAAGTACAAAATTATTTTACTACTATTTTCTTTTATAAATAGCAAGCATTTTTAGTTGTAAGAAAATAAACAATTAACTACTCATGAAATATTTAAATAAAATTGGCCCATATGCAAGAAAATGATCCTTAGTATCTAAAGTGGAATCACCATCACCAAATCTATACGATGAGCTCCATCACACACTACTTGTCTGGATTCCCAAATACTATGCCACATGTAACTCGAGTCATTACAAAGAGAAGATTTCATAAAATTACATTTGGGAAAATAACAAGCTTTATATATTGGGATCTGTTAACAATTTTTAACCTTTTTTTACTAAGCATTGCCATATTAGAGATTTTGAGTTATTTAAAGCCCATAGCACCTATCTTCTTAGGTTTATATAATGAATCCCACTAAAGCCAGTTGATACTCTTCCTCTTTTTATTATTCTACCCCACTAAAAAGAGTTCAGGATTCACTTAAAAGGGAGAAGAAGAACACTCATAATATAGTTTGGCATAGCTTAGAGTACTTATTTTATTAGAATTTCTCTACTAGCTAAAGAGAAATTTTTTTAATGCTATGATTGGACCTTTTTCCACACTTTATCATGAATAAAGCCAATAACCTCCTTTTATTTTTCCTTACCATAAACTTAAAGCCTAGATATTTGTCATGGTTAAAGGTTTCCATGATAGTAAACATGTCTCGAATTGTCCTCTTTTTGACATCATGCGCACATTCCTACTGAAAAAGATTCAATTGTTATTTTTATATAAAAATAATAAGAATGATTTTTTAAAGTTGCTTCATTCTTTTATCTTCCATTCTATTAAGTTTTAGCTTTGATGAGTTCATGACCTTTTGCCTTAGCTCAATGTGAATAGCAAATCAACTTTTGTAAAAGAGAAAGAAAGCTTAGTGAAGGAGGGCTTGGTTTGCCTAAGACCTCTCCAATGCTTTAGCCAGGATCGTGTCCCCCATTGAGTGATGTATATATAGAGAAAAAATGGTTGAAATGATTAATAGGATTAGCAAAATAGATTTTTAGAGTAAATTAGAATGGTTGGAAGAGAAGAAGAAGAAAAAGAAAAAGAAGTGAAAAAAAGAATAAAAAAGAGTAACCTCCTCAATTGAGGACATCAATTTTATAAGGAATGTTGGTAAAAAGGTGGTGACACATGCCAAATTTCTACTAGTGGAGATGCCTTAAAGGGGCTATTGTTAAGAGCATGGGTCAAATTTAATGTGGCAAGTGAGGATTGCATAAATCTCGAGGCGAGAGTAGGGAGTCAGACAAGTGGGATTTCTCCTTTAGTCATATAGGTAGGATTCTTCCCTAATTTTACCAGTCAAAGGGTGTAAAGTACTGAAAGGTAAAGATCCGATAAAGTACTGAAAATAAAAGATCCCTTATAAGAAATTGTTACAAGGAGGAGTGTTATAGGAACATGAGTTAATTGGTCAAAGGTAGCAGACATATCATATTAGTTGACCTTACTTTACACGTGTCACTATGGTATTCATAAAGGAATTTTCCTATATTATTAAGTCTTAAATTAGGTCTTCCTAAATAAGAAGTTTTCCCTAGTAGGAACTCTAATTCCTAATAGGGTTGTTTTATTAGGATACTCCCTAATTGTTATGGATGGAGCATCTAATCCAGGACCTCCTCAAATGGTGCTTTATGCATAGACTTCTCATATAAATAATTGGCTTTCCTAAGTGAGGTGTCTTAGGTAAGATGTCTATATCACAAGTCCTTGAGGATATAAGACACTCACTTATAGAGAAGTTTTAACTTCCTAATTTAATTAATTCTCCATAGGGAGTGCCTCCTTAAGGAGGTTGGTTGGTGCCTAAAGAGAATTTATGATTCTTAAATCCTCGTGAGTATGGATTCTCACTTATGGAGGACTAATTTAGAATTTAGAGGGTTTGGTCCTTTTATGACTTAGAGATTGGGATTCCTAAGAAGGCATTTCTAATGGAGGAAATATTGCTCCCATGGGGGAGTTAGATAACCCTGATTATATATTTCCATTGTAGGAAACATTGTTGCTAAGGGGAAGGTAAAGATTCATGAGTAGATAATCTTAGGTAGACAACCATGTCAAGCATACATGACTCCCTTTTAAGAGATTTAAATCTTCCATTGAATTTTTTGTGAAGAAATCTTTGATCCTATAGTGGAGGTAAAAGTCTTTAAGAGAAAAATTCTCTAATAAAGGACCTGGGTGTGATCCTATATGACCATAAAAAATGCTAGGCAGTTCTACAGCTTGACTGGCACTCGCCCCTTCTGACTTCTCCCATAAGCCTTGCAACACAACTCAATAAGATGTTTATGCCTAACCATTGATCTGAGGATGTGAGATAGAGCTATAAAATGCTTGCCATTATTGAACATTAAAAACCTTAGGCATATCACACTAGTAGATCACATCTTTCCATAAAAAGTTAATAGTCATTTGGTTGAGAAAATAAGGTATGTGGTTGATGTATCACTGGTAGGTGTCTATTAATGTCAAATTATACATAGTTTTAAGACCTTAAATTGCATGCATTTGTACATTTTAAATAGCATTTAGTATAGTAAAGCATATAAAAGTAAATACTTATATATTTTGTTTTGGTTTTTAGGGAAAAGAGGTTTTGGAGGTGTTTGGTGGTGAAAAGGAGCAAAAATAGAGTAAAGTTATAGTAACATTGCTACATTACCATATGAATAGTATGCCATCATTACACTGATGATGAACAATGACTTTGCTACAGTGATGAGTAAACAATAATTTGCTACAATAACTCATGAATAGTAACATTAGAGGATTCAAGGGTCAATTAAGAAGACTATAAAAAAGGGATAAAAAACCTAATTTAAAAAGGAGGAGAAACACATAAAATAAAATTAACCAAGAGAGGGAAGGAGGAAGAATGAGAAAAATCAAGAAGTTAGAAGAAGAGCCTCCATTGAAGACCTAAAGCTTCTTGATAACAATTTCTCATCCTTTCACTTTGTTGAATATTATTTTGTTAATCTCTTAGTTGTATTTTAAATTTTGAATGATGGATTTAAGAGCCATGATTAGCTAAGTTCTTTTATGTTGTTGGGATTTTGGAAACCCATTTGATTTAAGTTCATTTAATCTATTAGTTCTTATTTATAAATTGCATATTATATTTGTTGACCTTGTTTAGTATTGTATTATGGAAAAATGCAATCTATGTTGGACTTTTATGCATTGAGAAATGGTGGATTCAATAGACCTATAAATACTTGTTAGATCTATTAATGACTTGAGAAAGCTTATGTAGATTTAATCCTCTTTAAGTTTGTTGAATGCCTTACAAGTTAGATTTGACCTTATTATATAATGATGATGAGAATTAAGTCATATTATGAGATTTGATTAATGTTTATTTATGAGATTAGTAGTGCTCAATAGAGATTGTTAATTGATTTATGAAAACTTAAGGCGTATGATAGAACTTAAACTAAAGTATTACTTGGCTTAATGATAATACGGTGTACTAATTCCCTAAAAACATGCCTTTACCATTAATTGTTTTCTTATTATTTTGATTTATAATTACTTGATTTATATTCCTTTATTTAGTTATTATTTTATTTCTTTATTTACTTTAATCAAACCAATCTTTTATCACTCTAAACAAATATGATTAAGATTAATAGGTGTTTAGTCCCTAATCCTTGTGGAGATGATACTTTACTTACCTCCTGATTACTTATCGACTAGTTCACTTACGAACATCAATAGTGTCATATCTGTTGATAAAATCAATAGTATTTTTTTTATCATTACAGGCCAAAAGTACTCTTGCATAGTAGTCACATTAGATAGGGACAACCTTTCTATATGAGTATGGCATGCTCCTTCATGAATTTCCTTTATAACATAATCTACCTTTTTGAACATTGAACATCATTGTAAGGGCATATGGAATCCTCTCTTATATAAACTCCCTTCTATTATTGTGAACCTGGTTTCACTTAGAAGGAGTTTGAGAGCTTTATTTCTATTAAAAGGGAGTTCTCTTGTCTTCAGGTGCTTTATAATTAGGTCTATCTAATAGGGTTATCATTCATAAAAAAACATTATGGGGCTGTATTGTGCTAGTCATGCTTATTATTTTTGCTCTCACTTCTTAAGGTAAAGATTTTGCCTGTATGATGACCATTCTACTAAGGAGATCTGCCTGACTATCCTTTTCTTTGGGTATTCTGATGATGTCGGCATGAACTTATTTTTGTTCAAATCTTGCCAAGAACTCTCTTTATCTTATACCGATATGCTTCCATTGTGCTATCTTCAGCTTGGAATACCTTATTGATTTGATTCACTACCAATCATAGTCATTAGGTACTTTTAAATTTGAAACACCTATGACTTTAACTAATAAAAGTCCCCTTATCACTGCCTCCTATCCAAAGATGTTATTGGGAGTGGGAAAATCAAATTTTGAGATGAACTGAGTCATAACCCTTTGGGAGCCTTTTAAAAATATCCCTGTTCTACCTCTTCCGGCACTACAGGATCCATCTATATATTGATTCAACTTGTAAGACAAATGAGTGGAACTATTGGGGTCAGAGACATAGGAAGGTTTTTAATTGTGTACCTTTAAAATTAGTCTAATTAAAATTGCATTTAGTAATGAAATCAACCAAGGCTTAGGCCTTAATAGCACTTCTTATTTTATATCTCAATCAACATACTCCTATTTCAATGGTTGCAATGTCATTCGACCTTCAATGGAGGGTCTTTAAAGAGTCTGCCTAAGTAGAGTGTTAGACCAGATAACTCCCTAGCAGTTCAAGAGGTATAATCAAAACTTTCTCATAGCTATCAAGAGGGTATTAACTCATTGTAGATGGCGGGGTTTAGCTCGTGTCCAAGATTTTCAACTGCGTCATTGTTTAAGCTCAGGGCTCTAGAGAACATACTAACCACTGTCACAAAGACATGGCGTGGAGATGAGGAGTCGCCACCTAGGGTAATAACTGGGACAAATAAAAAAGGTGGTACTAAATTTTCTAAAAGAAAGCTAACACCACAACCAGGAGATTCTGGATACAGAATATCAACTTCTTTCATTCTTGCGTTCATGTAGAATTAATTTATGAATTATTATCTTACTCTCTATTTACATGCAATTTCATATAAACCCAAAACAATAAACTCCAAGGCAAACTAGTCATAAAATATACAAGAAAATAATGCATTCAATAAATCACATAATCCCTAAGTTAGTCTAATCTACATGGATTTTAATTAAATGAGCTAAAGTCTACATATTTTAAATTATAAGTGAACGTAAAGACCTAATTCCTTTTGATTGTAATTAAATGAATCTAAGTCTACTAATTTTAATTCTAAATATCAGCCTAAATCTACAAATTATGGAATATTTAAATTAATGGGCCTAATTTTACATGTCATGAAGGTATTTAAATTAGTGGGCTTAATTCTACAAATTATGAAAACCCTAATTTTTATGAAAACCTTAATTCTAAAAATTATGAAAACCCTAATTCTACAAATTAATTCTACCCTTTTTTCATAATTTGTAATTAACTAAATGGGCTTATGTCTAATTAACTAAATGGGCATAAGGATATTTCTAACCTAAAATCTAATTAATTATGGACCTACAAACATATTTTAATTAATTAAACCTAATTAATTATTAAGTGAGATGGGCTAAAAAATTACCTAAACCTAAATAAATAAATCAAAGCCTAAAATGGGCTTAAGGCCCTAAAAACATATAATAAATAAGCCCAAAAATAAATAAAAACATAAAAAAATAATTAAATAAGATCAAACAAATAATTAAATTAATCCTTACTAAAACCCTAATTTTTATTAATATGCAACCTAAATTAATCTACTTCCTCCACTGATTTTAAGTAATTACCAAATTGAAACCTAATTTTATTAACCAATTAAATAAAAAATAAACAAACAACCATACATGTAATTTTACTATTCCCACTATTGGGGCTATTACAATAAATAATAAAAAAATAATAAATACACCCAATAAAAATGAATAAAATAAAGCAATAAATAAATAAAAATAAACTCTAGAAACTATGTCTCTACAAGGTTTTATCCATAGTTTTCCATGGACTTCTCATGAATTCATCCTTCCAAATATGATCGACATGCGTTTTCCTTCATAATCACCACAAAAGAATAAAAAAATTTATGATTAATGAATAAATTATAATAATAACTCAAAAGAATAAAAACAATTAATAATAAAAAAATGAATAATTAAATAAATAAATAAAGAATAAGAAGATGATGATGATGCTTATGAGTGATTTAGGATACTCCTCAAATTCGCAATTCACCGTTCTTGATAAGTCTTCGAATCTTTTTCTTTAAAATTCTTTAAGGATCTTGAATTATTTGATGAATCAAAAGGAATTTTTGTAAAAATTCAAAAGAAAATCACGATTTTTCCTTCTTCTCTTCCTCTTCTTTTTCTTTCTCACCCAGCCTCTTTTTTCCTTCTTTTCCTACACTTTTTCCTTCTTTTCCCCTCTTTTCTTCCTATGCTTTTTTCTTTTTTCCCCCCTCATACTGCTTCCTTTCCTTTCTTTTTTATAGTAGATTCAGGAAGCCTAACCCTAATCCTAATATGATTCTAATTTCTAAAGTGTATTAGGAAGTTTAAACCAATTAAAACACTGAATTGAAATAAATAGAAATACGAAAAAATGAAAGAATTTAATTCTGACTGGGATTGTGTAATTCTGATCAGAATTATACAATCCCGATCGGAATTATTGTAATTCTGATAGAAATTATACAATCCCGATCAGAATTGTTGTAATTTCGATCAAAATTATGTAATTCCAATGGTCGAAATTATGGAATTACAAAAAGGCCCCCAAAAAAATTTAAATTTTGCAATTAGGTCCTAAAAAGAACTTTGCGATTTAGTCCCTAAAAATATTAAATCCTTCCTTTAAAAGCTCTTAAAGATTAAGTATCGAAGACATTTTCATCACTGGAGTCCTTTGCTGCATCTATAACATATCATCCCGAAATTGGGTGTCTACACTCATTTCTCCATCCTATAGTACTTTAGTTTAGCCTTCAGCCCTCTTCAACACTATGCTAACATAATAAATCCATCTCTGGATATGATTTTCCTCTTTTTTTGATACTGTTCTCACTGCTTGATCTGAGGTGAAAACTTATGAAACCTTAAAAACCTCCTCTAAGTCTTGAAAATACTGCTCAAAACCTTCACTTTTGACTATCATGTCATCCATGTAATCTTTTTGATTCTTGCCTGATTGATCTTTAAAGATTTTATTAGTAAGCTGCTAGTAGGTAGCACTAGCATTCTTCAAGCTAAAAGGCATTACCTTATAGCTGTAAGTTTCCTTTTTTTTTATAACAAAGGCCATTCTCTCCTCTTTTTTTTTGTTCATAGGGATCTAATGGTACCCATATAGGATGCCCACTTATGTGAGGAATTAGAACCTAATAGTTTTGTCAACTAGCTTATTAATAGATGGTAATGGAAAGTAACATTTGAGTAAGCCTTATTCAAGTCTGTGAAACCTATGTACAATCTCCATTTGCCATTCCTTTGTTTAACTAGAACAATGTTGGCCAACTAAGTAGGATAACTAACCCCTCTAATAAATCTAGCTTTTATTTACTTATCTACTTCACTGTCAATTACTTCTAACTTATATGGGAAAAACATTTTTTCTATTATACTGGCTATGTATTAGGATCCATATTGAGTTTATAATTCATTATCCTTAATCATATACCAAGCATGTTATTAGAATTTAAGGCAAATATGGACACATTTCCTTTAAAGAACTTTTCTACCAAGACTTTAGCTATGATAAATTTTTCCATGGTTGTTCTTCCTCTCACCATATATTCTTTTATTCTTTTTGCTTGAATAGAGACCATGAATGAGAAGTGTTTAGGATACCTCCTAGGTAATAGAGGTGCATGATTAATGTTTGCATGAAGTTTATCAAATTCTCATGATAAGAAATTATATTTTTAATGCAATCCTTTTGAGGCAATTATGATTCTCGATCAATTGCTTTAAGAGGATTTCTATAAAGATAGCCACCTTCATAAAGTATAGTTGATTGATTCCCCTAACAAAATTCTTACATGGATGACCTCTCTAAGGAGGATGTTTGTTTGATTCCCTTGTGGGAATAATTCTTATTTGAATGACCTCTCTGGGGAGGATGTCTGCCTGATTCCCTTATAGGAATAATTCCTATCTAGATGACACCTCTAAGGAGGTTGTTTAATTGATCCCCTTATAGGAAAATAATTCCTTGATGAATGACCTCTCTAAGGAGGATGTTTTAATTAATTAATTCCCTTATGGGAATAATTCCTCAATGGATTACCTCTCTAAAAAGGATATTTTAATTGATTAATTATTTTGTAAGATTCTGATATAGGTGCTTGCATTGGAGCAATTGAGTTCATTTTACTGCTAAAGACTTTGTGCGATTGATATATTTCAAATGCATTCTTTTTAGTTCACCTTACTCGTGCAGGTGTTCCTCATGAGATGAGAAAATTGATTTATGTAATGTTCCTTCATAGGGAGCTCATAGACATTTCTTCCTCACTAGCTAATTTTGAGAATAAGATTTTGAATTATGAATCATAATGTGATAGCTTTAAAGTTTATAATTTTTATAATAAAATAAGTAAGAAAGCTTTGTTGTGAGAGAATACTTCATTTTTAATAGAATATCTAAACGTGATTATATAATAAAAACATAGTATAAAAAGATGTGTTTATTTAAAAAAAAAAGGCTTAAAGATTATGCCATATAGATGAAGAAGCTTCAATAAGGATAATTTCTTTTTTACCAAGGAGTGCATTATAAATTTGAAAAAAAAAACATATAGATAACAAGTTTTTTTTAGCGCCTATTGGTTAGTAAATTCTTTTCTGCCAATAAGTCTATAGGTGTGAGGCAGAGGTGAAACAATAATCACAATTTAAATCCCTTATGAATTCTCTAACTTTGTTATTGTCAAATTTTTTTCCATTGTTCAAGATGAGTATTCTTAGTAGCCTGAATTGACATACAATATTTTTCTAGAGGAGAATGATAATTTCTTGACTAGCAACTTTAGGTTGTAAACTCCTACTTGCCAATAAGTCTTAAATCAGTATAAGGTATTCACTTAAAGGAGAATGGTAGCTTCCTGGCTAGTAACTCGTGTCCAGTAATGCCTACCAAGGTCTGAGACTCTACCTTTTTTGTCAGATAATCCATATGTATGAGACATATTGTAGACACCCGATTTGGTCGGCCCGTGTTAGGGGACGAATTAGGGTTGCTCAGTTTGACCAGCCCATTGTCAAGCCCAATAATGAGAATGTGAAACTTGGACATGAGGATGAAGCCTGAATCTCTAAGTGGAAAGTGGACTTGAAAACCCAAAGCCTGGAAAACCCAAAACCGAGCCCAACTATACAAATTTGGCCCAAGCCTGCTCAGCCCAGTGCAGGCTCGGGCCAAAGGGGCATTGCCTCAGTGTAATGAGGCGATCGCCTCTTTGGTAGCTACCAATGAGGCGATCGCCTCACTGATGAGATGCCGCCCATATGGTAGCCCACTTGCAGCCATATTTAATGCAGCTACAATCATGACGACCAAGTGGTGTGGGCCCTACTCTCTAGACCTCTTTCTTGCATGAGGGAAAGATTATTGGGGAAAGAAAAAAGGCTAGGAGAACTCATGATGAGCTAGGAGGCTTAGGGACATAGGAAGCTAAGGGATAAAAGAAAAAAGAGAGAGAAAAAAAAGGAGAGGAGAGAAATAAGAAAAAAGAAGGGAAAAAAAGGGCTCTGAAAGGAAAAATACAGAGGGAAAAGTGAAAGGAAGAAAAAAAAATGTCCTCAAGAAAAGGAAGGAAGGTTGAAGCAAAGGAGTCCAATTTCTCCATAAGGGAAGAAGGAAGCAACTTGCGTCAAAGGTGGATACTACATCCTAGCAAGGATCTCAATCAAAACAGCTCTGAAGGCCTCTCATTTTGGTATAAAATTTGCACTTAAACTTGATATGTTCATCATTTTGTGTATTCTTGCTTATGTGTAACTGAGCTATTAGTACATTTTAGGTTTACCTCTAGTGTGTCATGCTTGATATCTCATTTTATTGATGGATCTTTGAATATTTTTGCATGTAGTCATAGTATGATGAGTGTAGAGTGTGTATATGCATGTTTTGGTTACTTAGAGTAGAAGTCTGCATATCTTGGGAGTCAGAGTCGGCGTGGTGGTCAAGCGACGCCTCTTCACAGAGGCATCGCCTCATCAATGAGGTGATCGCCCCATTAACAGGCCCTTAGGGAGCCTATCTTTTGTGTGTATGCTACCTGTTTTTGTCTCGGATCTGTAAAAGCCCTGTTGATGAGGCGTTGCTTCATCGATGAGGCGTCGCCTCATTGGCAGGGTTAGCCTATTTCCTACTTCATTTTGTTGTTTGTTTGTTGTGACGTCTGCTTTAATATGTCCCCTTTTGACCCTAAATATGTCTGTATGATTGCATGATGGTGATTATCTTGATAACTTGATGGTTTTTTTGGTCTGTAATGTGAAAACCCTTTTTTATATATATATAGAGTCTCTTTGTAAGTATCGTTACATGTGACTTCATTTTTTTGTGAAAGGAAGGGCTAATCGTGTGTTATTTGCAGGAATTACTTGATGATTTCTGTCATTGAGTAGTCACTTTTGCTAGTTACCTCTTGCACACTGCTGCTTTTATGTTATTTTAATAGTTTATGTTCAATATAAGTTTGGTTTATTTTCTATGTATTATTCGTTTATTTAGCTAAAAAGCATTGTAATCCTTAATCCCCTTCCCCCTATTTAATTTTGAATGTATGGTTGTAAATTATTATTATTTTATTTACTGCATTGTTTGAATGTTGGGACTTAAAGGCATGAAATTGGACTAATGTGGAAACTCGGACTTGATTATCCGAAGGCAATTTTATTACGTGTGGTAAATGAGGAAATAATTAAATAATTAAATGGTAATAAAATGCAAAACACAAACGGAGGCCATCCGCAAGGTTGAGTGAGCATTCAAATGCTTATACCCAGTTTTTGAACCCGATCTCTGATGACAGCTTATGGGAACCTCTGTGGGATCCAGTTGTTGTATAGTGTGTCCCGACTTTTATCCGGGTGGAAACTCCATCTCCAAGTAGGCTTAAGACCTATATCGTATTTCCTAGTGGGCCTCGAGACCACACAGTGCCGTGGTCGCCAAACACTTGGGCATGCGCTAAACCCCACCGCCTCCAGTGGTGACTCCACTGGGGATAGAGAAATTGATTCCAGTGTTTTGCATTTTATCATCTTTAATTATTTTCTTATTTCTTCCTGCATTTATGCATTCACTACACATTTTTCACACAATGAGCACTTCAGTCCCGAATAAACCCGACAATAGTCAGTACTTCGCTACCTACGTTTCACTCAAACCTGGTGGTGGAATATTTGATTAGTGTCACTCACGACACGTACTAATCTGCATTGTTTGACCCTTAAGTGGGGAGACGTATATGGATGTATATCATTGTGGAAGCCGAACCCTTTTTACACAAGACTCAAGCCTATGTAATGACTTACCAACTATCCTTAGGAATTTTCCCACATGCATGTGTATTATGCCATATAACGGACCTTTAAAATAAATCTCGAGCCCATCAATAAGCAGTCAAAAATAAAATGGGCCCTTATGTCCAACCAAAGCCCATTATAAATAAGCTAGTCAAACAAGGGCCTCTCATGCCTACTCATAACCCATTTCAAATGGGCCTTGACAAGCAAGTTTATGGTGCTAAGGATGTTGGCTCATAGAAAGTGGACTCGGGCTTTATTTAAAGGACCCATTACCTTTTTATTTCTAAATAAAATGAACTATTATATCATGCATACACATCATGCATCATTCTAACCAGTTTTTTTGCAGCGCTATAGATCCTTCAAGCTTAGCAAGGTGGGTCCGAACTAGTTTAGGTCATTTGATAAGAAATTCAGAATTAGGAATGGCAGGAGGGTTTGATCCAGAAGCATTTGGGGCACGGTTGAAAGAAGAAGTAATAACAAAAACCCGAGCTATGATGAGGGAAATGATGGGGGAGATTACTAAACTTATCATAGAAAGTCAGCCAACGCAGCCACCCAATGCACCGCCAATCGATCCGATCGATCTTGACGAGGAGATACCAATTAGAGGAAGGGAAGAGGATGATGTGACGGTATTGGCCAATCCAGGGAATCAAAGAAATGTCATCCCAGCCGAAGATGTGGGCCAGACTGAGTGGGCTAAGAATATGACCAGAGTGATGAATCAGATGCAGGTGATGATGAAATAGAAGGGTATGGTTGCTCCTCTAGATTATGACTTAAATTTGGAAAAGGGTGATGAACTGCTACCCTCGTAAGTTTAAATTCCCAGACATGAAGAAGTATACTGGTGCTAAGGATCCCCATTTACATTTAAAGCAATATATAACATACATGAAGGCTACTGAGCTAACTGAGAGCCAAATTGTTAAGCAGTTCCCTATTTCAATGGAAGGAGTGCTAATTCGTTGGTATTACACCTTGGAACCGCATGTTCAGTCGGATTAGAAAGAATTGTGCACTGCTTTTGTCAAGCAATATGGTCTTAACGTTCAATTGGAGGTGTCTTTGAGAGATCTACAGAATACCAAACAGAACTTTAGCGAGCCTTTTACCGATTACCTGACTCGTGGGAGGGGAAAGTTATCCTTAATGAGGCATAGGCCTGCTGAGTCTGACCAGTTGGTCCTGGCAATAGAAGGGTGTGTTCCCGCATTGTCTAGGAAATTAAGGGATTTAGGGATTAGGAATTTTGAAGAATTATACAAGTTTGGGGTCCAGAAATAATTAGATTTGGCTCAAGAGAAGAAGTTCTTCAGAAGAGGATCTGGGGGCAAAGAGGGGGCCAGCTCGAGCAGTAACATTCAGATTCATGCTATTTGACCACCGAGTAGTAATGTACAAGTCAATGCAATCAGACAACCATGAAGATTTTCTAATCTGGGACGTCCTATGTCTAAAGTCCTCGATAAGCTCATTGAGAAGAACCTGTTATGACCCTTGCCTTCGCAACAACCCTTGCCTAGAGCTAACCTAAAGCTTTTCTATAAATTTCATCAAACCATCGGGCATGACATAGACAGCTGTGCCCAGTTAAAGCATGAAATCCAAGATTTGATAGACTCAGGTAAAATCATCGACCCAGAAAATAAAAAACCACACACTCAAACCAACCCATTACCTAATTACCGAAATGTACCACCTCCTAACCCATCCATTATGATGGTCAACTCTGGCCTAACAGAAGAACATGTCCTAAACTCCTTCATTGATGTCTCTCATAATTCCCAACAAACCGAGCCTGAAAACTTGAGAACAAGCAAACGACCCACGGAGTTATAGGTGCAAGTCTTAGATATATGGAGTTCTGATGATGAAAGTAGAGAACAAGGTGACCTTTGGGACAATGAGGGGTGCGATCGAAATCAGTCTGAGGTTACCAAGATGGGGCCCAAAAAGGCAGGAGGTATAGAGAAGGGAAAGGGGGTAGAATAAAGCAGAGAGACTATTACCAGTGTTTGGGAGTTACTCATGCATTATAGGGATCACAGGGAAGCCCTGGTCCTGGCACTAGACCAAAGAAAAATTTCCACTAATTCCACTCCAGAACAGATGGTTTAGTCCTTAATAAAAACTCCTCAAGGAATGATAACATTTTCTAATGACGATCTACCTCTAGAAGGGAGGGATCACCATAAAGCTCTGTTTATCAAAGCCGAAGTAAAAGGGAAGATGACCTGTTGTGTGATGGTTGACAATGGTTATGCCATCAATATGTTTCCATTGAAGATTCTGCCAAAACTAGGGTTGACGGTAGCTAACCTAAAGCCTTATAAGGTGGTTATTAAGGCTTATGATGACACCAAGAGATCTATGGAAGGAACTTTCAAGGCGTTAGTCAGAATAGGGCCTATAGAAGTTTGGGCTGACCTGCATGTGCTTGATATCTTGGTAACCTTTGCCATTTTATTGGGAAGGCCATGGTTTCACCCCCTAGGTGGCGTTCCATCCACTTTCCATCAAAAGGTTAAGTTTCCATATGAAGGAAGGGTTATCACCATCTCAGCCGAAACTGAGGTCACCATAGCCGCACAGAAGTTGATCCCTAAGGAGATTTCCCTTAGCCCTAGTTTTGAAATCTGTGTGATCTATGAAGATGAGATGGTTGAAAGGGTTCTGAGAATGATGCATAATATGAAGTTTCTACCCGTCATGGGATTAGGGAAAAATCAGAGCGGACCTTCAAGGTTTGTGGGAAACAAAGTACTTGTTTTGAAGCACGGGTTAGGGTTCAAAGAGGTTGACAAAGCCAAGAAGGAAAGGGGTTTGTTGGACCAGTCTGAAGAAAAGGGAAAGGAGACCGTGACTAGAAAGAAAACTCTGTGGGAAACCTTATAAAGGAAGGCACCAGGTAACCATACAGTGGGACCCCAGAGCCTCTCCTAATGGCTGGGGAAGTTATCCCGGGATTTGAGATTTTTGCTAAATTTATGAACAAAACTAGGGAAGCTGCTATCAAAAAGGCCCCTACTGAGGAGTTGGTACTGGCTGAAGAGGAGTCTAAAGAGGATGAAGCTACTTTGGAGCAGAAGGGCATTGATGATCAGAACAAAGACCTAGACTTTGAGACCTACATCCTCGATTCTATCGTAGATACCTTTTATGATGACTTTGATGTCTCCCTAGCTTCTCTATTTGAAACTGATGATTTTTTATTTTCAAAAGTGAATGCAATTAAATATGAATTTGCTTATTTATGTGATGTATTTCCTAACAGTTATTCTGTTTGTGATGATCATTTCAGCATATGTTTGACATTAATTCCATGCAAACTGAATCATTTAATTTAGGCATAGACGATAACCCTAAAAATATATTGCTTGCTTATGGTTTAACTCATGGTGAGAGAGAAAAAATGGAAGAAATCTTAAAAAAGAGACAGAAAGTATTTGCTTGGGGTTATGAAGACATGCCCGAAATCGACAGGGAGATCTTAGAACACAGAATCCCCACATACCCTCACATAGCACCAATAAAGCAGAAGCAAAGGAGGTTAAGGCTAGAATGGGCTCTCTTGGTTAAGGAAGAAGTTGAAAAGCAACTGAAGGCAAAGTTTTTAGAAGTGGTAGAGGACACTCAGTGGTTAGCAAATATAGTTCCAATGCCTAAGAATGATGGAAGGGTCAGAGTGTGTGTGGACTACCGAGATTTGAATAAAGCCTGTCCTAAGGATGACTTTCCCCTATTGCATATTGACACATTGATTGATAGTACGACTTCCAATGCAATGTACTCTTTTATGGATGGATTTTTGGGATACAATCAGATCATGATGGCGGTAATGGATAGATTAAAGACATCATTCATCATTGAATGGGGCGTGTACTGTTACCAAGTGATGTCCTTCGGGTTGAAGAATACGGGGGCCACTTATCAGAGGATGGCGACTGCCTTGCTATATGAAATGATCCATAAAGAGGTCGAGGTGTATGTGGATTATATGATGGTGAAGTCTGCAACCAGGGAAGGGCTTTTTGAAGCACTAGACAAGTTTCTGGCTAGAGCAGAGAAGTATAATCTTAGACTGAACCTAAAAAAGTGTGTTTTCAGGGTCACATTTGGGAAACTATTGGGGCACATTGTCAGTTAAAGAGGAATAGAAGTGAACCCAGATAAGATAAGAGCAATCAAGGATATGCCCACACCAAAGAATGAAAAAGAGGTCCGAGGGTTTCTAGGGCATTTACAGTACATCAGCAGGTTTATAGCCAAGTTAACAGCTGTTTGTAATCCCATTTTTAAGCTTCTAAAGAAGGACCAGCCTGTTGTGTGGAATGAAAGATGTCAATAAGCTTTCAAAACTATTAAGGATTATTTAATGAATCCCCATGTCTTACAGCCACCGAGACCGAGTAAAGCCTTAATCCTGTATTTGGTAGAGTAATAGGGGCAATGTTAGCACAGGAAGGTGAATGGAAGATAGAGCATGTTGTATATTACCTGAGTAAAAAGCTTCTCCCCTATGAAGCTACTTATAGTTTAGTAGAGAAAACTTGTCTGGCAGTGATTTGGGCAATGAGGAAGCTCCAACACTACTTCCAGTTTTACAAAGTGCAAGCAGTTTCCGAATATGATCCCCTTAGGTACCTCTAATAGACCCCGTCTCTTATGGGAAAATTGGCTAAGTGGCTCATTTTTCTCATAAAATTTGATATAGAGTATGTGGCCAAAAAGACAGTAAAAGGAAGAGTAGTAGCAGACTTCTTGGTGCAAAGCACAGTAGGGGATGCCTAAGAGTGGAAGCTGGAATTCCCCAATGAACATTTAGGGGCAATAGACATACAAGATGGGGAAATGTACTTTGACGGAGTTGTCAATAACAAGGGGGCTGGGATAGGAGTAATTTTGTTTACGCCAGAAGGAGAAATGATCCCGATGGCAAAAAGGCTCGAATTTGAAGCAACCAACAACTAAGCAAAATATGAAGCCTGCATCTTTGGCTTAGAAGCATTGCGTAGCGCAGGGGCTAAAAATGTCACGGTATATGGGGATTCCATGCTAGTTATAAAACAAGCCACCAAAGAATGGGAGATAAAAGAAGACAGATTATGGCTGTACTGGAAATACTTGACCAACATCTTATGCTCCTTCACACAGTGTATATTCGTTTATTTGCTAAGGGAAGGAAACCAGGTAGCTGATGCCTTAGCCATACTGGCCTCTATGTGGGAAAGTGGGAAACAACCAGAGGCCAGACCCTTAATTCTCACAAAGACTCAAGCCCCCTGCTACGAAGAGGTGAGAGTAATGCCAGTTGATGTCACTAAGAAACCTTGGTTCTATGATTTACAAAGGTATCTAGAAACTGGGCAATTTCTGGATGGCGCTAATAAGAAAGAAAGGAGATCCCTACAAATGTTGTCTCGATAGTTCATAAGCCACGCGGGGATGTTATACAAAAGAATGCCAGTCGGGGTACACCTCAGATGCATCGACAAGGATGAAGGTCAGAAGCTTATGGAAGCAATTCATGAAGGGGTGTGTGGACCACACATGAATGGGACCATCTTGGCAAAGAAAATAGCCCGCCATGGGTACTTCTGGCTCACCATGGAAGCAAATTATGTTGGATTTGTGAAGAAATGTCACAATTGCCAAACATATGGTGATGTTAGCCACCTACCATCTATGGAACTTCAAGGAATGATGTCTCCTTGGTCATTTGCTGTATGGAGAATTGACATCATAGGGGAGGTAAGGCCAAAAGCAACTAATGGCCACCGGTACATCATTGTGGCCATCGACTACTTTTCCAAGTCAGTTGAGGCTGAATCTTATGCTATTGTGGGGGTGAGGTAGATGTCGAGATTCATCAAAAAGAACATAATCTGTAGATATGGTCTACCACACCATATAGTTACAGACAACGGTGTTCAGTTTCAAACAGAGATGGCCACACTACTAAAGGACTATAAGATTGAGCACCATAGATGATCTCCATATAGGCCACAGGCAAATAGGGTGGTGAAAGCAGCAAATAAGAATGTAAAAAAGATCTTGGCCAAGATGCTGGAAAATTACTGAGATTGGGTTGATTACTTGCAATTTGCATTATGGGGGTACCGAACCACTGCTAGAACTTCGATAGGGGTCACTCCATACTCCTTAGTTTATGGGTGTGAGGCCGTTTTGCCCATAGAGGTTGAATATAAGGTCAATAAGAGTCCTTCTAGAGTCTAAACTCCCTGAGTATCAGTGGGCTAAAAGTCGGTTGGCTCAATTGACGTTGTTGGATGAAAAGAGGATAAAGGCTATGTATCATTCTCAGCTATATCAGAAAAGAATAGCTCATGCCTATAATAAGAAAATCAAGCTAGGCAAGATTCGAGAGGGGGATTTGGTGTTGAAACTTACAAGATCAGTCATGACCGATCCTCGAGGAAAGTTTAAGCCTAACTAGGAGGGACCGTATCTAGTAAAGAAGCTATTTTTGAAAGGCGCTACCATTTTATCTGACATGGAGGGAAACGAGTTCAAAGAACCCATCAACTTAGACAAGCTTAAGAAATAGTTTCTGTGAAAGGTCTCGCTAGGGAGAAAACCTCGAAAAGAGGCTGTCTAGGTAAAAATTAGAGACCAAAAAGGAGAAAAGAAAGAAAAAAAGAGCGGGGTCCTACTGGACTGAAACCCTTGAAAGAGGCGGTCTAGGCAAAAGTTAAGGACATGTAAAAGGGGAAGGAGAGGCACAAAATGGTTAGTTGGAAAACTTGCAAGGGTAAGCCAACTAATAACATGAGATGTACCAAAAGCAAAATGTATAGACATTTTGTGCTTAAATGAAATGAAATGGATTGCTTTAATTGTCGTTAAACATTGCATAATGTGTCCATTACAAGCCGTTTAACTAGTATAAAAGGGAAATTACTTCTAACAAAAGGGAAAATGACGACTTCATTTCATGAGCTAGTTTTGCTTTCTCTTCTTTTATTGCCTACCCTGTGAACTTAACATCTGTAATTCTCTTGTCTTTTTATATTTAATAAACTCATTTCTTTCTATCTGTTGTAAGCAAACCCACACTTTGTAATGATCATCGGTGGTCTGATCACCATCGTAGCTTAAGTTTCTTTCGATGGCTCTTTGAGGCCAAGTTTCCACTAGGTGGTCCAGAAAATTCTGAGAAAGCGGCCCTGGCTCGAACTCATGAACAGGCTCCATAATTAGTTATTTATAACCATATTGGCGACAAAGGTGAGCTGGATTATAGAAAGTGGAAAAATGGAGATCGGCAATTGGGATGCAATATGTATAAGACCAGAGGGTCACATGCTACAAACCCTACCAGGAACACATCCAGCGAATCAGTGTATCAGGGAATGTTGATAGCCAGCTGTGAATGTCTGCAGGGATGGGATGTAGTTTCCTTGTTCGATAATGCTTGGCTTGATAACACCTAATGTCTTGGGGAGGTTCAATCAAGCCCAGCTTTTCATGAAGCCACATTTGTGGGACTGCAAATGTTTAGATATAGGCAGTATTGATAGTTGAAAGAAAAGGGGGGCAACGGGAAACTTACCTCTAGCAAAAAGGGGCTTCTAGAGAATCATGATGGTTTCTGCTAAGATGAGAGGGAAGAGATTGAGCCCTGACTCCACTTGGTCAAGGATAGAGAGGATCTTCGTATCATAGTGCCCTGAGGGGGAAACTGGCAGAAATTGAGCATACAAATAGAGGGCTAACATGCGGGGCCAGTAAGTTTCCCCTCTATCCATGATCATGATGACTTCGAGGAGGGACTCCAATTTGAATTCTGAGCCGGAGATACAGTGGAAGGAGGATCGAGGTGCAAGATTGAACATACGTGCCATTTATTACTAAATGGAGTGAGAATCCAAGTTTTCAAGAGCAGGAATTGAAAGTTGGCAAGCGGAATCGGTATGATGGCCGAGAATTGCCTTGAATTGCTCCGGTAGGGGACATATTTCTATTGCGTTGAGCCAAAAAACATGTTTTTGAGGATCCCAAAATTGAACCATGGCATGGAGAAAAGGGTAATTAATTCTTCTAGTATGGAGTGATTTGAAGACCGCGAGATGAAATGGCTCTAGCTCGGCCCAGGATTTGTTATCCAAACCTTCAAAATTGACTGTAGGCACCTCGGACTTTGTTATGTTATGTTTGTGGCTTTTCAGAGACACTTAGAGGGAGAAACAGAAAGGGAAGGATGAAGGGGATTCAAAAATTAGGTCAAACACAGGAATGTGGGTTTTGTAGGGGCAGGACCGCCTACTGCTAAGGTGGTCACCTCATCAATGAGGCGATCGCCTCATCAATGAGGCACCACCTCAACAGCAAGAGGCAATCACCTCTTCACCAGGGTCTAATAAGGCGATTGCCTCATTAGCAGTATGGGCCGATTGCATTTCTTCGAGTCACACAGTCTAAACAGGTGCCATTAGAATATAGTAGGACAGTTATGCATGCAAACATTGAAATCAACTCACATGTGAAGAAATGAGAAAAACAAAACAAGTGGATTTAATCGAGGAAAATGTTGAATTCTGTAAGCATTCTATTCATAAAAATCAAAAACCAAAATTTTGTGTTCACTACTTAGAGACTACATAAATTTTAACCCTGGAACATCAAGCATCTAATCCTGTACCGTCAGGGTCGTCTTCTCCCCTGGCGCCACTACCGCTCATGTCTTCATCCTCATCAATCTAAAATACGTCAATCTGATGCTCGAGGGTGGTGATCCTCACCCTGCTAGCCTCATCCCGATCCTATTCAGACAAATCACAGGTTAGTAAACCATGCAAGCATGCATACATGTAGAAAATAATGAAACTCTTACCCTCCACTGCTGGGTGACCTCCAACATGTAGTCTCTCTAGGCCTCTATCATGCGATACATATATAGTCCCTGCTCCAGCGGAATCTGCATTCTTGAAATAAATGTTAGAACTAACATTTGGTTTGAAAATTATAAAGAAAGCAGGTTAGGAAAAGAACATATATGAGTAGCACCACCAGGGGTGCATGCAGGGGTTAGGTCCTCGTCCAAGGCTAGGAATTAGCATGATAACTCTGCAGGGGGAACCCAACATCAAGCTAGAGGGTCAGGGATGTGGATGAAGCTGCTTGGAATAAACTTAGAACCGGGGACAGTAGTTGGCTCGGCTTCCTTACCGGCTGTAGAAGTCTCCTCCCTGCCCGGATCCAGTCGACGCCTCAAGGGCTCCCTCTCTCGTACTAGGGACCTAACCGGGGCCACAAGCCTAGCAGGCATAGCCTGAAGATGAAAACAGGAAGAATATGTTAATAATCCAGTGAATTTGCAAAGAAAAGGGGGCTTACAAGGATTTACCTGAGAAGTAGAAGCGGTTTGGAAGGGGACCATTACCAGAAGGTGGGTGCGAATGAACTTTGCATACCGGCTCTTCATGGGAACTATATGGTCCACAGCTGGTGAGCCTGCAACAGCCTGAGCAAGGTCGTTGCCCTCCAACTTATGAGCCCAAAGCATACTGTCATGAGGGGACCTGGGGACCCGCCTACGCCTAACCTGATCTCTGATGATGGCTTCTGGGAACCTCCATGGGATCCAGTTGCTGTACAGTGTGTCCTGGCTTTTATCCAGGTGATGACTCCATCTTCAAGTAGGCTTAAGACCTATATCATATTTCCTAGTGGGCCTTGAGCCCACACAGTACCGTGGTCGCCAAACACTTGGGCGCGCGCTAAACCCCGCCGCCTACACATATATTCCTTCTTATACCTCTTTCAATATATTGTTTTCTTTTTAAAGGGATAAGCATTGTAGGTAGAGGTATATCGTATCTTCTTTTATGCAATTTCACCTCTTGGATAGTGAACCTTGATATTCTTAGAGAGGGCTTTAGAGTTTCTTTTTAATCTGATGGAAATTCTCCTATATAAAGTTAAAATATATGAAATTTTCTCTCTTGTATGGATTAACCAGATAAGAAATTTTCCTTAGTCATTGCCATCATTCTAAGAGAATCTACCTGGAAGTCACATGTTCTAGGTATCTGAAAGGCATATCTTAGTGAGGAGATTTTTCCAACATAGAAACAAAACTAGTATGCACATGCCCCTACTTTATTACACTTTGGAAATTTCTTTATTTTATAACTTGTCCACATTCAAAGTGTAGACTGACATTTTCCAGTTCAAAGAGTATTATAGTTGTATGTCCATTTTCAATTATAACTCAGATTATTTTATCTCCAAAATCCACAAGGACTTGGTGATAACTAAGGAGGATCTCTTTCTCCTTGTCCCCCTCAAAAAGAGTTTGAAGAATAATAATGATTGTAATGTGAATGAATTGATGTTAGCTGAGCTCTTTCTATCCTCATCAAAGATTATATTTTGAAAAGTTAGTTCGTGATTAGTCTTTGTCACAGGGGAAATTAACTTGTTAGAATCATTTCACTAATGCTAGACCCATTTATAAATAATTCAATGACCTTTAAATTTTGATATAGTAAGCATTCTAATGTTTGCTATGTAGAATAACCCATGTAGAGAAACTACGAATTTGAGGGATGAAGAATCCTGTGTAGATGATCTACCTTAGGGTAGAATCTATATAGGTGTCATAGAGATTTCCTCTGAGAAATAAGTTGTGTTCTACCAACTTGATAATGCTTCTTGAATAATTAAATTTGATGGTTTTTAAACCTTATTCTTAGCTCCAGCTCTAACTGGCATAAGTGTAATGCCTTGCCTTACCTAAATTAGAATGGATTAGGTGGCTAGTACAATTCTTAATAAGTACACAAAGGGAGATCTCACAACGGCTCTGCCTTCCTAGATCATTTGTCAAGTAATAAGGGAGGACTCCCATCTAATGGGTCCATGCAAACTCATGTTATTCCCTTAGCTATCTTATTTGTTATATCAATGGTGGAGATTGCCTTCTTAAGAAAATCCTATCCGAGAATATATTGATAATAATGCAAGAAAAGTATGTGTATTCTTAAAACTTAGCTGTTATATTTATCAATATGAAAAATTATGCAGAAGATTTACATATATGAAAACATATGATGTGTAACATGATTTTTAAAAATGTAACTTAAGACATATAAAACCATCATGTTACATGATTTAATAACTATGGAAAAGGGAAAATTCAGCCTTGTAACCCATAGGGGGTTGAATGATTCATGCAAGTTGTAATAAATAAGAATATAAGTTCTCTTATTATTAAAGAAATCTAAGGAGTTTCGACTTCTGCCTAGGGGTTAGGCAAAGTTAGTCCAGGATAAGATGGGCTAGGGAGGATCTCCTCTCTGAGTAGAGGATACAAGATTGGGTCACTTCCTATATAGAAAGGAATTCATGCTTCATGCGAAAGGGCTAAAACATGCATCACTATAAAATAATAATAATTAGAACATATTATTTTGAGATATTTAACAAATGAGACTTATCTAACAGGCTGTAATAAGCCTTGATGACTTCTCGTAATTATTTTAGATCCAAAAGGACACACTTAAGTAGAATCAAAATGATTCTTTCATTGCTTTTGAATTATGTAGGATGCATAAAAAGATTCCTTAACAACAAAGAGATTAATTCCTTTATGAGCTTATCTTGACAACATTCCTCAACCTCTGATGTAGGGAAAATGGCAATTTTCAATTTCTTGAGTGGCATTAGTGCTTAAGAGAACTTTAGCTTCTATAAAGGAAATAATTGATTGGGGAAAAAATCATGTCTGGGAAATCCGTACAACCTTTAAAGAATCATCTTATCTAATTAAGAAACATCTTCATAAAAAGTCATGATTTCTAAAATGAAGTAATTTTTCCTTTGTAGAGATAGATAGTTAGCATTCTCTCCTTTAAGGGAGTTAGTGGTTTCTAGGTAGGCATTTCCATCAAGAAGATTTTTTCTCCCATATGGGAAGTCTTGAGTAAGTGGCCTTTACTAAGTGAGACATCTAATTGGCTTCCCTTCTGGGGATACTCATGCAGTAGCTCCTTTTGGTAATATTTTGTAAGAGAATATCTCCCTCTCAAGTGAAGAGCCAAGTATTATCACATACATAAAGAGAAAAGCTTTAAAATATAATGTCTTCTTTTCAAAAAGAGACTTAACCGCTTGATCATATAAATAGACATACTTCAGTAGAGAAAATTCCCTTGTTAGAGAGGTCTTACACATATTCATTTATAAAGAACCAAAAGGATATTAGATAGCCAAAATGGACTAAGTATTCACCACTTGTCTTTTACAAGATAAGAGCACTTCATCAATTGCACAATAAAGCAAAAAGAGATACACCCCTTATTGATAACATTTCCTTATATGCTTGGAGTTCTATACGGAATTCCTTAAATAGGGCAAAAGCTTCAAAAAAATAAGGATTAGGTAGGATGCCTTAATAGAGGATTCCAAGTAGGAATCTTTCTTGATTGATGGTTTCTTACTAAGGGAGTCTGCTTGATATCATCTATTTTGAGGTACATGTGTAGCACATTCAGGAATCTCCCCAATTGGTTTATTTATATGGTGCTCATACTCTCTTTAGCCTCTTTAGAGGAGGGAAAATCTACAAATTCCTCTTAGTGTTTAGAAGCAAACCTAGAGGTGCAGAAGGCATCATCTTGCTGAATGTACTTATCCTTCATGATTGCCTTAATAGCTCGAAAGTCTTCCAAGTAAGGAGTCTTTAGAGCTTCCATATTGAATCAATCCACATAGTCACGTAGGCTTTTGCCCCTACTTTGAACAAACCTTCAATAATTGAGATAAACCTTCGAGCATATGTAGAATTCAATAATTGCTTGAAACTTCGAAATACAATATTTAGGATTAATTACCCCATCATATATATACTAGGTATGGGCTCCTTTTGAAATTCCTTTGAGAATGGTGATTGGGGATTCATCACACGGTCAGACAACCTTCTTATGTTGGCTTTTTATTTTTTCACTTAAGAAATTCTTCAAATTCCTTTCCTAACTCATTGAGGTGTGATGACGAGTGACAAAGGGTTTCTTGCCTGGGAGGCAATCCTATTTAGGATCCCTATCTAAAAACTTCCAGAGAGTGTTTGTCAGGATAGGTCTCCATATAAAGATCTCTAACTTGGGCTTTCCTTTTCTCTTGCGTCTTTTTCAGCATCAGTTAAGTAATCTACCTTTTTCATTAGCTCTCTTAGAAACTTAGTTGGCACATGCACTATTTATGCCCATCTCAGAAGATTTTTCCATTTCTTCATTTGCCACTAGCTCATATTCTCTTATAGTGGATTTATTTAATTCCACCATTATAGAAATCACAAGCTCTCTTTTAAGTGCCAAATAGATGTAGCAATAATAATGGCAACCTAATATTTTTTTATGCAACACAACAAAATAAGGATTCAATATTTTTCCTACCATCATCTCAACTATTTCTTGATTTTCATGGAGAAAATATAATGAACAAAAAGGAGACCAAATCACAACTCGTAAAATTTTCTTTTGCTTTTCAATGGAGAAAATGCAAAGAGAATGAAGGAGAAAGCACAAGCATAATGATATAAATTTCTAAATTTTGTAACACAAAGGATCAGAGAAATTGTAATGGAAAAAGGATGACCTTTTATGCAATAAAAATCATCCTATCCCTATAGATGATGCCAAATGATGAATTCATGACCTTTTACCTTAGCTTAATGTAAACAGCAAATCAACTTCCATAAAAGAGAAAGAAGGCTTGGTGAAGGAGGACTTGGTTTGCCCATGACCCCTCTGATGGCTTAGTCAGGATTGAGTCCCTCATGGGGTGATTTATATAGAGGGAAAATGGTTGAAATGATAAATAGGAATAGCATAATAGATTTTTAGAGCAAATCAGAATGGTTAGAGGAGAAAAAGAAGTAAGAAGAGGAAGAAAAAAGAGTTACCTCCTCATTTTAGGATACCAATTCTCTAAGGAAAGTTAGTAAAAAGGTGGTAACACATGTCAAAAGCCTACTGGAAGAGAAGCCTTGAAGGGGTTGTTGTCAGGAGCATGGGCCGCATTTAATGTAGTAGGTGAGGATTGTATGGATCTTAGGGTGAGCATAAGGAGTCAGATAGGTGGGGTTCCTCCCAGCGACAGATAGGTGGGATTTCTCCTTGGATTCTTTCCTAATTTCACCAGTCAGAGGGTGTAAAGTACTGAAAGGCAAAGATCCCTTATAAGCAATCGTTGCAAGGAGGAGTACTACAGGAACATGAGTCAACTGGTCAAAGGCAACTGACATGTCATATTGGTTGACTTTACTTTACATATGTCACTATAAGATAAATAGTGGATTTTTCCAGTATCATTAAGCTTCATCACTCAAAACTTATTTCCATGTTAGAATTCTAGCTTATGTGATTGTATTTTTACAAATATTACAAGACTAATTATTATATAGTTTTTGGTTAAGGGGAAAGTGGCCCCTGTCTGCTCCAGTTTTTGGTACTTATGGTTTTTGCAAAAGAAGACAAAAATCCAAATCATTGTTATTCAATGTACTGGGTTCTACTTAATCTTTTGAATTACTGGTATTAAAAGAAGAAAATTGGCTTCTCTTTGAATCATCAATTCTCATTTTGACAAAAAGTATAAAATTATTTTAATGTTATTTTCTTTTGTAGATAGCAAACATTTTCAACAAGATACAAGAAAATAGATAATCAGCTACACATGAAATTTTTTGAGTGAGAAAAAAAAACGTCATTAAAAATCTTACTGTCACTATAATTGTGACACCATTAGTGTTTCTAAATTTTTTTTGAATGAGTTTCTAAATTTAATGTGAAGGAAAAAAAATCTACAGTAGATTAAAGTTTGATGACAAGAATAGCTAAGATATCACGGGCAATTTTTTGAAACCTTATAATTTTATTACTATTATGAATGTGAATGAACAATATATTGCTTATGAATGAACAATATATTGCTTGTGAGAAAATAGTTTTCAAATAGTGAAAAGAAAATCTCTATATAAAGAGATTGAAATTCATTAATGAGAGGTTAAGAAAAAGATAGATTACTCTCCAAATTATTTCAATATTATAGTTCTCCAAATTTTCTCCAAACTCTCCAAATTTTCTTAAAATCATTCTACTATAAATATTTTTCTTCTAATTAAATACTACTAAATTCAAGTTTAGTTCTATAACAAACTAAGCAATTCAATCTTTATTTCACAACACGTTATCAGCACGAAAAGCTCTCGATCAAAACAATAAGGTGCATGTTTCTTAATATTTAATATTTATGAATATATTATTTGATTATATATTATCATGGATGTCTATGCCTCCTACTAATTTATATATATTCATATTTATATTTATTTCTTCAATCTAACTTCATATTAATTGTTATTTTTATTTTGTTTTTCTAACTACACCATTGATGCAAAAATTGCTAGAAATGGTTCTAATCTTATGGATGGCTATGCCTCCTACCAATTTATATTTATGCATATTTATTTTTTTTATTATTTATGTTAATGGAAGGCTATACCCCATTTTATATTAATGAACGGTTTTGCCCCATATTTATACATATCATTGTGTTAACTCAATTACTATAAATAATCATATCAACATTATTTATTAATTTTATATAATTTATTACTCAATATATTATATTAAAAAAAATTCTAACAACCATATATTACTAATGGTAACATAACAGTAACAAACGGCTATATTTTTCATTATAAATAGACAAACTATAAATTTTATTTATTCACACAAATTCATACATTTTCTCTTTCTCTCTTTACTCTAAATTGTAAACATGATTTGGTATATTTATATTTGTGTTTTAATCATGACTATTATAATAGTTTTAGGAATAATTCATATGGAAGATGATTTTCTATTTGATATAATTTTAAGTATTATTGTATCATTTTTTGTACCGCTATTATTTCTTGCAATATTCATTCATGATGTAATTAATTAGTAAATTCTGATTATGTTTGAATTTTTTTTAGTAATCATCAAATTTATGAATTCTAATTGAGTTATTTTTTTATTAGTTATCATAATGATAAATCTAGCAAAGCTTGAGTTCGTTGCTCTTGACATCATAGGAAAAAATTATATGTCTTGGATTCTAGATGTAGAAATGCATCTTCAATCAATGGGGTTAATTGATACCATAAAAAAAAATAATAACACCTCATTGCAAGATAAGGCCAAGTCTATAATTTTTCTCCATCGTCATCTTGATGAAGGATTAAAATGTGAATATTTGACTGTCAAAGATCTATGTGTTCTTTGGAAGGCTTTAAAAATAGATATGATCATCAAAGAGATGTAATACAACCAGTAGTCACTGATGAATGGAGAGCTTTACGCTTTCAAGATTTCAAAAAAGTGAGTGACTATAATTCTGCAATGTTTAGAATAGTATCACAATTAAAATTATGTGGATAGACAGTCACAAATGAGGATATGCTGGAGAAAACTTACTCCACATTTCATGCATCAAATGTTACACTGCAACAACAATATATGATGCAGAGATTTAAAAAATATTCTGAACTAATTTCATGCCTACTGGTAGCTGAGAAAAATAATGAACTCTTAATGAAAAATCATCAGTCCCGTCCCACTGGCTCAATAGCATTTCCAGAAGTAAATGCTATAAATTATTCCAGATATAAAAATTACAATAGCCATGGACGAGGGAGAGGTAGAGGCCGTGGATGTGGAAGAGGTCAATTCTTTGGTCATGGTCATAGAAATAAATATAATAATACTCCACAACAAACTTAGAATCAACCTCAAAAGAAGTTAAAATCAATCATCAGTGGTGTTCAAGAAAGGCCCTAACATAAGTCTGAAATTGTGTGTTTCAGATGTGGTAGTAAAGGACACTGGTCATAAGTTTGTCATACACCACCACATCTTTTCCAACTTTATAAGGCATCATTGAAAGGCAAAGAAAAGGAAATAAACTTCAATGTGCATCATACTCCTGTTAACGATACAACTCATCTAGATGTTTCTAATTTTACTGATGATTTTACTAACAATGGAAATTGAGACATCTATTATTTTTAAGTATGTTGTTATTACCTATTTTATTTTCAATTATGAAGAATATGTTATTGTTATGTATGTTATTTTTAAATTAAATAAAATGTCCTACTTTATAATTATTTTATGTTTTTACCTTAATTGATTAATTATGTGTTTATCTATTTTAAAGTTTAGTATGGATTGTACTCAACATAAAGACAATATTGAAGATCTCTGCATACCAGATAGTGGTACTACACGTACTATCTTAAAAAATAGAGATTATTTCTTTGAAATAAAGCCCACAAAGGCAGTTGTAAAAACAATATCAGGTCCTGTAGATCTGATTGAAGGAATTGACAAAGCTAAATTTATGTTACCAAATGGAACAAAATTTATAATTAATGAAGCTTTGTTTTCACCAAAATCAACAAGAAATTTGTTGAGTTTTGATGACATATATCAAAATGGGTGTGATACCCAATCCATTACTGTAAATGGTAACAAATATTTAAATATAGTTTCCTATGAATCAGAAAAAATACAAGTATTGGAAAGACTGCCAAAACTCCCTACTGGATTGCATTACATGTATATACATGTAAATAAATCACATATGACAGTAAAAGAAAAATCTTATGATCCTTCAACAATAAATTTATGGCATGATAGATTAGGTCATCTTGGATCAGTAATGATGTGAAGGATAATTAAGAATTCACATGGGCATCCATTGAAGGGGCAAAGAATTACTCAATCAAATGAAATGTCATGTATAACTTATTCTCTCAGAAAATTAATCTTGAGGCCTTCACCATCTAAATTTCAGAATGAATCACCTATGTTTCTTGAAATAATTCAAGGTGATATATATGGGCTAATTCACCCACCATGTGGACCATTTAGATATTTTATGGTATTAATTGATGCATCTAGTAGATGGTCACATGTTTGTCTATTGTCAACTTGTAATGTTGCATTTACAAGGTTGCTAGCTGAAATTATTAAATTACGAGCACAATTCCCTGATTATACAATCAAAAGGGTAAGACTTGATAATGCTGGTGAATTTATATCTCAAGCATTCAATGATTATTGTATGTCTATTGGGATCATTGTTGAGCATCCTGTTGCCCATGTACATACTCAAAATGGTTTAGTTGAATCATTGATTAAACGCCTTTAGCTTATTGCTAGACCATTAATAATGAGAACAATGCTTCCCATTTAAGTTTGCGGTCATGCAATCCTACATACTGCTTCATTAATTCGCATAAGACCTAGTGCATATCATAAATACTCCCCATTACAATTGGCATTTGGTCAAGAGCCAAATATTTCCCATCTCAGAATTTTTGGTTGTGCAATATATGTACCCATTGCGCCACCTCAGTGCACAAAAATCGGTCCTCAATGAAGATTGGGAATTTATATTGGGTTTGAAACACCCTCGATTATTAGATATCTTGAACCTTTAACTGGTAATGTTTTTACAGCACATTTTGCTAATTGCCAATTTAATGAGGTTATTTTCCCAACATTAGGAAAATGGGAGAAAGAAGGAAAAAGGGATATTTCATGGAATGAACCATCATTATTGCATCTAGATCCTCACACAAAACAATATGAATTAGAAGTGCAAAAGATTGTGCACTTACAAGCAATTGCAAATTAATTGCCATATACATTTACTAATACAAAAAGTGTGACTAAATCATTTATACCAGTAGCTAATGCTCCTGCTCGTATTAAAATTCCAGAAATAAAACCTGAGAGTAAAGACACTCATGAGTCTAAAACACACCAAAAGCGTGGAAGACCAATTGGTTCTAAGGATAAAAATCCTCGAAAGAGAAAGGGAGTATATAATCATATTGATAGTAAGGAAAATATACCTAAAGAAATAGAAAATAAAGAAAGTCATGAAATATTTTCATATACTATTGCATGTGAAATCATAAATGACAAAGATGATCCTAAACCAAAATCAATCATGGAATGTCAAAATAGACATGATTGGATAAAATGGAAAAATGCTATGCAGGCTGAATTAGACTCACTAAACAAGTGAAATATTTTTAGGCCAATTATTCCTATGCCTAAAACTGTGAAACCTGTAGGATACAAGTGGGTCTTTGTATGAAAGAGAAATAAGAAAAATGAAATAATAAGGTACAAACTAGACTTATAACTCAAGGTTTTTCACAAAGGCCGGGAATTGATTATGATGAAACGTATTCTCCTATTATGGATGCAATTACGTTTAGGTATCTGATTAGCCTAGTAGTTTCTAAGAAATTAGAAATGCGTCTTATGGATGTTGTAACTGCTTCTTTATATGGATCACTTGATAGTGACATTTATATGAAAATCCCTGAAGGATTTAAAATGCCTAAAGCATTAAGTATAAAAACCAAAGAAATGTATTCAATCAAGCTCCAGAGATCTTTATATGGGTTAAAACAGTCTGGGCGCATGTGGTATAATCGTTTAAGTGATTATTTGATTAATAAATAATATGTGAGTAATATTATATGCCCATGCATTTTTATTAAGAAAATAATATTCAGATTTGTGATTATAGTTGTATATGTTGATGATTTAAATATCATTGGAACAGAAAATGAGATCCATGAAGCAACAGTATACTTAAAGGAAGAATTTGAAATGAAAGATCTTGGAAAAACCAAGTATTGCCTTGGTTTACAAATTGAGCAAATGCACAATGGGATATTCGTGCATCAATCAAATTACATAAAAAAGATCTTGAAATGCTTTAATATGGATAAAGCAAATCCTTTAAGTACTCCAATGGTCGTTAAATCACTCAATATTAAGACTGATCCATTTCGACCCTGTGACGAAAATGAAAAAATTCTTGGTTCTGAATTTCCATATCTCAGTGCCATTGGAGCTTTAATGTATCTTGCTAATTGTACTAACTTGACATTTCTTTTGTAGTCAATTTATTAGCAAGGTTCAGTTCAGCTCCAACAAAAAGGCATTGGAAAGGGATTAAACATATATTTCGATACCTTCGAGGAAATGTTGATTTGGGTTTATTTTATTCTAACAATTCAAAAAAAGAATTGATTGGTTATGCAGATGCAGGGCATTTATCTGATCCTCATAAAGCGAAATCTCAAACAGGCTATGTGTTCACAAATAACGGATCTACAATTTCTTGACGTTCCCAGAAATAAACGCTTGTCGCTACTTCTTCAAATCATTCTAAGATTATTGCACTACATGAAGCAAGCAGAGAGTGTGTGTGGATTAGATCAATGATATATCATATTGAAGAATCTTGTAGTTTTCCAGTAACAAAAGTCCAACAATTTTGTATGAAGATAATGCAACATGCATTGCACAGTTAAGGGAAGGATATATCAAAAGTGATAGAACCAAACATATACCTCCGATATTCTTTTCATACACTCAAGAGCTATAAAAGACAATCATATAGATATCAAGTATTTTCAGTCTAACAAGAATTCAATTGATCTTTTCACAAAGGCACTTCCAACTACAATCTTTAGAAGGCACGTTCACGATATTAGAATGTGACATCTGCATACTATGTGAAGGAAGATTATACATATCAACTTAAGGGGGAGAAAATCATGCACTGTACTCTTTTCCTTAAGCTAAAGGTTTTTCCATTGGGTTTTATTTAGTAAGATTTTAATGAGACAGTTACAAAATATTGTTATTCAAGGGGGAGTATTATGAATGTGAATGAACAATATATTGCTTGTGAGAAAATAGTTCTCAAATAATGAAAAGAAAATCTCTATATAAAGAGATTGAAATTCATTAATGAGAGGTTAAGAAAAAGATAGATTACTCTCCAAATTCTTTTAATATTATAGTTCTCTAAATTCTTTCCAAACTCTCTAAATTTTCTTAAAATCATTCTACTATAAAATATTTTTCTTCTAATTAAATACTACTAAATTCAAGTTTAGTTCTATAACAAACTAAGCAATTCAATATTTATTTCACAACAATTACGAAATTCAGATTCTTCAGAAAAAAATGAATGCAATTTCCTTCGGGTAAAAAAGTCAAGATATAAAGTTAAAATTATCGTTAGAAGATTAGCCATATGTGGACAGGGGAAATTTTGATACGATTGATTTTTTTTTTTTTTCCCCTAATCTTTCGAAAAACCTTATTCTATGAAATGAGAAGTGAATACAATAAGTTTTTACCTGGCGTTGCATTTTTTTTTTTTCACTCTTGTTTAATTCAGTTGCTATTTTTATATTTTTGAAATTAGAACTATATTTTTAGGGATAATTTGCATTAACTGTTTTTAACATTTTAATTAGATCGTATTGTCATTCTAAACCTTCAATTTGTGATTTAAAATTCTCAAATGTTTAATTTTAGTCCCATTGAAACCCTTTTTACCTTTTCTCAGCTTGAAAAAATACCAATACGCTTACCTGTATCTACACATTAATTTTATTAGATTAGTATTCCATGGTAATTTGCATTCAGTGTTCCTAACATTTTAATATGATCATATTGTCATTATAAACATTCAATTTGTCATTTAAAATTCTCAAATTTTTAAATTTTGATCTCAGCCTTTTTTTCGGCTTGAAAAATTACCGATACACTTACCTGTATCTACACACATTGATTTTATTTTATTAGTATTCCATGTTATGTGGGTGCAAATCAACATACGAGCAATTTTTCAAATTGAAGAAAAAAATTAAAAAAATTTCATCAGACTGAAAATAAAATTTTAAAAATTTTAAGTGATAAATTTGATGTTTAAGACTGTAAAATCTGGTTAAAATATCAAGGAAGGCAAAGTGTAAGTTAAATAACTTTTGGTTGATTAACTTGGTCAAGTCCTCCATTAGCATTCATAATTTTTCCAAGTTACTTCATTTTTTATTTATCTTCATTTCTATTAATTTTCATCTCAGTACTCGAAACATATTTTCTTCCTAGAATTTTCATTAATGGGAATATATTTATCAAAACAGATAAAAAAAATTACTGTCTATACTAGCTTCATGATTTTGTTTGACAAAAAAAATAAATACAAAAAGTAAATAATTGAGCAAGTGCATTGGACAATGCAAATTTAATGTGATTTTACCTTTGAAAATGTCCACATTTAGTGGCGAACCCAATCCTTCCTCATAGGGGCTGGTTGAAAAAAAAATTGAGGCAAAAGTAAAAGAAATGATTTTTTTTTTTTGGTTATAGATCGAATAAACCGAGTTACATAGTGAGCGCGGTTCTTTCCTCATAAATAATTCACCATAAAAATGAGAAACTTCATCGGCTTTCAGCACATATATACCTTCGCAGAAGTTTCCTTAAAATGTTACTATTCAATCACAGTGAACCTACGTTGATCCACTCAGTCTTTGATGCTTACAGATTTTTCCTTAATTTTAATCTTTGTGAATCTCTGCAAAATACAGTTTTTTCCTTGTTGTTTCATTTTTTTACTTTTAGTTAAAGATGGAAAATAAAGATGGGAATAAAGATAAATCATAATTGGAATGAGTGATTCCAATTCTAGTGTTTAGTTTATTAAAATTTTGCATGGAGATGAGAGTGGATTTACTATTAGTGGGAATCACCCATTCCCTTAAGGTAAGGAGCGATTTTTCATTGCTTTGAAATCAAGCCAAATTCAATATGAATTAGTCAAAATTTTAAATATTGTCATATATTATTAAAATTTATGAAAAATAATATTTTCTAATATATCTATAGATATATGTTATGCCCTATTTAGAGCGTACAAACTCTACAAGTATACAAATTACAACAAGTAATATAATAACAAGTAGAGTATTGTCCCACGAGAATTAATAATCAAGCACCTATTAATCATAATTGTCTTAATATTTAAAGCTTACAAATGATTTGAGAAAAACAAACAAGCAAATAAAATATAAAAGCTAAACTAATAAAACACCAAGGTAATTAATAAAGAGAGAAAATCAATATAGCAAATTAAGTTGCTAGGAATTTGAGGTACCATAGGATATAAATAGATCTATTTACACACTTGCACATCTTAGGTTTTCTTTAATCATTCAACACTCTCTCTCAAGTAATGGTTGACTCAACTTGCATGAATCAATTAATATACAAAACCAAGGCTTAATTCTCATTGTCACCAAGGAAATGAGTTAATCTCAATCAAGTAAGGCATTAAGCATACCCATATAGAAATTGAATTAAGTTATCTTTAATTGTTAACACATTCAACTTGTGTTTATAGGTCTATTAAGACGACCATTTCTCAATGTATAATCTTAGACTAGAGTTGTAGTTGGCCATCTACAACATTCAAGAAGGCACAATAAACACAATATAAAAGAAAATATAAACAAGATGTATAACATTAAGCTTAAATCAAATGAGTTTTAAATCCTAACAACAAAATAAAACTTAGTCACTCGTGGCTTCAATATTCATCATTCATCAAAATGTAACTCAAGTAAATATCCAAAATTGTATTCAAGAACAGAAAAGGAGTAAAAGAAATGTTATCAAGAAGCTTCAAAATGGTCTTTTATGACTTCTTCTCCAAGCTTCTTGTTCTCCTCTTTCTCTTTCTTCTTTTGGATTTATTTTTCTCCAATTGGTTGGTTAGATCTTGGATGCAGAATTGGCTGCTGGATTTCAAGGCTATTATCCTTAAATACCCCCTTTTAGAATGTCTTTTCATATTCCCCTAAATTTGCTCTTTTAATATGTACACATCAGCATGTCCCTTGTTGGAAATGAGTTGTCTATGATCGCCAATGCTTTTCGCGATTGCAGAAGTGGGGCCTCTTATGAAGGAATGACAATCACTATAGTGTTGCGCTCGCCACAAAAGGTTTGGGCATCAGAACTCCATAATCGTTCTCCATCCATGATCACTACAAAAACTCAGCTCCAGGATCTCTTAGATTGGCATCGATCATCTTGCGATCATTGTCCTCCCCGCGATTGCCACAACATCACGTCCTCTGCTCCTTTGCTCTATTTTGGCTTGTCTTTTGCTCATTTTAGCACCATTCACCTCCGTATTCACTTTTTTCCTAAAAAAATAAAACAAAACATGAAAAGTGTATGTTCATACTAACTAAACTAACCTAAATGCAATCTAAAATCAACAAATGCATGCTAAAATGAGCCCTAAAACTATATGTAAATTAGTGCCAACAATTATTATTATTTAATATATTTTCATAAATAAATAAGATTGATTCCGATTCCAATTATTTTTTAAACTAACATTTTGTTAAAATTTTTATTCATTTTTTATTTTAATTTCAAAGTATGAACAAATAGCATTTTTTGAATTTCCTTCATTTTTTTCAATTATTTTTTTTGGGTATTTGTGTCAGAAATGTGAAAGGCCCAAAAAAATTTTAAAAATTAAATTGAAACCCATAAAATAAAACTCAACATATAGTATTTTATACTAAAATAATTACCAAAAAAAAGCGACATCTTATATATGTCGCTCAAGATTATTAATCACTTGTATTTATTTTGTGATGTCATTAGATAGTTGGCCAAGAGTGGTGGACAATGCAAATTTGATGTTAACCTTCTTTCCTTTTTTAAGAAAAAAGAACTTCATTTGTATACCAACCTTCGTAGAAAGTTTCTTTTTAGGTGATATATTCCAATTACAGGTGAGAATTTATGTAAATCATGGATAGATATTGACTTGCTAAGTCTTTGGTGATTATGATATTTTTGTCAAATATTAGTTTGTATTTTCTAGAAATGTTTCCTCAACAAACTCTTAAAATTAAATTAGTTAATTTTCTGTTCCATTACACTAAATATGTAAAACGCTGCTCTCATTAACTTAAATTTCAATTGAAGTTTTAAAATTCCCTGGCAAAAGTGTAATCACTTTCTTTTTCTATGCAATTTTTCAAAATAATAATAATTATTTCAGCCATGAAAGTACTAAATCTTTGTTTACCATACAATTTTCTTTAAATTTTCATTACTTTAAAGCAATTTCAAAATAAATTGATTAGTTTAAATTTTTATTAATTTTTAAATTAATTTTGTTGAGAGAATTTTGTTATTTTTATGATACTGATTGAATAAAGATATTTTGTTTTGTTTTGTTTTTTTTATGTTATATACATCATTACACCATTCAAATAAAGCTCATGATGTGATTGAGATTAACCTTCTGTCATGATATGGGTTTATTACATTGTTGATACCATAAATTTGTGTTGACCATTTGCATGATCAAACTCCAAATTTTGGACTTTGACAAACAATTTTTATACTAATAATTTCAATTAAGTGTGTAGGGAATTATATACCAAGCATATACACTTTTGGGTGAATAGTGACTTTTTAGGCTGTTTGAACCTCTGAGATTTAAGAAGACTTTTGACTTATTTAGAGCTCTTAAATAAGAAGATGAGTTTCTTTACTTTTGAAGTAAACATCTTAAGCTTTCCAAATTGTACTTTCTCATCAAAATCAAAGTTCATCTGGGTATGCAAATCTTCAGTCAAAGTCAGCATATGCAGCTTACATTTCAGTTTGCACCGCTCTTGGTAATTCAACAATAACTTGAGCTACAGATGTCCAAATGAGGTGATTCAAAGTTTTATGGAAATATAAGACAATTATATACAATTTTATGAAGAACGTTTTATCTGAATTGATCATCTTCAGTCCCATTAATGAGCATCTTTCAAAGTGATAACGAGCAGTCCGTCAAAGGAGCATTTGGAGCACATTTTTGCCAAAAGATGGCAATGCTCCTCACGAGCTGGTGGCTCATGAGCTGCTCATGATTAGACCTCTGACAGCATTCTAGAATAGGAATTTTTGAATATAACGGCTATAATTTCACCCCTCATGAGCACTATTCACTCATGAGGCGCTCGTGAGCAGCCCTTGAGCTACCATAAGTTCAAGAATTTATTCAAAATCAATTCTAAACATTGGAGACATGATTGATACATCCAAAAACTATATTTTTGAGTGTTTATCTATATAAACACAACTTAGAATTCAATTTAAAGGTTAAGAAAACTTTTTTATCATTCATCATTTTCTTAAACATTTAATTGAGCTCTAAAACATTCTTCTAAACAAATTCTTTGTGTATAACTCTTGTGAGAGTTGGTGAGTGATTAGAATAGACATTCTTATTCTTTTATTTTTTGGGTTTAGAAAACAGGAAGAGAGATTTTATTCTAAAGGAATTGGTTTAAGTGTTTAGCCATTAAAACACTTGGGAATTTGGTTTTTGAGTGAGCCTTGAAAACATAAGATTGTAGGGTTGTAAGAGTGAGCCATAAAACTCTTGTGTATTCTCAATCTTGTTAATAAGATTGTGGGCGATTAAAAAATCCTAACTTGGGGATAAGTTAGGTGGAGATGTAGGATTATTTATGAATCTGAACTCCTTAAATATTTATGTTCTTCATTCTTCCTTCTCTACTCTTACTCACTTCTTGTAAATAATCCCTTTAATTTTCCATTTTTATTCGATAGTCCTATTCACCCCCCCCCTCTAGGACTCTTTCAATTGGTATCAGAGCTTGAATTCTAGGTACTTCATTGCTAGAATACAAGATCATGGGGAGTGAATTACAAAACATCTCTTCTCTTAGACCATTCTTTGATGGTAGTGACTATCCACATTGGAAATTCAAAATGGAATTATATTTTTATTGTGATTCCATCAAACTTTGGGATATTGTCCTAAGAGGTTAGGAACCACCTACAACTATCATTGATGGTGTAGTAACTACACTTGCAAGAAGCCAATGGAGTGTTGATCAAAAGGAAGAAAATCATAAAAATAAAAAGGCTATGATTACTCTAGTCTCCTCCATGACAAGAGAAGAAGGAGGCAAGCTTCAATATTACATTTCGGCTAAAGAAATATGGGAGACATTCGAGAATCACTATGAAGGCAATATTCAAGTAAAAAGCAAGAAGGTTCAACTTCATATGTATGAATATGAACTCTTCAAAATGAAGCCTCAAGAATCAATCACGGAGATGACAAACCGTCTCAATGCTCTCCTCATAACCCTTAAGAAACTTGGAAAATATTTATCCAAGGAAGAGGTAAACAATAAGATTCTAAGAATCCTACCAAGAAGGATTGGGAATCTCGTGTTACCTCAATTGAGGAAGCTCAAGACCTCTCCACTTTATCAACCGATGTGCTCATTGGTAAACTCTTGACACATGAGCTCATCGTTAAGTAAAGAGGTAAAGAACAAGAAGAGAAAGAAGAAAAGAAAAAGAGCATTGCTCTAAAAGCTCTTCAAAAAGATAGTGAAAAGGAAAGTATTAAAGATTTTATTGATGAAGATGGTGACATTGCCATGCTCACTAGGAACTTCAAGAAGTTCTTAAGAAAGAAAAATTTCTCAAGAACAAAGGACTTCAATAAGAAGTTCGAAGGAGATGGAAGGAAGAAAATAAAAGAGGTTACTTGCTATGAATGCAAGAAACTGGGACACATTAGAAATGAATGTCCCAAACTCAAATTCAAGAGCAAAAGAGCAAAAGATAAGAAAAAGGCATTCAAAGCTACTTAGGATGATTCTTCCGAATCCGAAGAGGAAGAGGAAGAATAAGAAGTCACCAATCTTTGCTTCATGGCCATTGAAAATGAAAATGAGGTACCATCCACTTCTTACTCCTCCTTAGATGATTATGATGAATATTATGATGATGTTGATGATGATGATGAGAGCTCTATTGTGAGCAAATTGCTTGCTAAATCCAAAAGTTTGTTATCTAAGAAGAAAAAATATAAACATGACTTAGCTTATTTAAGGATTTTGAAAGTTTAAAAATTGAGTTTGCTAAACTTGTTGCATCAAATGAAAAACTTGTTAGTGATGCTAAGTCTTCTAATTCTTTGGAAGACCAACTTAAGAAAACAAATGATGAAAATCATAAGCTTTATAAAGAAGTCTTAGAATTAAAAAATTCCATTGCTAAATTCAAGAGAGGAAAAGAAACTTTAGATAGTCTTATTGACTCTCAAAAATTTCATGGAGATACCCATTGAATTGGATATAAAAATGGAATGTCTTCATCATCCTCATCACATATTACTTTTATTAAAGCTTCACATGATTCTACTCCTTCAACCTCAAATGAGATTCAAGCTAAAAAATCTCAAGTGTTAAATAGCAAGGCAAAATCTCATAAGATTAACCCTTCATTAACACAAAGGGATAACCTCAACCTAAGCATGCTTATATGTATACTAGACATAAATATAATAAGTATGCTGCACAACATAATGCACATAAACATATTGCACAAACTTATCGAAATGCTCATCACCATTGTCAATGTATGTCTCACTCAAGGTCATAAAATAATAGACACATACAACACCTAAGGCATGCTGCACACACTAGAAAAGCATTTCATTCTAGGAGAACTAAATTTAAAAATGTTGTATGTTCATATTGCATGATCAAAGGACATACCAATAATGTGTGCTTCTATAAAAAAATTGCACACGAATTTGCTTCCTTTGGATTATCTTGAAACTAACCAACCTAGACCAAGAAAGGTTTGGGTTCAAAAGAAAATTTAAAATATTTTATATAAGTGTGCTTGAAATCAGTAAGAATAAAAAGCAAGTAGTATCTCGATAGTGGATGTTCAAGACACATGACGGGAGACAAGGAGCAATTCAACAAACTTGATGTTAAGGATGGAGGACATATTACTTTCGGTGATAATACAAAAGGAAAAATTATTGGCATTGGAGAAATAGGTAATCCTCAATCCTTATCTATACATCATGTGTTGTTTGTTAATGGTCTTAAACATAATTTGCTAAGTATAAATCAATTATGTGATATGGGAAATAAGGTGACTTTCTATCCTAAAAATTGCTTTGTTAGTAGTCTTAATGAAGACAAAGTAATTTTTAGTGGTGAAAGAGTAGATAACGTTTATGTTATTGATTTAAATAAAATTGATAACAAAGACATAAAATGCTTAATGTCAATTTCCCATGACATATGGACATGGCATAGAAGGTTAGGACATGTAAATTTTGAGCTTTTAAATGATCTTTGTAAACATGAACTTGTGATTGGTTTACCTAAGCTTGAATTCACTAAAGATAAACCTTGTGATGTTTGTCAAAAGAGAAAAAAATCTAAGTCTTCATTTAAGCTAAAAAATGTAGTGTCCACTTCTAGACCACTTGAACTTATACATATGGATTTATTTGGACCAACTAGAGTTGCTAGTCTTGGTGGAATGCAGTATGCTTATGTATTGGTTGATGATTACTCTAGATACACTTAGGTGTGTTTTCTTGCTCATAAGAATTATGCATTTAAAGCTTTTGAAAATTTTTCAAAAAGAGTTCAAAAAGAAAAAGGATTTGTATTTCGTCCATTAGAAGTGATCATGGAACCGAATTTGAAAATGAATTTTTCAAAAACTATTGTAATGAAAACGGTATTTCTCATACATTTTCATTTCCTAGAACTCCTCAATAAAATGGGGTAGTTGAAATGAAAAATAGAACTCTTATGGAAATGGCTAGAACAATGCTTCATGAGTATAATTTGCCTTTATACTTTTGGGCGGAAGCCGTTAACACATCTTGTTATATTTCAAATCGAGTTTTCAAAAGACCAATTTTAAATAAAACATCTTATGAGTTATGGAACAATAGAAAACCCAAAATCTCATATCTAAGAGTATTTGGATGCAAGTGCTTTATATTAAACACCAAGGATAATCTTAGGACATTTAATTCCAAAGTCGATGAAGGAATTTTCCTAGGCTATTCCATCTCTAGCAAAGCATATAGAGTCTTTAATAAGAGAACTCTAGTAGTTGAAGAGTCAATGCATGTGGTATTTGATGAATCAAACCCATATGATCCTAGAAAGGATGTTTGTAGTGTTGATGATCTTGTAGGTGACAATGAGATTGTGGAAACACAAGAAGAAAATGCTAGTAAACCTTTGGAACTTGAAGATCCAAGTAAGAAGGAAAATGAGGAGACACCTCAGCCTACTTTGAAGGATGAACTTCCAAAGGATTGGCAATTTAAGAAAGCTCACCCTTAAGACCTCATTATAGGTGACACTACAAAGGGGTAACTATTAGAGCTAAACTCAAGTCTATTATTAATTTAGCTTTCATTTCTCAAATTGAACCCAAAAATGTTGATGATGCTTTGAGTGATGAATTTTGGGTCCTTGCTATGCAAAAAGAGTTAAATCAATTTGAGAGAAACAAGGTTTGGACCTTGGTTCCTAGACCTAAACATCATCCTATTATTGGCACCAAGTGGGTGTTTAGAAATAAGATGAATGAACAAGGTGTCATAACTAGGAATAAAGTTATACTAGTAGCAAAAGGTTATAATCAAGAGGAAGGAATTGATTATGATGAAACCTTTGCCCCTGTTGCAAGGTTAGAAGCTATTAGGATGTTACTTGCATTTGCATCATACATGGATTTTAAACTTTATCAAATGGATGTTAAAAGTGCATTCTTAAATAGTTTTATTGAAAAGGAGGTATATGTTGAACAACTACCAGGTTTTGAAAATTTTGACTCTCCAAATCATGTTTTTAAATTATCAAAAGCATTGTATGGATTGAAACAAGCTCCAAGAGCTTGGTATGAAAGATTGAGTAACTTTTTACTAGAGAAAGGTTTCTCTAAAGGAAAGGTTGACATAACTCTTTTCATAAAAGGTTTCTCTAAAGGAAAGGTTAACATAACTCTTTTCATAAAGAAATCCAGGCATGATTTATTAATTGTTCAAATTTATGTTGATGATATTATTTTCGGTGCTACTAACCATTGCTTGTGTGAGTTTTCTAAGTTAATGCAAGGATAATTTGAGATGAGTATGATGAGAGAACTCAAGTTCTTTTTTGGACTTCAAATCAAACAATGTAAAGATGGGATTTTCATCAATCAAACCAAATATGCAAGGGACATTCTCAAGAAGTTTGGAATGGATGGAACTAAATCAAGAAAAAATCCAATGAGCACCACAACCAAACTCAAAAAGGATGAGAATGGCAAACCGGTTGATGAAAAGTGATTTAGAGGTATGATTGGATCCCTTCTTTATTTAACCGCTAGTAGACCCGATATTATTTTTGCTACTTGCTTTTGTGCTAGATTTCAATCAAGTCCTAGAGAGTCTCATTTGAATGCTATCAAAAGGATTTTTAAATATCTCTGTGGTACATTGCATTTAGGACTTTGGTATCCTAGGAGTTCTTCCTTTGACTTGATTAGTTATTCTGATGCTGATTTTGCTAGTAGCCTACTAGATAGAAAAAGCACTTTCGTAAATTTTTAAATTTTAGGAAATTGCTTAGTTTCTTGGTTTAGTAAGAAAGAAGTTTTGTTGCCTTGTCCACCGCTGAAGCAGAATATGTGGCGGCTAGTTGTTGTTGCACCCAAGTTCTATGGCAAAAATAATAACTTTTAGACTATGGCATTGATATTAATCACATTCTAATTAAGTGTGATAATATAAGTGCTATAAACCTTAGTAAGAATCCCATTCAGCATTCTAGAACTAAGCATATTGATATTAGACATCATTTCTTGCGTGATCATATGCAAAATGGTGATATTTTTCTTGATTTTGTTGATACCAATCATCAATTAGCAAACATCTTTACCAAGCCTTTTTATGAGAAAAGATTGAATTTTATTAAGCATGAACTTGGTATGATTGATGGCTCAAGCTTGTCTTGATCACTTGCTAAATTGATGAATTGATGTTTGGATTCTTATGTGATCATGTTCTTTAGAAAAATTATTTTCAGCATCATGTATATATTTTGTTTTAAAAGTATTTGCTTTAGCAAATTTACTTCATATACATGATGTATTGTATTTCCCATTTGCATGATCTTTGTACTAATTTTATTTGATTTGGATCTATATGGATTCATTCAATTTTTTTTCAAAAGCCCTCCTATTTTACAAATTAATAATTAATTATTGAGCTAAATTCAATTAATTAATTATTTTAATTTTGCATAAATATTCCTCCTCCTCAACAAAATTTTTTTTGTGTATTTTCATGATAGTTTATGTTTGGTTTATTTTCAGTATACTTTATGTATCAAAGTTTTAAGCTGTTAGTCTATTTTTTAATTCATTTTATGTCAGTTTCTGTTTGGTTTATTTTCAATATACTATTCGTATATAAGTTTTGAGCTGTTAAGTGTGTTTTTTTGTTAGTTTATGTTCGGTTTATTTTTCGGATATTTTCTGGATATAAACCTAAAGCTGTAAGATTTTTTTCTAAATTCATGCTTTATATTTTTTTTGGCTTATTTTTAGTGTTATTTTTTAAAATAAAATAATAACAATAATAATTTTTTACATATTTGCAAAATTTTCTCTTTGATTTATTTATTTATGTCAAAAATATTTGTTTTAACTATCATTTATTTTAATTGTATAATAATTTTTATGGTCAAAGACCTATTTGTTAGCTTTTTTTGACTCAATTGCAATTAATTTGAAAGTACAAAGATCAAACGGTAATTTTCATCACAGGCCGTTGAGCTCATGACCGTTGCGGTCTGGGCTTCTAGAACTGCTCACGAGCTGGCTCATGAGCAGACCGCTCGTGAACCGCGGTTCTGAAAGAACCAGTACCGCTCGTGAGCAGCAGTCTAGTTCACCTTTCATTTTTTTTTTACTTGTTTGAATTCTTTACAATTTTTTTTTGTGTATAAATACCCCTCAATCCCCCTTCACTTTTAATCAATTACTTTTTCAATTAAACTTCTTCAAAATTCTTTCAAACTCTTTCTTATTTTAATGCAATTTTATTTGCATTTTGACAAGGGAGGAGAAAATTTTTAAGTTTGTTTAACTTTTGTGTTTTCTTAGAAATTGTTTTTATCTTTGATAATGCATGGATATTTTTAAGATTTGGTCTATCTTTGCATTTTGACAAAAGAGGAAAAATAATTGAGTTTGCATGTGTACTTAGTTAATTTCTTTTAAGGGAAATTTTTTTTCAAAGATGTGTTTATGTAAGTGACATAACTATGTGATAGTGTGTCCTTAATATCAATATTTTTTAAATCCATTGAAATAGGGGGAGAAAATTATTTGAATTTATTTCACATAATTCTTTTTCTCATGCATAATAACAATGTAAGTATGACTAGTTTTGTCTTTGTGATAAAAAACCTTATTTTGTTTACTTTGTTTATATATGATATGAATTTTTTATGCATGACTATTAATTGTGCTTATTCATGCAACATTCATGTATACATTCTTTTTGGTTGTTATCTTTTAGAATTACATGAATTTCATAAAGATTTTGCATATCTTTGTTTGCATTGTTTTGGTTCTTGATCTTTTATTTCGTTTAGTATTTTTGGCTTCCTTAGGTCATAATTTCTCCTTATATCTCTCTCTTTTCTTTTTGTCTTTGAAAAAGGGGGAGAAGAAGCTAAAAGAAGCTAAAGAAGCTATGTGCTTAGGGGATAAATAATTGTCTAAGATATGCTAAGTACCACATGATTATGTATGATTGAATAGCTAAACTCTACATGATCATGTGATGTTTAAATAGAGCATACATACTATTTTGTGATGCATTATGTTTGAAATTATTTCCTTCATTTTGTCTAACATTTTTTTAATCATGTTATTATCATTTGTTATGTTAGGCCATGTTGTTTGATAACTTGTTATATTGTCTTTATTTTTTACAAAAAGGATAATGAAATTTTTTTTATATGTCTTATCATGTCCAATAAGGAGGAGAAATAAAGAAATATATTTTTATTAAAGGAATATATTTGTTAAACCCTTATACATGCTATGATAATTCATTTATTTATATGCTCTGATACATGATAAATATTGAATTTATGCACATGTTAAGGCGGAGCAAAATTATTTCTTATTTTGCATCTGTTTAATTTGAAAGTGGGAGCTATTTTTATTTAATATGCTTATACATGTTATTTATTTTTTACACACACACAATATTATTTATCATCTTTTCAAATTGGTTGTCAAAGCTAAAAAGGGGGAGATTGTTGACCATTTGCATGATCAAACTCCAAATTTTAGACTTTGAAAAACAATTTTTATACTAATAATTTCAATTAAGTGTGTAGGGAATTATATACCAAACATATACCAAGCATATACACTTTTGGGTGAATAATGACTTTTCAAGTTGTTTGAACCTATGAGATTGAAGAAGACTTTTGACTTATTTAGATCTTTTAAATGAGAAAATGAGCTTCTTCACTTTTGAATTAGACATCTTAATATTTCCAAATTTTACTTGCTCATCAAAATCAAAGTTCATTTGGGTATGCAAATCTTCAGTCGAAGTCAGCATAGGCAGCTTGCATTTCAGTTTGCACAGCTCTTGGTAATTCAGTAATAACTTGAGCTAAAGATGTCCAAATGTTGTGATTCAAAGTTTTATGGAAATATAAGACAATTATATACAACTTTCATGAAGAATTTTTTGTCTGAATCGATCGTCTTCAGTCCCATTCATGAGCATCTTTTGAAGTGATCACGAGCAGTCCGTCAAAGGAGCATTTGGAGCACATTTTTGCCAAAAGATGGCAGTGCTCCTCATGAGTGCTCCTCATAAGCTGGTAGCTCATGAGCAGACCTCTGACAACATTCCAATGGGAATTTTTGAATATAACGACTATAATTTCACCCCTCACGAGCACTGTTCACTCGTGAGGTGCTCGTGAGCAGCCCTTAAGCTGCCATAAGTTCAAGAATTGATTCAAAATCAATTCTAAACGTTGGAGACATGATTGATACATCCAACAACTACATTTTTGAATGTTTGTCTATATAAACACAACTTAGAATTCAATTTAAAGGTTAAGAAAACTTGTTTATCATTCATCATTTTCTTAAACATTCAATTGAGCTCTAAAACATTCTTCTAAACAAATTCTTTGTGTATAACTCTTGTGAGAGTTGGTGAGTGATTAGAATAGACATTCTTATTCTTCTATTTTTTGGGTTTAGAAAATGGGAAGTGAGATTTTATTCTAAAGGAATTGGTTTAAGTGTTTAGCCATTAAAACACTTGGGAATTTGGTTTTTGAGTGAGCCTTGAAAATTCAAGATTGTAAGGTTGTAAGAGTGAGCCATAAAACTCTTGTGTATTCTCAATCTTGTTAATAAGATTGTGGGTGATTAAAAAATCCTAACTTGGGGATAAGTTAGGTGGAGACGTAAGATTATTTATGAATCCGAACTCCTTAAATATTTATGTTCTTCATTCTTCCTTCTCTACTCTTACTCACTTCTTGCAAATAATCCCTTTAATTTTTTATTTTTGTTCGATAGTCCTATTCACCTCCTCTCTAGGACTCTTTCAATTTGTCACATGTTTCAAAATGATACCAAATTTTTAATTTTTTTTCTTTCAATTATTAAAATTTTATTTTTGTTTCAAATCAAAATACATTGAATATATCCGATTAAATTTAGCATACGTGGTAGCCGGAATAAATATATTAAATTTGTTCTTTGAATATACCATATATAGTAAATTTGATTGAATATGTTTAAGGTACTTTAAATTGAAAAAAATAAAATTTTAGTAACTGAAAAGAAAAAATTAAAAATCTGATACCATTCTAAAATATTGGATAAAATTATGGTATTATTAATGCAATAAACTTTTGTGTAGACTTTCTATGTATAGGTGAAAAAATTTTATTTTCAAATTTAAAAAATTAAGAAGAAAAAGTTTATTTTTCAATGTGTGAAGTGGGGACAAGGCTCCCAAATTTTCTAAGGACACAGCCTTTTTCCAAGTGGCTTTTTGAGTTCTTTGCATTACTTTTACTTTGCTTGGTCTTCATTTGCGTTGACAGTGTGGCTTTCGCGTTATGCTTCGCGTTTTACTTTGCTTAGTTTTTTTTATTAATCCACAAAACAATGGGAAGCTGCGTGGAACTCAGCAATAAAATTTCAGTTCTTATATATATATATATATATATATAAAGATTTCTATTTTCATTTTGACAAAAAAGTACAAAATTATTTTTGTGGATAGCAAACATTTGCAACTACAAGAAAATAGGAAATTAGCGTACAATATTCTTTAGTGAGCAAGAAAACCGTCACTAAAAATCTTACTGTCATTGATAAATTTACTGTGATTTTACCTTGTAATATGTCCACATTTCGTGGCGAACCTAATCCTTCCTTACAGGGGCTGGTTGAAAAATATTGAGGCAAAATTAAACAAAAATGATTCTTTTTTTTTTTTTTCACTATAGATCGAATAAGCCAAAATTTAAAGGCTACATAGTAAAGGCGGTTCTCTTCTCATGAATAATTCACCCTAAAAGTGATAAATTTGACCGGTGATTAATGGATGAAGAGACTCCATCTCAAAACTTCTCCTGTTTCTAAAAAAAAAATTAAGAGTATTTATATATATTTGAAATGAAGAAGAAAGAATGTGTCATAAATATTTTTTTGTAAGGGGGCAATGTTCCCTACCTGCTCCTAGTTCAGTCACTGTGACAATGCATGCACATATACCTTCGCTGAAATTTCTTTAAAGTGTTACTGTTCAATCATGGGGGACCTAGCGTAGACCTGCTTAGCCTTTGGTGCTTATGGGTTTTCCTTAATTCTAATCTTTGTTAACTCTGCAACATACAGTTTTTTTTTTCCCTTCTTGTTTCATTTCTTTACTTTTAGTTAATTCAATTGCTATCTTTATATATGTGGAAAACAAGAATTGTACTGTTAGTGGATTGACTTGGTGAGGTCCTCCTGCCAGCATTCATGATTTTTCCAAGTTGCTTCTTTTTTTCTTTAATTCCTTTTTATTTATATTTGTACTAGGGATGTGAAAATGCCCAAAAATAAAAAATAAAACATAAAATTGAAACCATAAAATCAAATTCTAGATATAGTCTTTTTTTGGTATAGAAAAAGTCTTTTTTTTTTTTTCCATTTGTGCTAATTATATCATATTCTAATCAGTTTTTCAATTTTATTAAATATCAACGATTAATTAACTAACTTTATACTAAAAAAAAAAAAAAGGCTACACATCATACATGTGTTTATTTTGTGAAGTCATTTGATAATTGGCCAAGATTGTTGGACAGTGCAAATTTGATGTGAACCTTCTTTTTTTTTTTTAAAAAAAAAAAGAAAGCATACATTTGTCTACCAACTTTCCCAGAAGTTTTCTTTTAGGTGATATACTGCAATTACAGGTGAAAATGTAAGTGAAACTGTAGATAGTTATTGACGTGCTTAAGTCTCTGGTGGTTATAGTATAAGAGTTAAATTTGTATCTATATATGCCCTCTTGCACTTGAGTTGAAAATTACAATAATTTCTTGTAAACATTTCTCTCCTCTTCTAAACAGTTTTTCAATATTTATTTTAATCTCATCTATCAATCTGTTCTTTCTAAATTTTAATTACCATGAATCAATCTTCATATTCTGCTTCTTCTTCTTCTTCTTCTTCTTTGGCATCATCTTTTTCTCATCAATCCTCATATCCCACTAACTCTCCACCTAGAAAATATGATGTTTTCCTTAGCTTTAGAGGCCACGACATTCATGATAACTTTACTAGCCATCTCTAAAATGCGTTAAACGAAAGGAAAATCCTGACTTTCGTTGACAATATAGACTTGTGAGAGGGGAAGAGATTTCACCATCACTTTTGGAGGCAATTGAGCAGTCCAAAATCTCAGTTGTTGTTTTCTCGCAAGACTATGCATCTTCCAAATGGTGTTTGAGGGAACTTGTAAAGATTCTTGATTGCAAGGAAAAAAATGGCCAAATTATTATACCAATGTTTTACCGAGTTAATCCATCCGAGACCGGTAGCTTTGGAGCTGCATTTGAGAAATATGAAGAGTCAAATGAGGTCCAGAACTGGAGAAATGTTTTGGAGGAAGTTAGTAATTTGAGTGGATGGGATTCGTCTGTCATCAGGTAAAATACTTTGAAAAGTCCCAAATTAATATGATGATATGTACTTAACGAATGTTCTTGAATTTGTTTGAAATAATTTTTTTAAAAAACTAAAGAATTAATGAACGTTTCCAATTCTTACTTATTGAGATTTATTTAATTGGTAGTTCTGATTTTTAACAATAAAGACTCGTTTATCATTCATTTTAATTCTTTTCTGAATTTTATAAATATTGATTGATATCTCATGTTTACCAGGTCAGAAGCTAAACTTATCAAGGAAATCATTGAGGATATTCTGGAAAAGTTGAATCAAAAGGCTCCCAAATACTACTACAAAGGCTTGGTTGGCTTTGAATCAAGAATTGAAGTAATTAAATCTCTGTTATGCTTAGGATCACCGGATGATGTTAGATATGTTGGAATATGGGGCATGGGTGGTCTTGGTAAGACCACTATTGCTAGAGCTATTTATGATGAAATCTTTCCTCAATTTGAAAGCTGCTGCTTTCTTTCAAATGTTACAGAACAATTGAAGAGAAATTGTACACAGTTACAGTACCAACTTTTTTTAGCATTGTTACAGAAAGAATGTTCAACTGCAAGCTCTCTTGATTTACGCCCATCGCGCTTAAAGGATAGTCTTTGTCGGAAGAAAGTTCTTATTGTTGTTGATGATGCAAAGGATTCCAGACAATTGAAGGAGCTATTATTTGCTGATGAGTTTAACATTTTTGGTCCTGGGAACAGAATTATTATCACTAGTAGAAATAAGCAAGTTCTCGTTAACATTGCTGGTGATAAGATTTGTACAATGCAGGAACTGAATGATCCTGAAGCGCTTCAGCTTTTTAGCATGAATGCCTTCAAACAAGATTGTCCTCCAAGTGATCATACATTGCAAGTAGAAAAGGTGGTAAGTTACGCGAAAGGCAATCCATTGGCTCTCAAAGTTTTGGGTTCTGCATTTTTTGGTAAAAGTGACGAAGATGCTATGTTGTAAAATTCCCACATCGGGAATTTGAGAGAAATAGGGAGGAGTATTTAGTTATAAATAGACTCCTCCCCCATTTCGTTAAAATATATCAATCACCACTTATATTTGGTGTACCATGAAAAGCTATTAGCTATACTACTAGAAAATAAATGGAAAATTTTCTTGGGTATACTTGAGCTTTTAGGTGTGAGTGAGAGTTAAATATTTTATAGTATGGTTATAATAATTTTTCACATAGTTAATATTTTTCTCTTGGTTGTCTCTTAACAATACCCGTGGTTTTTCTTCATTTGGGAGTTCTCCATGTTAAATTATTTTGTATTTCTCTCTTTTATTTTTCAAGTATTTTTGTTCAAGTTGTGATCTATAGGGGTCAAGGTACTTGTTGGCTCCATTTTCCCTAACAATTGGTATTAGAGCCGATGGTTCGGTAAGAGATAAGCTTGAAGGAAGTGTAGGAATTTCTTTAAAATTCTTAGTATGCTCTGTGGTTACGGTTTTGTCCGATCTTCCACATCAGAAAAGATTTTTTAGAAATTATTGTGATCTAACTGGAGGTCCTTTGTATTATATTTATTGAGTGTGGTATTGTGTAAGTAAGTTCAGCTAAGAAAGTTTTATCACAAAGGCTATAATCGCCTAAGGAGGTTAGGATTTAAGTGGTACCGTTTGTGTCCCCCCAATATTTCTTGAAAACTTTCTTAGTGCATTTTGTAGACATAATTTTTTACTCATTGTTCACGTGTGAAGTCATTGTAGCAGGAAGTACTATTCAAATATACGGAGGTACTATGCATTGTTGAGCAAAAATGAGTTTCAGATTTGATATTGAGAAATTTGATGGGAGAATTAATTTAAGGTTGTGGCAAGTACAAGTTAAGGATATACTAATCCAGACTGGACTGTATAAGGCCTTAAAGGGAAAGTCAGCTTTTTTGTTTGAAGGAAATGAGCCAATTCAATCCGGTGGTGCTAACACAGGAAAATCCAAGATGAGTGAAGAAGAATGAGAAGAGCTAGACATGAGAGCAACAAGTCAGATTCATCTTTGTCTAGTCAAAAATGTTCTTGCTAATGTTGCTAAATGGTCAACAATAAAGGAGCTTTGGAAAAAGCTTGAGGAAATGTACCAGGCTAAAAGTCTTTCAAATAGGTTATATTTGAAGGAGCAATTTCACAAATTGCAAATGGAATAAGGTACAAAAATTTCTGACCACCTTAGTGTACTCAATGGGATTGTTTCTAAACTGGAATCTATTGGAGTGAAAATTGATGATGAAGATAAAACGTTGAGACTTATCTGGTCTCTTTCACCTTCCTATGAACACATACAAATCATTTTAATGTACGGAAAAGAGAATGTGAATTTTTCAGAAATGACTAGTAAGCTGATTTCTGAAGAAAGAAGGCTGAAAAATGGAGAGAACAAGTCTTCTGAAAGTACAATATTGTCAGTTTGTGAAAATCGGAGGAAGAATAAAGGCTCCAAAAAGAAAATTATCTGCTAAGGATGTGGGCAACCTGGACATGTAAAGAAAGATTGCAAAAATGGTGGAGCTAATTCGGCTAATCGCTCCAAAAGTAATGCTACTAATACAGTCGTCTTTAAAGAAGGAGACGATGAACTTTCTATATAAGGAAAAATATATATCCTCATGGCATGATAGCTACCAACTGAGTTGTCATGGAAAAGGATGTATGATAGGTAGCATGTTTATAATTTGCACATAGGCATTGGTTGACAGTTGATGCAAAGTGTGTAGTGAAATTGATGCCGATGGCTAATGAACTTCCTAGAAAGTCAACATTGGAAGTTGCACTATAACTTATTAGCAATTTTTTGATATGAACTGGCCAGGTTGAAAATTCTTGAAGTTGGTGAATTTCAAGTGTGTATACTCTTATGGTGAGATAGCTATTGTTTTTTGAATTGTGACTGACATAGCTGATAGTGAGATAGCTATTGTTTTTTATTTTTAATCATGAGAAAGATTTGTGAGAAAACTATTTGGAATTTTCCAAGGTGGAGATTTGTTATGTTGTAAAATTCCCACATCAGGAATTTGAGAGAAATAGGGAGGAGTATTTAGTTATAAATAGACTCATCCCCCTTTGATTAAAGTATGTCAATCACCACTTATATTTGGTATACCATTAAAAGCTATTAGCTATATTAGTAGAAAATAAATGGGAAATTTTCTTGGATATACTTGAGCTTTTGGGTATGAGTGAGAGTTAAATATTTTGTAGTGTGGTTATAATAATTTTTCACATAATGAATATTTTTTTTTTGGTTGTCTCTTAATAACACCCGTGATTTTTCTCAATTTGAGAATTTTTCACGTTAAATTATTTTGTGTTTCTCTCTTTTATTTTTCAAATATTTTTATTTAAATTGTAATTTACAGAGGTGAAAATAGTTGTTGGATTGTCAAGGGACTGGGAGAGCATGTTGGAAAGATTAGGCGACGTCCCCATTCCTGAAATCGATAATGTTTAAAAAACAAGTTGTGATTGTTGAGTCATGTGTGGTGTTGTCTATGTTTATTTTATAAAGTCTCTTGATTGCTCTTGGAGTCCGTAGGAATTAGTAATTGAGGTTGGAGAGTTTGTTTTTGCCTGATTCTGTTGTAATTAAGCCCATCTAAACGAGGAACAGAAAGTTGAATTGGACGGTCATCATTCATTTTATACTAAAAAATATTTTCAAAAAAAAAATCTACATTATATGTGGCTCAGGATTATTGACCATTTAATAAATTAAAACATTTCCTTGTATTTATTTGTGATGTCATTTGATGAAAAAAAAAAAGGGTCAATTCTTAAAAGAAAATAATTGGACAAGAGTGTTGGACAGGGCAAATTTGATGTGAACCTTTTATTTTTATTTTTTTCTTAATGTTTCATTTATCTGCCAACTTTCCAAAAAAAAAAATTTCTTTCAGGCTATATTTTTTCAACAATGGAGAAAATTTTGAATAGAAGTATGACTTACGGAGTTTTAATTGATTTGAATTTATTTTTTTATTTAAAGTATATTATTTTTGTTAAAAATAACTAATAGCAAATAATTTTTTAAATTAAATTTATATAATTATTTTTTATGATTCATAATAAAATGAATATTATTTTAATCATAATTAGTAGTTAAATGATCATAATATTTATATTATAAATTTTTTAATTAACATTGTATTAATGAAATTTAAAACTTATTTTAAAACTGTTTAGCTTAACGTGTATAGTATATATACCGCTTTGCGACTTACCAAAATCTGAATTCAATTCCACTCTCCTATGTTTTCCCTTAACACATCAATATTCAATAATGATGTGTTAAGTTAAAAATATCTCTTTACGACTTCAACTTCTCTTTTCCCCGCCCAGTGCATATACTCCATAATTCCCTTATCCCTCTTTTTAATAAGCTTTTACTATGCTAGCTTTTGAGTAAATTTGAACAAATAGTCACTAAATTTTATATTTAAGTATAATATGATTATGAAATTTTAATTTATATCTTTTTATTTATTAAATTATCATTTAGATTTCATAAGTAGTTTTTATAAAATTTTTCAGTCCATAAATAATTAAGCATTATCATTTTAGTTTAAAATTTTAAATAAATTCATATTTTTTTTTAAATTCACAACGAAAATAATGAAAAAAATAATAAAAATTATCTTGAGAATGAATATTTTAGTCCTATAAAAATGTAAAAACATTATTCAATTAGAGAATAAAGAAAATGTTCATATTTAATTCTCTGATTAAGTACAAGCATTTAGCAATGCTTTTTGCATAATAATTTAATCTTCTGATTAAGCAAAAACTTTTGCTTATCAAAGAACTAATTATTAATATATGTTTTGTTGATAACTAAAAATATATAAATTAAAATTTTATAACCAAATTATAATCAAAGTTCAATAACTGTTCACACAATTTACTCGCTAGCTTTTACAATGTATTCATTTCTTTTTACCATCAATTGATGAGGTGTATATTTCATATTGTGAATTCCTTCGATTGCTGCTACTGCTATCTTTTGTAAACAAACTTAAAATTAGTCCTATGAAAGAGATAATGAGTTGATGAAGAGTAAGATGATTTATGACTAAGTTGATGAGTGCTATTTCCTTCAGGAAAAAAAAATCAACATATAGAGTTAAAATTATCGTTGGAAAAAAAAAAATTAGCCATTTGTTGACGGAAAATTTTGATATGATTTTTTTTTTTTCGAAAACTTTATTCTATGAAATGAAAAGTGAATACAATTAAAGTTTTTTCCTCGGTATTTTTTTTTTTTGGCTTTTAGTTAATTTTATTGCTGTCTTTATATTTCTGAAATAAGAACTATATTTTTAGGGGTAATTTTTATTTACTATTCCTAACATTTTAATCAGATTGTATTGTCATACTAAGCATTCAATTAGCCATTTAAAATTTTCAAATTTTTAATTTTTGTCCCATTGAAACCCTTTTCACCATGTTATGTGGGTGTAGATCAGTATAGGAGTGATTCCTCAAATTGAAAAAAAAGGTAAAAAAATTTTTATGAGACTGAAAATAAAATTTTAAGTGATAAATTTAATGTTAAAGATGGTAAAATCTGTTTAAAGTATTAGGGAAGGCAAAGGATAAGTTAAACCAACTTTTAGTGGATTGACTTAATCAAGTCCTCTACTAGCATTCATGATATCTTCAAGTCGCTTCAATTTTTTTTATCATCATTACTATTAATTTTTATCTCATCACTCGAAACTTACTTTCATCCTAGAAATTTTTATTAATGTGAATATATTTCTCAAAACAGACCAAAAAAATTAGTGTGGGTACTAGCTTAATGATTTTTTTTTTTTTTTTTTGAGAATGTCAAGCTTAATGAATTCATGTGACGAAAAAAATGCAAAAAGAAAATAATTGTACAAGTGCATTGAACAATGCAAATTGAACTTTGACCAAAAAAAAAAAAGCAAATTGAACCAATCCTTCGTCATGATTTTTGTTCCCATGGGACCAAAATTTATAATTAGCAAAATAGTGAAAGGGTTCTCTGTGTATAAAAAATTCACAATAAAAGTGACAAAATTTAAAACTTCTCCTGCTCTTTTACATATATATATATATTAAAGAAATAAAGTGTTATAGGGGTGTGCCGATCTGATTGAACTAAAAATTAAAGAAATTCAGTTTGATTTGGTTCGATTATGTATTTTTAAATTATAAATTTTTATTGAAATGAATCTATCCGAACTAAAATTTAATTAGGTTTTATTATATTTTTTATTTAAAAAAATTAGACTAATTGAATTAATTAAATTATTTTTAAATAAAAATATTAAAATAACTTATATTTTTTAAAAAATCGATTTGATTTTGTCAGTTCAATTTTCATTATAAATTTCAATTTGGTTAATTTTATAATACAATTCGATTTAATTTGTTTTTTTATATCTCTATTTGATTAATTTGGTTCCGTTAAAAAATTGCCTAAAACGGACCAAATTCTCACCCCTAGATATTAGGTGGCGATGGTTCCTACCACTTACCTGTGACTATAACAATGCATATGCAGCTTTGCAGAAGTTTCTTTACGCTATGTTTGAAAAAGGGAGGAAAGGAATGAAAGAAAATAGAATGAAAATTAATATTATTTTTTTATATTTAAATTTGAAAAAAAAATAATATATGAAGAAAAAAAAATTATTATATTTTTTTTATTGGAAAGATAAAATATTAAAAAAATAAAAAATATGTATATGTTAAATTTATTTTTATGTCCCACATATTGTAAATAGTAGTTTCTAAAAACTTTTTATTTTTTATGAACTTTTTTTTATTAATTTTTTATTGATGAACTTTATACAAATATAAAACCCTAATTTTTTTTTATTTAGAGCTTTATAAAAATATAAAAATCATTAAGTTAGTCAATCAAAATCTCTTTGTTTTCAAAAATCCAAATTATTAATTTAACAAAAATTATTTGTATATCGATGGCATATTTATTGATTAAAATTGTATTAGGTTTGACAATAAAAAATTTGACAACTATAATAAAATTACTTATCAAGCAACCAATCAGCTACACAAAATACATATAACAACAACTATAATTACATAACATACACTATTGTTCTACAAATTCCTTAGTACTTACTAATATATCCAATGATCTCATAGATCATATATAGTTTTAATAAAATAAAATGCAAGTATACATGATAATATTCTAACTGTTCACACACACACACACACACACACACACACATATATATATATAATTTTTTAATTAAAAAACTACTCCGTCAATTAAAATATTTTAATATAATATTATTTTAATTATGATATTATTTTTAATATTAATATAATAATCATTATTATTATTAAAATCAAAATAAAAAATAAAAAAATTGTTAATGAATTTTTTATTTGAAGGGGCTCAATGTGATTAAATGAAATAGTAAAAATAATAATAAAATATGTAAAAACATGTAAATACAACCAAAATTAATGCAAATATTTGACTAATATATTAAATTTTAATCTATAAAATATACAAAAATACTCTCGTCATCATACTGATGAAGTGGTTAAAAAATAAACAAATTTGGAGTATAAAAAATCTTATTATATGAATAGTAATTTGATAATAGCAAAAAGAACATGCATAAATGTAATCACATAAAATTTTGAGTAATACACAAAACGGAAACAAATAAAATATATGGATTGTGTCACTTTTTTGATAAAATTATTGAAAGGAAAAAAATTTTGAGCACAAATTTTTTTACTTATAAACAGTGATATTGATAATAGTAAAATAGAGAAAGCACATATGCGTTGCTTGGCCAACTTGTATGTATATGGCGAATTTTTTTTAATTCATGCAAAAAAAGTTGGCCATAATGATGTTAAAATTAAAAAACAAAAAAATCATAAAATTATTATAATTATGATAGTTACGAGCTCTTCAGAAATTTGGTATAATAATAATATAACAACAACAATAATATTATTAATAATAATCATAATCTTATTTATATTTTAATTAATTATTTTTAATAAATTAATTACTAATAATAAATCACTAATATTTTTAATTAACTATTTCCACATATTATAAACTCTTATTATTATTCATATAAATTAATAATGTCTTTTATATAATTTTAATAATAAAATTGGAAAAATGTTTAAGAATTCACCACAAAAAGGAAAAATAGTTTCAAAATACCATAAAAAGGAAAATAGTTTTATTTTTTTTATCATAAATTGATAAATAGTCCCAGCAAATTGCACAGAAACAACACCTGGGCTGCTTTTCTAGCACAATCTAAATTTCACAAGAAAAGATTTTCTTCATCAATGCTGATAATCTTACCATTTCTTTCATATGGCCACTATAAAATGTTGTTCCATACAAATATAAACTATGTGAGCTAAACTAAAATGGGCATTGATTAGACCCCATAAGTTACACATTAGATATAACACTAAGCTAAAAATAATTTAAGGGAAAACTTTTAAAAAAAAAAAAACCAAGCTCATAGTGAAATCATCAATTAGTCATATAAGCATTAAAAAACGCTATAAAATAATCTCAGAAAGATGGAAGGCATATACCTTGACAAGAATGTTGTCAATTGAAGAAATGTTGCAGTGACTGAGATAGATCAGTGAAAAAAACTCAAGGATCTTCTCATGCAAAGAAGAAGAGGAACTGATGTTGGTGCAACAAAGAAAAATTTGTTGTTATATGTTGACAAAGAAGAGGAACTGATGTTGGTGTCAGTGAATGAACTGATGAGTGAACAAGCGAATGAAAGGCGGTGCGGGATGTAAATGAAGAAGGCTAGGGTGAAGATGATGATGGTGCAACTAGAGTGAAGATGATGGTGTTGCGGGATGCAAATGAAGAAGGCTAGGGGTAGTGGGAGGTGAAGGAGCAAGTGACGGGGGCTAGCAGCTGGGGCGAAGATGTTGGTGGTGCGGGAAGAAAATGAAGAAGACTTGGGAGTAGCGGTAGAGAAAGAGAGAGAGGAGTGGGTAAAATGAAAATTAGGCTAAGGCTGTGATATTAGGTTGAAGCTTCTTTTGTTTTATTTAGGATTTTAACATCAAAACTAGGTAGTTTTGATATTATAATTAAATTATTTTAGATTATATATTGTTTAATATTAATTTATTTTTTATTTATTTATCAATTTAAATTTAAATATTTAATATTAATATTGATGTTAATTGAAAATATGGGTATTTATAAATATAAACGCATAATTTCTGTTGTAATTATGTAATTGTAAATTATGTGATTGTGTAATTGGATATTTAATTATTTCATAACCGTAAATATATGCAGTTTATATTGTGATTATATAAATATAATTTACATTTCAATTATATCTATCTACTAATAATATAAATTAAAAATATACTTAATATTAATACTATTATTTTGAAATATGAATATTACTTAATTTTGTATTTATAACCTTGACATCACATAGTTTATATTGTGATAAGTTAATAGTAATTTATAATTTGAATTATATCTATCTTATACTAATATAAATTAAAATTATACTTTATATTATTATTAATATCACCATCACTTTGAAATATGAATATCACTTAATTTTATATTTATTTAAGGTATTTATCATTTGTTGATTAGATATTATGTTATTTTATATAGAGTTTAATTTATAATTAGGTAATTTAGAGGTTAAACTACATAATTTTGTACTTAGACATTTTATTATAATATTTTAACCATAATAACACGTAATTTATACTGTGATTAGATAATAGTAATTTATAATTTGAATTATATCTATCTAATAATAATATAAATTAAAATTATACTTCATAAAATTACTAATATCAGTATCACTTTAAAATATGAATACCACTTTTTTTTTATATTTATTTAAGATATTTTTTATTTATTGGTTAGATATTATATTATTTTATTTAGAGTTAAATGTAAAAATATATTATGATATCAAGTTTGAAGATTATTTGTGTTTTTAGATTTTGACATCAAAAGATTTAAGACTACATAGTATAATTAAATTACTTTAGAATATATTATTATATATTTATTTAATTACTATCACTATCAATTTGAAGTTTGAAATATGAATACCACTTAATTTGGTATTTATCTAAGATATTTATTATTTGTTGGTTACATACCATGTTATTTTATTTAGAGTTAAATGCAAAACTATATAGTTTAGAAGTTACATTATGTTATGTGATTTTATAATTAGATATTTAATTATTTTATATTCTTTAAACTACATAGTTTATATTTTAATTAAAAAATTATAATTTACAATTTAAATTATATATATCCAATAATAACATAAATTAAAATTTAAATATATATCACGAATAATATTATTGATATACGTACAATTAGATAATAGTAGCATAGGTAGCAATAAAGAAAATTAATAGAATTATTATAATACACAAAAATTAATATTACATTACTCAACATTGTGTTAAGTTAAAATAGTGGCCAAATGCATAATTCACTGCTTTAAATAATATATACTTAATATTATATTATATTCAACAACTAATTTAAATTATTTTTCCCCAATATTAATACTAATACTAACTTATAACTACATAATTTCTATTTCACTTAATTTTTATTTCACTGCAAATTTAATTAGTATTATATAATTTTAAATTATTAATTAAAATTTAATTAGTAATATTTATATAGTAGTTAAACTAATTTAATTAGTATTATATTCACTTAATATTAATTTTAACATTATAGAATATGTACTTAATAAATTACAATATCTTTATTTAATATTAATATTTAAATTAGATTATGTCTATTTAGTATAACCACATAATGTTAATATTTAAATTAACAAGCTAATAAACAAACTTTTAATGCGAACTCGTTCACGAGTTTATTCACGAACTTGTTCACAAGTCTATGCAACGAGCCTATTTCCGAACTTGGTTCATGAGTCCATTTACGAGTTTGTTCACGAGCTTGTTTCTGAATCGCGAGCTTAGATGAGCCAAGCTTTGAGATGTTTGCATTTGGCTCATTTATTTTACGAGTCTTAAAATTTTTTTTGAGCTCAACTCATTTACCAAGCTCTGAACTGCTCACGTTAAAATATTGGTGTCATTTAATTGAGAATTTGTTCTAATTTTTTCAATGCACTATCCCAATCTTCATCACTTTTACCAAGCAATGCAGAACCCAGAACATTTAACAGCCAGCGGATTGCCTTTTGCGTAGCTTGTCACTCATTCTGATTGTAATTTATGATTACTTGGAGGACAATCTTGCTTAAAGGCATTCAAGCTAAAAAGCTGAAGAGCTTCAGGATCAGTCAATTCCTGCATTGTATAAATCTTGTCACCAGCGATGTTAATGAGAACTTGCCTATCTCTACTTGTCACAATAATTCTGCTCCCTGGGCCAAATCACGGTCACGAGTATTGATCTTGCAATTGTCTTGAATCATGTGCATCATCAACAACAATAAGAACTTTCTTCCAACAAAGCCGATCATTTATAAACGACGGACGTAAATTAAGAGTGCTTGTAGTTAGACATTGCTTCTCTATGAGTGCTGAAAAAAGCTGATCTCGCAATTGAAACAGGGTACATCTTTGCAGTTGCTCTCTAGTACTGGGAAGAAAGCAGCAACTCTCAAACTGGGGAGAGATTTCATCGTAAATAGCACTAGCAAGAGTGGTCTTACCAAGACCACCACCCATGCCCCATACTCCAACAACTCTAACTTCTGATGATTCTAAGCACAATATAGATTTAATTTCTTCAATTCTTGACTCAAAGCCAATCAAGCTTTGTAGTAGTATTTTGAAGCCCTTTGATTAAGTTTTTCTGAAATATCCTTTATGATTTCCTTGATCAGTTCAGATTCTGGCCTGGCCAACATGAAAAAATAATGTTTATAAAATTCAGAAAAGAATTAAAATGAATGATATGCAAATATTTGTTACTAAGAATTAGAACTGCCAACTTATATCTTCCTGAATGCTTTCAAATTGCTATTTGAAAAATATCCAACCAAGTTTCTTTTCTTCAATTCAAAAAAAAAGAAAAAGAAATACAGAGGGTGATTCTGTTCTTATTTTATTAGGTTGAAATTCACACTTAAAAAAAAAAAGTAATCTGAATTTGACCTCCTGTGTATTACATAAAGGATGGCCTCCTGATAACCACATTTGTATTATAAATATTCAGGAAATAATATGGACAGAGTAATGAAAATTAGATCTAAGATAATTCCAAATTAAAAACTTTAATCATTTCAATTTATTTGAAAAAAAAAAGGTATATTAACACATATCTTCCATAAATCTTAATAAGTTATTGGGCTTTATTTTCTAATGATTTCAAACAAATCCAAGAAGATTTGATTAAGTATCATTATGCTACTACAACATTTTCCAGAAAAATTTCAAAGAATTTTACCGAACAACAAACGAATCCCATCCTCTCAAATTAGCAACTTGCTTCAAAGCATCTCTCCAGTTCTGAACCTCATATCAGGTCACTTTCAAAGGCTCTTCATGTTGCACAAATGCAGCTCCAAAGCTACCAGTCTGATTTTGGAGGTAGAAATGTACTTTCTTTTTTCTAATTTAAGATTAAAAAATGATTTATTTACTTCATTCAATCATTAAATTTAAATGGATGACTAATATTTTTTTAACATTTAATATTTAAGATATAAATAAGCCATCAACATTGCAATATATGTGAAATGTATACATTTTTTAAAATTTTGAAAATATTAATTGATATATCTTTTAAGAAAATTCAATTATATAAAATTACTTGATTTAAAAGAAATAGACTATTACGAACAACTATTAGAAAAAGTTGGTATGAAGTTGTTATTGCATAAGCAATGTTGAATTTGAATCACAATGTACGCAAAATCAAAATCTTTATTATCTTTATATTTGTATCTTAATCAAATTGAACAAGTCAATATCTAATAAATTCTAGTTATTAGTGATTTAAGGAGACTATTTTTATTATAAAAGTTATATTTTTTTATTAATTATATATAATTAAAAATAAAATTTATCTAAATTTTATTCAAAATAAAAATTAATTTTAAAATTTATCTAATCTAGCTAAATCTTAACTTTCATAACGAATTTTGATAATTTTTTTTGTTCATTTTAATAAAAAGAGATATGTACCACTTGCACTCATAAATAAGCTACTAATCCATCTCTTGAGAGACAACAAAAACACACACACAACACAGAGACCAAATGTTAGGGAAGAGGAAGAAGTAGGAGTGGGTAGGAATGAGCACGGTTTGGTTCAATTCGAAGAATGTAATTTTTTAGAGTTGTTTTAAAATATTAGAGATGTAAAAATTAAAGTTCTAAAATTGCTCAAATTTTCAGTGCAGTTTAATTCAGAGATTAAAATTTTCTGTTCAATTCAGTTTGAATATTGGATCTTTCTCTAGATTAAAACTTTCGGTTCAGACATTGATTCTTCTTTGATTTAAAAAATAAATAAAAATATAATTTAAATTAAACTATTAAACTACGAACTATTTCATAATTTTATTATAAAATTAAATAATTTTTATTGTTTTATTTGTCATTACTTTTTACTATGAAAATTTTGTTACAATTTTTATAAAACAGTTTACTATACCATATAATTATTATATTTTTATGAAAAAATTATATAAATAATAATAATATAATAACAACAACAACACTATAGCTATTAAAAAGTATATTATAAAAATTAAAACTTGAAAATTGCTCCAAATTTTTTATTCGGTATAAGTTGAAGTAGTTCATAATGACTCTAAATTTGGAGAATTCAAATTTTTTTTATCAGTCCAAATGAATTTTTTTTTGGACAATTCAATTTGGAGAAAATTAATCAGTCAACAGAATTTTCAATTTTGAAGATTTTCAATTTTGAAGATTTTCAATTTGGTTTTGCGAAATAATTCTGGTTCTCAAAGACCCGTATTCAACCTTAGGAGTGAGGGTCATCTTTTCACCCGAGACCATCTATGCTCTTTCTTTTTTTTTTTTTTTTTTTTTTGTTGAATTGATTTATTGTTTTCAATTAAAATTCACCATTTTGATTGAGAAAGATAAAAGCAATGCATAATAATAGAGACTAGTTTAAATTTGTTTAGTATAGTTGTTGTTTTTAATTAAGTTTGGGGTCCCTCCAAAACTCTTCGTCCAGTTGAACAGCCACACAATACCCACCTCAACAACACACCCATACATAGCCGCAAACTTTGAAGGTTCAAAGCAAGTGCAAAAAAAAAAAAAAAAAAAAAAAAGGCTACCCAGTTTCTCATTTTCTTCTACCTCTTTGAACCCTTGTTTTGTTTTGTTTTAGTTCTTGAAAAAATAAGAAAGAAAAGGTCTCCTTTTTTAGGAAGTTTAATGACTTATAATAAATCTTTGATGTAACAATGAATGACTTGCACTAAAAAATGCAAGAATTTTGTAAAAATCTTTGTTATAAGTCAATCATTCTAAGTTGTTACTTAATAAAATTTGTATATATAAAAAATACTATATTATCATAAAAAATATAAATTAAATTCCTAAAGTATCCATTTTTGTCAGCACAAATTATGCCATTTAGCATTCCTTAAGTATCCATTTTTTCCTGGAAATTTTCAAAGAATTTTTCCTGATGACAGAAGAATCCCATCCACTCAAATTAGCAACTTGCTTCAAAGCATCTCTCCAGCTCTGCACTTCATCTGACTCTTGATCTTGCCCAAATGCAGCTCCAAATATACCAGTCTAGTTACAAATCAAACACCATTTGGAAGATGCATAGTCTTGTGAGAAAACAACAACTGGGATTTTGGACTGCTCAATTACATCGAAAAGTGACGGTGAAATCTCTTCTCCTCTCATAAGTGTGTCATCGATGAAAGTTAGAGTTGTTTTTTCATCTAACGCATTGTAGAGGTGGCTAGTAAAATTATTACTGACTGTCTTCACCTTTGAAGCTAAGGAAAACATCAAATATTTTTGGTGGAGAGTTAGTGGGATATGAAGATTGATGAGAAGACGATGATGGAAATGAAGAAGAAGACGCAGAATATGAAGATTGATTCATGGTAATTAAAAATCTAGAAAAGTAGATTGATAGATGAGATTAAAATAAATATTGAAAAACTGTTTGAGAGGATAGAACAACACATTTGGTGAGAAGAGAAATGTTTGGAAGAAATTATTGTAATTTTTAACTCTTACTTCAAACTCAAGTGCAAGAGGGTATTTATAGATACAAATTTAACTCTTAAGCAAGTCACCAAAGACTTATGCAAGTAAATATCTATCCACAGTTTCACTTACATTTTCACCTGTAATTGGAGAATATCACCTAAAAGAAACCTTCTGGGAAAGTTGGTAGACGAATGAATTTTTTTTTTTTTAAAGGTTCACATCAAATTCGCACTGTCCAACAATCTTGACCAATTATCAAATGACTTCACAAAATAAATGCAAGTGGTTAACAAGCCTAAGCCACATATATGATATGTAGCCATTTTTTGTAATTTTTTTAGTATAAAGATAGTTAATTAATTGTTGATATTTAATAAATTGGAAATTTAAAATAAACCGATTAGAATATGATTTAATTAGCACAAATGAAAAAAAAAAAAAGGAAAAGTTTCTTTAAGAAAAAAAAAAAAAGACTATATGTTGAATTTGATTTTGTGGTTTCAATTTAATTTTTTAAAATTGTTTTGTGCCTTTTCACATCTCTAGTACAAACATAATTAAAATATAATTAAAAAGAATGAATCAACTTGGAAATATTATGAATGCTGGTAGGAGGACCTCACCAATCATTCGCAATATGTCTACCAATTGTAAAATAACCTGTAAAATAATTGATTTCAGTATCCCACCAATCACCAATCGCAATATGTCTAGCAATTGTTTTCATTTTTCTCCCTAATTTTCTTGTTTTCACATTTTTATTTTCACCTATCTTCCATTGCCTACCCTCAGTAACCTTCAATTTGAATGGTCAATTAAGGAGATTTTTCTATTTTTTTTCACTTCCACTCATTTTTCTTTTATCAAAATAAACCAGGGATATATGTATAGAAAGTGTTCAATGTTTTAAAATTTTTCTATTTTGGTATATTAAATTTAAAATAATGTTTTTAGTAGATTTTATAAATTAAAATATTTTTTAAATAGTAAATTAATTTAAATGTCATTCTTTTATAGTATACCTCATTAATTTTCTTTATTATTCTAATTATGATTTTAAAAGTTATAATTATAAAACATATTTTTATTTATCAAAATAAATTTGATAAATCAATTATATTTTCTTTTTATTTTATTAATTTTAGTAGTTGAATTAATTTAAGAATGAAGCGACCTGGAAACATCATGAAAGCTAACGGAGGACCTGACTAACTCAATCCACTAAAATTCAGTTTTTGAAGGATGTTGGTGTTGCAAACCATTTATAATTTTAGACCTTCAACTTTGGTCGTAGCAGCAGATCGGACTTTAATGACTTTTTCTTTAATTCTTTTTCTACTTTGGTTTGTCAAAATTTGCTTAAATTGTACCCTGCTCTAACGGAACCCATAATTCTTTACATGACAAAAATCAGGTCGCTTTCGCTCTAGAATAATTAATTTATGGACGAAAATATATGTACCCTCGGTAACCGACGCGAGCCACTATGCGATAAAAAAAATTTTAATTATTTTTTTAATAAAAATTATTTTTAAACCCTTAAATTATAATGAATTTTTCTATTGAGTCTATATTCTTTTATTTAATTGTATTGAATTCATATGTTATTATTTATATAACTATTGAATCACTATACTATTATTTATATCTATAATGAATCTTTATACTATTATTTATATAATGCATTAAATTCCTATAATATTAAGAATATATCTATAAAATTAATCAAATTAGAATTCAATAACTATATAAATAATAATATAGATACTCAAGATAATGAAATAAAAAGATAAAAACTCAATAAAAAAATATTATATTTTAAGTGCTTAAAAATAATTTTTTCCTTATTATTTTACTTCCATTATGTCATAGGCCAATAGCTCTTTGTTCATCCTCCTCTCTTCAACACGTTTTTATCTTCTATTGATTTTTAGTTTTTGAACAACTCAGAAAACTTAAATATAAAAAGCTCTCCAATAATATTATTTCTTTTTTCTTTTCACTTTTTTGGTTTATTTATTTCAATAGTTATCCCAACGGTGGCTTGCATTCTTTAAAACATAAACAACCTCATTAACATGCTTCTTTCATAATTCTTCAAGGTATATACGCATTTTTAACTTTTTTTTTTTAACAGTATTAAAAATAAAATTTATAAAATGTGCTTAATAGACTTGAAAAAGAAGCTCAAAAAGATTAAAAAAAAAATTTGAAGTTAAAAAAAAAAGAATAAAATTCTACTGCAAGACTTAAAGAAAAAAGATAAAATTCCACTTCTTTATTTTTTCTCATCGCTTAGCAGTGTTTGTGTTGCACTATTGTATATTTTTTTTGGGTTTGTTACAATATTGGTATCATAATTTTACTGTATATTTCAAAATGATACTAAATTTTTAATTGTTTTTCTTTTTGGCCCTATAAGTATATTTTATAGAGTTCATAAAATTATTAGACTACTTAATTGGATGTTTACAAGGTGAATATACAAAAAATACTTATTTAGACTGATACGTATGGTAAATTTGATAAGAAATCATTAAGGAACTATGATATGGAAAAAATAGAAATTAAGGGACAGAAAAGAAAAAAATTAAAAATTTAATACTATTTTGAAACATGAGTTAAAGTTATAGTACCGTTTGTGCAACAAACCCCTGTTTTCCTTGATAATATATCCTTTTATCTTTATTTTATGTCTTGTCTTTTAGCTAGTTTTGTTGTTTTAGCATGCAATAGTCATTAAAATAGTGGAGTCTAGCCAGTGAAGTAGTGTTCAATTAGTAACCCCCCTCCGAAGGCATCAAGAGATGTATGATTCGATTCCTACTATGGTCAATTTAAAAGGACAGAACTGTTTCTTGTTGTACAGTCTATCAAAGTTTAGGTCATATGACCTTCCTATTAATAAAAAAAATAATGGAGTCTACAAGTCACATCAACTGACTCTATTAAGGTAGTAGTCAATTTGAGCGAGTTTTATCAAGTAAAGGTCTAAAAGGGATTTAAAAATTATTAACGTCCAATATGTTCTTAGGAGAAAAGTTGAAAGTCCAATTTGAACCTTTGATGATTTTGAAGCTATACAATTAACACAATATGTGAGAGATTTAATTTTAAAATAACATAACATATAACACGATTTAATTACAAACAGCAAGAAGATTATGATCAGTCGAGATGTGATATTTGACGAGGAAGGTAAATGGGAGTTTAGCTCGTCCCCAGATGAATTCAACTTCTTTCCTCAGATTGATGAAGTAAAAAAAAAAACAAGTGGAGTAATTAGGTGAATGTCAGCAAGAGCATGTAACACCACCTGCCTCACCAATGCAAAGTGATAAAGGAAACTCACCGTCATCTTTTCTAGCTGAAAGAAATGAAGAATGCACAAGAAGTCTTAAAGATCTCTATGAAGTGATTGATTGATTGGAGAATCTCACTATTTTTTATCTTTTTGTTGATTGTGAACTAGTGAACTTCCAAGAAGCTGCATAAGATGCAAAATGGAGAAATGCAATGGATGTTGAAATCAAAGCCATTAAAAAGAATGATACATAGGAACTCACTGCTCTTCCAAAAAGACATAAGCCAATTGGTGTCAAATGAGTCTACAAAACAAAGAAGAATGTAAAAGGAGAGGTCTAAAAGCACAAAGCAAGGCTAGTTACTAAAGGCTACAGTCAAAAAGCTGGAATTGACTACGATGAGGTATTTGCTCCTGTTGTATACTTAGAGACTGTGAGAGTGATTATTTCTTTAGCAGCTCAAAATAAGTGGAAGATTCACTAGATGGATGTAAAGTCCGCCTTTATAAACAGAGTTCTTAAATAGGAAGTCTATATTCAGCAACCACCAAACTATGAAGTCAAAGGACAAAGAATCCAAAGTCCTAAAATTGAAGAAGACTCTTTATGGATTGAAGCAAGCTCCCAGAGCATGGAATAGTAGAATTGACAAGTATTTTCAATAGTGTGGTTTCATCAAATGTCCATATGAATATGCCCTCTATTTCAAAATCAAAGATAGAAATGTCTTGATCGTGTGCCTTTATGTGGACGATTTGAGCTTCACCAAGAGCAACCCAAACATGTTCAAAGATTTAAAAAAAGAAATGATAATGGAGTTCAAGATGACGAATATTGGATTGATGGCATACTACCTCCGCATTAAAGTCAAACAAAAGGAAGATGGAATTTTCATCTCACAAGAAAGCTATACAAAGGAGATCCTCAAGAAATTTAAAATGGATGATTGCAACTTAATAAACACACCGATGGAGTGCGAAATCATGTTTTTTGAAGACGATGAAGCAAAAAAGGTTGATCCAATACTTTTTAAGAGTCTAGTTGGATGTTTGTGATATCTAACTTGTATAAGACCCGACATTCTCTATACAATAGGATTTCTGAGTCATTACATAGAGACTCTAACAACCACTCATTTCAAGGCTGCAAAGAGAATTCTTCACTACCTTAAAGGTACAATAGATTTTGGCATATATTATTGAGTTTCTGATGACTATAAGCTCATTGGATATAGTGATAATGATTGGGCTAGAGATAGCGATGATAAAAAAAGCACAACTAGTTTTGCATTTTTCTTAGGAGACACTGCTTTCACTTAAATGTCAAAGAAGCAACCAATTATCACTTTGTCAACATATGAAGCTGAGTATGTTAATGCTACAACGTGTGTTAGTCATGCAACTTGGCTTCAAAATTTGTTAAAGGAATTGAACATGTCACAAGTGGCGAATAGAGATTCGTGTCGACAATAAGTTAGCAATAGCTTTAGCTAAGAATCCAGTGTATTATGATTGAAGCAAACACATTAATACTCGGTATCATTACATAAGAGAATGCATTAGGCAGCAAGATGTGAAATTGGAATATGTGAAGTCTCAAGATCAAATCGCAGTTATCTTCACTAAGCCATTTAAGAAAGAAGACTTTGCCAGATTAAGAAACACACTTGGTATTATAAAATAAGTTTAACGGGGAGTATTGAGAAATAAACTTGTTTTAACCAAAGGAAGCTTCTAAGTTAGGTGATTAATTATTATTAGTTGGTGTGAGAAATTATTAAGATTAGTTGGAGTGAGTTGTATTACTTTTAAGTGTATAATTATGATTTAATTGTATGTGGACGATTTGATCTTCACCAGGAGCAACCCAAGCATGTTCAAAGATTTCAAAAAAGAAATGACAATGGAGTTCAAGATGACGGATATTGGATTGATGGCATACTACCTCCGCATGGAAGTCAAGCAATTCAAGATGGATGATTGCAACCCAATAAACACACTGATGGAGTGCAAAATCAAGTTGTTCAAAGACGATTAAGCATAAAAGGTTGATCCAATACTTTTTAAGAGTCTAGCTGGATGTTTGCGATATCTAACTTGTACAAGGCCCGACATTCTCTATACAATAAGATTTGTGAGTCATTGCATAGAGACTCCAAAAACCACTCATTTCAAGGCTGCAAAAAGAATTCTTTGCTACCTTAAAGGTTTAATAGATTTTGGCTTATATTATTTAGTTTTTGATGACTACAAGCTCGTTGGATATAGTGACATTGATTGTGCCAGAGATAATGATGATCGAAAAAGCACAACTAGTTTTGTGTTTTCCCTAGGAGACACCGCTTTCACTTGGATGTCAAAGAAGCAGCCAATTGTCACTTTGTCAATATGTGAACCTGAGTATATTGCTACTACAACGTTTGTTAGTCATGCAATTTGGCTCCAAAATTTGTTGAAGGAATTAAACATGTCATAAGTGGAACCAATAGAGATTCGTGTCGACAACAAGTCGACAATAACTTTAGCCAAGAATCCATTGTATCATGATTGAATCAAACACATCGATACTCAATATCATTATATAAGAGAATGCATTAGGAAGCAAGATGTGAAACTGGAATATGTGCAGTCTCAAGATCAAATCGCAGACATCTTTACCAAGCCATTAAAGAAAAAAGACTTTGTCAGATTGAGAAACACACTTGGTATTATAAAACAAGTTAAGGGGGAGTATTGAGAAATAAACTTATTTTAACCAAAGGAAGCTTCAAAGTTAGGTGATTAATTATTATTAGTTGGTGTGAGAAATTATTAAGATTAGTTGAAGTGAGTTGTATTACTTTTAAGTGTATGGTTAGGATTTAATTGTATTTGTTTATTTGAATGGTTTAGATTAATTATCTATTAGTATAAATAGAGCCTCTTACAAAAAGGTTTATGCATCAAAGAAAAAGAGTGAAAAATAAGTGTAAAAAAGCAAAGCTTTTAAATGTGTAAAAGTGTTTTGATAGAGTTTAATTAAGATTTTTTGAGTGTTTAGTGTTTAACAAACTCACCCGATGCACAGTCCTACATGAAATAGTTAAATATTAAAATTTATAGTAATCAATTACCATAAATTCGTCTTAATATATATGTATATACACACGGTTGGAAGAGTTTAAAAAATATACAATTTCAAATCTAACATGAAAGTCAGAGAATTTAAAAATTAATTTCCTAAATCCATCTTTAAAAAATTTTAAATTTCATCTTGAATTACTCTCTTAAATTGCTTTAAAATTTTGGAGCAATTTAGATCGTTTAAAACAAACAAAAGTTTCAAAATGGTTGGAAACAAAATCAATATTTAATAAATTAATATTTATTTTATTTTTAAATTAATATTTAATAAATTAATATTATATATATATACACACTATATTTAATAATTGTATTATTGTTTTTTATAAATTTTATTTTTAAGTTTTATTAGAATATTTTATATTTTAATAATTTTATAATTTGAACATATTAAATAAGACTATAAATATTTTATTTGTAAATTTAAATTATTTTATGACTTAAACACATTGAAAATTAACTATAAAAAGAACTAATAATGAGTATATTTATTTTATTTCAAATAATTAATTAATTAGTATTTAAAATATTAAATATTATACTTTAGCTTAATATTAAATAGTAACTCTCTAAAATAAAAATTATTGGGATATAATTAATTATTAAGATTGCAATAAATTTTATTTTTAACATATAATTCTTGATTTTTAATATCGTCAAGCATTGATTATATATATATATATATATATATATATATATATATATATATATATTTGAAAAATATTTTCTGCGAAAGTTAGTAGACAAATGAATTTTTATTCAAAAAAAGAAGGTTCACATCAAATTTGCACTGTCCAACAATCTTGGTCAATTATCAAATGATATCACAAAATAAATACAAGTGGTTAATGATCCAAAGCCACATATATGCCTAGATTTTTTTTTTTTGGTCAAAATATATGCCTAGATTATGAATGCTAATATTTGATAAATAGGAAATTTAAATATAAACTTTCTCTATATTCTCAATATATATATATATATATATATATAATCTTGAATTTGATTTTATGGTTTTAAAATTAATTTTTTTTAAAATTTTTTGGGTCTTTTCTTTTTTATTGCATTCATCATTATACATGCATCAAATTACTATCAAATAAACCAAAAACAATTATAAATAGATTAGTATCAAATAAACTACAAGTTATTACAATAAATAAATAAATAATACTCCATATAGAAATCAAGCATAAGACCTCACTTTTGAGATCTCAGTGTGAGATTTTGGATTTGATTTCTCTAGTACAAATACAAATTAATAATAATTAAAAGAATGAAGCACCTTGAAAAAAAATATGAATGCTAGTGGAGGACTTGACCAAGTCAATCCATGAAAAGTACAATTTGTGTTCAGTGATGAAATTTAGAAACACTAATGACATTAGTGATAACTCTGAAATTAACTCAACTATAGAACTTATACGAACAACAAAAATTAGATGAACTTATGAAGTTTTCCCACAAGTACTTTAATATTTAAGTTAATATTCATATGTATTAATGTAAAGAATGAGTGGAATGAATAAATATGAAAGAGTATATAGAGATATGAAACTCAAAACTGATTGGATTTGGATTTCCTTGTTGATAATTCTTGTCCATAGGACTAATCTTGTAATCTTTTTATTTTGTTTTAGTAGAAATGGAGGTGAAGATGGAGAATTGAAAGCTTTGAAAAGTTCTAAGAGTAGAAAGGAAAAGCAAGAACGAGGCAAAAATACACACTTTCATTACTGAATATCTGCATATATAGAGTTACAAGAATGAACTAACTGCTACACCAACTACTGCAGATTAGTTACCTAACAATCAGGTGATTTTAAGCTCCACCACAACTTACATATCTTTCTAGAATTATCTAGCTATTTTCCCTTACATTCAGCTAGATATTTTACATATCTATGATTACATTTTAACTAAAAAAAAAAAGAACAAAATGTGTCTACTATTGTGACAGCGAAAGTGTCACAGCCTTATCACTCCTCCTTGATACTTTTACTGGAAACACCAAGTGATTTTCTCAATGTTTCAAACTTTGCTTTGGCCAATGCTTTGGTTAAAATATCTGCTAGCTGATTTTGAGAAGAACAATAAATCAGCTTCACTTCTTCTTCTTTTTCTACATCTCTTACATAGTGATACTTGATCTTCATGTGCTTTGTTTTGCCATGGAAAATAGGATTCATTTTTTATCTCTGGACCCCTATACATTTTATCCATGCTTTATTATGATCAAAGAAAAAGGAGTGGAGAAGGGGAAAAAAAAAAGAGTAATGCAATATAGGTAGAAAGGATTGACCATTTAAATTGAAGGTTATGAGGGTAGGCAATGGAAAAAGGTGGAAATAAAAAGGTGAAAGCAAAGGAAATTAAGGAGAAAAGTGAAACAATTGGTAGATAGATTGTGATTATGGTGAGACATTGAAATCAATTAATATACAATATATTTAATGTTAGATGCTAATCGATACTTTCTTGATGTTGTCGTGTTTACCCAATCTGAAGCTTTTCCTTCCAAGTTAAAAAATTAAAAAAAAAAAAAAAACCATGAACGTATTTATTATATAATTTAATTATGATTAATTTAAATTCATTTAAATTATTTTAGTAAGATAGCAACTTAGAGGGTGTTTAGATTAGCTGATCGAGAGGAGCTAATAAATGTTCATTTTCCAATAGCTTCATATAGTATTTAGTTAATATTTTTAAATGGTAATTAATAGCTGATTGACTGGACAACAGAGGATAATCATTACCTTTTAAATTGATGATGATAAAATTATATCCATGCACTTCAAGATGTCATCGGAAATAAGTTATCACTTAACTACTCTCTCATTAGTTCAATTTAGAACTTTTCATAAATAACTCTCATTAATTCAGATGTAATTATTTAATTGTTCTTATTTATTTAAATATAATTATTTAATTATCCAAATATATATATATATATATATAGCTTAAGTAAAAGGTTGGAGTTAAGAAATCATATTAAAAATAAAGAAAAAAAGTTATAGATAGAGCGAGAGAAAAAAGATAGAAGCTTCCAATAAAAGATAACTAAACTAAAAATTGACTCTTCTGTTATAATCAAATAGTAGAAATACAAAAAGATGACAATCTTGATAGATTGAGTATGTTCGGTTTCTTGGATGTTCTTTTAGCGAGAAACATATGTTGAGGTTCTTGGGATTTCTTTAAAGTTTTCTTTTTATGATTTGAAATAGTAATCCAATTGCTATCATGAAGCTCCTTTTAGTCTGCCCAAGACTTAGGATTATTGTTATCTCCTGAAACCAAAAAATTGGTTGTGGGGTCTCGACAATCGCAGCTGTCTGATGATGGCAAATTTCATTTTTCAGCTTGGCATGATGTTGCAATATGGAGGCATCATCATTCTTATCGGAAGCTTTTTGATGAGAATGATGATAGAGCCCTGAAAGTTTGTCACCATTATGAAGCATCTGGTCCCCTTCTTCTCGGCTAACAGCATGTTGAACCGCCATTGCACCCATATTACCATCGTCATCTAATTGAAATGAGACTCTATTCATGTCATCCTTGAAGCTCATCAGATGGAACAAAAACTTGTTTCTCTGAATCTATAACAAGCTCTACCTGCGCTAACAAGTCAGCACGATCATTTGCTGTTATATATATATATAGTCACAATTAACACCCTAGCATTATGTGTTTTTTAAAATTACTATAATATATTATTATAAAATTTTATTAAACTTAATTATATGCATGTTAAAATTAATTTGGATAATTGAATACAATTGAACACATAAATAACTAAATGACAATTAATATAAAATTCAAAAAATTTAAAAAACTTAACTAATATCTATAATAGTCTTTCAACATATAAACAACAACTTTAAATATTTTACCAAACACTTATTATTAATTAGCTACCAACTATCATTTAATTGCTATCAGTAATAATAGCTTAGCCAAACAAGCCCTTAAAAAGAAAAAATTTTGAAAAGAAACATATTACGTTTATATATTATTTTCTTAAAATTATACTTGAATATGTCAAAAATGTTAAAAATTATAAATTTTAGAAATATTATTTAAAATAAAATATTTTTACCAATATTTTTATCTATTTTTCATTAATTCTTTATCCATTTTTAATTTTTTTAAAAATAAATATAAAATTGAAGAAAATGATAATTTCATTGCAAAACACAAATTGTACTTTTAATGGATTGACTTGATCAGATCCTGCACTAGCATTCATAATTTTTCCATGTTGCTTCATTCTTATAATTGTTTTTTTTTTATTTATATTTGTGAAAAGACCCAAAAAAATTTAAAAATTAAATTGAAACCATAAAATCAAATTCAACATATAGTCTTTTTTTTTTTTCTTTCAAAGAAACCTTTACTCTTTCTATTTTTTCCTCATTTGTGCTCATTAAATCATAATCTAATCGGTTTCTAATTGACTTTCTCAAAAATGAAGTAGAGAAATTTTATATTTAAATTTCCTATTTATCAAATATTAACAATTAATTAACTACCATCTTATATACTAAAAAAGTTACAAAAAAAAAAAAAGGCTGGATCTTATATATGTGGTTCAGGATCATTAACCACTTGCGTTTATTTTTGTGATGTCATTTGTGAAGTTTTTTTTAAGAAAAAAATAATTTCTCTTCTTCTTCATTTTTTTTTATTATTGTTTTTTTAATTTATATTTGTGAAAAGAGCCAAAAAAAATTAAAAACTAAATTGAAACCATAAAATCAAATTCAACATATAGTCTTTTTTTTTTTTCTTTCAAAGAAACCTTTACTTTTTTTCCCCCCTCATTTGTGCTCATTAAATCATAATCTAATCGGTTTCTAATTGTCTTACTTAAAAATGAAGTAGAGAAATTTTATATTTAAATTTCCTATTTATCAAATATTAACAATTAATTAACTACCATCTTATATACTAAAAAAAATTACAAAAAAAAAAAAAAAGCTACATCTTATATATGTGGCTCAGGATCATTAACCACTTGCGTTTATTTTGTGATGTCATTTGATAATTGATGTGAACTTTTTTGTTGTTTTTTTTTTTCAGAGTTTGAAAGTGCTTTTCTCTCCTCTCCAACAGTTTTTCAATAATTATTTTAATCTCAACTATCAATATGTTTTTTTCTAAATTTTTAATTACCATGAATCGATCTTCATATTCTGCTTCTGCTTCTTCTTCTTCTTCTTCTTTTGCACCATCTCCTTCTCATCAATCCTCATATCCCACCAACTTTCAACAAAAATATGATGTTTTCCTTAGCTTCAGAGGCCAAGACACTCGTGATAATTTTACTAGTCACCTCTATAATGCGTTAGATGAAAAAAAAATTTTGACTTTCATTGATGACACACTTGTGAGAGGAGAAGAGATTTCACCATCGCTTTTGGAGGCAATTGAGCAGTCCAAAATCTTAGTTGTTGTTCTCTCAGAAAACTATGCATCCTCCAAATGGTGTTTGAAGGAACTTGTAAAAATTCTTGATTGCAGGAGAAACAATGGCCAGATGATTATACCAGTGTTTTATCGAGTTGATCCATCCCATGTTCGAAATCAAACTGGTAGCTTTGGAGCTGCATTTATGCGACATGAAGAGTCTTTGAAAGTGACCAAAGATGAGGTGCAGAACTGGAGAGATGCTTTGAAGGAAGTTGCTAATTTGAGTGGATGGGATTCATCTGTCATCAGGTAAACTTCTTTGAAATTTTTCAGGAAAATTTTTAAAATAATTAAATTCTTTGAAATGTTTTTAAATTTTTAATTAAAAAAATAAAGCCTAAAGAATTAATTAATATTTCCAATTCTTACGTATTGTGAATTATGAGATGTATGCATTATTATTTAAAAATAGGTATTACTTTTACTTTCTATTTTTTTCCTAATCTTTAAATAAATTGAAATGATTGAAATTTTTTTATTTGGAGTCATCTTAGGTCTAATTTCTACTATTTTGGCAAATTATCTATAACTGTAAATTTACAATACTTACATGGTCATCAACTGGACCTTTAATTGGCATACTTTTTCCCTTTAAATGGTTTTTCCCCAATTTGCATGTGTTATTTTTTTTATTATTATTGTTATAGTGTTATTTGTCAGTGTTTTTCTTTTATGAATTTTAAAGATAATTCTTACAAATTATTTCTTTTCTTCTATCAGACCCGAGTCCAAACTCATCGAGAAAATAATAGAAGATGTTCTAAAAAAATTAAACAAAACATCCATGATTTGCTACCACAGAGGTTTGGTTGGCATTCATTCACGAATTCAACACATTGAACCTCTATTAAGCTTGGAATCATCAAATGTAAGAATTGTTGGTATATGGGGTATGGGTGGTCTTGGCAAGACTACTCTTGCTAGAGTTATATATGATCAAATATCTACACAATTTGAAAGTTGTTGCTTTGTTTCTAATATTAGAGAGCAATTGAAAAGTGGTAGGCTAGATCAGTTTAAAAAAGAACTTTCTTCAGCATTGTTAGAGGAAGGAAATGCATCTGCAAGCACTCTTAATTTACAGGAATATTTTGTAGAGGATCGGCTTCGTCGTAAGAAAGTTCTTGTTGTTGTTGATGATGTTAACAACTCGATAGAGCAGCAAGATCTATTGTTATCATTGCGTCATTCGCTTGGCCCTGGAAGTAGAATTCTTGCAACAAGTAGAGATAAGCAAGTGCTGACAATTACAGCAAATGTGATATATACAATGGAGGAATTGAACAAGCATGAAGCTCTTCAACTCTTTAGCATGAATGCCTTCAAGCAAGATTGTCTTCCGAATGATCGCATATTGCAAGCAAAAAGTGTGGTAAATTACGCGAAAGGCAATCCATTGGCTCTCAGAGTTTTCGGTTCTGCATTGTTTGATAGAAGTGACAAAGATTGGGAGAGCATGTTGGAAAGATTAGGCAACAAACCCGATCCTAAAATTCAAGATGTCTTAAAAACAAGTTATGATGGACTAGATACTGAAGAGAAAAGAATATTTCTTGCAATTGCATGCCATTTCATAGGACAAAGTCGTGAATATGTGACCAAAATTCTGGATGTCGCCTATGATACTAATGTGCATTTTCCTATCACTACCCTTATTGATAAATCTCTCATTGTGGTTACCTATGGCAATAAGTTGGAGATGCACGATCTATTGCAAGAAATGGGTAAACAAATTGCGGCTGATGAATCTAAAAATCGTACTAGGTGGTTAATCAATCCTGAGCATCTCAACAATGCATTGATGGGAAAACGAGGTGAGCTTTTCTTATTTCATTTTTAACAGATAATAATATTGAATACATAATATCGTACTATCAATTGTTAGGCAAATGGAGCAATTGAAGGAATATCAGTGGACATGTCTAAGGTTCTAAGTGAGATTTACTTAGAACCTGACGTGTTTGAAAATATGTATAATCTTAGATTTCTCAACTTCTATTGGCCCGACAACAAGGTCTTATATGCAAAAGTAGAATTGCACCTTTCGCCTCAAGGTCTTCGATCTCTTCCCAAGAAATTGAGCTATCTACGCTGGACTAACTTTCCTTTGAAGTCAATACCACCGAAGTTTTTTCCAGAACGTTTGATTGTGCTTCGGCTGCAGGATAGCAAGGTTGAAAAGCTTTGGGATGGAGTAAAGGTATTTATATTGTTTATATATGCTAATATATAGCTCTAATAGTAGTTGCTTCCTTATTTAACTTCGTACCATCTTTACATGAAACGTGCATGAACTTGATGCTTTTTTTTTTTCATGACAGAATCTTGTCAATTTAATAGAGATTGATCTCTCAAAATCCAAATATTTGACTGAAATTCCTGATCTGTCAAAGGCTGTAAAAATTGAGACCATCAAACTGCATGGCTGTAGAAGTTTAGTTGAGGTTCACTCATCCATTCAATACCTTAGCAAACTAAAATTTTTCTATGTCGGGGGTTGTAAAAAACTGAAGAATCTTCCAAGAAGAATCGAATCGAAAGCTTTAGAAGTTCTTGATATGACTTGTTGCCTAAGGGTAAAAAGATGTCCAGAGATTACTCAAGTAAATATGAATGTAAAGAAGTCGTATTTGTATGGCTGCAGTAATCTTATTACGAGGTTTCCGGGCAGCAATTTCAATCCAATGCAAAGATTGACGTCCCTTAATTTAGAAGGAGAGGGCATTCAAGAATTACCCTCATCCATTGACCATCTGGGTTACCTACAATCTTTGCATCTCAGGGGTTGCAGAAATCTTGGAAGCCTTCCGAGCTGTATCCACAGGCTTCCGCAACTCCTGCTTTTGGACTTGGGCGGATGCAAGAGTCTTAGTTCCTTGCCGGAGCTTCCACCATCTTTATATGAACTAGATGCAGACGATTGCATGTCACTGCAAACCATATCAAGCAACTTCAGAAAATGTTGCAATCTTTCGTTTGCAAATTTTGCAAATTGCTGGAGATTGGATCAGAAGCCACTTGAGGCAGAGCCTCCGTTTACAACTGAAAAGGTAAGGCCATTAAGCTAACAAAAATTTTCTTATATATTTCATTTCTAGCTAAATGTTTGATTATGTGTTGCAGGAGGAGGGTTTTGTTCAACTATTATATCCTGGAAGTGAAGTTCCAGGATGGGTTAGCCATCAAAGTGTGGGATCTTCCATAATCATACAGTTTCCTTCAAATTGGGATCAGTTAATGGGAGTGGTTTTCTGCATCATCTATGAAATTAAGGAACTTCCCAAGGAGTTAGATTATCTTTATATTGAATTTAAGATGTTTCTTGAAAAGGCTGATAATAGTGGTGAAGAAGCTGTAGAAAGGGAAGAAGGTGAAGAAAGTGACGGCTTTTGGAGTAGGTGGCGTAAGCCCGATGACCTTTGGAGTTGGTCGTGTCCAACGCATATTAATCCTGATTCAGATCATGTGCTAATTGTGTATGACAGTAGCTACTACAATGCAAGACAATTCAAAAAATATTCAGACACTGAATATTCATTTCAATTCTGTCCATACGAAACACAGCTCGGAAAAAGAATTAAAAAGTTTATCAAGGTGAAGAAATGCGGGATTCATCTGGTACAACAAGATTATAATAAGAAGAAAAGAAAAAGAAAAGATGAAATAGAGTTCAGCATTAGAAAATTTACGAAGTTGTTTTGTTCAATACCTGTAAGTTCTTCATACAAGAAGCTTTAAAACCTTAATTTCTTTTCTAAACTTTTAAGTTGTGTTCAATAATTGGTTGTATTTTATTTTATTTATTATTATTATTAATTTTTTTTTCTTTTTTCACTCACTTCCTGTTCGGGCATCATAGCTCCAGGCAGCTCTGCCGCTTAGACACCCAGTTGGATCCTCCGCTGCCGCAGCGTCCACCTCCTCCTCCAGCGGAATTGGATTCTACACTGATGATGCTCCGGGACTCGAGCCTCAGCTACTTTAATTCTCATTATGAGCCTCTGCTTCCTCAGCTCCGTCGCCGCTCTTCACGCCTTTGGTAAGTTTCATTCTAGTAAGATAACTCCCGCTGCCCAAGTTCGTGTCACCCGTACCCGATTCCAACGCCTTTGGCTTGTGTTGTTTTTGAAATTAATTTCCTGGTGTTATATAAATAATGACGGAATTAAGGTACTGCTTAGATGTTTCCGTTTGTTTCTATTAATGAGTTATGATCCATTTTTTAGGTTTTATTTTGTTCTCTTGATTGTTGTATTATGGCATATGTAATGCAATAGAATTTGATGTTTTAAGGTCTTTGAGCATATTATTAGTAATAGAATCATATGTTTAGGTCATTGTAATATCATACATCCTGCTACTTTTCAATGAGGATTCAGGTTTATTGAAAAAAGGCGAAGAAATAAATTCATTATTTCATTCCAATCAATTCAAAAATAAGTGAAAGACCTAATCAACCGCTCAACTATTTTCGATTGAAATGCTATTAAATGGTTTTTTTTTTATTTTTTTTATATAGAAATAGTGTTTTTGTTATTTTAACGATCCCCACTACTAAAGAAAAAATTTGGAAATTGTTAAATATAGAAGATTCAATTGAGCATTGACGCGTCATAAAAAATTTAAACCAAGAGCATTATAATAAAATTTATATATTGTTATTATCGATTTAAAAAGTTAGAATTGACTCTATTGTATAGTTCATGGATAATTAAAATTATATACCTTTTCTATTTAAAAAAACAAAACCAAATGAAAGTAGATGGTTTTTTTTCCCCATTAAGAAAGTAATATCATTGGAGTAGATATACCAATTGTTTTAACGTTTTTCCTCTAAAATTCACAATAAAATCAGAATAACACCAAATAATTTCTCATAAGAAAAGGAGAAATAAAGTTATTAAAAAGACAATACCATCAACTGAGTTATGGTTCAAAATTCCCTTGAATGGAAAAAAAAAAAAAAAAAAAGTCTAGCAACATATAATAACATAAAGTCTGGCAACATATAGAAAAAAAGTCTAGCAAAAACTAAACTTTTTTCTTAATTTTTTTGAAGGGTAGAGATTTTTGCACTCCATTTTTATTCTTTTAGAATTACAAATTATATAACTATCATCTGTTGAAAATTTTATTTTTTTATTAATTACAACTATTAAACTACCATGTTTTTCATTTTCCTTCCAAATTTATTATTTGATGTTTAACATTTTAAAACTATTTGTAATTGATTTTTTTTTTGCGTTAATAAAATTAATTATAGTCAGTTATTTTTATAAGTACTCTTTAACCTTTTTTTTTTTTTTTAAATACGAGGTGTTTTGGAAGGGCCTCAACTGTGGAATGCACCTTTAAGCCAAACCACTTCCAAACTAATCTGCGTTGGACTCAGGATGAACCCCAAAGGACGGCAAAGATCAACCGCAAGAGTTTTAAAGTAGCTGCGTACCCAGAACTCGAACCTGAAACCTCTGATTAAGTTGGAATAGTCCCTTACTAACTTATCCACACCCTCTTGGGTAGTTCTCTTTAACTTTTAACTTGTCTTGATTGTAAAATTCACACCAACAGTAGTAATTAATAGATCTTTCATGTGCACTTTGCTCCCAATTGTTGGCCCGGTGTTGCAACTCTTTAACCTTCAACAACAATAATGTAACATCCATCTCCTCATACATTTAAGCCAAAAATTTTGGTTAATAAAATGAACAAGTAATTAATTAAATTAAGTCTACAATTGACTAAAATAATTAATCAAGAGGCTTAATTTATATTAAAAATAAAGTGGTAAGGACTCAAAAGTTAAATGGTGTCAAATTGGAGGAGTTAACAAACATTAGTTGGATGAGGTGTGAAGTAGTTAGGAGAGGAAAGATGCAAAGGACACCCAGAGAGAGAGAGAGAGAGAGAGAGAGAGAGAGAGAGAGAGAGAGAGAGAGAGAGAGAGAGAGAGAGAGAGAGAGAGAGAGAGAACTCTCTCTATGTTCTTTAAACAACGCAAAGACATGGAAGCAAAGGAGGTTTCCTATTTCAAAGTCTTAGAGAGAAAAGAAAAGATTAAGAGTTGTTAAAAAAAAACACATAGAGACAAGAAGAACAAGAGAAGAGGGGTTGATTCATATCTAAATCAGAGTTGTGAATTAGGAGCAAACAATCACCAGAAGAGTGATTAAGGATTTTGTTTTGCTGAAATAAGTGAGTGATTCCTTCTTTTCCTCTATTTTAATTTCTTGAAACTTCCTTGATAGATATCAGTTTAATCTCCTGAATTTCTAGAGTTATTTTTGGTCAATTGTTGGGTGATTGTTACTTGAATTGAGCTGTCATAATTGTTTGTTGAGAAATCTTGATTTTGTGTTCTCTACCCAAGAGAAATTCTTCTTGAAATTATAAAGTTTAGAGCTTTTGTATTTCTTATTCTTCTTAGGAATTTAACATTTCAGAACTTACAAAATTAAATTATACTATTATCTTTTTGGATACAAATGGTTGAATTGAAAACCGAAAACACAATAAACAATTTCTGTAAAAATTTAGAAATTCGGAGCTATAGGTCTGATGTGAACAGTAAAATCATATAAGCCATAACTGGAGTTATGTAGCTCCAAATGAGCTAATTTTTTAGTCTATGAAAATTTTAATGTGTCCCCTAAAAATTTGTCAAAAATAGCAAAAACTAATTCTATTGTTTAGATGGCTTTTCAGAGCTATACTTTTTATTGCGCAAATTCTATAAACAACTCGACTATTCCAAAGTGTTTTTCGTATTTCTCTTTACTTGGACATCCAATTGGTGTGAAATCAATTGTAAATTGCTCTAGACATACAAGGCTAAAAATCTGGAGAAAATTATGTTAAAATATAGAACATTAAATTTTTGGTGAATTATTGAATGTACCTATGAATTTCTGTCATGCTGCCAGCTTGCTTTGTTATTTAAAACTTTGAGCTATTCTTCCAATTCAAACATGAATTCTTTTCTAAATTATATTCAAGAGTTACTTTAAAGTTAATATCTATTTCAAATCTCTTGAAGTATATAAGTAGTTAAATGAAAGAAATATTAACTCAAATAATTAGTTTCAAGATTTTGATGTGAAAATTTTAAGATATTAATGTTCTGAAAATTATTTGACTTCACCAATGTTATTTTTGGTTGATTGAGGATGCAAATTAAGTTAAATAGATGAATAAACACTTTTGATTTTTATAGAATTATGATCAAAATGTGTTGCTAAAAGTTTGTAGCAAAAATAAGTTATTTTTGGTTGTTTTAGGATTGCTGTCAAATTGTAAAAAAAAAAAATGATGACTGCAGATCACTAAGGTGGCATTGCAATACAATAAGGCAGCATTATAGTAAAATAGATGATGTTGCAGTATTAGGAAGATGCCTTAGTGACCCATATCAATGCTTAAACTGAGTTAAATCACAACTTATGGATATACTAAAAATGATAAAAATATTTTAGAAAATAGAAATTATGAGAATTTTCCAAGTCTCTGTCATAGAGACTAAAGTCATGGAAACTCCTTAAAACAAAAAATGAGTGTATTTCCAATAATCACATCAAGAATGTTCAAATGATAAAGAATTTTTGTGAATACTTAAATTTTACTCTTGAACAATAAAGGAGAAATTATCTAATGATTTAGTGTGATATATTTATGATAATTATACAAGAGTATAAGTATTTAGAGAAAGAGGAAACATGTGTTCAGTTGTGATAGCATTGGCCAACATGAATTAAAAATTGTCCTTAGGATAATGTAGACACACGGTTCAATCGGCCCATGATAGGGGGCGAACTATGGATGTTTGATTTAGTTGGCTCGTAATAGTGCCCGATAACGAGAAATGTAAAACTTGAATATAATAAAGAAACCCTAAAATCACCTTGAAAATGAGACAGAGGGCTAGAAACCCATGAACAAGCTCAAAACCTTTCAAAATTAATCCAAATTGCCTAGACCCATTAGGCCTAGTGCAAAGCAGGCCAGAGAGGCGAACGCCTCTGTGAAGAGGTGATCACCTATATGGCAGCTGTTGAAGAGGCGATTGCCTCATCATAGAGGCGCCGCCTCTACAACAACCACTTGCCTCTACATTAAATGTAGAGATGGTCATGGCAGCCAACTTGGTGGGCCTACCTCCTCTGCAATTTAGCCTTTGGTCTGAAAAAGATAACCTTGGGAGAAGAAAGGGGCTAGGAAATGCAATGATGGAGGGGTAATAGTAGGGGTATGGGCTAGGGGATGTGAATAAAAGGATGGAAAAGAGAGAGAAAAGGGACTTTGGATTTTTCATAGGAGAGACTTAGCCAAAAAGTTACAGAGAAAAAAAGAGAGCTTTAAGGGGGGAGGAATTAGAGAGGTTCTTAAAGAAAAAAGAAAGCTTAGAGTTTGATTTGCTTGAGAAGGGGAAGGGAAGAAGCTTGCATTCAAGGAGAATATCAACATTCCAAGACATTTCTGAGGGTCAATATTTTGAAAGCTTATTTCTTCAATAATTTTCTCAATTCTTTCCGAGTTTGATTCATAGATTTGTATGATTCTTACTTACTCACTCATATAACCTCTAATTCATGTAAAATCTTTATATATTATAGGGAATTAACATTTTATCTATTGTAGAGATTCATCGGTGATTTTGAATCATCAAGTTTTCTCCCTTTAATTAGTTCTTGAGAGGTTCTACTTAAATTAAGTAGTTTATTTTCAGTTTACTTTTAGTTTATTTTTTGTTCATTATACTTTTATTTTGCATAAGCATTTTAATCCTTAATCCCTTCCCCACTTGATTTGGAATGTATGGTTATAAATTATAATTTTTGTTTTACTCGTAGTGAATGTTGGGACCAGTCACATGAATTTAATTAATGTGCAAATCCGGGCCTAATTATAAAATAAAATAATTATTTGGAGGAATTTGCAATTCGTGTGATAATAAAGAAATTATTGAATAATTAAGGATAATAAATTACAAAACATAAACAGAGGCTAACCACAAGGTTGGATGGGCATTCAAATGCCCATACTGAGTTTCCAAACCCTATCTCTGATGGCAGCTTTTGGGATTCTTTGTACAATATATCTCGGCTTTTATCTAGGTGGCGATTCCATCTCCAAGTAGGCTTATGACCTATTTTGTATTTCCTAATGGACCTTGAGCCTACAAAGTGACATGGTCACCAAACACTTGGGCACACACTAAATCCCACCGCCTATAGTGGCGACTCTACTGGGGATAAAGAAATTGATTCCAAGTGTTTTGTAATTTATCATCTTTAATTATTCTTTGATTTCTTTTGCATTTCTACTACATTCACTACGCTCTTTGCACACAATGAGCACTTCAGTCCCGTTTTAACTCAACAATAGTCAATATTTTGCTACCTACATTTTATTTAAACTTGGTGGTGGAATATTTGATTATTATCACTCACGACACGTACTATCCACATCGTATGGATGTATATCAATGTAGGAGCCTAAGCTTACTACCCAAGACTTAAGCTCATATAATGTCCTAGCAATTTTTCATAGGAATTTCCCAATTACTTGTGTTTTATTCCCTTTAATGGACCTTTGAAATAAAACCCAAGCCTGTTGTAAATGGACCTTATCAAGATGAGCCCATTTTAAAGTAAGCATTGTTAAAATAGGCACATCATGCCCATATTGGCCCATTGAAATAAATCTTGACAAGGTAAAGCCTTAATGTCATTCTCAGCCCATTAAAGGCGAACTTTGGATTTGTTTAGAGGATCTGTTACTTGTTTGCTCCATTCTAAGAGTTATCATGTATACGTCAATTTTATTATCCCTTGTTGATAATTAAAACCCAGACTAAAAATCTTAGGACTATGTGGGAGAAATAAGGGTGAAGGTCATCATTTTTTAAGGTTTGCATTTTGCTTTGTGTTATGTATGTATTAAATGTGCTTACTTATTTTCTTATTTTCCTTGAATAATAAAACAAACTTGCATATCATTCATACACGTCATGCATAATTTTAACATGTGGTTTTGTAGCAGTATAGATCCTTCAAGCTCATCTAAGTGTGTTTGGTCTAGTTCTAATCAATTAGTCAGAAGTTCAGACATAAAAATGGTAGGAGATTTTTATCTTAAGGCTTTTCAGGCACAGTTGAAAGAGGAGGTTTTTGCTGAGACTCGATCCATGATGAGGGAGATGATGAGAGAGATAACTACATCAATTAGAGAAAATCAGTTGACACAACCAACTAATCCAATGGACTTAATGTTAAAATCCCAGTGAGAGAAAAAGAAGGGGATGATGTGACAGTATTAGCTGATCCACCAAATTGAAGGAATGTGAACTCGGTTGAGGACATGGAAAAAACTGAGTGGGCCAAGAGTATAACCAAGGCTATGAGTAAGATGCAGATAATGATGAAGGAGAAGGGCATCGATGCTCTGTTAGACTATACTAATTTGAATCTGGATAGGGAGGATGATCTGCTGCCTAGGAAATTTGAATTCCTCGACATGAAAAAGTATTTAGAAATTGAGGACCCCCATTTGCATCTAAAGCAATATGTGACTTACATGAAAGCCATCAAATTGACTAAGGCTTAGATAGTCAAACAGTTCCCCATGTTATTGGAAGGCACACCAATCTGCTAGTACTATGCTTTGGAACCACACATTTAGTCTGATTGGAAAGAACTATGTGCTGCATTTGTGAAATAATATGGCCTCAATATTCAATTAAAGGTATCTTTGAGGGATTCATAAAACACCAAGCAAAGGTTTAATGAGTTCTTAATTGATTATCTAACTTGTTAGAGAGGAAAACTATCTCAAATGAGTCATAGGCCTGCCGAGTCAGATCAATTAGTACTAGCAATAGTAGGATGTGTTATGGCACTATCTAAGAAGCTATGGGGTTTAGGAATCCAAAATTTTGAAAAGTTGTACAAGTTTAGGGTTTAGAAAGAATCAAACTTGGCCCAGGAAAAAAGATTCTTTAAAGGGAGATCTGGGGGCAAAGGTGGCACCAGTTCGAGCAGCAATGTCCAAATCAATAATATCAAGCCGCCAAGCAGTAGCTTACACATTAATGCTATTAGTCAACCCAAAAGATTCTCTAATTTGGGGGTGACCCTTATCTAAGTCCTCGAGAAGTTGATTTATAAAAACTTATTGCAACCCTTGCCTTCACAACAACCTTTACCTGGTGCCAATATGAAACTCTTTTATAAACTCCACTAGATCATCGAACATGACACTGACAGTTGTGCCTAATTGAAGCATGAGATCCAAGACTTAATCAATGCATGTAAAATCATAGCCCCAAGATAAGAAAACCAAACACCTAAAATAACCCTCTGCGAAATTACCAAAACATGCCACTACCTAACCCACCCATTTTAATGATTAACACTGGCCTAATATAAGAGCAAGTCTTAAGCTCTTTTACTGACACCATTCTTAATCCACTAAGGCCTAAACCCAAACCAAAAGACCTAAACTAAAACAAATAATCCACTAAGTTTTCTATGCATATATTGGATATTTAGAGCTCTGATGATGAAGATGAAGTGAATGTTAATTTATGGGATGATAAGCAAGGTAGATCAGTCCAATCTATAAAAAAGGTCAAGGAGAAAAGGCAAAAAGTTAAGACTATTAAGCTTAAATCTGAAGAGACAGAGAAGTCAGGGAAAGGGAAAGAAGTGATGAAAGACTAAGGAACAATCATCAATGTTTAGGAGTTACTCATACATTCCGGGGACCACCGGGAAGCACTGGATCAAAAAAAGATCTCAACAAGCTGTACTCCCTACCAAATTATCAGTTCTTTTATAGAAACCCCCTAAGGCACCATAACATTTTTTGATAATGATTCACTTTTGGAGGGGAGAGATCACCATAAAGCCTTATTCATCAAGGCTGAGGTTAAGGGGAAGATGACATGTTGTGTCATGGTAGACAATGGTTCTACCATTAATGTGTGCCCATTGAAGATTCTACCAAAGCTTGGATTGATTGTGGTAGATTTAAAACCTTTTGAAGTAGTCATCAAGGCCTATGATGATACAAAGAGGCCTATTAAGGGGACAGTTAGAGCCTTGGTCAAGACAGGACCTATCGAGACTTAGGTCAACTTACACGTGATTAATATTCTTATAACCTTTGCTATTCTATTAGAGAGACCATGGTTTCATCCCTTAGGTGGCATGTCCTCCACTATCCATCAGAAGATCAAGTTTTTGCATGAGGGCAAGATTATCACCATCTTCACTGAGATCGAAGCTGCTATGGATGCCTTGAAAGTAGTGCCCAAAGAAATCCCTATAAGTTTAAGTTTAAAGGTTTATGTAATTTATGAAGATGAAATAAAAGAGAGGATTCTTAGCATGATGCACAACATGAAATTTATGCCTGGTATAGGACTGGGAAAGGACCAAAGTGGACCTTCAAGATTTATTGAGCATAAAGTACCTATTCTAAAACATAAGGTAGGATTTGAAGGGACTGATGATTCTAAAGAATAAGTTGATATCTAGGAGTAGCTTGAGAAAGAAGAAGATGAGATTATGGTTAAGAAGAAGAGCTTGTGGAAAACTATTATGAGAGAAGGCATTAGGTACCCGTACAATAGGACTCAAGAACCTCTTTTAATGGCCAGGGAAGTTATTTTAGGGTTTGAAATCTTTACTAAGTTTATGAAAGGAATAAAGAAAGCAACTGTTAAGGAGGTCCCTGTGGAAGAGCTAGTACCATCTGAGGAGGATATAGCCACTTCAGAGGTCAAGGACGCCGACGATCAAAATAAGGAGTTGGATTTCAAAACCTATGTTCTTAACTCCACTATGGATGTCTTTTATGACGATTTTGATGTTTCTCTTACTTCTTTGTTTGAAATTGACGATTTGTTCTTTTTGAAAGTGAATACAATAAAGTTCCAGTTTGCTTATTTATATGATATATTTTCGAATGGTTATTTTATTTGTAATGATCATTTCATGCATATATTTGACTTTAATTCCATGCAAACTGAATCATTTAATCTACACACAAATGACAACCCTAAAAATATATTACTTGCTTCTAATCTAACTCATGATGAAAGAGAAAAAATAAAAACAATATTAATAAAAAGATAGAAAGTATTTGCTTCAGGCTATGAAGACATGCCTAGCATTGACATGGAAATCTTCAAACACAAAATCCCTACATATCCTCACATATTGCCAGTAGGGTAGAAAAAAAGGAGGCTAAGGCTAAAATGGGCACTTATGGTTAAAGAAGGGGTAAAAAAGGAGCTAAAGGCAAAGTTCCTGGATATGGTAGAGCATACCTAATGGTTGGCCAATATAGTTCCAGTCCCTAAAAAGGATGAGAGGGCTAGAATGTGTGTGGACTACAAAGATTTAAACAAGGCTTGCTTAAAGGATGATTTCCCACTACCATACATCGACATATTGGTTGACAACACAGCTTCCAATGCAATGTACTCTTTCATGGATGGGTTCTTAAGGCACAACTAGATTATGATGGTAGTAATAGATAAGCTAAAGGTGTCGTTCATTACCGACTAGGGTATCTATTGTTATCGAGTAATGCCATTAGAATTAAAAAATGTAAGAGCTACTTATCAGAGGATGGTAATTGCTTTATTGCATGATATGATCCATATAGAAATAGAAGTGTACATGGATGATATGATGGTAAAGTCTATAATAAAAGAGGGGCACTTTAAGGCTTTAGATAAGTTCCTAGCAAGGGCATAAAAATACAAGCTCATATTGAATTCAAATAAGTGCATTTTCAAGGTGACGTCTGGTAAGCTACTGGGACACATTGTCAGTCAAAAGGGAATAGAAGTGGGCCCAGATAAGGTCAAGATAATTAAGGAAATGCATGCTCTAAAGAATGAAAAAGAAGTCAGGGGGTTCATGGGATGATTGTAGTATATTAGTAGGTTTATAGCTAAGTTAACCACTATGTGTAAACTAAATTTCAAGCTTTTAAAGAAAAATTAGCCTGTAATATGGGATGATAAATATTAATAAGCTTTTAAAGCCATTAAGGCATATTTAATGAATCCTTCAGTTCTACAGCCATCGAAGCTGGGTAAGCCCTTAATCCTATATTTGGCTATTAAAAAGGATGCAATAGGGGTAATGTTATATTAGGAAAACAAAGAAAGGATTGAACATGTGGCGTATTACTTGAGTAAGAAGCTCCTCCCATATGAAACCAACTACAGTTTGGTAGAGAAAATGTGTCTGGCTATAATTTAGGTGATGAATAAGCTTCGACATTACTGTTAATCCTATAGGGTATAGGCGGTTTCTAGACATGATCCTCTCAAATACCTTCAACAAACTCCCTCGCTCATAGGAAAGCTAGCTAGATGGTTACTGCTACTCACTAAATTTGACATAGATTATATGATGAAGAAAGTAGCAAAAGGAAGGGTGGTGGCAGAATTTCTGGCTCAAAATCCTATAGTCGATGAGCAAGAATAGGAGTTGGAATTCCCTTATGAACTCTTAGGGGCCATAGAGGTACAAGGATGGATAATGTACTTTAACAGGGCCATTAATAACAAAGGGGTTGGTATTGGTATAATCCTAATCACACCGAAAGGGTAAATGATCCCGATGGCCGAAAGGATTAAATTCAAAGTAACAAACAATCAAGCAGAGTATGAGGCTTATATTTTTGGTTTAGAAGCATTACGTAGTATGGGGACAAAGGATGTTACCATGTACGGAGATTCGATGCTGGTGGTAAAATAGGCTTCTAATAAATAGGAAGTAAAAGAAAATAGGCTGCGTTTATATAGGGATTATTTGGCTGCTATTTCGCCATCTTTTATTCAGTGCAAATTTATTCATCTCCCGAGAGAAGAAAACCAAATAACTGATGCTCTGGCTACTCTAGCTTTTATGTGGGAAAGTGGAAAACAAATAGAGGTTAGGCCTCTAATATTAACAAAGTCTTGAACCCTTTACTATGAAGAAATAAGGGTAATGTCGGTGGATACTATTGAGATGCCTTGGTTTTATGATTTATAGCGATACTTGGAAATAGTATTATTCCCTTAAGATGTTGATAACAAGGAAAGGATGTCTTTAGGAATGCTATCTAAGTAATTCATTAGTTATAATTGAATGTTGTACAAAAGAATGCCTACGGGCATCCACTTGAGATGTGTTGAAAAAGAAGAAGCCCAAAAACTTATGGAAGGGTGTACATGGGCCACATATAAATGGGACAATTCTAGTAAAGAAAATAACTCGTTAAGGTTATTTTTGGATCACCATGGAAATAAATTACATCAAATTTGTAAAGAAATGCCACAACTGCCAAGCTTATGGGGATGTGCGCCATTCGCTGTCCATAGAGTTTCATGGGATGACTTCTCTTTGGCCATTTGCAGTTTGGGGAATTAATATCATAGGTAAGATAAGGCCGAGGGCATCAAACGTTCATCAATACATTATTGTGGCAATTGACTATTTCTCCAAATGGATCGAAACTAAGTCCCATACCACGGTTGGCTCAAAGCAAATGTCGAAGTTTATTGAGAAAAATATAATGTACAAATATGGGCTACCGTACCACCTCATTACTGATAATGGTGTCTAATTTTGGCTGCACTGTTAATAGACTATAAGATCAAACACCACAAGTCATCTCCATATAGGCCATAGGTAAATGGGGCCATCGAATTAAGTGCAAATAAGATTCTTGAGGAGTACTTAAAGGATTCAGAAAATGAACTCATAGAGTTGACGTCAAATAATCTGGAGAAGAAATCAACTTTCAAGCCGTTTTACTGAGCATTGCCTCATTAAGATGCCTAAGCCTTTTGATACCAATACTTCCTTCTTTTATTGAAAAACAATAAAAATTCCAAAGGACTATAACAAGCTTCCTATCATTAATTGATCCTGACCATAAGAAATTCCTCATACATCGTTCCACATAAGAGAGCAAAGACTGAGGCCAATGATAAACAACAAAAGTATGAAACAAAGAACTCATTACCATCGTTTGAATAAGAAGTAATCTACCTACCATAGATAAATATTACCCTTTCCATTGAGAAAATTTACTACAAATCTTATCAGTAATTGGCTTCAACCATTTCTTTTTAGGAACCCCCACAAATAAAGGAATAACCAAATAAACAAATGGAAGAGCTCCTCTTTTCATATTCACAATATGCTGATACTTGAGAATGCAATGATTGGAAATAGCAGACCCATAAAAAATTTTAGATTTATTCCAACTCACCAATTAACCAGAAAGACTCCCATAAAGCTTAAAAATGTCATTAACAGCTCTAAGATTGCACATAGTAGCTTTGCCAAACAAAAGCACATCATCAGCATAAAGAAAAAGAGTTGGAAAATTATAATTGTTAGTGTGTTTCATCAAAATAAAATCACCCTGACTCACTTTTGAAGAGATTAATCTACTATGAAAATCTTTAGCCAGATAGAAAAGGAGAGCAAAAAGGGGGTCACCCTATCAAGCTTCTCTAGAACAAGCAAAATAACCCTGAGTTTTGCCATTAATCATAACCGATAAGCTGGTTGAAGAAAAAAGAGAAAAAAATCCAATCTCTGAATTGTAAATAAAATCCAAATGCCTCAAGCACATCAAGGAAAAAATTCCAATCAACAGTATTAAAAGCTTTTCGGATATCAATTTTCATGGCCATATTTCCTCTAAAACAAGTTTTAACAAGAAGATTAACTCCTTCATAAGCACCCATTAGACAATCAGCAATAGATTAATTTTTTTGGAAAACCAAATTGATGACAAGAGATAATTCTTGTAGCAATTGATGCAAGATAGTCTGCCAAAATTTTGATAACAATTTTAATACTAAAATTGCTCAGAACAATCAAGCAAAATTGCTCTATAGTAATAGCATAAACAACCTTAGGAATGAGGACCATTAAATTGGAATTTATTCCTGAGGTAACCACTCCTGTGTTGAAAAAACTAAAAACAATAGCATAAACTTCATTCTTAATCATATCCAAAAGGTTTGGTAAAAAACACATGTGAAACCATCTGACCAGGGGCACTGTGGGGATCCATATGAAAAATGGTGTCTTTGATCTCATCAATAGAAGGACATTGAACCAGCAATGAATTATCCGCTTCAGTAACCAAAGAAGGAACCACAGTCCTAATTAATTAAGGATTAGAGACCACTGACCTATCCAACTTGAATAGATTTTCATAAAAATCAATAATATGGCTCTCAATAGCGATTTATCTTCAGTCAGGACACCATCAATTTGAAGCTAGTGAATCCCTTGCATAAGCTTTTTCCTAACAAACTGCTGATGGAAAAATGAAGAATTATGATCTCCAACTACAAGCCATTTTACTCTACTTCTTTCTCTAAAGAAAATTTCTTGTTGAGTAAAGCAGCGATCCAACTCCGCATAAGCCTCTCATTCTTAGTTGTGAAGGTCATCAAAGAACCCATGATCCGTAATATTAGCTTGGATATTTTTCAAAAGGGAAGCAGCACTGTGAATATTATTCTCCAAACGATCGAAAGTGCTATAATTCCAAGCTTTGGGATATGTATGAAGGCATTTAAGCTTTGCACCAAAAAGCTACATCAAATGAAGAGGACCAATAGGAACTGACCATGATTCAGTAATGATATCTCGAAGCCCAGGATGAGTAATCCATATAGCTTGAAATTTGAATCTAGAAATAATTCTATCCTTCAGAGCACAGTGAAGAAGCAAAGGTGAATGATTTGAGTAATGTCTGGACAAAACTGAACAAGAAATAGCATTCCAGTAATTAAAAGATTGAAAAATTGCCACGGCTCTATCCAAATGGCTTTCAATAAGATCAACACCATGCCTCCCATTTCTCCAAGTAAACGTAATACCCTGGGATGGAATGTTAGAGAGAAGGTAGGCATCAATGAAATTTATGAATTCCTTGCATGGACCTATAACTGGAGCTTAACCTCATTTTTCATGTGCACCCAAAATTTCATTAAAAGTTGCTAATAGTACACCAACTAGAAGAGTATAAAATACATGAATTGCTAAGGTCTGCCCATAACTCTATTCTATGGTTATGCCAAATACTGCCATAAATAAAAGAGACTCGCTGCAAAGAGTTAGAAAAATTCACATCCAATGTAATATGTTGATGGGGGACATGAACAGAAATTGGAGCTAAAAGACCCCATCTACCTATAACCCAAATAGTTAGAGTTGGCAGATTATTATGAGAAATTAAAGAAAAATTTAGTCTGTAAAAAAAAAAAGTTATGAATAGAGGAAAAATCTACAATAGGTTCTACAAGATAAATGGAATCAGGAGAATACTGCTTATAGAAAGAAAAAAAGAGTTTTTTGTGTATTCAGATTTCCCAAACCTCTACAGTTCCAGAAGATGAGCTTCATAAGTTTAGTTTGTTCGGTCTCCCAGGAACTCTTCTGCAAAGAATGAGCCAATTTTTTTTCCTTCTAACAGTAGTCCAAGGAGCATCCTCTAAATCAACTTCATTAGCCCATGAAACTTTTGAATGACCTATAGTAATTAGATCGAGCAATTTTTCTCTAGCAATTTGAGTACTGAGTAAATCATTATCACTGTCTATGTCCTTAAATTCATGCAGTTGTCCTACATTATCATCATCATCAGGATGCTCCAAGTGGCTTAGTGGAGCTAAGTCAGTAACCACTAAAGTACAGGGTGATTTCACAGAAGCAACATTCGGATGTTCATCGTCAATAGCTGCCTGTGAATGATGAGGCTAATCAGTCAGCACCACATCAGTTACCAACGTTACCTTCTTTATAGTTGCAGCTTCTAGAGCCTTATCAACCAACTCCAAATCTAACTCGGAATTAAGCATTAGCAACAGGCAAATCGGTGGTAACTTTATGTTTCCAAATCGTCTTCAATTCAGGATGTTTATCAAGTTTGTGAGGAACAACAGTTGTATGTAATTTCTTCCTAAATTGACAATTTTGCAAGAGATGACCAATGTTGGAATAGATATTACAAAATGAAGGAAGGTTTCCATAGACGACATTTATAAAAAAAACTTTTGCCAACTATTTTTATTAGAAGAGTTTTGAGTAAAGAAGATGATAAATCCATATCAATCAAGACTCGAGTGTTGTGGAATTCAGATTAATTTTCACTAATAATAATAAAATCACCTTTAAAATTATTGCACAGGTGACTAGAGTATAAATGATTGTACTAAAAATCATTCCAAGGTAAATTTCAAGGAAATAGTGGAGATGTTACACTGATCCTACTTAAAAATCACTCTCCTTAAATATAATTTTACCAACAATAACTATTAAATAAACATAAAAAAGAACACCAAAATTTAACGAAGTTTGATCAATTATGCTTATGTCTTCAGATACTACTAAAATAATATTTCACTAATTTAAGAAAATATTACAAAAGAAAAAGAAAGAATACAAATAGTCTAAATATTGGAGAAGACTAATATTTTTGTGGGATAGTTTAATAAAGGAGGGGAGGAGTTATTTTATAACCAAAGAACTTCTCCCATCAAAATAATATTTCCAATGTCGGAATCCTAATTTTGCCAAAAACAACATCGGGTATAGTGGCCAAATTCAACAATGACAGTGTTGTTATCGAACTTCAGCAGAATATCACAGCCTTTAGCAATTGAGGCAAGAATCTGAGGATGCCAATACTCCTATGTGAGTTTATAGAATCAGACCCATAATTGAGCATTTGTAGATTTCTGAGCAGGTGGATCGAAATTCGATGTCCACTGTTGTAATCGTAAGATTCCAGCTTTAATGAAATAACTCCACGACTCCAAATTGAATTCTTTTCTGAGTTTGAATTCAAAATTATATGGTAAAAACCTTGTCCAAGTGAAATAAATTCCCAGTTTGAAATTCCCTAGACTGATGACAACTTTGTATTTTATTCAGATAGTTTCTAATCGTGTGACGAGTGCATGTTGACAAACCGATAGCTGATGCTCATAGAGTTGTTGATTTATTTTTACAACATAGCTGCCTTTATTGGATGTTGCAGCACCCTCAGATGCTAAAATAAGAGAAGAACGTTTGGAAATAGCCATTGCATAAGATGGTTTTTCTTATGGGTTTGGAATAGAAGATGGTGTCTCTGGTGATTTCGGATTAGGTAATCCATGGCAAAGAAGAAAAATGATCAGGGCAGCCTCACGACCACGCCTGATGCAGGAGAACGCACAGAATCAACAAACCCTCAATTCTTCAAGAGTTTGACAAAAATATTAATTCACTAGCTGGTTATGTTGATGCGTCATGCTTGTTTAGACTTTACACCCTTCATTGTGATCATATAGCTCCTTTCACGTTGCTTTCTTGTGCAATTCCTTCCAACTATGTAAGAAATAAAAAATAACTGTTGACAGTGCATTTAAAATAACATTGCATAATGAAACCATTTTGATGTGTTTATGTTTCTAATTTGAAGATAGAGCAATTAGCATTCAACAAAAAGCATGGTTAATGTAATGAATTTTGTTCTGCAAAACGCACGAAATTTATCAAGTGTCAATTCAATGAATGTTTAGAATTTCAAACTATGGGCCTCGAATAAGGCATATACATGCCCTATCTTTAATAAGCTATGCGAATCAGACTAAATCTAATATTTTGTAATTTTTTTCTCAGAAATATTTCTTTCTTTCTTCTTATTTTAACAATTTAACAATTTGAATTAAATAGTTATCTCATAAATAAATCTATTAATTTTCTTTATGTCTATTTTTCATTTTACTTGACTATTTTCGTTGAGCATTTCTTTCAGACTTCTCCAGATTACGATGGTAGTGAATTAATATAATAAAAATAAAGATGGAACATGGTGAATCAATACTTCTCTAGCATTTCTTTCCATACTTTTCTATATATATATATTTTTTTTTTGATGGTCACTAAATTTTAATATTTAACTATTTCATGTATAATTTATGTGTAAGTCAACTGAAGAATTAAATATGGCTGGGGGCAAGTGGCCCTTGCCTGCTCCAGTTCTTCATTGTAAGAGCATCCACATTGGTTGTTTTATAGGCAGTGTAATGGGTGTATTACATCCTTGGCATGAAGTGTAATCCATTGTGAGCATGTCATGCCCATGATGCTTGTTATGAGCATGATGCGCATGGTTGTGCTTTTGCAGGCTTTTGTTTTATTTTGTTTTCGTCGATGAGATGAGCAACAGTAATATTCCAATTAAAACTAGTGTTTTTAATTTTATTATTTATATTTGTATTTTTATCAAAATTATGTCGTGTATTGTTGAGATTGTTTAAAATGTTTGTTTCAATTAAGGTAGATTATGTAATTTTTGAAAATTAATAAAAAAAATTTAAAATTATTAAAATATTTTAATTAAAAATATTTAAATTATTTTATATTAAAAATTTTATTTTTTTACAAAAATATTAGCAATTATATGTCTTAATCTGCCTTAATATGATTTTAATATGTAAATATAATTAGTTTGTTTTATGTGTAGAAATTATTAAAGTAAATATTTGATTTAATAGTGAATTCAGACTATTATATTTTTTTTAGTGTAATTCATAGTGAATAAAAATATATTGAATGAAAGGATAATGAAGTGATGATATGACATATCCGTTACATCAATGTAAAGTATAAACCAATGTGAATGCTTTATGTCTACGTAGTGTACATTAACAGGAGTTTTTCTTTTGAATTGTTATTGTTCAATCACATTCGCATAAATTGACTTGCTGAGTGTTTGGTAATCATAGTCCTGGGCTTGGACAACAATAAGCATGGCGATCTCCAACTAAAAATTATTCAATTAAATTTTCAACAAATAAAAATTTAGTCTAACTAAAATTATGAAATAGAAATTAATTCAAAATCATGAAATAAAAATTAATTCAACTACCATAATTAATAAAGTAAAAAGAAAATATAATTGATTTTTCAAATTTATTTTGATAAATAAAAATAATTTTTTTATAATTATAACTTTTTAAAACATAATTAGAATAAAAAAAAAATTATGAAGTATAATATAAAAGAATGATATTTAAGTTTATTTATTATTTAAAAAACACTTTAATTTACAAAATCTACTAAAAACATTATTTTAAATTTAAAATGCCATTGCTGAACTTCTTTGGTTCTGTTCACTGCTTAAAGAAATTGGTGCTTCTTCCTTTTCCAAAGCTCTTTTTATAGTGTGATAACATAGGTGTCAATTACCTTTCAGCTAATCCTGATTTCCATGCCCGAACCAAGTATATTAAATTCGATTTTCACTTCATTCGAGAACAAGTGCAAGCAGAATTCCTATTTACTAAAGATCAACTTGCTGATATTTACATCAAACCTTTCAGCAAATAGTGATTTTTATTCTTATGGGAAAAAATGTCCCTTCTATCCCTACTCAAGGGTTTACCAGGGAGGAAATTTTGTGAAATTCATTTGAAATTCTAATTTATTCACAAATCTATATTTTTAAATTTTTGAAATTCATTATAATTAGATAAAATTTTAATTAAATGGTTAGAATTTACTAATGAATTTCACAATTTTTAAAGCTATATTTTTAAAATGATTAAAATATTCTAATTATTTTTATTTTGAACAAAAAAACTTAGCTCACAAAATTCCACATAAATCCACTCGTTCAAACATAATACTTCCATACCAGAGTATTAACTCCAGAATGTGAAAGCATACTTTTACGTTAAATTCAATCCCATCACTAAACAGTCCTTTCAAACTACAATTTCTCCATAGACAATTAGATCATATACACCAGGCACACTCACTATGGTGAAACTATTTTTCTTGGTAAAATAGCAATTAAAAAATTAAAGCAATGCTGATCTACGACGCACAGCATCACAAATATTGAACTGCAGATGAAATTAATAAATATTTAAAAAATTAATAAATTTGGAAGTTAAATAGAAGACAGCAAGAGAAATTAATAAATATTTTAAAAAATATATTTTTAAAAAGAAATTAAATATTGATTTAAATTTTATATAATTGCACTATTAATAATATAATATGAAATTTAAAAAAGGTAAAAAAACATAATCTATTTAGAAGGATATTTTTGACTAAAATTAAAA